>CM032809.1:3923620-5123620 GCA_019155185.1 Beaufortia kweichowensis
TGGTTGCAAACATTTATAGTGCAAAGTGCTTTGCTGGCTGGAAAGTAATGACATTATTTTGTTCTCAAAACCACACTGGATATTAAATTGGTAAGCAGCATGTGCTATTATATCAGGGCTGTGTGTCATTCATAACTGAATTAAGAATGCCTTTTAAAGTGTAAATTTTAAGGTTGCTAACAAAATGCAAAATATATATATTCATATAAATTCAATGTACTTAAAAAAATCATTATGAAATTATGAATCATTATGAATTGATCATCTTACACACAACATGCACAACATATAGGGTATGTGCAGAAACATTTTCATGATATTAATAATCAATGTTTGAAAGGCATCAACAAGTTTTTATATTGCAGTAAGCCATAATTAAAATCTATTTTTATTCTTAATTAATTATTTATTAATTAATTCATTATTATTAATTGTTTTAAGACTATTGACCTTAACCTTGACTTAATTTAGAGATGTATTCCTAATTAATAAAGAAACAGGATACTTTGCATATTAAAGATTTAAAAAGCTAATATATTGTGCAATTTTGTAAATTACTCATTCTCATTCGATCACTACACAATTCATTAAAATAAAAGTGGACTTTGCCCAACCCTGCCTCAAACACACAACGTCAAAACATTGTGACAAACTGGGACATTGTAAATCAGGTGTTCACAAAAGTCACATTTATTTCTCAAAGTATAGCTGTACCAACCCCCAAAGAGTACACAAATAACACAAGACGATTCACATTCCTGCTAAAAAATTGCAAGTCCAGCTCAATGTTGTGATACGGCATTTTAAATGGTCTCTAAATTATGGCTATCCCCCTAAGTGCATTTTCCTGTCTTCTTATTTCACCTCTCTCCGGTCCATTTTGGTGCTATATAAATATAACATCTATTAAACAAGCTAATGGCTTATTGCTGTACAGGGGTATCTTCCTCTCTGACACAATTAGCTGGGTTAATGAACCACATTTTAATGCTACTCATACACCAAAATACCCTATACTGAATGCTCAAATCATGTTTTGTAACAACCATGTTTCAGCTTGACTTCAGAAGGTCTTCAGAAGGTCAAAAGAATACTTTTGTATTTTTGACTTTCATTACATTTAAAGTGTGCAAATGAGACACTCAGGGAGGCTCATTATTACAGTGAGAAATGTTGCTGGTCTATAATGGCTCAGAGAAGACGTAGCCCTTTGCCCCATGTTGGACTTTGGCTTTTAACAGTGCATTGCATTGTAACATTTCGGAATAAGACTATATAACACTATAAAGCCCAATTCCAAATTCTAGTGAATGGCCTCTGTAGGCTGTTTCTAAACAGAGGTACTTAAATGATGCTCCCTTCTAAGATGCTTTCTTTTGGCAAAATACTAAGGCAGTGTTATGTGTATTCTTTGTGGAGAAGCCAAATTCCATAATGCATTGCAGTGAGCTCAGTGGAAAAGTTAATCCGGGATGTCAGACAATTTATGATTATAAATATAATTCATTCTGTACCAAAAAGTTTTTTTTTAACCTGGTTACTATCAATATTGAGCAAACACATGAAAATGCACTATTCAAACTTAATTTTAAGATATTTTCATCATTTTCATACATACATTTAAAAAAGTGTGTTTATTGTTATGAAAATTTTGTTAAATATTTATTCTTAAGTCTTGGATCTTCCATCAATATAGTTTTTTGTGATTAGAATTCAACTATGAAATAATAAAGTGAATTGTGTTCCACCTGGGAAACGGTGACAGTAAAAATCCATCCAATCCAATTCATTAGGTCTTGGAACAGACTTTAAGTGTTTATGCCTTTTTTACTTGGTTGACATTAATGCATTCTGTCATAGTTTACTTATGACTTCTTCTTGTAATTAAAATGTGTTATTGATGTAAATCACACTTGTCTTCATCCCAATCTGTCTTGTTTATAGGAGAGGATGCTTTTTTCTCCAATGTAGGTCCAATCCCAGGGGATGAAATACAGATACAGACACCAGGTGTGAATTCATTGGTGTTCCGTGTTTCGATTCTTTACAGCCTCACTTTTCATTGTGTGTTTGTTTAAAGAATGTTTTTTGTCACTCCACCATTAGCATAAGTGGTGTGGTTTGATTAATAAGCAATCTTCCTGGATATAAACAAAATGAATGGGTTAATCACCTAACAATCCTCATTCACTCTTCTTACGGAGAGAACGGATTAGAAATTTGAGGGACTGAAAGTCATTTTTCAAACATTATTAATGTTACAGGAAGGTTTTAAGAAATGAATGTCTTCTTTATTCTGAAAAAATAATCACCATCATTAACAATCATTGTTAATTTCAGATTCTTTATGGTATCAGTTGTAGTCTGATGCTTTACAGGGAATGCTTAGCCTGTTGGCAAACAAGAAATATCTGTTATATTGATGTATATACTCATTCAGGAACAGTAATTACTTTGGAATTTGAACAGCGCTTCTGTGGGGTGAAATCCAAATACAGAGATCTATTCTTAGCAAACATTTTCTTATCTTATCTGGGCAATGTTCCATGTGGATACATGTAGGTATTTAAAGAAAAACTGCCCTCCTTTACTCTGGGAAACAACAGTGTATATACAGTTAAGGCAGACCTGATTTCTATGTGCCACCGTCTTTATTTCTCACTTTTCAACCTCTTTCATTGGGCAACTAGATGTTATTTACGTTAATGCATCTGGCAGACGCTTTTATACAAAGCGAAGTACACGGCATTCAAGGTGCACTCTATCATTTTCTCAGTGTGTGTTTCATGAGGAGTGTTGCACTTCTTGGAGAATAACAGACATTCTTATGAAGACGTGAAGCTTATTGACAATTAGCCGATATTAACAGGATACATCATTGGCAATGTTTGTATAAACAGTGTAGTGCCAAGCAGCATACAGATTTGTGGTACTAAATATATATTTTTGATAAACAAAACACAAATGCACTATGAACCAACATAATGTTTAGCAAAGTAGGCTTTTTAAAGCATCATACGCCCATAATGATGTGAACTACTCAACAGGTGATTGTCTGGCTTTATGCAGCTTTCGCTTGCAGGGAAAAATGTGACTAAATGTGTAAGCAGTACGTCTAATTAAATTCAGATCATTTATGCAGTTTATAGCTTCACTTTGGGGATTGGGTTTCATTCGTATAATTAAATACCATGTGATTGATTCCTCTCATAATAAGGTACATTTGGTTGATCATGCAGGCAAGTTCTACACTCCCAATAACCATTTTATAATCTACACACATCTACACAAACAAATCAATCAGGTAAATCCCTTTATTTCTGGATTGATCTGCAAGTCTATTACAGTAGAACCATGTCAGTGTGAAAGTCTGTGTTTATGTGTGAACTGTGAAACCAGCCTTATACTTATACAAAAGTGAGGAGGAAATTACAAAAGTGAGGAGAACCTTTGACAGAAAGGTTTTTGAGGAACCACAAATGGTTGATGGGTAAAGAACCTTTATTTTATAAAGCATAAGAGCAAACCATATTGCATCTCTTTTCCAGCTGAAGAGGGACATTGTTGTTTTAAGGTTGTTTATGTACTAAACTAAAGGCTTCAAAGCTAGTTACATCAGAAGCTAAAGCATTTCAAGTTGTTTCTAAAATAGCTTCTTTTTGTTTGAATTTGTACAGCTTGGAAGGAAAATTTGAGCAATATTTAAGCCAAATGCCCTTTCTGAATATGTGTAGTGACAGAACACAGTAAGATGCCTTAAGGCAGTACATAAACTTTGTTTCCCAATAAATCTGCACTGAAACTACATCTTCACCGGTGAAGCCTGTGGAGACTTGGCTGCTCTTAATCTGAAGTAATGTCAACACAGCTGCGTACAGGTTCAGTAGCTTTTCCTAGTGTCTGTCTTTCAGAAAATACCCCGCTGGGATCTGAAGAGATGGGTTGAAAGTAAACATACCCACAAGTAACCCAGTTATACAGGAGAATAAGTGATTTACGGAAGCAGGTTTACATATCGTGAGAAAGAGTTGGGAGGGGAATGCTAATCACAGTCTTAGCTATTGACCTGACAAAACACGACGTGTGGTGCGCAGACAACAATATGATTAACAGTGTTGTTTCTCTGTCTCTCTCTTATGATAATAAAAAAAATGTTGATACAGATTTGGGCATGGAGATTACCCTTGGAGATTAGTTTTATTAGCCTGTAGTAAAAGTAAACCAAGCATGGTTTTTAGTAGATTGTCATCTGTATTACCACATGGCTTTACTATGAATAAAACCAAAGATTGTTACAATAAAGGCTGTCTAGCATTTTTACTCAAGATTCACAGTTATGTGAACGGAGCACGTTTTCATTTTGACTTCCATATTAACAGGTTACAGCATTCACACTGGAAGTATCACATTCACTGAAATGAATGCTCCCCGCTCACGCTCGCTTCCTGCAGTATGTGTCATAAACCTTCATGATTTGGTTTATGATCTTCTCACATCACGGTGCACACACATCACAGGCGCCAAGAGGTGTTTATACTCTGTGCATCTGAAACAACCAGGTGCCAGTGGAAGAACAGCCAAAGAAACAGTCCTGAGAAGTAGCCATAGTTTGTTGAAATATGCATTTACCTTACCCAGGTTAACTATCGGTTGTGCATGGTTGATGATGGTACGCAGGAGGTAGACATACACTGGATCTAAAACTGTGCTCCAGATGATATTCAAAAGTCAATCCACATTTGAACATATGTTTATATGAAACATAACCATATGGTTTCTGAAAACGAGTCTTCCAGCAAAATTGTCAGCAAGATGCTTCAGCATGCATGTACAGGCTGGCAAAGAAAATCTTTAATAAATCTTTCAGCTAAGGATTTCTGTATCTGTGTACCCATGCATTTGCACAGTTTGACTGTTTTAAAATCTCCCTACCAATAATATCACTAAATCTAGTGACAGCATTGCCACGGCACATGAAACTCTTGAGTAATGAAACTGTTTTGACACAGCTGTAGATACACAGTCAGACTCATAATCTAATCTTGATATAATATTATGTCCACTTTGTAAGCATCCTCAGTTCATTTTTTATGGTTTTGTGTTTGCAGATAAAGTCAGGATCGGAGAGCATGGGTTGGCAAGAGATCCTTTGGCTTTTGATATCATTTATATCGGTGAGTATGAACAGTAACATTAAAAATGGTTTGTTTAGCGTAAAACACATTCATTTATATACTCACTGCAAAATACAGTATATTAAAAATAGATTTTTTATTTTTTAGTTAAACTCAAAACTACAATGTGCCCTTTGAGGCGTGCTTTTAAACTTAATTTTTTCACGTTTTGTAAATTAAAATGAATGATTTCTCTCCTGATAACAACCCCTCCCAAAACTATCCACTAGAAAAACTCCATTACTCACTAATTGCCGCAGTTTGGTAATTACAAGTGGAGGTGACCTGAAAACCCAAAGAATTCTTCAGCCATGAAACTGGCTCCTGAAATGTCCATCAGTGCCGGTATAGTCAGAGCAGCTGGCTCTTTGTCAAAATGATAGAAACAGGAATGTCTGAAGGCTTCCGCATGTAGTACATTAACATTATCATGGCAGCTCGCCATTCCATAATGGCAAACAAGAAATTGCTGTACTTCCCTTATTCTGTGTGAACACAATATGTTATGTCTTTTCACTTTAAATTTGACCTTGAGCTGCTTTCACATGAATGCACATAAACCTGATTTTGTGGAATAGTAATGAGCTTTGCAGAACAGCTCTGTGCATTTACAAGTATAATGTGACGAGGCATTTAATTAAAATTCCTCAAGGATCATGGCCATATTAAACAACAGAAACTGAGGGCAGGGTTGAACTCGTACCAAAAGGTGAGAGTATGCATTAATGGATCTAAATAAATATACACATATATGCACATTAGAAGTGGCTAAAGAACTATATTAAATATAACAAATGCTTTATTCTGCATCCTGATAATAGCCATAAAAGTTCAAGTTTCCAAAACGTGATGTCATCTGTATTTGATATTCACTTTCTGTTGACGGACAAATGGTTTTCCACACTGACTTGGGTGGTGGCCTGGTGGTCGTATGTATGACGTCATTTACTTCAATGTTTGGAGTGACATCATATGTACGGCTGCTAAACTGCTACATGGCACATCAGAAACCTCACAGGTGATTTTGGTGTTTCAAGTTCCATATTATGTTCAAGGTAAGACAGACACACAGCCCTGAAGAGCCTGCCACAAAAACTTTACTCAGTTTTCTTAATGACAACGAGAAGGTGGGTTTGATTAGATCTGCCATAGTTAAGCTCTCTGTACAAAGCCCTCAAACTCTTCAGACTAAATGAATGTAGGCTTCATTACTGTGAGGTGTCTAAAAGCAGACAAATCTTCCCATTAAACTATGACTCATACCAGTGTTACAAGGGTTAGAAATGCGCATTGAATTTTTATATCAAGCCATTCTTCACGTAAAAAGCTTTTTCCCTGAAATTCTTTCTTTATGACTTGACTTTGAATGATTCTTTAACAATACTGATATGAGAAGAAGGATGTTTTTCACCAAATCTCATCTGCAGAAATCATGCCCTACAATGCATCTTCAAATGTCAAGTGGCCATAAAGTGTAAAAAAGCCTGTCTTTAAGATTGAGGAGATGTGCATTTGAGATTGCAGCAAATTCTTTTGATTTTAGGTTAAAGTCTGTTATAGTTTAGTCCGGTCTCTTCTGTTTTAGGTCATGCACCGTTTACATGATTAACTTGAACTGAATTTAAATAGCAAACAAGATGAAAGATTTAAAATCAATTTTAACTGTATTGATCTTATTTTAGAAAACATATTTGTCTACAGAGTTAGGGAAACTAAATATATTAAACATCAGGAAAACTAAATTAATGATTTAAATACTGTATCATTTATTATTGTACACTGTGAATTTTTTTGATTTCTAATACAGTAACTCTTTTTCTGTCATTTGAAGCATCCTTATGAGCATGACCGCTTTAAATTACAACCCATTATTTTAAAGAGAACTAATTCTTTCTTCTGAATCCTGAATCTCCTTTTGCAGAGTGTAACATTGACTGGAACAACAGAGCTGAAAGCAGAACCTACGGCAGACTTGTCTCTTACTCCTGTCATGATGGCAGTGGAGGGAGAGAGACAGATCATGAGTCACTCTCAGTATAAATGTCTGGAGCTTCTAAGCCAAGATGGACCCCATAATAAAACAGGTAGAGAAAACAAAGAAATGACAATTAACTTTTAGTTAATGTTTGTGTGAATGGCAGAAGATGGGGCTTTTAATCTTTAGAAAATCTTGTCGAGTGTCAAGGCTGTCTGTGGATCAGGGAGTGGGTGGATAGGGAGGCGATTATGAAAGTGCTATTCTTCAAGGTGAAGATATGCAGTGTGCAAAGGCAACTTTTAGCCATTCAGCCTTAAAAAATGCATTCATTGGTTGATTTCCTGAAAACACTTCTGTGATCACATTTATCTTTGGTCTGTTTGACTCAACCAATGGTGTGAGTTTGGGGCGGGGTTATCTGTTTGGTCGATTGACCACATTATTTTGCATTTTAATCTGATTATGGTAGTGGTGCAAAATAATAAAATTCACCTTTTAATTTGACATTTCTAAGTTCTGAAATTATTCATACTTTAGTTAAACAAATTTATACTTGTATTTATACTGTGTGTCACTTTTGAAATGTCGAAGACGGTAATTAACTTTTTTAAGTAACCAATTATTTGTAATTTCGATGACGGAAGATGGTGCTTTAATATTTTTATCATCTTATTGAATGGCACTTAACACTCAGTGTAATAGCGGAGAGCTTTTAACGTTATCTTATTAAAAAAAGGTTGAAAAACATGCGAAAGATGTGCATGGGAGTCTGTGCCTGGCTGCCCTTCTCAAAAGTAAAATACATCAGCTGGTCGTTTTTACCAGTGAAATCAGAAGAATTTCAAGTTTTCTCAGCCAAAATCAAGCAAGTTTGGCCATTTTATGAGCTTGGGTTCAAAAATGTTTTTGTTTTATTGAGGAGGTAGTTTTGCACTCTGAAATTTACAGTATGTTTTAATAAGATGAAGAACTCTTTTATCTCAAAGATCAAGGAAACTGTGATTTATCATGATGTGTCCTCTTTAAAATGTCTCTTTAATTTTATAGGTTCATTCTGTAGCAGATTTTGGGATGGCTTGCTGTGTTGGGAAGAAACCCCGGCTGGAACGTACGTCTCTCAGAATTGTCCAGACTACCCCAGCTTTGACCCCTTGGGTAAGAAACAATCACATCTGGATTGTCACTTTGAGTGCGAAAGCACTCCAGACACTGCAGATTCTACCGCAGGCGTGACATCTGTTACATGTCTTTGGTCTGCCTATTAAAAAACACGTGATGTTGCTCCAGAGAATGATTCCATAGCACAGACAGCAGGCAATCATGAAGATAATTGAAGTCCTACAATGAAACAGAGGTGATAAAATCACTTTCTCTGAGTACTTGGAAAGATACATATGAACTTTTCTTCTGTGTCGCAAAAATGTATTACTTGACGGAGAAGTGCGGGCAACGATGTTCTGAAGGGAAAAAAGATCTTTGCTGTCACATATTGATGAGGATTTTTTTCAGATAATAAATAGTGGAAAGAAACAGGCACCAAAAATAGATCCGAGAATAGAATGGAAGATTGTTGAAATATTGATATTTTCTGCTATTTTCTGAGCTGTGTGAGCATCAAAAATCTCATGTTGACATGTTGATTTTAGAGACAAAGAACTGGAGTCAATTAAGCTGATGTAATTACACTAGACTTTCTCTTTCCTTACAGAAAAAGTCACCAAATACTGCAATGAATCTGGCAACTGGGTACACGGTTCTTCCATCAATAAAACCTGGTCCCTTTGTCTAACGTTCTCAAAGGACAAAATAAAGGTAAAATACAGTAGCAAGCAGCAATTGTGGGACCAAGCACAACAATGGCAGAAACATCATATGTAAAATTATCGTCATATAAACATCATATGTTTTATAAATAGCTTTAAATCAACACTATATCAATGTAATTCTGCCACTATACTATACATACTATACTCTTGTACTGTATATGGTGAATTATGATTATTTATTATGAATATTTAGGCCAAATTATTTCAAACTGAATGTTTATGAGAACAAATTTGGTGCTGCTGTCAACTCGTTTTTTTTGCACACAGGACAGGAAATTATGATCAGAAAGTGTTACTGACCCAAAAGATCAAAAGGGAGAAAAATGGGCTATTTGGTTCAAAAGTTATAAGCAAAAACATTTAATTTGTCTGTACATTTCTATTCACTGCCATAGTCCACCAGACAGAAGAAACAGCGAAAGAAACCCAGCAGATAGAACTGATGCCCACTTACCTTCAGTGCTTGACCCCATTTATGTAATTGGCCTATACAATATATTAAAAAGTCAGATTTTTCATTCACATTCTCAAAATGAATGCTTTTCTTTGCAGACGCTTCCAGTTCATGGCTTTTTAGAGACTGACATGGATCCCACAGCTGAGAGTCAGGTCAGCCCTGTAGTGACTCAGAAAGCCGAGGAGAGGAAGAAGATCATCGATGGTCAATATAAATGCTTTGAGAAAATGAACAGAGACCTGCCATATAACAAATCAGGTTTGAAAACACAGAGCCACTGAAGAGCTTTTAGATTGAATCATCAGGAGCTCATTGCTCAAAGTGCAGAGAGCAACTGAACGCTAGAATTGGCTCTGATTGTTTGTCTTCTGGTCTTTAGGTCCCTATTGCAACAGGACTTGGGACGGCTGGTTATGCTGGGATGACACTCCAGCGGGCACGTACACGTCACAGAACTGTCCAAATTACTTTGTTGACTTTGACTCCACAGGTACAATTCTCCAATGCTTTATTTATCTAGTTATGTATTTGTTTGTTTTTTAATGCACAATTTTTCTTGTTTATTTAGAAAGAGTTACCAAGTATTGTGATGAGACTGGAAACTGGTTTAGGCACCCTGAGACAAACAGGACCTGGTCGAACTACACGCTGTGCATTGCACACACTAAAGACAAGCTGAAGGTATGATGTTGTGTCTTGTTTTTAACCTTCTTAATAAAATAGTGTTATATTGTATATATTGGGAATAATATTTAATAGTAATAAAATTTTAACTGGTCAGCTATAATGATTTTCTCATTTCATATTTCACCGTTGTGTTTTTGGAGGGCAACTGAATTACAAAATGGTAGATAATCCATTGGAGGACTTTTTTCTAGTTATTGGGAATCTTATATGAACATTGTTTATTGCAAAAGAGAAGAATTAATTATTAGCAGACCTTTTGCAAACATCACAATGCCTCAAGCTGTGATCATGTTTTATTTGTAATACAAACAAGGTTAAAACTGAAACATGCAGTTAATTCTGAATGCTCTTGGTTTGGTCTGGTTGACAGCTGCTCAGGAAATGAATGTTGAATTGGAGTATTTGGATAGTGAGTGTTTTTCATACTAAATGGCAGTGAAGGGGAACGTCTACACAAGTTCACGGTTCAACCAACAGCTTCTCTGGAAGACAGTGGCAATGTAAATTATTCATAATGCTTATAGTGCTGTACAAACTACTGCTTTACACAGTAAGAAGGACAGAGGCAGAGCTCCTAAACAAATAAAAGAAAACGTCAGCTCAGACAGGCTAAAATAAAATCTAGTAGATGGATTTGCCTGGAGTTCATATAAAAGGCACAACAAAATGAGATGTGCACTTTCAAGGTAATTTTTTAGGTCTGCCTAGTACTTTAGATGTCAAACTATTTGCATGAAACTACACTTTAAATAAACAGGCTTATTACATTTTAGGGGTCGTATAAAAGATTATTTGAAATCAAAACAGGCCTGTGCCTACTTTTATCTGAGAGGTCATTCTTGCTAGTGCACTCCGAATAGAAAAAAAAGATTTAAACACATTTAAAATTTTATTGTGTAAATAATGTAATGTAAATAATGAGTAAATAATCAAAAATATTGATGTGTCATCTTGTACTACACAGTGTTTTGGCAATCAAATGATCTCTAGAATAAGCATGTCTCTCCCCATGATATCATCTTCAACCAACTAGAAAATTTATTACGATTAAAAAAACACACAAAACAAAAGTCTATTGGCTTTTTAAAATGGTATGAGCCTCACCAAAACCAAAAGTTTGATTTTTATGGTGTCTTATAAAATTCCTTTGCATTATTTGTCTCATTTCAGATGGCGTATATTTTGTATTACATGGCGATTGTGGGTCACGCTCTGTCCATAGTATCTCTCCTCATCTCTCTAGCCATATTCTTCTATTTCAGGTGAGTTGACACTATTCACCTAAACATAAATATACGACTTAAAGAAGGCCAGAAATCTCAGCTGCATAGCAGCAGTTACATCAGAAAGATCAATAAAGCTCGATGATGGGCCGCTCGGTTGTTTACTTGTTTTTGTCAGGTCTGTCCGTCGTCCTCTCTCAAGCAGTTTGTCATTTGTCAGAGCTGTTGACAGTGATGCTGGAGAGGTAGATTGCCGTGCTGGCGTCTGAGATTTATTTAATTGACAGAGTCCTCTTTAAGATTCTCAAAGAAAGATTTATCAAGGGGTTCTCGCTTACCTCATTCATCACAATGGCCAATTCAAACCAAATAGAGAAGATGGAACGGCAGTGCCTGTGCCACCGCCGGCATAGCCCCACGGAAATGCAATCTGCACCCGGGAGTTCAATTTGTTAACCTCTGTATTATATAGAACTGTAGATCAGGTGATTATTTCCAGAGTTGCCTTTTCATGTCTTCTTGAAGGATTGCTATATACTGTGCAGAGTGCTTTACAAATGCGTTACAAACCTACAGCAACCCTCACTGGACTCAACTGCAAATCATTTGCTGAAATTTTAACACGATCTTATTGCAATTTTATGAGGTGGCTAATTCAGATTGATTTATACATTCTTATTTGGGCTTTTCTAATAATAATAATTTGTTTTTGTACATTCCCATTATACAAATTCAAGAAAATGCCCACTTTGTAAAATTGTTACATACGAGATCAGGTTAGTAATTTCTTATTATTTTATGAACACCTAAACTTAAGGATGTTATTCAGGTTGCGAATCCAAAGAACCGCAGTGAAAATGGTGACTAAAGAGCATTCAGAAAAGTAAAATAAACTAAGTCAAAGTCATTATTTACTACAAAATAACACTGTATTTCTGGTTACATTTTTAGTTAAAAATACTGCAAAGATTTGAAATAAAAACACCAAATAAATTTCAATTCTGAGAGCATATGTTTGACATGGACAGTCAGATGATGGCATGTGTTATTTGATTGATGTCTCGGTGAATAACATTAGCAATTGAACATTTAATAAATCTCAAATGTTTCAACTCCCACTCCCTGGCAAAAAAACCTGATTATTTGGCTATGACACAAAAAATGTTGTTTTCACATCATTGTGTTTTATTGAGTGCAAATCCTCGCTGTTCATTAGTCGAACAGAGCTGCACTGAGCCCAGAGCCAAACGCCGTCCGGTGGAGTTTGTCAGGTTTTGTGTCATTTCATGCTGATTTGGTTTCCATCCTCCGTTTCTCCTGAGGTAAACTTAATTTCATGGGTAGTTAAACGTGGAGGCCAAACAGAGCCTGTATTATACATAAGACACACGTAAGCTTTAGGCTAAATGTTATTTAGCATGACTGTTGTATCCAGCATACAATCTCACTGCCTCGGCTTGAAACACGCTGCCTTTTTTCAAGTACATTATTAACCGGTAATTGAAAGGTGGAGTGGAAATGCATCCGAGAGCATATTATGATTAGGACCTCGTTTTAACATTAGTGCCCACATGATAAACATCTTTGCTTTTAATCTGTTATTAGAATCTTCAGGTGTATTCATATTTATAGACTGTTTATTTTTTATTTAATTTGGCATGCACAGTTGTTTAATGTTATAATGTGGTGCATAATGTTATATTTGCTCTGTATTGGAAAAACTGAGTGTGCATGATTTAAACAACATCTTTGGCTTCATGCGGTTAAGCTGTAACTGTGCTGTATCATGTTTTATTATCTAAATGAAGTTACAGTAGCATACACCTGTCGAGGAAGGCTATGGTCTGACAAACATTTGCAAAAAGATTATTTAAGACAGTCACAAATGTAAATACACATCATATATTACACAGCGTTCACCGAATTTTGTACAGTATCTGGAAGTGTGACATAGCAACGCTTGTTTTCATGGTACGATTGTGATATTTACAGTCTGATCTCCTGAGATGTCAAAGTCTTAATGTTGTCTTATTGGGTCCAGATGTGGTACTCAGTGTTGTACGTGACAGTTACAGCTGCACTAAGTTTTTATTTATGCCCCAGAGTAATGCCAGAAATTTTTGGTCAGGAATATGGGAAATAGCTTTGGAAAATGAGCTCAGTCTTCACTCCCCGGTGCTCCAGCAACAGCCGTGGTCTCAGCCAATGTTTGGTTAAATGAAGTAAGATGCGAGTGGCAGGACTGTCTTAATTTGGTGATGCTGTGGGGACTCTAAAGACATTGTGCAAGGATATTTAATCATTATCATTGGTTGTTGCAAAATAACAGTAACCTTGTCCAACTTATGTGATTGTTGACAGGAAAATCTGTTGCAGGTGTGAGCTTGTCTCATGGAACAAATTTGCTTTAAAGCTTTAAACAACTTCTGACTAATAAAAAGAACAACATCTATTGCTCAATTACATTTCCTTTTAAACTGTTTTCTTGTTTTCACATGGGCTTTATGCACAAAGAAACTTGCTGATGTTTTTGTATAATCAAAGCATTATTATTATAAATATTATTAGAAATTTTTTTTTTTGACACACCCTATTATACAGTAATTAGTCTTTGTAGTTTGAAATAAGACATTTACATGCCTTACAAATGGACCTTTTATGAACATTTAATGGACAAAAAGGCAGACAATCAGCTTATTTTAACTGAAGCTCCTGTAATGTTTGTGTTCCCCTGTTTTCAAGTCTTTTATTTTGAAGTTGTTTATGTTGTCATTTCCTGTTCTGATTGTGTCCAGGTGTAGCTTGTTTGCAGTGATTGTCATAGGTATATATACCCCTGTGTTCACGCTGGATCTGGTTTGCCGTTGGATATGTTTGTTTTTATGTTATACTGACTGTAAATTATAATTAAATGGATAGGCTATAAAGTGTAAGTGTTTAGGATTCATATAAATTTTGTGCTCAAATGTTAAATATTCAAACATATAAAAAACCAAAGACATGAATAAATTGCCTGATCTGTGAGTTCTCTTACTTATGCTGTAGATGTGTAAATCTAGAGAGTTCATTTCTTTAGATTTATGAAAGGCTTAATCCATTCTTCGCTGTAAGATATAAATTCATTTTTTATTGCATAGATCCAGCAGGCGACTGATGACAAAAGCATGCTCTGAAATTGTTTGTTGTCACAACCCTTTCTTGAAATTACCTGTCAAACTTAATTACTCTGTGAAACTCCGCAAAATTGCCTCTGTCATAAATGACCTATGATTCATTTTATATATCTCACGCAGGAGTCTGAGCTGTCAGAGAATCACGCTTCACAAGAACTTGTTCTTCTCATACGTGCTCAACTCGGCCTTCACCATTATCAACCTCATAACTGTGGTCAACAATCCTAAAGTGGTGGAGACAAATCCGGTATGTACACCTCAACTTGACAATACAGCATTATTGTTAATTCCTGTACTGTTTTACAACATGGACTAATCTGTATATTAGAGAAATGTTTTATTGTTCTGATGAAAACAAAATGTGCTTCAAGATGACTGAATGGTTCCATAAAGAACCTTAAACATCCACAGATTTTTTTCTGTTTCTCAAAAGGTTCTTTGCAGTGGAAAAAGGTTCTTTAGACTATAAAAAGTAAGAATAAAATGGTCCTTAAAAAACATTAACTGAATGGTTCTTTGGGGAACCAAAAGTGGTTTTTCTATGGCATTACTATGAAGAACCTTTTGTAGCCATTGTTTTATTGGGTGTGGGTTCATTTGCTAGTTTTTCCTGGATTGTGTAAGATTTAGGTTTAGGTTTAGGTTTACTCTTCACCTCACATTTTCTATACAGCATTCTTGCAGTATTTAAATCTTTTTTTTTTTTTTGCGTAGGATTTTTTCCTCGACTGTGATCTTTTTGGTTTTTGCTCTCTGTGGAAGAATACATAAATTTTCCACACTGGAATGTACCAGATGAGTTGTTTTTTGAGATTCAGACTGCTTTGTAAACCCACTGGAGACTTCATACAGATGTGTTTTTAAAACATAATAACAGTTTTACTACTGTACTACTTTACTACTAATGTTGTAGGTTTTTTTAAGTGAAAAGATACCATAATGGGCATGAAGGTGATAAGTGAGACATCTTTTCTTTTGTTGGTTTGCAATGGCTTGCTTTAATGTGTGGAGGATTTGATGAGATGTTATAATTTTGTCGTTTTGACGTAAAAGAAGGGCAGTAAAGCGGGGGTGTACTCTTGGAGTTTAATAGCAATGATTGTTCATACTCGCATATTGGTTCATGTCTGAGAGATGCATTATCACATTCACCACTCAAAAACCATTCCAAGACTCATTCATTCTGTCTGTCAAAGTAAAAAAAGGTGTACGAGAAGATAAGTACCCTCCAAACTGATGCTTTCTCGAAATGGTTTTGTGGGGGTGCGGCGTTACAGATGTCTCTGTAAAATGCACGTTCTTTTGGGGGTGGAGGGAAGGTGCGTTCTCTTTCTGTTTAATTTATGTTATCCTTACAGCAGGGAGAACAAGCTCCCTCAGTTTTTCCTTCCAGCTCCTGGTTAGTCGAGTCAGTAAAGAATGCATTTCCAGGTTTTAAAGAGAAGAGGTTAGAGAGAGGACTCAGACACTTGAGTTTAGGCTCAGACCCTGAGATTTGCTTTGTCATACAAGAATGCTATTATACGTCAAGTACTTCTGAATCAAAGTGAAGGAGTGTTATAGATTACAGAGTATAATGTGTTGCCAGTTGTGTGGGTGAGCAAGCAGAAGAGCATAGGAATATGGACATATGGTAGAAAGTTCAACAGGATGACTGATGGATTGTTAGGTGATGTGAGATGAAGACATTGCCAGCATCTTTTAATTAAATCCACACACATGTTGTTAGAAAGATGACCAGACAGCTCAAGGTTTCCAGAGCGAAGCAATGATATATACGGCATGTGGAAATTACTGTTTCTTTAATAAGCCGAAACCTAGTGATTTTACTCTTATAAACAGAAAAGACACTTTACAATAAGGTTGTTATTTGTTAACATAATGAGTAAATGCATTAGCTAGCATGAACTAACAATGATAAATGTAGTTTATCAGCAGTTATTAATCTTCGTTATTGTTAGTTAATGTCAATACAATTGTTTTTTTTTTCATTCATTGTGCATTAACTAATGTTAAATTAGTTAATGATTTAGTTAATTATTTAATTCATTTAAATCATTTTTAATTTAATTAATGATTTAATTAATGATTTAATTAGTTTTGATTTAGAAATGCTAAAAATAACATCGATAAGGATTTATAAATGATGTGGTTCTAATGCATTTACTCATCCAGTCGCAAAATCAAAATCCTGTTCTTTGGGTTTAATCCATTTTGTCCATTTTAAATAAGTGGTTTAAGTAACTTTTGTGTTTAAATCTGAACATTTATATACCACATACAGTAGTCATAACAGCTTTTCTGAATTGATCAAAAAGAATATAATATTTGATGAACATAAATGATGGAAATCATATTAATAATAGAAATCAAATTTTATTTGTTGATATACCTAAAATATGTTTGCTATTGCCATAGCTGTTGTCAAACTGACCATTAATAGATTAGATTAGAACAGAGAAACATGATTATAAAAGAGAAGTGGGTTAGAAAATAGTTAAATAATAAATATGAATTTGTTTTAATGTACATCCTTAGGGTCTCTGTGATCCCAAAATAAAAACGGTTAATCAAAAAACAGTGGAAAAAACGTTCTAATGGCCTGTTGGTTCCAAAGCAAAACCATGTGAGAACCACTGAAGTAATTTATAAAGCATACAGATATTTATCTAGATGTTTTCTTCACATATTTCCATACACAAAGGCAGTAACTACGGAGGCCTGGTACTGTATTTGTCATGTCTTTCTTCTGCAGTCAGTGTCAAAGCAACTTTCTTACTCTCTCTCGGTTTCTGTCATTTTTCTTTGTAGATTGGCTGCAAGGTGCTGCATGTCTTTCACATGTACATGCTGGGCTGTAACTATTTCTGGATGCTGTGTGAAGGGATTTACCTGCATACTCTTATCGTGGTGGCCGTGTTTGCAGAGGAACAGCATCTGCATTGGTATTATCTTCTGGGATGGGGTGAGTATCTACTAGTCCCACTCCTCCTCTTTATCTAAGAAGCAGCTTTCGGTTTTCCCATCTGTCGCCAAGCTCAGAGTTGTAAATATGAACGCCTTCCCTCTTAGCACAGAGTGTATCGTGACCTGTTTACATGGCAGCTGTTTCATTACCTTTTGCTCCATCATTCATTGGATGCATTTGCTCGTGATCATGTCCTTCTGCTCCATAAACTGAGAACATTGTCAACTGCATAAACACTTGTTTTAAAGACAGACAAATCAGCTAATTCACAGATATGACACAATCTGTTGTTCATTTGTGTTTGGAACCTACAGTAATAGGGTCATGCTTAATTCTTTATCCTGTGTAGGATACAATAGCAGGCTGTTATTGGTTGCAGTGTTTTTTTTATTGGATATTGATGTGTCAGAAAATGAGTACATGAATACATTTAAATATGAAACATGAAATAATATGAAATAAACTGAAATTGAAAATTAAGTCAAAAATAATATAAATGGTAATCAACCAGTCGAAAAACCATTACTGCACTTTTGCCATAATAAAACCGTGGTTAATTTTTGTAAGGGTGAATATGGTAAATATACTGTAGAAGCAATATAGAAATGTTTTACATTTAGATAAATACAAATTAAAAAATCTACCATTCCATCTTGGCATTTTATAATTCAGTGACATTTTATATTCTATCTGTGAGGCATGAGGTTTCTCTTAATGTTAAATGTTCTTTTATGAAACCGAACAGCCAAAAACAGTTCTTCTATAGGATCCTGAAGCACCTTTATGTTTTATATGTCTAATTAACACCATAAGTCTGCATCCTAAAACATTTGAGCTGTTTGTAGTTTTGATCTTTTGTAATAGTACACAATATCCTTATGAATCTGGTCAATTCTGCAGTGAATAAGAGCAGCAAACAAGTGTTATGTTTGTTGTCATTTAGTGTTGTAGAAGAAAACAGAATAAAAAGGGTGTCTTGCCCCGGGGAGCTTCCGCACTCCTCTGACAGCTTTATTATAATATCTTATTGAAGATCAGGCCCTTGTTTTTTTGCCTGTTCTGTGAATAAATGATGTAACAGGTTACGGCTGAGCTGATAAGTGGACAGAAGAGCTCTTAACAGTGAATCATTATTAAAAATTCAGTGATAACCTTCTGGCATATCTGTCATTTATACCCAAAAAAGAGCCCTCAGCCATCTGTAGCAAATCTGCTAATAAGTCTTGTGGCATTTTTAAAGCTGAACTGAGGATATTTAATGCCACTTTGAATGTTTTAATACTAGGATGGGATTCATTTTGCATCAAACCCCTAAAGTGTCAAGGAATAATGTTTGTTTAGTCAATAGATGCAAAGCTTGTAAAGAAACGTCTGTTGGAGTACTCTGATATTTAATCGTTAAATAAATCACATTCTGCGTTACACATTTCGCATGATTTATGGTCCGCTGCCTCGTTAGATTTTGTTTCATGCTGCATTTTTAATGGGTATAAAAAGTAAAATATAGGAGCGAGAATATGATGTGATTGAGTAATGTCTCAATTCTCCCTTCAACAGGATTCCCACTGGTGCCTGCTTCCATCCATGCCGTAGCTAGGAAAAAATACTTTGATGACAAGTGAGTAATGTTCACTGCTCCTTTGCTGTAAATACAGAAGACAGGCTGGCTTCAGTGGACAGTAGATCTGATATGGGATTTATTGTGTTTTTCCACTAGCTGCTGGATGAGCGTGGAGACCCATCTGCTCTATGTGGTTCACGGCCCTATAATGGCAGCTTTACTGGTGATTCAACATGTTTAACATTTCTATAAACTCTACACCTCAAATATCAATTTATTTAGTTTTGCATGTGTTCTACAAGTCTATCTTTAATTAGCATTTATTTATTGAGCTTTATTGCGATAACGGTGTAAAATTACGATCTAAATAGTGCGTGTTATTTAAAGACTATTCAAATAACATCACAGCTAATTTTCATTTTCTTCACGCCTCAGGTCAATCTCTTCTTTCTGTTGAACATTGTACGAGTCTTGGTGACAAAACTAAGAGATACGCACCGAGCGGAGTCCAACATGTATATGAAGGCGGTGAGGGCCACCCTCATTCTCGTGCCCTTACTCGGCATTCAGTTCGTCATCTTCCCTTGGCGGCCAGAGAACCGACTGGCGGGAGAGATTTATGACTACATCATGCATATTTTAATGCATTACCAGGTAATCCCCGGTGACTGCTGCTTATTTGAAAAAAGAGGTAGACGTGTGATAATAATTCCTTCATGTTTTCTGTTTTGCAAGGGACTGCTGGTGGCAACCATATTCTGCTTTTTCAATGGAGAGGTGAGCATGAGCATTTTTACATTGATGTACAGCTATATATAGTACACAACTTAAAATTGAAATGTGAAAAGTATGAGAAAGTATTGTAAAGTAAACTAAAATATCGACCCAAAAATCTAATTTAAAATTCAAATATATACTCAAAAAGAAATGTAAGGAGTGGGAGGTAAACAAAAGGAATGTCAACCAAGTGACATTTGGTTGATAAAAGCATGTTTCATTCTAAACCTGTATGCTGTTTATTTTGTAAAAAAGAGAGAAATGTAAATCTTGTTTTTTACTAAAAATAGTGTGTGTCGCAGTGTGCGGTGTGCATTCATCTATTACCTTTCACAGGCTTAATATGAATGCTGATGTTTTTCCCCTAGAATGCAAAAGTGAAAATTAAACTAAAAAAAAGTTTTTTTATTAAAAAGGATGTTGCTGCAGTATTATGTTTCTGAATACTTTTATACGCAATGATGTCTGTTATCACTTACAAACAGACTGACCTTAGTGCAGTCAATCCCTGTGTAACAGACGTGACATTTGGGATAATCTGATGTTTTGTCCAAACACCAATGTGTTGGTGACCGGTGTTCAGAAAGCAATGATGCGCTCAGTAAGTTTCTGGGTGAATACCTGGCCATGCTGTGTAACAGACACATTGATTCAGACATGGTTGATGTCACTTTCTATGATTTGTCATAAATCACAGACAGTATAGTTGTTGACAGCTTTTACGGATAAAGTCCCTATCTTTTAATACACAAAAAAAGCCAGTGTGTCTTAGTTTGGGGGTGTATAGGAGTCTTATAAAGCAGCGGTAAGCACCAGCAAGCCTGTCAAAATTCATTTAGAAACCGACTTGGAGCACTTATGCATGAGAAAGCCAAGACAATGAAGACACAGTTTCATTAGACTAAAATCAGCATGAGGTTTTTGGCACAAACTTGAATGGAACGAATTAGCAGCTTTCATCCGCCTATGTTTAAGTCATGTTATAAACATGCTGAATTTTTTTCAAGGCCTGGAAAACGGGTCAATTATCAGCTTATGCATGAGCATCCAGACTCGCATCAGCATCCATGTGTGTCTGTGAACTGTTTGCATGTGTCGTAAGAGCAGATCCTGTTTCAGGGTGATAAAAGACGCACTGACACAGAATAATATTTTCTTTGTGCGTGTGTTTGTTTATGGCGGTACAATGAGTTGTTCCAAACTCACATGTCCTGCCCTTTGTGCCCCGTCTATCCTAGATCTGTGATTGATCCAATATCTCTCTTTGTTACTGGGTTACACAGAGCGGTAATTGCAACTTCACAAATCGTTTTGTCATATTTATGGAAACGATAATAATAGAGTAGACCTGTCATTTTTACATGCTTCAAATCCATCAAGTGTATACTTGACAGGGGTTAAAGAAGTATTGGTTCTGTACTGTTTCATTTATGTTCTTAATTACAAGTCAAAGTATGTATCAAAAAATCTATTTTCTTAGTAAATGTGATGCACATAATTTTCTCAATGTTCCCAGAGTGTTAAAGGTTTTTTCACACCAGTAGACATTTGTCATGTGCTTTGTATTTGATTTTCTGAAACTGTGTTGCTAACAGTCATGTAATATGTCTCACGGCAGGTCCAGTCGGCTGTAAAGAGACAGTGGATACAGTATAAAGTGCAGTGGGGTCAGCGGAGACGCGAGCACTGCTCCATGCGCTCCACGTCCTACACCGCCACCTCCATCACCGAGGTACCCGCCTTCATGTTTCATCACGACTGCAACAGTGAACACTTGAACGGTAAACAAACAGAAGACTCAGAGCTGGTGGCCCTCAAGACGGGCGAGGCGTACGCCTGAAAGATCTGAGAAGCATGAACATAATTCGAGAAACTAAAACCAACCGGAGACTAGAGGCTCCATTACGTGAAGCCCCTTTGAGGGCACGTTCACAAACTCCCCCGTGTCAGACAAGCGCTCGGGCGCTGACAACAACAGGATGTCCAGAATCTGTGTTGGCACCAGCGATTCTGCTGAGAGATACTCATCGCTTCGTTTATATTCTTTACAGCTCTGCTTCTGCGAGTTGAGATAAAAATAATATTCAGATACGGGATGCATTTCTTAAAATGTCGTGTTAAAGCTGCTAGTTTCACAGTCCCATCACATCCTCTCTGGGCTCTTGGCCCCAAACGAAAGTTACTTTGCAGAAACCAAAGGATGTGTTGATTTGTGGGATGTCAAGTGTTTTTCTAAAGCTTCTGGGAAATGGTTCTCAAGCGGACGGGCTGTTGGTGAAAATTCTTCTGTGCCTGAATCCTGATCATTCAAGTGTCAAAGGTGGTTAAAAAGATCTGTCTGACGGTCATTTTGCAACTAAATATAGCTTTCTATCTGTCTCGCGAGCCTCCTGACTGCTTTACTGTTTTCGCAGCTGTACTCTTTTGCCTCGTCTTTGTTTTAAAAAGGAGGCGTGGAGAAAAAAGACGAAGAACAACATGGATAATTTTAGCAGTGCTTGGTGGGTTGAGAAAATGAAAAGAAATGAAAAAATGTATTTATTAACCTCCCGTGTTTTAGAGTGCAGGTTTTATTTAAGTCTGATGTTTGTTTGAAGGGATCCTGTCAGGTGCTTTCCCAATAAGTATGTTCCCAATGGGCAACCAAAATCTAACGTTTCATTAATTTCAGAGTTTTCAATCTGTAAACAGTTTTTTTTTATGTATTTGTTGAAGTAGCCTTCATGCGAGACTGACTTATTCAGGCTGAAAATAGTAATTGACAAAATAATAGGTAACAGGCAAGCACTTTAAATCAACCGTGTTTTTAACATCAGGACCAGCAGTGTTATGACTATTATTGGAATAGTGCCATGTGCTTTCTTCAGAAAACACTCTCATATGTTAGTGCTAAAGGACAAAAATGTAGATGTTATTCCCCATGTATTCAGAGGGGTGTAGACAACTGTAAGAATAACAAAACATCAGCTTAAAATGACCTCTGGGCTGCATGACACGATAGACAAGCTGTCAAACACAATCTGCATTAGATGATATAACTAAACTGAACAAAATATTGAATGCACATGTATATGGAAAATGTTCCTTGACGATAAGGAACGACATATATTGATCATTGCTAAATGAGAATTAAATACCTTATGTTTAAATATTACATTGAGAAATTAATTTATGGATTTACAATATAGGAATGTAAAGTTTTTATTTGCAGGAATTGTTTATATAAATTTCCTAATAATGTGAATTTGTTAAATAAGATGGAAATATTCAGAGTTAAATATTAGAATGCTTATGGAAAAGGTATAAATATTCAATACGAGTGACACTCTTGGAAACGAGCTTGTTTATTTTTATCTCTCTATGAAATGTTTATTTTTTGTTACATTGGACTTCAACACTGTACTTTTATTTAAAATGAAACTTTAAGCTTGTACATATTGTGTTTTGTTTCTAGGGGTTTCAGGTGAAATTGTGACGGTTGGATCATTCCATTGTGAGTTGTGTGGATTTCCTGGACTTTGGTATTTACCGTGTAACTGTTTTAGTCTAACGTGACATTGGTTTATCATGGTGTATATATGATCAGTCAGTCAGTCATTAAGCTTTTTTAATGCTTCTGTTGTATGTTTTAAGCTTCATTTTGTGATCATGTTTTAATGTATATCGCTTGTGTTGGGGATGCCAATGAAAAAGTATTGTGCTTTCAGAAAAAGTATGAATTTAACCTTTTCAAAATGGTGTCCATTTGTATATGTATTAACTCTGAGACTTTGTCTTTGAGCCTCATGAATTTACATCATTTTTTGTATATAAGATTAAAAATGATGGATTATTCTAAAGTAGATTAAGCTTTCTTTGACAAAAAATGTTGAAAAAAAAATACCACTCCACTTACAGATATTATAAAATTTAGGGCTTGGATTTCTGAAATTTCAGCATTTCAGTTTTCGTTACAGGCTTAACATTACAGCTAATCACACTGAGTCTAATTGATTTTTGTGACTCATCTGGTTTGATCTTGCCTGAGGATGTGGAAGCACAGACAACAGTTGAAGATATTTCTGGCATAGCCAGCGTCACATCCACTAAGCTTCAGCCTGTACAGGTGCAGGACTGAAAAATGCTTTTTATTTGCTGTTATGTGCTGTCCTCTCACTGTCCATTACAGACAGCTGTGACCCTATAACACAAAATGCATGCCCACAAAACCCCTCAAACACTAAACTGATTTTGATGAACAAATACTTATTTGTGATTTGTAATTTTCTCAGCAGTAATGGTAAAATGTATGTTATTGAATTTATTTGAAAAATTGAATTATATAGTGGTAATAGTAATAAACAAAAGTAGTTCAGTTTCTAGTTTGTGTAATGATAAAAATAATAGCAATGCATTAGATTTTATTGTTCAAGATCTAAACAAAACAAATTGATTCTAAAAAAACTGATATTTTTTAATGAAGGTAATTTAATTGTTACAACATTTTTAGACATTGGGGTTATAAGGTAGTACATACATTTACAAAATGTCTGAAAATTCTGAAAACACTTTAATGCTTTTCTGTGAGTTTAATTGAGTAATGATTCAGACATGATTTTGCTCATAATTTCGAGGCTTCTATATTTGCTTTTTTGTGGATGTATCTGGCAGCAAAATTCTCTTGCTTGTCATTTATTGCTCTTTTTTTGCAAAATTAGGATCAGATGATATTATTTACACACTTTCTTTTGACCACACTTATGCTGTCGTGGAAAACCATGTGCTATAGTCGTTTATTATTTGATCCAAGTACGTTTGAATTGAACAGACAATAATGCATCATTTGCATTCAACACCAGCAATGCTGATGTCATGAGTCATTGACCATTTTGAAATGAATGTTTAGTCTTGTCAAGGGAAGTGGCGTTCAAAACAGCATGCATACTAAAGAGCTCCATAAAACAACATGACAATCACAAGCTTTTATGTGGAACTTGATTCAGATTTTCCCCTCAAGGCATTTGAATCTCTTTCATCTCTTTGTGTTCAAGACAATGAGAGTAGATTCAATTTTCATTGCAAACACGGCTTTTTGTAGTATTATATTTTAAAAGAATGATCTGAACACAGATACACAATTATCATTTTCTTTAAATGGTTTCCATAAATGTTCTCAAGTAATTTATGCAACCGCTTAACATAACAAAGAGAGACGATCGCATATGTTCATGTGGCATTAGGGATTCAAGTACAGTATAAAAATCTTTTTGCAGCTGTCTCTTAATATCATGTTCCTAATGTTAACTGTCACTGTGATATCTGAACACAGATTAATGCATATAAAGTGAAACTAAACTGAACTACAGCCTGATATTTTTCTGACCTCTTAAAGTTCACTCATTCTTTTTATTGTAAACATCATCCACGTTTTGTTTTTTACTCATTTTCTGGGAAATTTTACATTCAGAAAAAAATGTATTTATGAAAAATTGGGTATAGAGGACATTTCTGAATGTCAATTTTCTTTTGCCCCAAACATTGTAATGAATGTGTAAATTTCATAATACATGTTTTCTAATAGAAAATTACAATTTCTTATTGTTTTTTGAATTACAAAACCGAATTGGAGTAGGGGGCATGGACCCGCATTTAAAATACAAAATAATGGCACATAAATGGTAGCATAATTTTCTTTAAGCCAAATATTATTTCTCATTAAACATTTGATATATTGGTAAAAATAAGATGGACAGATTCCGTAAGATTAACTCGCATACCCTTCTTATAATTAAAGGATAAAGACGAACTGTTATCATTAAAAAGTTATGTGGCTGATTTATAATTAATGTAAAAGTTTTTAGAAACATTATTGGAAGAATATAAAAAATAATAATTTCTTCTGAGCAGTAAAGGCAGAATGGAACTAGAAGAGTGTCTGGTAAATTTACATTTATACTCATTATGAATATCTCGACACTATAGAAAAGAAACTCCTCACGACAGGAGGAGCTCTCAAAGCTTTAGACTTCATTTGAATACATGTTGAAGCTGTCAGGTCTTTGTATTCATGCTGGAAGAATTGTGAGTTTTATTATCAATAGTTCAATTATCACCCACATCTATTCTGTTAATACGCAAGAAAAATGGTGACAAAGACCAGTTTGAACAGAAACTAATAGCTTTTTTTAATATTCTCTGCCTCAACTTAATCTAAAAGCAGACTCAATTAACCATAACTTCAGACCTTACTTAAAATAGTAAACTCATAAAAACTGGAATTAGATAATTATGTTGTGACTAAAAAATCTAAAATAAATCTATTTTTTTTTAAGTTGATTATCTTTTTTTGTTTTATTTAAATCAGTGTAGTTAATCTTAGAATTAGAATTTGCAGAAACGGTCTCTTGGGATTTTATCAAGCGGTTTCCTGAGGTCTCACGCTAAGATGCTTTATAAACAATATTGCGGAAGTTTTCATCTACATTTTGGCTGTTACTGGCTGCTCTTTCTTCAATATACTATCAAAGTCCTCCATTTCAAAAACATTTTTATTAAATAATAATTTAGTTTTATAATGAAAAACATTATTGTAGTAGGAGATAAAACTTTAATTCTGCTTAAAAATACTGTATGTATTATATTTTAAAACAAAATAAAGACATTTCCTGTAAGTCTCTCCTTTGAGAGCGAATCAAATAAAGGCTATAATTCAGTAAAATAAGAATTGTTAATGTTAAACATTTTCCATCTGGCTCTGTAATGTCATGTGTGTTTTATAAAACAGACTATAAACTGATGAAACACACAATAACAAATTTGTTTTTTACTAGTTAAAAGGTTTCTGTTGCAGATGAGATTGAGTGTTTATAGCCTTTATTGATCGTCTTTGGTCTATTTTCTGATCTTTGATGAGTCTGCTGGGAGCATAAACTTCTGCAATGTCTTTGATGATAGAAAAAGCTGAAGTATCTGAGTTATACACACAGAAGGAAACTCTCTGATTGCACTTCACAGACAATCCCATATAGCGTGACCTTTATTTTCCCATATCACTTAATTCGTCTTTCACAGTGACCTCTACTGAAAGAAAATCACATGTGAAACAGAAGATAAGAGGAACGGAGCAGGATATATTGCTTATGGGTGGAGAAAGATACACACAAATGCCAAATGTCTTGCTTGTAGCTGTTGAGAAATTCCATGTGACCTCATATAAAGGTCCCAGCACATGCTCATCACTTTATTCAGTTTTATACAGTTTTGTAGCATCAGCTGTCTGAAAGAACAGATGTGGATTTTATCTGTTTCAGTCATCAGACTCCTGAAATATAAGAATCTGCTCGAATCCACATGCACTGACATGTAATAAAACCTGATGCCAGAGTTAACAAATAACTGTGACTGCCAATATCAGTATGTTTTTTAGTGAAAACAAACAAGGTGAATCGCTTTGTCAGAAATTAAATACAATCTTCCAGGTTTCCTAAATGAATTCCAGGAATGCTAATTTTATCCCCAATAAACACTGTAAAAAGTTAACTGATGTTTTCTGAACAGGTCCTTGATTTAATGTAGAACTACATTCAGAAGATTAATATTTATGAAACCACAATGATATTCACAGTTATCACACTCCTGTACAAGTGACCATAGAGAAACATCTTTGGTGACCCAGTATCACTTTGAACAGCTCACTTAGAAAATCTTATTTTCAGTTTTCACTTTTCGGTTTTCACTCTCCAGATAAAAGCAAAACTTCACGCAGAAACCTCCTTGGCGGATTGATTTTGCCACAAAGCGCAGGTCTGCATGGCATTCATTGGCAAAAGAACCAGAACTGGCTCACCAGGGTCACGGAGATAAATCAATCGACGCATGCATGAGTGGACCTAAAAATGCTTAATTTTGTTTATTTATAACAACAGGAAGTCTGATAGAATCTTTAAGATGTTCACACAATGTTGCCAAAGAATAATGCAATGAACAAACATGATAAGATGTCATGCACATTAAATTATCCCTGTAGATAAAGTACATAGTTTGCCTACTGTATTTGACATACTAATTTTGCATACTGTATAACAGGTAGACAAAATAGTAAGTATTAGACACAGAGTACAGCATGTGTTGATTCTTGTGTGCAGCCGTCTGAAAACAAAACACCTGCTTGTGTCATGACAACAGCAGAGCTGCGAATGCATTCATGCAGAACCGACCTCTAAAACCTAAGCTCACCTCTTAGTATTCACTACAACACGATTGCCTATTAAAGTATGTCCTTTAGGAAATGCAAATCTAGTTTCTAAATGATATGTACTGTTATTCATTTGCAATTCACTCAGTGTGACGAGGGACCTGCCAGCATCATCACCACCCCGGCCCGTATCCAGCACAGTGTGTGTAGCCAAGAGGAGGGTCGTGAAAACAGTTCAGCGGCTCGGGGTGAGATACACCTGAGGTTTACTGTGACTCATTACCCCACAGCCATGAATCCATCAACGCTTCTCTCCTCCAGTGAGCCGGAGCCTCTCCAGCTGCGCATGCGCATGCGCACCTGCTCTGCAAAATCCCTGAGTCATGTTCACATCATCACTCCATTCACATGTGATATTAAATAACAAAATTATTACAAAGTATTTTACAACCAGTTATAGAATAAAATTGAGAAACTATAATGAAAAGTTTCTGGTAGGTGAATCCTTAAATAAAAAGTGATGAAGCTAATGTGAATCTATTACGTATCGAAACCTTGAAATGGCGAAGCTACAATACCCCATAAGTATAAATTACATGCAATAATAATAATAATGAATAATTTAGCAATAAATTAAATTACATGTAATAATAATTCATATAAATATGATTTTATGGGCTGTTGGTTCTGTGGGAATCCTGATAAATGTGAAACTTTCCCTCTTTTGCATACTGAACTCTGGCTTTATTAAGCAGAACAATCATATTCATTCCTTTAGTCTCATAAAGCTTAAGATTTTTATTACAGACTCACAGGTTGATCATAATGGGAATGTCTTTATAAAGCTATGAATAGATAATTAAATTTTAAACAGGGATAAGTGGACACTAAAATGTCCGTAAAACAGAAGGAATTTCAATTAGATACCCCTATTAAATTAAGTGTGAGACCCGCAGAAGCTATAAACTGGCAATTTGAAAGCCAAAAGTTCTTGGCTGGAAGCTATAAACTTCACTACATAAACTAGCAAATGACATCCTTTTAAATGTCTATACTGTACGTACTGCATTTTTCTGCTTTAATAACTACATGAATATTAGCAATGACAGAAGAATCTCGAACTTTTCCAAGTTAGAAGAACTAGATCGTTTAAAGAGTTCAGATGTCACAGCACTCAGATCATGTATAAAGCTCGATGTCAACAAATGTTTTGCTGCTCCTTCTGTTCTATCGACTGACTTCTTTTCCCACAGACAGTCCAATTAAAGACAGCAGTGAATCAATAAGACAAACTGACTGCACAATAAATACACTTTCAAGCTGCCGTTTGGCATTAGACTCCAAGGTCTCAATTCTACATATTGACAGAATTGACAGATGTGCCATCGCTCATAATATAAAGCTGATCTTGCATTCTGTCACCATACCGTATAACATTTAGAGACGCATTTATCACGACTTTCGCCCGGTCAATAACATAAAAGTAAAAAATGTATCAGGAATCATTAATGATATCAAACATTTATTCTCAACCTTATCTCCAAGAAACCTTTACTGTATTTAACATCTTTTAAAGTTCAACTGTTTCTACAAAAGCTTTATGCAGGATGTGAGTAAAAGGGCTACGTGACCGATTGATTGACCCGTGAGCACCTGTCAAAAAAATAAGGGTCTCCGTATCCATCTGTAATTCTCCTAGCAGGATGTGAAGCCCTGATGATGGGGGTGTTGTCACGGCAACCCACGTAAAGCCTTTGGGGTGCTCGGAGCTAACAGTTACGCTTGTTGTTTACTGAGACGGATTGAGAAACAACGACCAACCATGGCAAATTTCTCACTACACCTGAGCTGAACCATAAATCCATATACGAAAGAACATCCAGTAAGTCCTGGCATGAACTCCCCGATCGTTCATGTACACACAACTGACGTACCTTCTAAACTGCTGCTGTCAACCTGAAACGTCTCACTGGGACTGCAAATAGTTTTACAAAGTGACAAGGCAGCACTATTAGATCTACAGCACTGTACGTCTAATATGATCATTATGAAAATCCCTCTGGCAATAATTGAATAATTACATGCTATAAATCATTTACAAAGTCAGAGGAGACTGCTGCATGCTGCTGCAGGATACAGTACAAGCATACGGTATGAATGAAATGCGCAAAAAGCAAAGCCGCTGATCTGTGAAATTTTAATTGGGTCAAACAAGACAATTAGTAATTAGAAGTAGGCTTAGTGTTAATGAATACACAGATATCTAAATAAAGACTCGAACATACATATCTCAAGTGAACTGGCAAATCACCAATAATCAGCTTTACTAAAAATGACTTTTTAGTAATGAACATTATTTAAAAGTCATTAAAAAGCAATCAAAATACAAATGGCTTAGTTACTGTTGTTTATGCATATTAATCTGGGACAGTAGAACAAAAAAGTACAAAATACAGCTTTAATTTAAAGCCAGGAAAATTTTGAGAATCTTGTTTGTTTCTTAACTTTTTATTTTATCTAATTTTTTATTTTATTTATTTTAAAGTGTTTCGTACTTCCAACAGTTGAAGGTCTCACTGCGGCCCAAAATGTAACATTGAGAACTACATTTGTCTACAGCCAGCTGGAAAAATGTATTGTAATGATGTACTTGGATTTAAACATACTTTCAAATCAGGCCAAATCATAATTATGGAACAAACATTAAATACACTGTTTATATATCAGCTGGTTGAGTAAGAGTGCTAAAATACATTTTAGCCGAGTTTGATTTCACATTGAAATATCTCAGCCCATACAAAACTGATGATGCAGTATATTGTCAATCAGCAAAGCACACACATCTACAATACAGTACCAGGAAAAAGTGAACAGGGAAGTTGATCCTGCAAAATTAAATGTTGCATCAGAGATTCATCTCTACAATGAAAAACACACAAGAGTTAATAATCATTGTGCAGTGAAAAGAAAGAAAAAAAAAGTAAGACAAGCAAGACTAAGAAACAAGAATGTAAAGAACATTCTGTGAAATATAACCTTGACACCCTTAATATTGACTGAGTAATGACATGTCACAGATTAAAATCATTGTGATGTATATAGACAAAATCAAATGCTTGTTTTCTCATAATTTGATTTTGAAATGCAGCCTGGTTTTCACAAACAGGATCACTTTGACATCACCACAAAGTTACATTTTGAAAAATGCCAACCTGTTTTATTCTTTTTAGAGAATAACCTTTACAAAAACTGAAAACTGTAAGGCTGAAATGATGTGTAAATGAAGTGTAAATGTGTAAATGGAAAATGGTGTCCTCTGGGTTCAGACTGCAGGTGTTTAATACTCTAAAAACTAAAGTTACAGCATTAATAAAACCCTCATCTGAATCAATAACTGCTGCCTTTCAAGATGACTTCATAAATGCTCTGTGAATAAATGCATCTAATTCAGAAGAGAATATCTCCCCCACTTTATTTCCAGCGTGAATCCCTATGTGAATAGGGATGTTAGTTCATGCATCGTCTCAGGTGGTCTTAAGCTAGAGAATGTACAATGGCACTCAGACGCCCCCCTCCATACCCCATCCACTCAGGCCATTAAAAAAAAAGACGACTCATGCCAAAATCAATACATCCTCTACATCCTAAATAGGCCATTTAAACTGCAACACAACAGGAGTGAAAACCAATTAATTAGTGCTAAAGCTTTATTTGATATATGTGATTAAAAGCAACTATTCCACAGGAGGAAAAACACTGATGGGTAAAGTTATGACAGAAATCAGAACAAGATCCGGTAAAGTTTGCTGATAATGTAAACAAGCTGTGAGTGTTGGTCTTTTAATTTTTATTATACGTATACTTAATCTTGGCTGGTTTACAATATTTTAACATCCATAAACAACTTGGGAAAAGCTTATAATTTATAATAATGTAAAATGTATGCCTTTAAAGAGAAAAAAACATGTCTAAATGTTTCCAGCCGGCTCTATAAATGGCAACAGGTTCCTTTTATTTTTTACTGACTGTGTTCTAAGAGGTCCTGAGGGAGCACCGGCCCCGTGTTTGCCTTTAACAGCAAGATTATAATGACGAACAGAATCATGTTCAGGACTCAGACCAGCGACTTTATTTAGCAAAAAACCCACTGAGAGCAGAGTTGAGATCCGGCCAAGTTACCTATGAGGCTTCAGCATACTTGTACATAAAAATTCAATTTACTATGTTTCATCCAGCGAAGAATATTGAAGAAAAAAAGAGAGGTGGAGAAAAACCATCCAGAGTGCAATAAGGTGAACTGAAAGTACGACATCGCCACAAAAAACACTAAAATACCATCATTCAAATAAGAACGTTAGTGTATTTATTTTATGATCTTGCCTTTGACTTGATACAGCTGAATATTATTTAGTACACAATTTCCTACAGTATTATGAAAACAACACAACACAAACAAAGCAATATATTTTAGCGAGTCACATACAGTGTCGGCATTTCAGATATAATAAATAGTCCATCATAGCAGAATGTATCAGTATGTGGAGTTGTTTTGTAAAGTGTTACTATTATCATCATTATTTTTGTAGACACACAAATCAACACTTTCCGGCACAAATGTTTTGATATCAATACTACAATATTTATCTGGGATGAACTGCATTTCTACAAGTCTCATAAATTATGAAATCAATATCAAAGACGTGAAAATTAGCTGCAACGGTATGAGGTGCTTGTGTAACAGGACGAGTGAAATAGCCAAAGTCGACAGCAGCCATGTTGTGAAGGTACATGCAGTTTCTTTAAAATACCCGCAGCAGTCTGTGACGTGTCTTGCTATTATTTTTAAAAGACTCATACAACACATTCTAATAAAAAGTAAATGAAAACAGACTTTGCTAAAGAAACGCGGCTATACGGCTATATTGAAATGACTGCCTGACAGCTCATGAGTAATTCATTACTGTTGTCCTTCAAACGTTAGCGTTTGACAGCCCTCATATACAGTCACAGCATGTCTTGCTTACGCTCCTAATGAACTGTAAACACAAACAGCAAACGTTTAAGCGGTTGATAAACAAAACGTGAGCTGCGTGTGACGCCACGGGCCCAATACCAGTCTATTCGATATCCACTGCGATTCCGTTGAGATATTAGCTGTAATATTTATCTTTTTGGTCGGTCAATGTCATCGATAGCTGCGAGGAGCTTCTGTCTTGCCTTCTTGTTGATGTGGGACCCGAGGCAGACGTTGACCAGGTTGGTCAGCTGCTTCATTGAGTATTCCTAGATAAAAACGTTTAATGAATCTCTGTTTCTGTGCTTATAATGAGGTTTCTGTGTGCTTCTAATGGACAATGAAAATCATTCAAAGTTGTGCCTGGAAATCCAAGGAGGCTAGGCAACATTTTAAAAAATGTTTTACTAAACAAAAATTCTAATACCTTTTTTAAACAATAAACAATGTACTATGTATGTAAATATGTATGCTGTTTTTTTTACTGCATGTAATACCGGTGTGTATGAATGAAGACATGTTTCGTTACCCTGTGGTTCTTGATGAACTGCTCCATGTCATTCTCGGTTAGGTAGTACGCTTTGATGTAGGTCTCTACAAACTCCTTATCTGGAATTGGCCGGAGGTCTGTGAGCTTCTCCAGCTTCATCAGGAACTGCTGGAAGTCCAGCTGCATGAGTGCACGTCCTTCATTACTGCATTTCTTCACGTTAGCGTAGCTGGAAGACAGCAAACGAGAGAGAGAGAGTGAGTGAGACAGATGCAGGACGATCACGATGTGTTAACAGCGCACGGTACATTCATTGTGGGAACAGCCTGAGGTAAAGTGTCTGTCTCAAGGGAGGTTTTAACCCTCCAGTTTACGGGTCACCTTGTGCTTAAACTCTGGTTGAACCTGCAACCGTCAGCTTATTAGTGTAGACAGAGAAGATATATTAATGTATATCCATATCTCTATATCCATATCTCTATATCTATATCTATAACTATAAATCTATACCTATATATTGATACTTATATATTGATACCTATATATCTATATATCCATATCTCTATATCTATATCCATACCAATATATATCGAAACCTATATATTTATATATCCATATCTCAATATCTATAACTATAAATCAATACCTATATATTGATACCTATATATCTCTATATCTATATCCATACCAATATATATCTATATATCTATGTATCCAAATCTCTATATCTATACCAATATATCGAAACCTATACTGTACTGTATAGCTATACCTATATATTAATACCTATATATCTATATCTATATCTATATATACATATCTCTATACCTATATATACTTATCTCTATATCTATACATATATAATGATACCTATATATCTATATCTATATATACATATCTCTATATCTCTATACCTATATATCTATATATACATATCTCTATACCTCTATACCTATATATCTATATATACATATCTCTATATCTATATACATATATATTGATACCTATATATCTGCATATCCATATTTCTATATATCTATATATACATATCTCTATACCTCTATACCTATATATCTATATATACATATCTCTATATCTATACATATATATTGATACCTATATATCTGTATATCCATATTTCTATATGTCTATACCTATATATCTATATATACATATCTCTATATCTATACCTATATATTGATACCTATATATCTGCATATCCATATCTCTTTCAGATCCATCACAACAGTAGAATTACACCACAGCCGCATCCAAGACAAACAAGTATCCAAGAGTTCAGGACTGTTGACACCCCGTTTGCTTTTTGGCAGACAGCAGTGTAATTACTTTCTGTGAGGGGAGAGATATTGCTGGGCCCACTGAGTGTATCCATTCTGTTCATGGTTTTCCAGCCTTCTTCCCACCTCCTGTGTTGTGTTTGATGGGCGGGAGCGATACAGAAAACACCTCAACACTGCTCACTGATACAGCAGCTAATATTAACACGCTAGCTGAATGAAAACAAGGCAGAAATGACTGTGGTTGTAAAGGTTTTTTGTAAAGCTGAAACTCAAACCCAAAGTAAACTTATGGTGCACAATGTGATGTCATCATCTTGAATGCACTATAAGGGTCCACAAATTTGTAGTGTGGATACTGTACGTTAACAATGTTCTCACAGTACTATAGCTACAGGCAAAGAGACAGTAAGGTTGAGTTAGGCTGTTCACAATAATATTGGAGGTTTCATTAATAATGTTTTAGTAAAGATCAATACTGGGAATTTTGTTTTTGCACTGTTAGCACACGGTCAAGGGTGGCTGTTAGAGACATAAACGACACCATTTAACACATCAAATGCCTTTTCTATTAAAGATGTGTACATCGACCCTCGACCGTATGATGTAGCTTTATGACTGGATCCTGCCAGAAGGTGATTGCCAAGCTATGTTCTTGTTTCAGAACCTTGAATAAATTCCCTGATCATAATCAAACCTTAAAGTCAGATAGAAATCATACATTGATAATGTTCCTGAAGCACTTAAAACAAGCCATAACCCTACAATCCAGAACCTAGATGATGATTCAGGAATATGCCGTACGTAAGTTAATCACTTTAAACCCTCAGGGTGTACGAGTCTCTGTCCTAATGTGTTATTGGGATCGAACATTACAAGAAGGTTATGTTTGCTGAAGGGTCTCTGGACTTCCTCAGATGTTCCAGGAACATATAAAAAGCTCATTCTGGATGAGGACCGTCTGTACGGATGACAATATAATTCCATCTAAAGCATGTTCATCCTCTCAATCCCTGGACACTGTGCAACTCTTTCTCTAGGCTGTATAAATGATTAACAGCTCGAGCGACTCAAAAAAAATCATTTTTCTGATTCCATTTAACTGTTAGGACTAAATCATACTTTTAGAGTTATGATTAGTTTTTACAGGCTATACGATGACAAACTTCTGTGAAGTCAAGAAGTGTCATGTCAAATGTTCTTCCAGCAGATCTCCAAAACACCGCAAGGAGACCTCCTCAGCATTTCTGCGAGCGGGAAGCACAGATTATTGGGTAAAAGTGATGAAAGACAGAAAAACAACAGCTCCCTGGAGAGGACACGACTTTGAAGCTGCTTGTCACACTACGCCTGCAAACGCATGAGAAAAAGAGCTCTGCCTAATGACGGGCAGATGCGTGCGAGACGTGGAAACAAGGAAAAGTAAATACGAAGAAAATCGAATGACCTTGATGGATAAATCTATGAAGAGCAACACAGGATGTGGAAAGGTGACAAGAAAATCCAGTCAGCACAGACATTTGATGAATCCCCACAAAACTAATGCATTTTAACAATCTCTGCGTACGCCGCAGGAAGAGGCAAAAAAAACACTCCTTCGCATAAATGTGACGAAGAGAGGCATGTCAAACGCAAGATCGATGAGGCAGCTGAAAATTTCTTGCCGTTGCTTTAAATATTCCACAGGTTAAGTTTGACATACCCCTACAAATCCCTAGCGATAAAGGTTTACATCTCAAAACAAATCACTGTCAGCCAGACCAGACATAATTAAAAACATCAAAAGTTCTCAGCACATTCTCGCCTGTATAATCAAATAGTAGAAGCAACCTGTGAGTCAGACAGAGGTATGAAGAACCAGAGACGCTACATCTTTCATGCGGGTTTGCTGTTTATGTAAACATCGCTTTGGTATTTGAGCAGGACATTGTGTAATTAAGTATTTCCCTTAAAAATAAATATATTGTTGAAGACGGTCTTAGAAAATGAAACAAAAGTCTTCTTTGATGTCACATACGGGTGCCATCAGAATATATTCTCATGTTTGTTTGTAGAACGTGTAGTCTGGAGCAGCGGTCTCAAACTCAAATGACCTGACAGCACTAACCAGAGGCCAGATAGAAAACTCATACAAGTATAATACAAGAATAGTAGTTGTAGCGCTAAAAATAAAAACGGATGTCTATTAACTGAAGGGCTGTCACTTTATGATGCAGACAAGCTTCGCCCTTTATTTAAATATTTAATTTAAGATGCATCAGAAATGTTGTATGCATGTTGCACCTGTGTTTTTGGATTATTAACTGAAGAATTTAAGTCTTTTGAGGCTTAAATATACATAACACGTGCAAAGTTTATAAAGACATAACCCAGCAAAATGACTACAAAATATAACCACAAAAGAACACACAAAACTTTGGTCAATGAATGCATTATTTTCTTTGAGATTTATGTTTTTCTATGCATATTTTTTATGCATGCATATTTGAATAAAAACAAATTTCCTCATACCCTTGCCAAATAATTTTGCTCAATAAATACAGTATCTTTAAGTTATATCTATAAGTTTAGTGTTTTGTCCATTATGTGCCATACTCCTTATATCTTGATGGTATAATCTAACCTGGGGCATTAAAAGCAAATATTGTATAAATATTCCACCTAAGCACCATGTTTGGCCACTATATACACTATAAACATTTATATATGTTTATATAAACATAAATAAACATACAAAACATATAATATAAAAAATTATATTTAAATTACACAACTGTTAAACTTTTTTTTAATTCCTGCCTCCACTTGAAGGCCAAACCCACTTCAGCATTAATGGGCCTGACATAAGAACATGCCTTGAATTTTTTTCACAAGCTTGAAACCTTTTAGAAGGAACGCTTGTGGTCTGATGAGGCTAAACTTGAGCTCTCTGGCCTGAAAGCAAAATGCTATGTTTGGCACAAACCAAACACAGTCTAACACTTGTGTAAAACAAATCCTGCTGGCAACATCAATCTCTGGGTTCACTTTCAAAGAGGAATTCGTTGTAGCATGAAAACTTTAGGCAAATTCTGGAGGAGAACTTAAGGAGGAGGGGGATACCATTGTAACTTGTTCTTAAAAATGGATAAAGGTACTGGATAAATATACTACATTACAACAGGTTTAATATAAACATTAAAAATAGAGAGAGAGAGAGAACCTCTCGCTGTAGTAATTCCCAGTTCCATTAATACCACACTCGCAGCCGTATTGACAGAGCAATATAAGGCGCTTTACTCTGCACAACCCAGAGGACCCATAATTAATCTCTATTTATCTGTATGTGACCCGACTACTCCTGCAAACTATTTCCATTGTGTGGAAAAGAACTGAGTGCTTTGCAATGGCTGGGATTTCCATGAAAACACTGTTGGTAGGATATTTATCTGACAGCAGATGGTCCCATACACACTGACGCCCATTTTCTTGAGCTAAATAGAGCACTTACCCCTCCACTAATGTCCTGTTGGCCAGACGGATGCAGTGCTCCCATAAGACGTTGGACACGGGCAGAGGAATCCGTACTATTTTTGAAACATCTCCAAGTCTCTGGTTGAACTTCTCAAACTCCTGCAGAAAAAATCATTTAAGGAAATGTGTTAGCATGCTGCATGGTTGATCTCTCATGAGCCAAAAATTATGTTGCGTTTCACCTGTGTGCTGCCCTCCATAACACACATTTTAATAATAATGGCGACACACAATCTACACATACTTCATACTTGACTAATCGTTCTTAAGAAAGCCCTGTATAATAAGGAAGACTTCAACGCAGCCCTAAACTTGTTCACAAGACGCGTTTATTGCTTAAAAAATAGAAGGTATTAGAAGTCCAACAACAATTGTCTTGAAATTTATTGTTGATGGCAGGAATTTGTTCTGCTTTGATCACTGTAGCAGCGGTGTTTTAAAAAGAAATAAAATACACGAAATCAACAGTTTGACTGTCTAACCGCACAACAAATCACACAAATGCTGACAGAGCGATAAAATCCTCCCTGAAAAACGACATTATTGATTCATCGTGTACATATTGAAGCCAAACTAAAAAATAAGAAACTAGTTGACCTCAGTAAACAATCAGATGGTTCATGGAAGACTAGTCTAGTTTAGTAAATACAGCCATGTACTGGATTCTCATTGGGTGGTGTTGGAAGCATCTTGATTAGGCGTCATACGTAGGCTGGAAAAATTCAGACTGTTGCAAGCTGCAAACATTTCAACAAAGTTATAAATGAATCAGAAAAGTGCAGACAGCAAAAATCTATAAATATTTTCTACTGCCATATTGACCAACCAGGTTTTCAACCTGCAAGATTTGCTATCCCAAAAAATGTCCCCGCAGCACACGTCCAGATAAAGCCCTGCCACGTACAAAAACCTGCGTCGTACAAGCCGTCTGCTCAAGGAGGTGTTGATTCAGCTGCGCTAAAGCCCATTTCTCTTTCACTTGTGACAGAAAAACACGCCCATAAGTTTCTTAAAACACTGACATATGGCTCATTTGAAAGCCAAGGACTACATGTACCGTGCATTTGCACCTTGAATGCTGATACAAAGCCAGAAGAAATAAAAATGCTGTGTGAGTTATCACAGTTATTCTCCAACCTTTAATCTTCTGTATATCCCCTTCATTTTACCACTTAGATATATGGGTTTAACAAGAAAGCTAACAAGCCGGTCACAAACATCAGCATAGGGTTTCAGGGTCCAAGTATAATTTATAGACCCTGCAAGAGACGATTCACATGAGAAACTAATCACAGCTGGCATAGATCAGATTATTGCTCTTAGTCAGTCTGACAAGTATTACTCAAAGTAATGCAAAGTGAAAGCGTGTGTGTTTTTTGGTTTCTAATAAGAAAAACAGGCTTACTGTAAAAAAAATACAGCAGTCCAGCTTCGTGCTATTTGCTTAAAAACTCATGGAGACCTACTGTATATTCTACAGCATTGAAATGTCAGTTTTGAGTTGCCATCAATCCTGTCTCTCAAATTAATGTTTTTTTCCAAAGAAACACACTTTTTACTAATCCTTTTGTGTTTTATACCTTTTCTGCAGAACATAAAATGCTCTTTTTCTCTCAAAAAACAACTATTAGGAGAGATTTTCAGTAAACGACTACATGCACAATTTATTTATACTGTACGGTTTCTGAAAACATTTGCGTTTATTTATTTAGCAGATGACCTGAGGGAGCATTTTGTGCCAACAAGAAAATGTAGAAATGATGTGAAATACATGTGATGTTTGTATTGTGTTTTTTTAACTTTTGGATCTCAACAGCACCTTGGTTTTCCACAAAAAAGATCTGAATTTAATAACATGAAAATATTCAATGAAAGATGGCTTTTTTATTTATGAATGATCAATTTTGCATTAACCTCAAGAGTTTGCTTCTACCTTCAACTGAGATCTAAAGTTCCTAACACAGAGAAAATAACCTCTCTTTACAAAATTACATATCATTATACAAACCGCACACAGAGTCCATAGCATTTAGCAACAAGTATTAATTCTGCTTTATATAATGCAGGCTATCGACTGTGACAGTTATTGAACCACAAAAGATATTAGCAAATGTCCTTTAGCAGCCTGGGCACCTGGACATAATTTTTTCACCTGCCTATAAAAAGAAAGAGTGAATCACTGCAGTATTTCCACAGTTACATGATTAATTCAGTCCGCTTGGCAGACGCAGACAAATTGGCTTCGACAAACACGCTTGGCGCAGGGTTAAAATGGCGGCGCTGGGAGAAACGGGCAGAGCTGCTTCACACGACTTCACAGGAACACAAAGGTGAGCATCGATTCTTCATTAGCAGCCAAGCTTTCAACTAAAACTTCCCAGCTCGGTTCAGGACTTATGTAAATCCGCCTGCCACCACATGATTATGCATATTTTGGGATTCGGCGAGCTTCCTCTGCAAGAGATAATTCAATTGTGAAACCCCATCTGCTCCGTGAGCCTCTCACTGTATGTGTCAGCCATTCAGATCACTCGCTACGCCCATGCAAAATGCAAGCAGGCTAATGAGCAGAGGTTATCGAAGAAATGCGGACAGTTCAGTGATACTTAACAGAGGAATGAGATAACTTTTTAACTGGCCCTTTCGACTCCGTGCAGCTCCAAGAGCCTGATCGTATAAATAATTCACAACCTGACAAATAATTGATACCCATGATCTTTCAGTCCAGAGGAATTTATAATGTGTAGTCATTAGGCAACAGGAAGAAAAGTGGAAGAGTAAAAATAAAAAAAAGACACATGACTTCACACAGAGACTTCATTTCAGCCCAGAATTTATATTCTGTGCCAACGGTGCAATTTGCTCGGAAATCAAATACTAACAATGAAATAAAGCTAGATAAATGAGCTGCTGGGGTGTATATATACCATCATAACACCCAAGTTACTACTTATTTATTTTATTTACAGTACTAATAAATGCAGTACCATAAATTCAACTGAAACCCTCTCGATGGAAAACTCCTCAATGACATAATCATGTAGGACTATGCAGCGTTGACTTTTTCTTGAAATTGTCATTGTCTTGACAAATCATGTTTTATAATGTGTAACTGTTTTTAAAATTATTGTCTTAAAAACATGCTCACAGAGTGAGAAAAAGTGAGATGTGGTGCATTAGCCACAAGATGTCTATATACATTTGACCAACAATAAAAATAATAACAGGTTTTAAAAAAAGACAAGAACATGTCTTAAGCTTTATGTCGTAACCTGTTAACCGTCACCATTTCAACACTTGGGTTATTTCACTATTCACTTCAATATTTTATAGTTCAATTTTAAATCTAATCATGACAAACTATTGATGGAAAGGTCTAAGACTAAATAACAAATATTTGACAAATGTTCCTAACGATAAACAAAGTGAAATATAATATTGTTTTAAAAACACCTAAATTTATACCTAAGTGTATACTCAATATGTGCATTGACAGTTAACAGGTTAAACAAAAATGACAGCAAAATTAGTTGCAGTGGACTGTAGGGCAGTATAGGCTTATAATATAAAAATAATTATATGGACATAATTTAAAAATGAATACAATAATATATTGACTGTATTATGAATATTTGCCATGTCTATTAAATGATTTACTTGTTTGTCACAATGATGCGTCTTAAATTTTAATCAAGGGAGTTTCTTAGCAATTACTTCTTCGGAAAAAAATCATGTTTTTGCAATTCCTATATAATAAATAAATAATTAAACTAATTCATTAGAAATTCATAGTATCATGCAATTCATTGTATTACAAATTGCAATTTACTGCCAGCTATTGTTTTACAGGAATATTAGGCATTATCATTCCAGAAACATGTGCCGCTGGGGTAAATCATGTTAATCCTTAAGCTTTTAAGTAAACTAACATGCAGAAGTTCCCCAACACTATATGGCAAAGATGAAACAAATCCTGAAGACTCCCAGAAGCAGACATTCCAGCCTTTCATCAAGCCATAATCATATCCGTCACTTTAGTGAGTGTTTAAGAGAACGCTTGTCACTCTCAGTTAAATACAGCACGCCAATCTCAACTTTAGACCTCCGTGTAACCTCCTGACAGTGACATTTTGACACTGCACATTTTGATCACAGCTCACCCTGTTTCCTATGAGGTGAGTGCAGAAGATGAGTGAAACAGACAGGGCAACATGGTCCTGCCAATGAGGCATGACAGTTTCCTTGAAACAAAACAAACCAGGCTGTAATTGACTACAGACACGAGGAAGAAACGGCCAAGAACGGTCCATTTCTGAAAAAATAAAACTGGCTGATCTTTACCGAGGCAAAACATCACCCGCCGCCTCCCCATAGTGTGATAATACGTCCAGCACATTACTCTCATACATAAAACCCATCGCACGGATACACAAACACATTACCTTTAAAAGGACATCCACGTAGACATTGTGCTGTGACATTATCTCTTTAATGTCCCATTTCACTCCCACCATCAGCAAAAGCATCTGTTCATAATCTATGGCTTTGGCCGCCACTATCCAGTAAATGGGCTTACGGAGTTCACTGGCTGTAGATACAGTCTGTAGAGGAAACACAGCAGGTCAAATTAAAGAGGACAACAGCATCTGCTTAAATGTGGTAGAAGTGTGATCTGAGATATTTCCAAAATCACAGTAATACAAAATGTGCCCAGCAAAAGTATACAGACTCTTATCTAACTCACTTTTCTGAATCAGAAAGTTCCCAAAAGTACATCAAATTGATACATATAGCTTCGTAAAAAAAAAACAAATGTGAAAACGTTTAGTGAAAACAACAGGCTAAATTAGGACATATCTGACTTACAATTAGTATCTAACTGTGAATAATTAACTTAATCCTATTTTTTAGAATAAAACTCCACAGTTATTAAATCATCTGTTCATTAGAAGGACAACAGTGGAAATAACTAATAAATAAGTAAATATATAAATACATGTGAGTGATTGAAACTTTTATGTCCCCTAGGATGATTTAATTAAAAAAATGCTTTATAAAAATTTTTGAAAGACAGAATATTACAGCTTTCAACTTATTATTACATTATGTATACTGTGTTTAATACTGTACTGTACTGGTTCTCCTCTAAAATGAATTCCCTTAAAGTTTTATAATGAGAAAACTCTGACAGTGACTACTCTGAGCTTAAAAACTCATAACAATAATCAAATTCTCAATGTATTTGGTATTTATGCACACAATTTATATTTAAGAGTAAAAAATATAGGATGGTACCAAAAAGCAATTCTTCAGAAAGAACCATAAGAAAGTAATATTGTTGACTGAAGAAAGAGCTTTTAGGACAAGAATCTAAGTGATCTGATGTCAAGTTGCATTTCATCATCAGCAATCTTGTTAAAATATAAAAATAGATGACGTGAAACACAGGGAATAGTGTATGTAGTACTGCTTCAATTGTTTTGAAGGTCAACATACTATATCACAGTACAAACTATGTCAGCTTTTGCAAAAGCACTGTAGTATCATTCACTTTCCCTTCCAATCCAATATTGATATAGGCTGTTAATAGGTGTTTTATGTCATAAAACTCTAATTTGAAAGACAACATTGGGAACCTGATGCAGGCAAGCGGGGAATTGAAAAGGCTCTCATGGGAGAGACTGAAAAGGTCAGATCCATAAATAGTCTGATAACACTGACCTGTGAGTAGAACTGCTGGAGGAAAGGCTTCTTGACTGAAGGCATCATGGTGTCCAGATGAGGCTGAAGACACTCAAACTGCTCTGCCAGAAAAACTCTGGAGGAGTAAAAGGACCCAAATTAGAGACGGTTTCTGCAGGTTTGCAGTGGCATAATGGCCACTTATCACTTCCCCTTAAAGCAATACCTGATGCCGAATGCTGCTTCTGCAGCTGGAAATAAATGTGTTTAGCAAGTTTGAGGTTATTCCACTTTTAGATTATATTCAGGCATGAGCTACAGAAAGAATACAAAAGAGTTTCTATTTTAAGGTCTCAATAATGAGATGGATCCATATTTCCATAATTTAGCATAATATTTAAACATCTGAATTAATTTAGGTTCTGCCGCTTTGGCACACATGTCTTCATGACTCAAATTCAAAAAGTAAATTTAGATGCATTGTCACTGGAGAGGAAAATAAATGCTAATATAATGGCTTAATAGTCATACAATATTTACATGTGATTACAGCAAACAAATTGCAAGCACTAAAGGAATGAAAACCCATTTCTACCGTTCAAAAGGAAAAAATAAAAATGTTAAACCGAGTGAATCAGTAACAGCAAACCACTGATGCTCATTGCTGCCAACAGCCGTGCACTACTGCGAGCTTCATTAAGCTGTAGTGCCCGCCCACAACCACATCACCTGCTGATTCATGCTAATGACAGCCCACATACAGCGATAAGCATTCATTGAGGAATATAAGTATTTGAATATTTGCATATAACGCCATTCTAGAAATCAGGGTGTGTAAGCTATACATTGGTATATAAGATATACATCTTATCACCAACACTGAACATTCTTAAAAAGTATCTTTTAAAAATGCACAATATATTTCTACTGTATGTAAACTGAATCAGTGAATTATTATTAGAGCAGAAAACTAAATTATATTTAAATATAAACCAATCATGATGGAGGAAAAGGGGCATCAAGAGCCTGAATTTGAGAAACGCATGTAAACATAATTCCAATTTCTTATATTATTAAAACCTAAATAATATATTTGAAACAAGAAACACATGTTTATTTGTTTGTTCACTGAAGATATGGTGCAGAAATAAAATAGGATAAATAAGAATAGGGTATTAGGTATAGGGTTCTGTAGACTGTAAAAGACTTGCTCAATTAAAGCTTTGCAAATGTAAAAAATGTTGCCACATTAATAATTGACACTCGGCCCAATTAAACAATTTAGGTGAAACAAGTCACAAAAAAATTACAGAGGTTTTAAATTCTTTTACAGTGTACAGTTATGTTTGTATAAATACAGCTCTCAGAAAATAAGAAAATACCTACTTTTATTAGTTTCACATGCTTATGCGGATCTCAGCTCAAACTCTGTGAGCTTCATTGATTATTCCATTAAAAGTGATTGTACTGACTCTAACCTTCTCAGAAAACAAACAGTGGTTTTCAGTGTGCATTCGGGACATGTACATGCTTCACAATGGCAAGTTGGTAACAAGCCAAAACCTTCACTTCTGGGAGGGTTTCATTTTGTCTAATGGACGACCTGTTCCTTGAGCAGAAGAACCTTCTCTTTACGCTTAATCTCTGGATCTTCTGATCCATTTTCAATCTAATCTTCACAAAAACTTTTCAATTCCAGATTCCAGCACAGAGCTTGGCAGGAGCCGATCGCCATCTGGCAGCAACGTATTTGCATCCTATTCAACTGCAGGGAGGATCAAATCTGCAGCTCACTAGTCTGTCTGAATTTGCAAGGGAGTATTCCCCGATGTTGAGAAAAGGCTTAACGTCTTGCTGAACAAGCAGTCGGATAAGAAGAAGGTCAGAAATGGAAGCGCTGGAAGCTGAAATGGGTTTTTGATGCCCAAAGCCTCCCGGTGGTCGAGTCTCATCAGGATTATTGTGAAAATTCAGGTAGCTCCCATCAGCCCCTGCAGCATCACTTCGCTTAATGAAATGAACTCCCAGGCAGTCGCTGAAGCAGGCTCGGACCGCCTCTGTTGACTCATCAAGAGGAAAGCAAGGCTTAATGGGGTTCACTGATTAGATAACAGCCTCAGTGATAATCTGACTGATTGGGTTAGACAGGCTCGCTGGAAATGTGGTGGTGGGGTTAGAAACTCATCACCTAGCAACAGTATGCCACGGCACAAGACACATCTGATAAAAGTCAACCAGCTCTTTAATGTAAATGCATTCATTTGCAAGAATCAGTTCGCTTCTGCTACAGTACTGGATACAAGCTGGATATAGGATATGGATGCCATCTGGCTGATTTCGCTTTTTAATGGATTATGCATTATTTCTTGTAACATTGACATTTCAAGATGACACCAGTTAAAGGAACAGTTCACTGGAAAACGCATGCTGTTATTTTGTCTGTAAAACACAGCTATTTTCCACACAACTATAGTGTATAGTGACCATGTCTGTTTTCAAAAAGACTAAAAAATGATGGTTTGTTATTTAAGGTATTGCAGATCACTTAAATTATTTGAAATACTGTACAGCACTTAAGACAATTTACCCAGTGCTTTTGGAAGATAGGAGTGAAATAACGGTGAGTATTTCAGAATTTTCACAATATTTATTTTGAAGTGAACTATTTCTTTAGTTAAGTTATTATAAAGCAAATCTTACAGTGATTCAGTGGCGACGACTCTCTCAGCCAAACCGTAGAGAGTTTCACTAGCTGTGAGGACCACCAGCTGACTGAGGTGAGGACTCGGGACCTTCTCCTTCCTTTCCTCAGGAGGTGCATGAGGACCTGTGCTTTCTCCTCCAGCCTCCTGCAGAACAGACAACACACATTTACTGTAGTTCATTACCAAAAGCCTTAAAAAATTTAAGAAGAAAAAATCTAAAAAGAAAAACATTGTGTTAATGCACATAACATAACCAAAATGCATGAACCAACTGTGCTTTATATTCCCTGCCAAAGCAAGTGTTGTGTTTTGGATGCTGGGTTTCAGCATGAGATGCTGATGTTCCCTGCAGTCTTCTTAACTAGATTACCCAGCGAGACATTCTTGGTTGACCAGCTTCCCAAAATTCATCTGGTCTTTTAAGAAGAGTTTACTGACATGCATTCTCATTTAAATCTTATTTAGATGTTACATTACCATCAAGACAAAAGCCACGTTATGAAACTGTAATCAAGTTCCTTTGTTTCATTTAGGCACTAAGAACAGCGATAAAACATTTAATCAGAACTGCAGGCCAAAAACTATTATAAAATGCAGATAAAAGACGACCATGTTAAAACACAGTTTAGCCATCACATCATGGTAGAGAATCATCTCACAAAATCAGAAAATTGTTTTGGGATATTGAGAGAGCCCAACGGGTTTAGATCTCTGTGTCACTCCATAATTAACATTCAAAGCATTGTTTCCCTCACAATATCCTTAGACAAAACCATTCTCTCCACACTGGAAATGAACATGTGTTGACAACTCCCTGTAAATTGAAGACGTGTTATTCAGTCATTATGCATTGTTTAACGTTAATGAATTCTTGTCGGTGTAAAAAACAAAAGCCACATTATAATGGGTCTCATTCAATAACAACTGCATTCAGGTGTTTTCAGATATACCGAGAAAATATCCTCATACAGAATTTCACAACGATGCGTAAACAATATTGTTCTGCCTTTTCAGATACGCATACACAATCTGACCTACTCGTTTTACTGACTAATGTTTGAAGCTTTTTGTTAGATCATTATACACTGTTCAATTCTATGAGCAAAGACCTCATTAAGGCATCTGACTGTCTAATTGTATGCATAAAACTGACAGAAATAAGTACCAAAAGAGTACCAAAACTCCTTTTCTACAAATAAATATAAATGTATTACGTTTATAAATAGCTGGCAGTTGAGCAGCGAATAAGTGTCACTTCTTTTTAGCCTACATAGAGTAATGACCTGGTGAGGTGCTATAAAAATAAAGAAATTTGTATTCAGGTCACTTTTTGCAATCGCCAAAGTCACCATTTGGACACTACGAAGTAGCATTGATCTTTTGTCCAGTGCAATATGCTCAGAATTACGTGGCCACTGCATTGAAAGGATGAATGTCATGAGGTCAAAACAAATGTTCTTAAAGCATATTCATAGTGAAGGATTTAAGATGAATCTTTCATCTGACTGCTCTATTAAAAAAAGAGATACTGTCTGTAGAGATCAGTCTGTCCATGAAATGACCTTTACAAGACTATGACCAAAGGGCATGTGCGGTATACTACTGTATGCTTGATCAAAATGTGAAATGTTAGCCAAACACGGCACATCAAAGCTACCTTTAAAAATACTTTTTAAAGCATTGTTCAACAAAGTAAAACATTTATACAAGACTATAAGCTAAAATAATTACAAATTTAACTTGTTAACTGTCACCGTTCCACGGGAGGAACATTTATTATTTCACTATTTATTTTAATTTTTCATGAATTCTAAACTAAAAACTAATCTAAACTAAAGTTCATGTTATTTATAAAGTAATTAATAACAATAAAATAAAAATAATTAAAAATGTTAATGTTATTTATATAATACCTGAAATTAAATAAAAAGATTTTTAAATGTTTACAAATATATCTAATATTTAAAATAAAAAAACATGTTTATGTGTTTGTTCAATATGTGCGAGTGACAGTTATCAGGTTAAAATCCAAAACGTTTATACATTTGTTTTCACTCTTACATGCAAGTTTCAAAATGCCCAAAAATCTTCCAACAACAAAACAACAATACACAAAAACCTCCAAGAAGGTGAATACTTTTTTTAGGCACTACAGACCCAGCCAGACATTACACCTATAGAAGCAGCATTCAGCATCAGTTACTCTAAGGGGAAGAGATATGTGATGATCATGCCACTGCAGACCTTCTCTAATTTGGGTCCTTTAACCCCTGCAGAGTTTTTCTTCAGCCTCATCTGGACACCATGATGCCTTCAGTCAAAAAGCCCTTTCTCCAGCAGTTCTACTCACAGGTCAGTGTTATCAGACTATTTATAGATCTGACCTTTTCAGTCTCGCCCATGAGAGCCTTTTCAATTCCCCGCTTGCCTGCTTCAGGTTCCCAATGTTGTCTTTCAAATCACTTCTTTTATATGATTCAAAATGATTTGTTATGAAGGGTTTTAAGATATAAAACACATGTTAACAGACTATATCAATACTAGATAGGATGTTGACCTTCAAAACAATTGAAACAGTCCTAATACTGTACACCATTCCCTGAGTTTTATGTCATATCTTTTTATATTTTAACAAGACGTCCAATTGATGAAAAGCTCTATTTCAGTCTAACAATGTTATTTTCTTTTTGTTCTGTTTGAGGAACGGCTTTTCTGGTGCCATCCTCCCATTCAGGCCATTGTTATGTTTGAGTCCCTCATATAAATTACTTCTTTGATTGTCTTTACAACATTGTCCATAACTTCTTTAAAGAGTTTTAAGATATGAACTTTTGTGTCCAATCCTTCAATCAGGTATACCAATTAGGACAACCAAATACATTGCTTTATGTGCCCTTTTCAGAATAAATGCTATTTTTATATTTAATGATTGGCCTTCTGATTCACAGATTTATCGGTAGATACAATTCATTCAATGTTTTACAGGTAGATTCTAACAGTAAAGCAAATGTAGCATGACCTTTTCACGTATATTGTTTATCATCACAGTGACAGAATACTAAAAAATAAAAATACAAATGTCATATGACGTCTTTGCTAGTTCGCCAGAAGGCATGTGGCAGACTCTGAAGCTAGCTGGAAGATAGTCTGACAAGACCAAAAATTAGTTTTCTGGCCATCAGACTAAATGGCAAGTTTGGGGTAAGCCAAACACTGCAGATCATGAGTAACACACACCATCCTCGTCGTGAGGACCGGTGGTGCCAGCATCATGCTGTGTGGATGTTTCTCTGCTGCGGGCCCTGGAACTCTTGTGAGGGAGAAAAGGGTGAAAATTGCAGCAAAATACAGAGAAATCTTGGAGGAAAACCTGATGGAGTCTGCAGAACACCTGTCACTTGAGAGAAGATTGGCTTTCCAGCGTGACAATGACCCCTCGCGTAAAGCCAAAGTTACACAGGAATGGGTTGAAAAACAAATGTTAATGCCCCGGAGGGCCAAGTCACAGTCCAAATCTCAATCATATTAAGAATTATGGATTCATTCTTCACATCCACACATAAATTTTCAATTGGACTGCTTAGACTAGGACCATGCAACCAGACCAGACAGTTCTGCAAAGATAAACTACAGGGGTCAAAGCTGATCTGACTCCAGTCTGCAACTGCTGCCAAAAGTGCATCTTCTAAGAATTTAGAGGAGGAACTTAAAGAAGGGAAAAACAACTGTTCAAAACATAAGAACTTTATACAAATTTGAAGAAATGTGCTTTTACTTTGAGTAAAAAAAGTTATTCCAAGATAAATCCAATCACGAAGTATACAAAAATGTATCCAACCCCAAATCAATGTTTTTTGTGCATTTTGGAAAATTTATTTCTAGATGTTTTTATCAAGCATTTTTATGTGCTAAACATAATTCTGCATGTATAGTAGATGCAGTATATGAATATGTAAAACCAGTTAGCGAGTTTAGACACTAATGTTGGATAGTCGGGCCTACACAGTGACTACAACAGTCAACTGTATAATATCTGTATAAAAGAACATTTGAAATATTTATGTATATCGCCAAAGAAAAAGCAGGACAACACGCAGTCACAAAACCATTGCTGAATGATATTCCATCAGCAGTTAATGTTGGTATCCACTGAGATAATTAGTAACAAGGTTAAGAATAACATTCTGTTCCTGTTTAAAACAAACATGAAAGAGGATAACAGGATTACTAATCTTAACACCACACACAAATTGAGGATTAAGGATTAATAAATTCCCTTTCGAATTCTACTCCCTGAATTTCTCTAAGGACACAGACTTAAATTACAAACGCTCTCAAAACACAGTGTCACTTCAATAATTGACTGAACATAAGAACTGTTGTGTGAATAATGACCTGCGGTATAAACAGCTCTGTGAGAAAGATAATAGAAAAGAAATCCCTAAATGAGCATGTGTAAATGAGCAGTGAGTAATGCCAATCAATGACTGTCACGTATTTCATTGTAAAATCTGATTGAGACTTATGATAGTATGCAGGTCACAAAACAATGTGCAATTGCATTATTAATCGACTACAATAACAACATATACCTCGAGTATTTATAATTAACAAGAAATACTGTAATATTTCCTTATTTAGACTAAGTGGCATTTGCTAAATAGAAAAGTAGAGGTAGGCAGTCACATGCTATCCGTGACATTTATTTACAGATCAAGGGATTTAGATTATGCATATTATTAGGCATACCAATTTATAAGCATTTAATTATATATTTTTTTTAACAAATCTCAGGCAAAACTGGACTTGTGAAAGTGTGACCCAAATCTGTTGCTTTGATAATAGGCATATCTTCACAAACAGATTTGCTGGTTTTATCAGATCATGATTAGAACATCTATAAAAGGGTGCACCTTCACACTTTGCGATCAGCCTATTAAAATGCGGCTGGAATGAAATTTCACAGTTCATAGTTTCTGTGGTTATCACATTTCCACAGAATGTCTGCTATATGGAAGTTATCATCGCAGCACTCAAAGTTTTCTTGGGAAAGAGCGACGCATGAGAAACTAAAGAGGATATGCAAAGGTGTGTGGGTTTAAATAGAGCATTGACAAAACAAGAAATAAAGTTCACAGATGAGCCTGCATATAAATACGGCTTTACATACAGGATTATCTGCATACGAATAGCAGGATTTAGCATTTCATTTACTCCTCACTTTGAATTCTTTCTGAGCTAAACAAAAAATGTACAAATAAAAAAAGGTATTAAAATACATGTGTGATAAAGATGAAAAGCATGCACCACACAAGCTGTAATAGAGTAATTTGTTAAATAACAATTATATAACTGTACAATAAAAGAAACAGTCACAAGTCTTTGGGAAAGACAGCGTGCCCCAAACAAAAGCACACAAAAGCTGGTAAAATGAATAATCTGAAAGCTGGAAAGCGCATGACGCACCAGGGTGCAGCTGATCTCTGGATATGTCTTCCAAAAAAGCTGGAAAGTTTATATAGCTCCTTCAGTCTGAACTTTACGTCAGAAAAATATGTAAACATATGCTGTTTTTAAGACCAAAGAAGTCTCTGCAAGAAAACAATCAATGGTGTTACATTAGACAGATCGAACAACAAATGATGTGAGTATATCTAATAATTCAATCAAACAAGGTGGTAAAGGTGTTTCAGAAAGGTGCGAGTACTAATCCTAGATTTATGGTAAGGTAAAGGTAATCAATTAACAAGCTAGAGAAAACATACTGAAAATTCTGAAACAAGTAGGAGACATCATCTTATTTGTGGGACATTAATAAGTAAAACCAGTCTTACCATGATTTATCACCTCATCTTTCTGAATCAAGAATAATACGCTATGGTGCATAATTGTCATTTTATTCTCTTAGTGAGCTCTAAAGCTACTCTGAGCTGAAATATCAAGGGTAAAAGGTTCCATCAAACAAATATCTGCTTTATTTAAAGAGAAAAAAATCAATAGCTCATCTTGAGACTCTTTTGTCAAGTTGGGCTCACTGCGAATAAACTGAAGGCTGAATAAGTGCAATCCAGAACTCAGTTTATTAAAAATGAAGAGAAAGGAGAAAAATGGAATCTGATAGCACGCTACAGAAAGAGCAGAGCAACGCTCATTCGCCACAGCCATAAAATGCTTAATCTAATCCGCTTCTAGACAGGGAACAAAAAGACCAAGAGTGGGAATGGTGAAGCGAGGAATAATCCATTTAATTGTGAACATAGTTGAATTTAATTATGTAGCTTTCATGCCTGAATATAAGTGGCCCCATATGTAATGATTCGTACTTTTTATCTCCAACATGCACAAAACACCAGTTATGAAAAAAGACACATTTAGAGTATGTTCATAAAAGCATCACAGGACATCCTGACAGATGAAGAAATATTTCAGTGCTGGGTAACCCCTAAAAAACCTCCAGGCAACTTATTAGCAACCCTTTGCAAATGAGTGTACATAATGACTGGCTGATTACAATCTGTTGCATTGAAAATGCTTACGAGCAATCAGTAATTGGTGATCAACCAAAAGCCGACTGCTGACCTAATCGAGCTCATAATAATTCAAAGCACAAAGTGATTTAATTGACACACACAGCATCTAGTGCTTTAACAAAATCAACACACAAATACATATTCAATCAAGCATTATGCAAAAGCGTCAATCTTTTTACATCTACGTATTTCAAATATTGATTGACGCACCTCATTAGGGGATAAATTAATGAGCACCAAGACGAAAAAAAATGTGATGACATTTACAGATACAGATTACAGTGTCCCTGTAGCTCCATTGGCAGAGCATTGCACCAGCACGGCAAAGGTCCTGGGGTCGATTCCCAAGGAAAAAACATACATACATAATGTATAGCTTGAATATAATGCAAGTCAATTTGAATAAAAGCCAAATGCAAAAATGTAAATTAAGTTAAATTGTACCTTCGGGACAGTAAGTTGCAAACAATATTTACCCCTTTGGTGCTTTTACAGAGGCTGCCAAAACAAGCAAAAAAGGCTTTATAAAAGTTTAACCTGTCACTGCACATACAGTATTGAGCATACACATTAAAAAGCACTCTTAAATTTACTTTAAATGTACCTTTCTATCAATATATAGTTTAAAATTAGATTAAAATTAATCTATGAAATATTAAAGTGAATAGTGAAATAACCCAAGTAGAACGGTGACAGCTGATGATACATGATATTGCAAACGTATCCCATTCACACACATACACGAAAATACATAAAAATGCTGTATTTTGCCAGGTGAGTAGCTGTCATTGTCACTTTGTAAAGAAACGTAAATGCATGACATCATCGTTTTCACTAATTTATGTTATGTGGTGTAAACTGAGATCATTTTTCAAAATCTAAATGCATAAAAGATTTTTCATTTTGTAAAAAGAAAGCAAAGTGTAAACAACCTCTGAATCTCCCTGATTCTCTCAGCATCATCTGCTCATTACAGCCCAAGACAATAATCAGTCTAAAACATCACCTCATTCCCACTCTCTCTCGCGCGCGCGTTTCTTTACAAGACCCCTCGCATATTTCATCAGCTAACAGTTCCCATCTCCCCTGCTGTTTCTAACACTGAGTGCAATGCTTGCTTCGCTCTATCTGACCCCCTCTCGCCACTCCTCATTGAGTCCATCACTGTTGAGCTATGAGCCCCTCTTCTGTCCTAATGCCCGTGCGGGTGCATGCTGGTGTATTGTCACACAAATTAACTCACTGTCTTTACAGTATGTGTGTGTCCTGCTTTTGGCTGGTAACATTGAGAGCGCTCAGCCCATCACTGTGTCTGGCTGTCACTTTGGATTAGCTAGAGGCTCAAAAAGCTGTTATTTGCTTGATTAACAAGAGCCTGTTCAAAACAGCAGATATCAAAACTGACGAACTAGACAGATATCTTGACTGAGAAAAACATATACAAAAAAGATATATAACAAACAGAGGCTAATTTTAGCATTGAAAATGTTGTGTGTAGGCATGGCTTGAAGTGTTTTCATAACACCAACAGTACGGACCAGTAAATAAACACAACTGAATGGAAATAATACAAAGAAATACAAATCCGGCGCACTACAGCAGCAAAAAATCCTATATTCATTAGATAGCATGTTTTGGTCATGCGACTTTTGAAACTGCTTCGGTCACATGGCCGACAATATTGTTATCTGAATAAATATTGGACTCACGTAAGCAACACCAATGTGTAAAATTTCTCCTTTTTTCATATTATCAATAAACAGCCGTAGCTGTTATGCCTCTATTAACAATTAATTGATTAAATGAACAATCTTTAAATGATGCTGAAGTGTGATAACATGACTTTTTCTTTTCAAATCTGGGGCTTGGATTATTGGAATAATCTGCAGTCACTTTCTACAATTACATTGACTCCTTGCGTGCTGCGAAAATCGCCATTTTACTATCAAGTCTCCGAAATAAATTCAAACTCACTGTAGAACAGATTACGCAACGCTAACAGAAACTGCAGGAAAAATGTGAATTTCCCAGCAAACCGCTCAAAAAATAATCTAGCTAAAATATAAGCTTCTGGTATCTCTGCCATCTTCACCAAACACAGTTTTAATGCTATATGACTATTTTAATGAAAAATTCTACAACGTCTGAAAATGACTTTAAGACATTTTCATTTTCTCAAGCTGATAACATTTTCTGTCCTTTGCTCTTTCCAACGACATATTGTGTTTATATTAGACATCGCAGAAAATCACAAACACAGCGAGACCAATCTCAGCTTGCCGGGACTCTTCTACTACAAAACAAGAACATATGGTGAATATAGCCAACACAGTTCCACATACTTTTGCAGTACATCCTCAAAGCCTTGGCTTTCTAAGTAATATTTTCTGAGGTTTTGGATTTGCACTAGGATGTCATCTAAGGCATTATACCCACAATACTGTTCTTAATCCTCTTGGCTTTGAGGTCTAACATCATAATGGTATCATCTGGAAAAATGCACACAAGGTTCAACACAAGCCTGGCCTGTTAAAATACGTCTGTTGTTGTTGTTGGGTCTCGTCTCTATAGTAGCAGCAGTGATATTCTACAAATAGAGAGTTTGGAGCTGGAGGACACGCTCTATTACCCTGCCAGGGTCTCTGATAATGTGATGATGGGGTCTTGGCATACCTTCTGATTCATTACTTTGAGGTTATGAAACATCAACCTTGACATCAAAAGAAAGATATTAGAGGATGCATAGTGTGTTAAAAATAATACAAGAATCTATATACTAATAAACTATGCTCCTAGTCGTTCTAGTAAAAAATTGTCTTGGTCTTGTAGGATGTTGTAAGCAGATGGCGTTCCCAAGATACATTAAGGGCCCTTCGGTACAGGATTTTCTCTTTCAAGTGTGAGAATGTTCGCAATGCACTGGCTTCCATTTTACTTTGATTCTCAATTCTCAGGGGTTTAGTTGAAAAACGGGGGAAAATAAGTCATTTGGAAATCAAATATTTCTCTGCTTCATCATCTCCTAATTTTCCAAAATTCGTTTCTCATTAGATGGGCGTCAAACAGAATTACAGGCCTCATTTGTATGTGTGGTGCACATCCACTGCATCTCTTAGCCCCGTGTCACAATCTGCTAATGTCCTTCTCATAGGTATTGCTTGAATTGAGAGGAAAGCATCTCTCAGATGAGAACCTATCTCTCGTCTCAATAGAAAACTGAAATAAAATCAGCAGTTCCAGGGGCTCACAAAAAATGATTCTTTCAAATAGCAAAGATAAATTGAAATCATCACATTTCAATTGAGTGAAAGCCACAGGCAACTGACTGTTGGTTTAAGAATTTGCACAAATGTTGACGTACTCACTATAGGACGACTTCTGGCTTAGAATTTTAGGAGATATTTCAGAAGCGAATTTTTACATTACATTTTTAGAATATGTTCTTTTGCTTAGCATTGCAACATACTGGAACATACTGCACTGTAAAAAATAAATAATACCTTTATTTATTAAGCTACCAATCCTCATGACAGAAGAAATAAAACGCAGCACTCAAGTGCACTTTCCCATCTCAGCGAATCCAGGTGATTGTAAAGTAGCTCACCCAAAAATGATAACTCATATTTACTCACCCACTCGTGTCATTCCCAACCTGTATGAGTTTCTTTCTTTTACAGCACAAAAGGAAACATTTACTGCAATTCACCAATTTCCTACAAAATATGTTTTTTCTCAAAAACTTGTTACATCCCTAACATATGTATATCCTCATCATCTCAAACTAAAAACATTTGTATAGACTTAACAATAAGTCTTAACAATTTTAGGTTTCAGTGGCACACTCATGAGAGTTGAAAAAATAATCTTTTAATTAAAATAATCTTTTAATGCTCTTTAGCATTAAAAGATTAAATGCTTTATCCTGTTGTACTCATTCTAAACACTGCATTTGTTAACTAGATTTCTCATGAACATTTCATTTTTTGGGTGTACTACTGTATACCTGTATATTGCATTTTTCACTAGCAGTATCTCTTACCGACTGGTCAAACATCAAACAGCGCACACTGTGGATACCCACATCTGTTGGAACAAATCCTGCAGAATGAACATGGGGGCAGATGTCCTTATGGGCCGCTGTAAACAGGGGGCAGAGAAAACGTGGGAGGAAATAATTGGAGCAGCCATCACGCCGGTCTGTTACAGAAGCAAAGACACAGTGTGTTTAAGGTTAACAGCCAAGCTGTTAAATGAGATGGAGCCATGTCGGATGTAATACTGCCAAAACCTCTGTGACCTGGGGAGGAATGATCCTCAAATGCATCTGCTATGTATATCCGCTTTTTATCCGATTTCAAAATTAACCAAAGGTATAAATTTTACGTTTAAAAATCCTGTTTCAGGATGATCTGTTCTGTGTGCATGCTGAGACAGCTGGACTTCTGCCACATAAACTAAAATGCATTCTGGTGGGAGGACCGACAGCAAGAGTTCAAGCAAAACCCTTTTTCCTACGAGAACATACTGTAGTGAATTTTATCTTTTGAAGTTTATATATATGTATGCCAAGAGTACAAGCAGAATCTCTATTTGCGCCATACATCATTCAACATTGCTGGACATCCTGGTGTGAGGTAGAAAAAGGAAAAACTGGCATTTACAGGGTGTTTCACAGCACAGCACGTTGAGAGGAGGGTTAGCATCACAGGGGAGAGCTAATCACAGGACTGCAGATGGCCCTGGGGAGAACTAACCAAACACTATCCTTCAGCACTGTCCAGCATTTGTGATGTTTACAGTCTGCAAACACACACACACACACACACACACACACACACACACACACACACACACACACACACACACACACACACACACACACACACACACACACACACACACACACACACACACACACACGCGCACACACACACACACGCACACACGCACACACACACACACGCACACGCGCGCACAGTTGTAAATCTAAGCAAATTTCCTCACTGTCTACTGCAGCTTCACACTAAAAATACACAGCACACACTGTACACACACAAACTGTACATTTTTGAAATGCATGAAGTCATTTTCAACAATACTTTTTAGGGGGTGTTTAACCAAAATTACAAAGTGACATCACCAACTACCCCCTGACATGCAAAATACAATTTTTTTTATCATTTTCGCTGATATGTGTGAATATGTATCACTTAAAAAATGTTGTCATTTGTACACTATAAAAATTTAAAACTTCAAAATTTTCTACTGACTTGTTTTATCTACATTTTTAGTTACCACTGTTAATTTATTAATTGTGGCAACAGTCTGTTAAATGTACAGAACTTTAATTGAGCCAAATGAAAAATGTAGAAGTCACTAGAAAATTTTGAGTTGGAGATGTTTTCAAATGTGTACATTTTATTTACAGTGTACATTAAACTTGAAAAACTTCCACTTTTAGTACATTGTTGTTGTGTAAACATACCCTTAGCATTAAATTGCAAATGTACCTTTATTTGCAACCTACAGCTGTCACTGTGAATTAAAGGATTGCATCCTTTGTGAAGTATATACGCAATACTGGCCTACAATTTGTCTAAAACAGGATAAATTACTTGGAAACATAATTTAGATGCAGCCTTTGCTTTGTGAGCACATGAGATGCTTAAAAATACTACTTTCATAGACAGGTTTCAGAACAGATCATATCAATCTCTGCTCAGCTCCTCCCTTTATTCTAATTCACAAGCACACATGCAAGTCAGGCAATTCATGTGAGACCAACACCAATTCTGAAGCTTTTTAATTCACTGAATATCATAGGGACTCGGCTAGTCAGAGTAATGAAAGAGTCCAACACTGGCAGACGTGTAAATCTGAAGAATTAAAGGAAGTGACAGGAAAAATGCTTTGCTTTGAGTGACACAAGCGTTTTGAAAATGGACATTGTTTGCGTTAAGCCTTACATTTCTTACGCTGGTCTTCTTGTCCAGCTCTCACATGTTCCCTTTTTCATTTATTCAATGAAAAGAAACCATTATAAACTAGCAGCTACAATCTCGCCCACCTTGTTCACATGTGTGACATAAATGTTTCCTGAGAAAGAAAATTCATTTAACAAATCCAGCCAAGGTGCTGCATAACAATAAGTGTGATCTTCCAACTAAAATGGACGATTAAAAACGTTGACCAAAATTACAGCTCATCTTTAAATCCGACTCATTTTTATAGAAATATATATTGCATAAACTAAAGAAGAGAAAACTTAGGAAGTCTTCTACTTACTGTAGTATACACCAAAAGAGGCAAAACTTTTACAAGGCTGAGGGAAGGAAACTTATATAATAAAAGATTTATCGAGAACAAAAATAGCAGCGTGTGTGTGGAGGGGTACAGCCTAAAAGCATTTCCTTCTAAACATTTTTTTATCTGATCCATTTAAGAAAAGCAAGAGGGCTGGTCCTGCTGCACACAGATAATGTTTTAAAGAGCTTTTAATTCCCCGGTCTGCATGTCAGCCACAGAATGAGATCATCACATCTGTGCTGGAGAGCAGGTGATGTAGGTGTATATACCCGGGGGGAATACTCTACGCTCCCTTGTGCAGAAAAATGGCTTTCTGCCTCTGTGAGCTTCTTAAATCTCAAAGCTTGAGAAGTAGCTGATGTCTGACATATATTTCTTGTAATAAAGGAGCTGTTATCTTCTGGTGTTGGGATTTTCCACATCTGTGCTACATCTGATCTGTAAAACCCAATTCCATCAGGCCCCTGTACATAAAACGGACCATTGAGATGTTACTCTGTTACTGTAGATGTCTTACTTAAAATGACATAATAAAAACAAGACTTTGAGAGCCAGAAGCGCACACAGTCTGCTTAATATGTGTATATGGATCTCACGCGTTAAGTCGATGAAAGATTGAAAATAAAAGTAAACGTAAAAACACAGCATTATATATTTAAGAAAAAAATCTCTATTCCTCATGGCCTGTGAATTTACACTGGCGTCAATTCTGATGCTGTATTCAAAATGCTGCCTTGAGACAATAAAGTACCAAAGCCATAACAATCGATCATCACAAAGGCGCTAAAGTCCTCCTTAAAAACTTGCCCGTCCTTCCAACCATTATGCTTATTACTTTCAAGGCTCTTCGAGGCATCAGAGCTATCAATTTTCAACACTATCGCAGACATCTGAGGTTCTGCCAAAGCCCCTGTGATAAGCGGTGCAATCGTTTGATATGCAGTGCACGTGGTGCCAAAGTCTGAGAGCCGATCTCTCGTGACAGCTGGCAGGAACACGGTCCCACACCGCTGATGACCCAATAAATGATGGGGATGTAGATTAAGTCATTTTCGGTGTGAAAGCTGATGTGCGGCCCTTTAATATCTGCTGGAATAAATTAGAAAAGACAAGTGTAAAAATGCTGCACCTACATAGGCAGCTGTCTACATAGACAGCATCCTAACCACATTCCCCTTAAAGACTGATCTCAGGAGGTGATCTCAGAAACGTTCATTAACAGCCACTGTCACGCACAACAACCCATCCAAAGCTCTGACACTTAAATCACAAGAAATACCGTGTGGAAAAACAACAAACAATACATCACATGCTTTCTTTCACTACCAAACACAAGGTTCTTGGGTAGCTGCCAAACAACATTATTTTCATGCCTTTTCATTATCAAGATGGTTCAGTTTATATGTATATTTAGAAACCCCCTTTTCTCATACCCAAGGCAAAATCTGTGATACATTTACCATTTCAAAAAAGATAAATTATTTAATGATGTTTTGTTTTTTAGGTATTTTTCTAATAAAAGCTTCTTAAGCTTACTCCAAAAGACAAAATAATAAGTAAAAACACACAAATAATACTGTTTGGATAAAAGGTTTGCCCTTCATTTCTCTTTCACAAAAGTCTGCAAGCCATCAATAATGCTCAAGGACACGAAGCACAAAACAAAAAAAAATCAAGGTTATGTAAACACTTGATAAGGATCTTTTGTTTATTTTAGTGGATGTAAGAAAAAAAATCATACAGATTCTGGAAGGGTTATGTAAACTGTATAAATATTTTAAAATATCATTTATTTCACAAAAATGGCATTATCCTTAAAAAAGGTTGTTTAAATAGTGTTAGATAGAGCACAGCGTATCTCACTGCTCGTCACGTCTAGTCAAATCCTCGTTTTAAAAACAGCATTTTTCTCGCTCTGACATACTGGATGAGAAATTCTTGCTAAGCTCATCAACAAGATGTTGTAAGCACAATATTATCCACAAACATTACCTGTAAAAATGCCTTCAAAAATGTAGACAAAATAGGATATTTTTTTCTGAATGGGCCTTTGTACCAGAAGTCACCTAAAGTACATCTGAAGCCATCTACAGTACGTGGGCCGCTCACTAGATTTGAGCCGTCCAACATCTCCAAAGTTAGACTTAACGTTAACACTTACAGTATCTGCAAAAGAAACTGTGTAAAAGTTTGACATAGCATAACAAACAGATTAGTCTTTGCTCTTTGACATTCAGGGAAGGTATCAGAGATCAGAGAGAAAGGATTTCATTTAATGACAGCCTATTTGTGCGGGAGGTAGAAGTACATGGTGCATTGTGGGTACGAGGCCTTTGGCCCCGAGGGCCTTAATGGGTGCAACCATGGAAACCACAGGACATTTATTAGGAGTGCAGGGCCAGCTAAGAGTGCCGAGGGTGATTAGCTCACCTATGGCTGCTATAGTTGAAAGTAGAAGGGGACATGGGATGATAGGTCTGATGAGAGGCTAGAAGGACCAGAGATAAATGCACATTACTATTTCCACTCAGGCTCATAATGATTTCACAAGAGAGAGCATGAACCACCGTATGACAGGCAGAGAGAGAGAGAGAAAGGGTGAAACAGGAGCACCGTGTTTCCACTCACCATATCTATAAGGCTCTCCTGAATTCTGCTGAGAGTAGTCCTCAATCTGCTGCTGATCAGACCGAGCCCAGACGATTCATACTGCGGGAGACACCAGAACACACAATGTGAGGAACAGACATCTTTTATAAAGCAAACAAACACACGCGCAGAGCGTAAACCCCACAGCCCCAGACTGCACAAGCTACCGATTTGCAGGAATTTTCACTTCATACACACACACACAGTTCCCACAGGCCTGAACGTGCTTCATGTCTTATGTTCATTTCATAGAAAGGAGAGTGAATGGGTTTGAAAAATGTATTTACAAACACAGAAATTGACATATTATAAATATGAAGTAGATCTGGTTCAAACCTGGCAAACTGACAACTTTACTATAGGTAAAGAGCAGTAAATCTCTTTTATATCACTTATTTATCACTTTTATAGAGTGACTTTAAATATAACTCCATTCTGGCACATCATGCATCATCACTATTCATTTTAATGGACTTGTTTAATGGAAAGTTTAGTAATGGACCCATCTCTTCCAGGTCTTAGGAGTAGGCTACAGTATACTGTAGATTAGTGGTCGTCAATACAAGCTGGCCACCCTTGGCGCTGCACATTGCCAAAGTTTCCCTTGGTTAGAACAAAGAGTAATTACAAAGCTTTCTTAGTAGTATTTAGTAACCACATAAATAAAAATGAAAGAATAAACACAATTAACTATTAATTAACTCTCTTTAAGAGATATTTTGACTTGTCTATAGCTTTATCATATGGGTTTTTCCAAATAATAGACAATATATAATAGATATCTATATATCTATATATAATAGAAATAATAGATACCACGGTTGCATGTCTGTTTACATGCAAAAAATAAAAGGAAAAATTTAGCAATACCCTAATACACAAGTTTTAATAATTCATAGTAACAAACATAAACACAAAAGTGAAATATCAGGCTAGACAAAACATCTAAAGTTCACAATAAACACAATAGAAACTCTACATCAGATCATTCTGGGAAAATCTAGAACGTCACAGCTCAGTGACACTCCAGCCATGACTAAGGAGTGAAAACACAACACACAATGGCCCAAACTGTGCTCTTACCCAATAGACAGGGGTTGTCTGTCTGGACACCCCAGCCTGAGAGCCTTGAGAAGGCAGAGATGCAGATGGTATGCTCTTTGTATTCAGAAACAAAAAGAAAAAACAAACCAACACAAAGTACATAAAACACTGCAAAACAATGCAAAACAAATATTTGGAGATGGACAATAAATGTGTATATGACATAGTCGCCCACCACAACAATGCAATACATTAAATGATCTTTTATTCAGACTTTTCTCAACAAATATTGATAAATGTGGTTTTTCATGCAAGTTGTGCAATATACCATTCTCTTTCTCAGATTTGTGAACAAATGGCTGCCAGGGGGACAATAAAACCTTTGACTGATTTGAACATTTTTTGCAAAGTTTCCAAAAGCTCCATCTGTTTGCGGGACAGGCGCATCTTCATCTGGGTTACTCGATCTGCACTATACTTTTTCAAGCACTCTATCATTCTGAATATGATCGATTCTCAGATAAGCACTTGTATATCTTCTTCTCGCCCCATTCTTTCTCCTTATTGCCTGTAAGCCAAGTTATTAACTTGTGGCAAGAAGCAATGACGACCAGGACCGATGCGTCTTAAATTATGTACGTGGCAGAGCTGATACTCTGACAATGGCGTCTGGGTCTTTCAAATTGTAATGTTGTGCATTACTAAACGAAATGGCAAAACGCATGATCTCCATCTCAATGTGAGATTGAATGTCTTGTGTTTTGAGTCAGCCATGGGTGAAAGTGAACCCAAATGAGCACATTAATTTCAAGCATGTTGTAAATAATAATATAAATAATGATATTTATTTATTTGTCTCAATAGAATTTCTCTTTGGGACGTCTAGATCTGCTGCTAGAAACACATTTTAGCCTTGAATATTAAGGCTCAAAAGACAAAAAGGCTGCGCACTATAGCAGAGAGCCCTACAGAATAAAAGCGCAATAAACTCTAATGTGAAAATATTAAAGGCTTTGCTCACATAGTTCAGCTGTGGCTCAGCACAGCAAACAAACAAATATTTGCAATGTCTGTCTTGTATATACAGCATGCACAGTGTAAATGATGTGCACTTTGTGATAAAAATGCCAAAAGACAAAATATATTATAGCTGAAATACAAAACAACTGTAAGCCGATGGGATTTTTAGTCATAAAAGTATCACCGGAATGCTGAATGCTGGGCCAGCAGGACCCAGCGGAGGAAGAGAAAGCTCATCTTTTGTCTCTTCACCTGATATATCGGTGCCTGCGTAGTGAGATTAAAAACTATTGTCAAATCCCATGACAGAAACACTATTTTATAGCTGATTAAGGTCATCGACTCCATTTAGATGACGGAACGCTGTTGGTTATTCACAAGGCGACACCCAATCAAGTCTAGGTTGACAGACGGATTTTACTGATACGTTTAGGCCTGCTAAATAGTCGTTGTAAAAACGTTAGAATATCCACAATGGGATAATGAAACGACAATAAAGCCCCGTTTACATTGTCAGCCAATAGCAGCAGAAGAGTGACATGATCTCATTCATTTCAATAGAAGTTTGGTTACTTCTGGTGACACAAGCGATAGTGACCATTGATGACAGGATGTGTGTTCTGCGTCACTCAACTTTATGCAAATAAGAATACAAAAAAAAAACAATAGATTCTACTGTTTATTACTGTTACTATGACAACCAGAACTAGAACCAGCTCCCAATTACATCATGGAGAGGGAGACAGGTGGCACAAAATCACATAGCTAGATGTTATGATAGTCAATTTGTAAACAAATCATAATTTTAGCTTGACTTTTTAATGAATCGATTTGTAGCTTGTCATGAAACTGTCTAGCGATTTGTTCATGAATCAAAATAAAGTGTTTCTGGGTTAACAACACATTGACTCACATCACATTTTCAGACATTAGATTCACACACTTTTCAAAATAAAGAGGTTCTTTGACGACATAAAAGACATAAAATTTTAAGGCATCACAGCAACGAACCCTCTGTAGCATTTATTTTAAAAGTGTAATGATCTGATATTTGCTTTTGTCATCCTACAATACTGGACTGACACTGAGCGAGTGCAGCAGCTGGAATTCTACTGAAATAAAGATTTACTTTACAAAGGTCTGAGAAAATGAAATCAATGTCAAAAGAGTTGACAGGTGAGATAAGTGACATTATTCAATAACGCTGTTGTAGCTGTGCTGGCATAAGTTACCATATAAGATCAGCTGGAGACCATCCACAAAAGATAACTCCTCAATAGGGCTGCCACTGTGCAGTTTATTTCAAGGATATTCCCGCTGTGACAAGAGCTATGAAGCCTCTTTAGACACGGCTTGTTGAGCGAGTCTTGAAGAGTGAAAATTAAGAGGATAATTGAACTGCTGTCTAATTTTATTTGGGAAGGCAGGCCTGCTGATAAAACTGATAGCCAAAGTCATGCAGCTTAAAGGCATCTATGAGAAAGATTCATGACAGGGATGATACACTATTAAATGTGCGCTCTGAAATGTAATTTTTTCAGTGCAAAGCTCATTTTTTGTTTGTTTCTAAAAATTCGAATACATTTTTTTTAACAATAATGCAACATAGGGTCAGGAAAAGCACTTTAAATATTAAAAAAGTGTATTGTCAGCTACAAATTGAGACTCTTTGCTGCAGGTTTTTTTTTTTTTTACCAAAAAACCTGCTGCAACAATTTTACGTTTAATAAAAATATCACTAAATAAATTAAATTATGAATACTCCTAAAGACTAAATGCTTCCACTGGCAGAAAAGCATCGCATGTCTATTTGGTTCTGCTTTGATATTACTACTGAAATTGCAAATATGTGTCAAAATAAACACAATGATATTTTATACTAACACTAAACACATAAACCCAACGTTTATAAAGCAGAACAGCAGCACACTGCTGAAGTGAATGAAATTCAGCTCTCAATTTTTTACGCCTATTGTTTAGCATTCAGCATTCAGACTCATGAGGCAGGAGTATTATTAAACACAGGCTTACATGATAATAGAAGTAATTACAGAAGAGTGAATGCCCAAAGCTTGCAGACATTAGAGGGAAAACAATGGGAGTCTGCTTTTTTTAATAATGAGCGTGCCATCCAGAGGGAATATACAACACAACAACAAAAAACATCAATTTGTATATAATAAATATTTCATAACGTTAAGTATGAACACTCAATGTTGTATTTGGTGTGTGTTTTATATGCGTACCATGTCGTTGCGACCAAAGAAGGTGTAGACGGCATAAAGGTAATAATCAAAGAGCTGCGAGACACAGTGGATGACATCAAAGGCGATGGGCTTCAGAATATTCATCATCTGCATGTATTTCCCTATGAAAGTAAAATAGTTCAGTTAAATGTCAAATCTACAACAAAGGCATAAAACACACACAGAGATGCAAAGGGTTTGAGATACGAATGGATGTAATACAAGAATCATAATCTAACATTCTGGTTTTCCAATGCAAAGCCCTTGTGTCTTTCATTTAAAGGCTCAATATTTCAAGTGAGATCAATTGTTTTTAAGGTACAAGATTCTCACTAGTCAATGTAAATGAAATCTCCAGTAATAAACGAGTACATGAAGTAACCACATTGGTTTCATCATCAATCTTAACATTTAGATGCAAGTATTGGTCTGGCTGACTTTCTTTAAAAAAATGCTTTAATAACCAAAACCTATATGCTATATGCAGAAAAACTATATGCAGCTTTGCAGAAAATTCAATAAGCCTGAATTGTAAATTCCAGTTAATTGGATAAACCAAATTAAACAAAATTAAAAGCTTGTCTTATAAAACAGCAAACAGCAAGATTTGCTAAGGTGGAAATGTACAGTAATTTTTTAAAGCGAAGTTTAACAAAAGGACAATTTAATTCAATTAATTTAGATTCATTGATTATTTAAAGACACATGGCCTTTTAGCTATTGTCTCGGCAATCCCATCAAACATTGATCCAAATGAATTTGAAGATACGAGCAGAAACACAATATAGAGTTAATGGCCGGAAGTTGAAGCTGAACACAGCGGTGTCTCTGAATGCATCTCGCTCATAACAATTCAGTTATTAGCCTGTTAATTAGAGGGCAAATTGCATCCCCTGCTTAGGGTCAACTTTATTATGCAACATCAGTCTTAAGCAGGCGGAAGGTCAGAGGTCAATTACTCACCGACCAGCCGAATCACGTTGAGGGTGGTGTTGGTAAGGATGGGAGCATTGGCTCGGTTCAGATTGTAGTCGGATCTCTTCCCGCTGCGGAGGGTCTCTCTGGACACGCTGATTAAAAGGAATCACACAGACCCAGGATCAGTATTACTCAAAGCTGAAGAATCTCAGTCACCGCGCTCTATTAATTTGTTCAAACTGAACTGAAGTCAGTCCATCTGGTTGGCAGAGCAGATATTTATCACAAAAGTCAAGGCACATACATCCTTATAATAAATTATAAATAACTTAATTGGATCATCATTATCATAAAATACAGGAGAGTGGGTTGGTTGGCACAGTTTTCATTTTTTCATCTCTGGAGAATAATCTTAAACGATGTTGCCAGACGGTAATAATTTATCACAACCTAACTGGTAAAACTTTTTATACCCGTCTTTAAATTATTCATTTACCTTTTTTGTTTTGACATATAAAAACGTAATAGTTATTTTTGTGTGGCATCCAATCAGAAAGAAGTACTTTAGTTTAAGAGGCATTAAACATCAGGCACGAAAGCCACAGATTGAACAGAAAGCGTATGCCATTTTAAGTATGCAAAATATGTTAGATCCTTCAAAATCTGCCAGTCTGTAACAATTAAATGTCACAACATGTAATGTCCCAGCTGATTTACTGCGGAGAGAAATGTCAGTCATCTTTGTAGGGAACAAACAGGCATTAAATATTCATCAGTGTACACTGCTTAATCAGATCCCTACTCATAGTCCTGATTTACCGTATTTCTATCACACTTACACCCTCTCAGCAATTACACATTGTGAAAAATGTCAGTGTTTGCAAACTTGTACAGCCGGCAAACAACCACGTGGTACAATTCAGGAGGGAAACGTTTGAACAATCTACTTGAGACTTGGCTTTATTTGACTTCAAAGCTCAGAATGGCTCTAAATAGGGGTCTTGTGGACTTAAAAGGCTCAATCTTCATTGAATAATTAAAGCCTTTTTTTCCTGATAAGAGGCTAATGATAACTTGTGTGTGTTCGCGACACACTGAGTGAATTTCAGCTATGTGAGCTGCCTGAATGGGAACAGGAAGTACATGAATGGTTTGCTGCATCTTGATGGTTTGCTGCGAGTTGAAATGCCAGAGTAATCAATCACAATATTAAAATAAAATGTGATCTGTATGTAAAAACAGTTATTTTTTGTGAATCACCATTTTATACATAAAATCAATCTACATATGTAAAGAAACCTTGATATCTTTAAAATTGACTAAGGTCATGTCAAATTTTAAAATCAATGTTTAGGCAATCTTTCTGCATTTTAAAAACACAATAAAATCATCAATTTCAGTATTTCAAAAGGCAATTTTAGTATTATAAAAGAAAATTTGGGAACTGTATCTTGAAAGCTATCATTACAATAGCATATATTAATAGGCAGCAACAAACATTGTTTTTTCAGCATTTTATTGGGGTTTTTTTAGTTTTAAGGAACTGACCTCTTCACAGGTACGTCTCCAGTCTGTTCGTCCACAAAGTCCTGTTTCAGCTCATCAGGTACGTCACTATCACTGTCGTACTCCTGATACACGCTTTTCTCCAGCTCATCTGATTCATACTGCACACAGAAAAAACAACAAAAAACATTAACATCATTGGGTTAACATTATTATTTTCAATGAGTTCAATGGCACACAATTAGATACAGTACGTAACCTCTTTATAATAAGCACTTGTCCTCTGTGGAAACACCACATTGTTCTACATTGTTTATATGGTACTGCAAGTCAAGGTTAAACCTCCTGGAACAAGGTTTCATAAAAAAGTAGTGCAAATTTAATTAGCATATCATCTTTAACTATTAAAGCTAAAATTTCAACTAATTACAAAAATCATACATTTACATGATTTATCCTTTATTCTCTGAGGATTAAAGATGGCCTTGATGTTTCAATGTAAAAAAACTGCTGTGAATTCACAGATAAACGTAACCTCAAATCTACTCATTTGGAAAATTAATAAACATCAAATTAGATAAAAATCCCATTTTAACCAGGGATGAATGTACAATATTGTTTCTAGTTACACATGTTTTTGTTAACAAAACATGGAATAATTATCAATGCTGTTTCCAGAATGCAATGCACCTTGTTGTCTGAGGGTAAAAAAGCACTTGTACCAAGGGCTCTCGCTCTCCACAGTACACATACAGTGTTTGTTTTCATTACAGCGATATCATCAGAAACGACAAGCACATCGGAGCATTTATAATGATGAGTTTACTCTCCACATAAATACTGTGCCCTCTGTCAACGCTTATAAGGACAATCAGCCACTTAACGGTCCAAAATATTTATGCATAATCACATTTTCGCTCTATTTCTTTTCTCATTTCACCAGTAACCTACTTTTGCAAGCACAGTTTATTGAATGTCAAATTATAAGCGAGCTTCTGATATAAACATAAATGTAAATGATCAGGAGATGATTGATTGCTCGAACATGATAAGAAACAGCATTTCACAATCCCATAAAGCAAAGAACAAAGATTAGATAGTCAACAATAAATTTATTCAAGTACTTAAGTTATTATACTCTAATCAAATTAATACAAATTAAGACACTGTTTCAGATAGTAAATGTAGTAAATGTAGAAAAAACATATATACGACCATATAAAATAAAAACATATACCCCATTAGAAGCCAGGACATCTTCCGTTTCTTCTTCCTTATTATCTATCTGCATCTCAAACGGATTTCCACCCTGTAGATACTGCTGAAAGAGAGAAAGCTCCAGCGGCTCTGTGGATTCTTGCTGTCTGCTGGGAGAAACCGATGGAGACCGACACTGACCCATAAACTTAAACTCCTGAATAAGAGGAAAAAATTAATTAGATTCATCAGATTTTAGTTCACTTACTTTCATCAAACAGAAAATCTAAAAAGCAAAAAGAAGCATGTCCTTAAGGTTGAAGCTGGATGCTGATACAGCATGATTAAAAATGATAAAGCCCCCGCAGATTAAGACCTGATGATGCTCGACATTGGCATTAATGGAACTGTCATTTTATCCAAAATATGCAAATTTGAACATTATACAATCATTCTTGTGTCAGTCTAAATCTATATGCAGTTATTTGCTGTGTTGTTATTTTTTTCACAGCTCTGTCCATACAACACCGGCAACACATAAAATTGTTCAGCTCCAAAATGGACAAAAGACAACAGTAAAAGGATAAACAAGGAACCATAAATAGTTTATATGACTCATTCAAAATTGTCCTCTTGTGTTGGAGAGAAAAAACAGTCAGACAATGGGTAAACAATGACGCTGTTCTGTTTTAGGTGAACTCATCCCTAAATAGACATAGATCTGTCTGGCTAAACGCAGAAGAAAGAAATGTTCACAATATTCTGCCTTTTCTTAAAAAAAGGTCATTACAAAATAAGCACAGCAGCTTAAACCTTATCACCTTAAATCTTAGGTCAAACCTAAGTGACCTAAAACTTCTTCCAGTTAAACTGCTTTGCAAATCAGAGCTCCAGAAAGAAGCCGTAATGCAAATGAGACTCATTCAACCGTACCGCTGATTATGTCACTTAGTGATGCGTCTTTCAAAGGTTTCAAATGAATTAATTCCACTTTCTTAAAAAGAACCTGCACAAAAACAGTGTTCATCGAGTACAAAGACGCTATTAATCATACACAAATTAAAAGAGATGCATTTTTTCATTTGATACTCTCAGGTGAATATACTCGCCTCCCAGGGTGTAATTTGTTTTGAAACGGATGACATCTTGACACAGAGATAGCGGCTAATTTTGGAATACAATCGTGATGACGCTCGCGCTCATTTATCAAGTTGTCACAGCTTTCCTGAGATTTAAACCGCATGTGAAAGTGGCCATTACGACAGCAGCGCAAGAGAGGACAACGATGAGAAATAAGAAAAAAAAATACACCCACAGTGGACATTTCTAATTTCCTGCGATGACTCACATAAAGAGCGCTTCTTAACCCGCTAACCTCGCAAAGTCTGCTGTAAACGAAGTCATGTTTGTTACGCAAAAAAGCGTTATGTTGTTGATACGCCACTGGCCCGCAGCCATCTCAAGTCTTCCTTGAGAAGCAAGCAGGACGTATTTCTTCACGGCTTATCTTCATAAATGTGAAATCTCACAAAACTGTCAGCGATGGCAGTTGATCCAGATTAGTCATGATTGTAAAATATCACATTGCTGGATTTCACTCCGCAGAATGACTTACGTGAAGCTGGGCGATGCTGAAGTTGGACTTGACGGGGCACAGCTCCCATGTTTCATTTTCAAGAAACATCCGCAACTCCTCCAGACGGGTTCTGTCGGCATGCAAAGAGAGATGAAGAAAGGTCAACTGTTGTCAACTTACAACCCTTTGCCATTCAACTCACTGAAAATCAACCTTAGTAGAAGTCAATCCCGGTTTGAGGAACGAGGGTTAGAGGTAATCAGGGTCAACTTCAGCAGTCTTGTACAAAATGTCAACATCGTACATTTCACAACGAGCATAAGATGCATAACAAAACATCTACTGCCAGTCTTGATAGATTTATAAACCCTGTTTGAAGAACAAACCAGCAGTTAGATTTTCTGGATTGAAATGAACCACATTGGTATTCAATAACAGAGCTGACTGGGCCAGCTGTTTGACATTTGAAATCTCTTTTTATATTCTCTATCCTTGATATTTTTATATGCAACAATTTTACAACATTTAAAGGAACCATAGATGTAGAATGTCAGTTCTGTCCTCTAAGCCAGGGGGTGCAATACATAATGCAATGAAAAAACGTGTTAATGACAGCAAAGATTAGGCATTCAGGAGGGTGACACATAATCGGTTTATGGATGCCATCCAAGTGCTTGAATATTCAGAAATGATTGTAAGACGTGCTCTTCCGATGCCCTCCCTAACGCCCTTGTGCTGCTGTCAACAGAACAGAAGAATAGTGTTCGGCTTACTGTCTTCGCAGAAATCGCAATTACATTTACACACTTGACAGGTACTTAAAAAGATACTTGTTTTTAAAGTGACAGTTCAGCCAGAATGAAAATTCTTTTGTGTGACATTCCGAACCTGTATGACTTTTCTTTCTTCAGCAGAACATAAAAGAAGATATATGTTGGCAACCAAACAACATTGACCTCCATTGACTTCCACTGACACATTTCTCAGAATATCTTCTTTTTGTTCCACAGAAGAAAGAGTCATATACAGGTTTTAAATTACATGAGGTTGAATAAATGATGACAGATTTTTTATTTTTGGGGGGAACTATCCCTTTAATAACCAGCTCAAAAACTGAGGACAAAACTGAAGCAGGTTTCAAATCCAGTTACTGTATAATCAGTGTTGAATGAACATTTGTCTTTAATATAAGCAGTCTAACAGTGTTGGTTTACAGAAATAGTGTGCAGGATGATGTCATCATGGTGTGACGGCACAAAAAGGTGCACTGACAATAACCCGAGATAAAAGCTGCAATTAAACGACAATATCCGGAGTGATAACAGGGGCCATGGGCTGTTTATCTCACCTGTGGTAGTTCTTAAAGTAGTTGACACTCTGTCTCTTAATGGACTCCTGCAATACCTCTGACTTGCTTCCGCAGAACTCCTCTCCCACCTGCATTAACCTGTCAGACAAGAGCAGAGGAAATAAAAAAGTGCTCAATGCAGGCTGGAGGAAAGTGGTACACACTCCTAATTAACCCCCGAAAAGTTACTCCGCATCACGTGTACCAACAGAGGATGAAAATGGCGCCTCTATTCACACAAGTCAGCGACCCTGATGCAGAATCAATACAGAGGGCTATGGTTTCACACAGAAAATGGCCTTTTAATTGAGCCCTGTTAATGGGAATGACCGCACCGGCCCTTCTCGCTGAGGAACAAGAGGCCTCATTGATGCCCCCTGCCCCCCTTTTGTTTCTGTTGAGTTTCTCATGAGGCGGGAGGGAGGGGGAGATCGCCCACTCGGTCCCTGCAGGCCAATCCAATTAGCACTAATGAGGAAATGGGTCCCTACCTGCTGATAACATCCAGCACCACAATGAAGTCGTCGTACTTGAAGTTGGACATGTCTGTTCCCAGCAAATAGGCTTTCACTTTCAATTGGACGTCCTGGGGGTAGAGGTAAAAGGGCGAGAGGTGGGGGGGCCGGTCATGAAGCTAATGGAGAAACGCAGAACAAACAGAGAATCAAACAAGTAAACAAGTGCGCTCCCTACCTGCCAGATCCGGGTTAAGCCGTGTTCCAGCTTCTTTTTCACGTAACTGCGGCCCACGGTGGATTCGTCTGAGCCTTCCGCACTAGAGTCATCTATAAACAAATGCAAAAAGCAAATGCGGTTATTGAAAGGCAATTGTGGCTATTATTTGCTTTAGGTTAGGATTTACAACAGATCAAATCCAAATTTGAGAGTCCCACAAGCTCAACATCTTGCAAGTGCACAAAGCATATGTCATGGCACTTTTCAAATTGACAAAATACATATTATATAACTTAATTGTCAATTAAAACATCACATATATAACTAATATGCCTGTAACCTATTACTCCACATGTCCTGACGATCAGATTTTTGATGCATCAAACCACTGAAATTGATAATCATCTACAGTCTAATGTTGTTTATTTATCTACAGATTTTGAAAATGACCTTCAAATCACCCGTGAAAGCAGATCAGAGCTGACTCTGTATATAAAATGCACAAAGCAATTAAGAGCTAACAACTTAGTAAACATAGCGAACAAATAAGACACACCCATATAGATCTGTCAGCTTATAGTTAAACGCTCAAAACTGCCTTTTGCTGCTTTGGTTTAGTTTGGTTTAATTGGACATGAAACTCTACTTAACGCATGCACATAAATACATTTGAAAATTGATAGAAGCAGCATATTCAGCACCTGCTCATGTAATTAATTATGTATAATAAATGATGGTTTAATAAATAAATAAATAAATATGGTGGTTTGTCGTTCCCTCCAAAAGCATAACTTATATTATAAACACATTTACTGTAAAAAGTATTGTTTTTGTTGAAAATGTTTAACTAATCATTTTTTCTCAATTTTCAGTTGCTGTTTTTATTTTCACACCGGGAAAAAACGCAGCACTTTAACACAGTATATTGTTGATTCTAGACTTTATAAGCACCGGAACAGCATGTGTTGTGCATGTGATCTTCACGGGTACATCAAGGTTAAACAAACAAAAATCAGGCTAAAATAAGGGGATGTTTTTCCAATCCACCTTACACCTAAAATAAAGTCTGACAATCAGACTGATAATGAGCTCCTCCTGTAATGATGCAGCTGTCGTTCCTCATCATGATTGTTCATCCTGACATACCAAAATAATCTTAATCAAAGAGGACACGATTCAGACTCATCAGAAAGTACCACCCACATGAGTCATCTATCCTTACATCTATCTAGCCGCATTCATTATGTAATGTGCTCATTTGAAACTGAAACGGGGACCTTCAAATCTTGAATCCTTCATGTCTTGATCATAAATATGATTGTTTAAAATGCAGCCTTCATAGGGAGTGCATTAGGTTTTGGAAGAGATGATTCATAGCATATATAGTTACAGTTCTGGCATGTCTATTATGCACCCATTATAATGTAAATGGAAGGATATCTGCTATGAGAATGATGATATGACCCACGGAGAGAGACAACTCAGTGAGAGATGAGTCTGTTAAGAGAAGCGAATGTGGGCGACTGATCTTAATATCGCCATACGATAAGCATGACAGAGAGCGAGTGCATGTAAAGGGCCTTTGGGGGGGTTTATTCTGTGCTGAAGCGGCGGGAGCTCTTGCCGATACAAGATAATTTCCCTGCCACTGATGTGTAGATTACACCACCTCAGGAAAAAACAAACACATAAACCTTTGGAATTTACAACATTTGTATAATGATTTTAGGACTGGAAGACAAAACAGAGGAGAGAGTTAAAATCTGAATGAAAACATAACTGACCACAAAAATAAAACCACCCATCATTGGTCAAATCTGAACTGGTGGAAATAGGACTGAAATGGTCTAAATGGCAGAAAAACATTGACTATGAATAACAGGCAAACGTAACAAATGCAAACGTCTTGAAATATGATATTTGAAAAATGCATAAAAGTTAGATTTAGATTTGCTCTTACTGCAATCTGTAACCCTTGCTTTTATACTGCCATTTTCCACAAAATCCAACCTGACAGCTTAACTTGTAAGTCATTGTTATAAACTTAATGTTGTGAACGTTGTTATAAACTTAACTTTGATTTTTGAACAAATTGCAGCTTTAATAAATAGCTTGTTTTTTAAGGAAAGTATAAATATTACAGCATTTGCTGCTGGTTGATAGTTAAACTATTAGTAGAAAGTAAAACTGTGTTTTATATGTCCTTAGCACAGAAGCTGTGTAAACATCAAGTGTAAGTGAAAAACCATAAAAGAACCCAAAACCCATTGGCAGACTTCTTATTGCAAAAGTCCAGCACACAAACCACTGCCTGAGGGCTGCAATAAAAGCACATGTTGTACAAAAACCCTCCACCTGTCTGCATTATCCTGCCAGCGAGACAATGAAACAAGTCACAAGTGTCTTGGGACTGTCAGACGGAACCTTCAAGCCAAGGATTGATGGGATTTTCTGTGGCTGAAGCCAGCAGACTGATGCATGGTGTTCAGAAAGCGGTGCGTTTATATAGAGGGAACATGATTTTACATAACAGTGTTCACTTAAACCTCAGAGAACCGCAGTCATCACTCACGAGTTTCTCATCTCATCTTAAATGTGCTGGAGACAACCCAAAACCAGTTTTCTATTTTTGAGGAAGTGCACGTAAAAACAACTTTCCCCTCATGAATACTTCAAAGGCTGGGTTTGCATGCTTGTATAGTTGCACAGACACAGACTGGAAATCAAGAGAAAAAAGGATATGGGAAACATTGATATTTAACAGAAAGCCAGATCAACAGAGCTTCAGGCTTCCTTTACCCTTTTCCCCGCTTATGGCATGTAAGACTTTGATTAAACAACTTTCTATCACTGTTAGGAATTTTCATCAAAAAAAAGCCCAGAGGTTAAAAGCATGTCCAAACCATGTATCCGGAAAAAATAAAGGGGGAAAAACAGGGGCTGTCTGTGTTTGTGGTGGCAAGTGAACACATTAAATTCATCATGCAAACAGCTATTTCTGTCCTTCTAAGTTTAATATCTTAACGCAGAACGGGGATGAAAAACAGGAGCAAGAAGATATTAAAGTGGGGTTGAAAAAATAAAAAACCTCCCTGCGACAGCAAGATCATATACTGTAGTTATGATGACACAGCACCAGCTCAAATGCCCAAACTCAAAGAATTGTGGGAAAAGTAATACCTGAATAATACAGAGAAGGGTTGATGGGACGGTCACTGTTAAGATCATTTTAATTGTAATCTTGCACACTCCAGTTTCACAAGGTTTTTATCATTCATCAGCTGAAATTGATCCCAACATTAATGTTCCTCTGTATAGCTGTGGTGTGGATTGCACAATTCTTTTACATTTAAAACGATTTTTAAAACTTTATAGTTTTCGCTATCATTCTTGATGTGAACGTGTCCTTTATTATATCCATAGATTGTTCAATACGCTAATTTGACCTAAAATTCAATACTTTTGAAACAAATTTGGATTAGAAATAGCAGTAATATGCACTCCTCCAAAGGTCCTCTGAACTCTAATAGTTATTTTATTACATTATGTGTAATGTCACTACTAAATGCCGTACATGGTTCTTAATTTTGTCTAATCTGAGCCCTAAAATCAAACTGCTGCTTAAGTTAAATAAAACCAACAAAAGAAGGAATTAAAATACTTTCAGCCCACACTGTATGTAATTCAAAACATGCTATTTCAATTTAAATCTAACTAAAGTAACACTAAATGTATTTGTTTTTATGTCCAACAATGTCCAGTTCCTAAAACCGAAGCTCTTCTCAAAGCTCTCTTCATTTAACCTGGAGGATCTGGGCTTCTGGAGCAGAATCAAAGAGCTCCTTGGCTCCTGACAATAGAGTTGGACTTTTCCCCAATCATTTCAGTCCTGGAGGAACGCAGCTATGCAGAGCCGCAGAGTAAATCACCGCAAGCCAACTACTGGAGAGGACAAGCAAAATATCATCTCCCTGGCAGCAGTTCCTGCACATACACACACAAACAAACACAGTATGAGCACACACTCGCAGACATTCACTCCCACACAGCTGCACGCAAACGCTCCACAGCACACTGCAGTGATTTCTGCATCCATGGGAATACCAAAGGAAGAGCAGAGGCACTAGACAAAGCTATGATGTGAGAAATAAAGAACACAAAGAATGCAGAGTTTCCTCAACTAATGATTTCTAACATGCAGGAGTTTGTCAGAAGCAGTGTAATAAATTTACACTGGAAGCTCTACAAGCATCTTCATTTTGAAGGACGGTCTTCAAGTTTTACTCCCTCAACTTATTAAACCATGACTGTGCGAGTATTAAAGAACCACAGTACTACCATCTACTGCACCATGGTAGAAATACAATCATTTTTTTGTAATGGTAATAAGTCAATCCTTGACTTTTGGCATATGGTTTCTAATGCACCTTGCTGGGCTAAAGCTCTAGTCAATTCAGAAGTGATAACAAGAATATAATGACAGTTATTTCTCATAACCTTCCTCCATCGTCAATCTGAAAGGATGTAGAAGTTATTATCCACTTCAGTAGGAAATAAGGCACTAATAAAAGAAAGTCATTAGCTTGTCAGGTTTCTTATTAAAAAGAAAGAAATGTAATTTAAAAGAATCTTATGATGGAAAGTCTACAAGTAATAAGTGGCAGATACAAAGACAACAAGAAAGTCTGTGACCTGAAATGACAGGGCAACGTGACACTGGAGGGCTCTAGACGGGATTAGTGCTAATTTAGTTCAGCAGGGTAAAAACAGGTTTACAGAAGGGACAGTCACGAGGCATATGAATGCTTAATCAGATGATCATAAAAAAAGCAATTTAATTTAATAAGGGACATCTCACTATGACCAACTTTACCCATCTTACGGGTAAAGTTGCAAACAGAGATTGTCAGTCCGATCAGGTCTTAACTCATATCTCTGTCTGATTCCAGGTCAGCTATCTGCCACCTTCATTAAATGTGCTGTTTCCTAACCCTATATTTATCCCCCAAGTTTGGAGAGCTTTGGAAACCTGACCTTCTGAGAACTCAATAAACAAGAAAACGCTGACTTTAGGAGAACCTTTGTCCAAGGACTTATCTGCTGCCGTTAGGTGACTTCCAAACTAAAAAACAGACAGAATCCATAGAAATAAGTGGTTATATCCCTGAGTACATCCAAACTGCAAATGGCAAACAATAAAAAGAAAGAAATCACACCGTCAGTCTTTCAAAACTGGCTAGTACATCTGTTTCTAGTCTGTGACCCGATGGAGGCAATAAATATAAAAACGGTTAAAATATTTACTTTAAATGTTCTCATTGCCAATTGACCTTCTGGTCCTGCAGACAGACGGCTGAATTTGTTAGGTATAAAAACGAAATTATAATTCAAAGAAAGCATCTTTCCCACACGTCTCCGACAGGCTTAAGGGCAATTTCTCCATTCTCACTCAATAAAGCCAAACTTCTGGAGCAGCACCTTCATCTAAAGTTACAACATCTCGGTCCGTGCTTACTCAAGCACACACGTGTGCCCAATCGCGAGCAGCCGGGCTTTCCCAGCATCTAAATGAAGTAAGGTCACAGACGCCATTAATCTAAAGCGCAAACTAAACCCAAGAATCTTGAGGAAAGACTTGGATTCTAATGGATATTCCTTTCGACCGCTGGGCTCAATTTTTCCACACATGGTTGTCTGTGATTATGCACCTTGTGAAATTAGATAGCAAAGCAAGTCACAGGCCAGCGAAGGCAATTTACCTGTTGATGGCCCAGCCAACTAAGAAAGTAAAATCTTTCTGACACCGACTATGATGAATGCTGCACGCAACCGTATGCAATGAGAGGTGTAATTGTCAATTTGACACGGGGATTGGTGCATTACTCAATGTTACGGACATATGTCCGTGTAAGAAGCGCTCACAGCGGAACTGAATGTACATTGGGATATATGCGAATAAACTAGATGTGTTTAATTTACAACTTAATCAATCGTATCACAAACAACACAAGCAGCCTTAAAAAGCTCACAACAAGATTAAGCAAGAGTTTATTTCTCCCATGTTATTATTACAAATCTTTATCTGGAAATCTGGTTTACTGAGCGTGTCGGTCCTTAAAAAAACAGCTGGAAGTGGCACACATATTCAATAATTGCTTAAGAATTAACAATATTAATTATTAATAGACCATCAGTCTGCACCTGCTCAGGAATGAGTTCATTTGTCCATCCACTGACTGTGGGTAAGAGCGCCCCCATCGGCCAAATGTTTGGTCCAAGTCGAAGACACTGCCATAGCACGTGAGGACAAGCACATTCTCTAAATCCTCACAAGACACTGGCCAGGTTAAATATGCATTGTTACAAAACAAAGAAGTTATGAGAAAAATGGTCTGGCACAGAGAGCTGTCTCGCAAGTGAAAAACTGCTGGGCTCATTTCACTAGATTTAAACCCACTGCTTGTCAGGGGTATTTGGATTACAAATATATGTCTCAGTTGCAGTTATTGACATCGCTATTTCCAAGTGCCTAACACTCCAAGAATATTATACTATACTATTATACTAACTAGAGCAAATTGATCATATTGAGAAAATGCAGGAACCACAGTACAAACAATAACATTTATCTGAACAAATTATAGATATTGTATACACTCACCATTATACAAATGATGTATAGCACAATTTAAAAAGAAATAATGTACATTTTATGCTGTGTTCTTAGCAAACTTTGTTTACTGTAGTTTACCATTTTATCTGCATATACAGCACATATGCGTACATACACACACGCACGCGTACACACACTGTAATTTCAATCAGATGGTTCATTACTATTTCAACAGTCTTTTTTTACTTAATACTCTTGACAGCAGAAAATCAAGCACGCAGATTATTTAACAAAGATGAAATTTGGTTTTGCTCAACATTTAGATTTGAATGAACAAAATATCTTTCTAGTTTCCGTTTTCGTGATCGTTTCATAATAACTTTGTTGCTCAGTGGCTAAAAAATGACAACTCCTTAAAAAAACTCAATAGCTTAAACTCTTCCAGGCTATCTTTCTGGGCAAACGGTCAAAAACTACTTAATCTACCTAAGCCAGGTGCACTAACTGATGACACAAGCAAGATTTTTCTCCTTATCCTCAATAAGACAAGATCAGACACCTCTGCACTGTCAGAGCATCCTTAACCGTTCCGAAACTTACAGACCTGCAGATCAGAAGTCACTTAGATATAGAAAAATTTAAAAAGAGAGACAAAGGTGGGAGGTGGAAACAATATACTCAAAGGAGCAGGGAAGGAATCTTAATAATCTTAAGATTATCGGCCACCTACAGGTATTAGAGCCGCATACTATTTTGAGAACCCAATTTAAATTCCAATATGACTAACAAGCATATGACAACCTTTGTGCCCCCTTTATGTCTCCATCTCATCTGATTGTAAAAGTTGCCTATTAATTATCTCAAACTAAATATACAGAGTGACAACCGAGCAAAAGAGACACAGAGAACGTTTGAGAAAATAAAGCACCACAAAAATTGTTTCATTCACACAGTATGAAGCAAATAAGAATAAGATGTTAGAATAAGAATAGTTCATGAGTGTATTTTTTACTTGGCTGAGCATAATACCCACTTTTATTTAAAAATATTAAATAATATATTACATTACTTTTTAAAAAACATTTTTTGCAATGCAATTGAAAAATTACTACTGTGGTGAAAGTAATTGCTGTGTGGAAGATCCGGTCTGGAGAAAAACATGGTCTTCTGCTAAGTTTACATAACTTCATATTGAATTTGGGGAGCTACAGATTAATTTAATGAATAGGAACAAGTAGAAGAGGATTAGAGTAACAAGAAAAATAGAGGGATTACAGAAAGTCGAGATCAAAGTTTCAGACACAAAAATAAGTACAGGGAAATACATATTTACATTAAAAGGAACGATCCTACTTCAAATTCATCATTACCGGTACACCCACCAAGAGTCTAAATAAACATCCCCTGCTTCCCTCTGTACAGGGTACTTTAGAACGGTTCGATACATTTCCAATGTCAGACCTAACCAAGAACAAGCACCAATCTATTTCAGCGACCTCAGAAATCGAAGCAGGGGAAAAACAGAAAGGCAAACGCAACATTGCTACATTGCACTTTGCTATCAGCACAGCACCCCTTTCAATTACCTGCTCAGGCTCCATGACCACTGCTGTGTCGATTACTGCACCCCTGAAAGCCATTACCTTCATACAGCCAGCGTAAAAGTGTAAATGTAATGCTTATAAATCTAACCATCACGGGGTAACCGGCTCCCTAATGAAACTTCAGCATTTCCTGCTAAAACTGATTTATGATTACACAGATAGAGCCGTCATGAAGTCGTTTCAGAATAGCAATATGAGGATGGTGAGTAAGATGCATTAGCAGAAAGACAAACCGCAGCTTCCACATAACATGTTTCTTTTGTCAGACATGTAGTTCACATACTTTGACATACGCTGTATGAGTGTAGAGTTGAGTATGAATCAGGCTGACCTTGCGTAGTTTTCTGCAGCTTCTTGCATTTAAAACTTACATTCATCAATACTGTCCTTGTTTTCCAGGGTAATTAATATGCTTATAATTAAATGAAGATAAATTAACCTGACAAGCGAAATTGAATAAGAGATCAAGTAGGGCAGTCAATTGATAAAATAATGCAATCAAGTTAACTTCATAACGAAATTCAGGAATAATTAAAGATAACCCTACATAAAAATTATTGGAGAAAAGCATACAAAAGGATTGCGTTTTTTACGGGAAAACAAGACCACGGTCATTTTTGCTGTGGTGAATGTTTAAGAAACATTATGATGGATATGAGATATCTGATGATGTGATCACAGCTCCTTACAACTAGGGAAAGTGGGGGGGGGAATTCAGTTGAAAAAAATCTTTCCATTTAGCTCTTTCCGTTAAGCTAAAAAAAACACACTTGACTTACCTGCTGTGGGAGTAGCCTCTTCTTCTTTGTAGTGTTCATCGTGCCACTGCATGGTTAGGTGGTAACTGAGCATCACCTCCCACAATGCTTTGCAGAGGTCTATTAGGCAGGGAATGTAGCTGTCGGGGGTAATGTGCTGTGAAGAGAAATATAAAAGCCAAGAGATGATTTAGTCTCTCTGTATCAACTTCTACAAGCTGCTAAAGTTTTACCAAGAGATTGTGTGTGTTCAGACTTCATTAATTCACTACATAAAAAGCTGTGTGTAAGCAAAGCAGAAATTGATGATGGGCTTGTGACGTCTCCGGTGTGTAAAATATGAGAACAGTATTAAAGACGGAGATATATCAGGGCTGCTGGTTAACATGTGAAAGCTGGGACACACATTGTTCTGAAGATAAAATAACAATTACATCAGGGCTAAGACCAATAAAACTTTTGCCTCTCATATTTTGACATTTTCTTTCAATTAAAGATTGTTGGAAGATAATGTATTTCACATGAGAAGATTTCACTAATATTTTGAAGCATGGGGGTCACTAAGGGTAATTAATGTTTTCTTAAGTTTGAATGAAAATAAATGCTGTTAGATCATGTTAGCTAATGCATTTACAAATACAACCTTATTGTAAAGTGTTACTGTTATTGTTAAAACATATAATCCATGTTTGTAATGTTGAGGTGAGGTAATGTGGACTGAAAAGCCATCTCAGTTATGTTTGTGCATGGCACAATGTTTTCTCCTGTTTTCCTCATCATTGCTCTTTACGATGTCAGGATGTTAATATGATATTCATGAGCTTGAGCACAGAGCCATTTGAGGTTTCCAACAGAAATCTTTGTGTCAGATTCAACTCGGTTGCGCTGAAGTTAAAACAGGTTCCTTAACCTTCTCTGTCCGTTTACACAGCAATGTCTTTCCGGCTAAGCAGATAATTGGTCTGAAATGGTTTTGTCCCACATTTGGAATGCTGAAATTTTGGGGCTTCACTAAGACACTAAGAAAGAAAACTATAAAGATAACTATAATTATTACTGTTTGAGCATCCACACCAGTGGACGATAATGCATTTTGATTGGCTGTTTTATTGTTCATCAAATGAAAAAAAAATATTGGTCTACTAGTGATCCTAACTTTACAGTTTCTTTACAGTAATAATTGTGGCCTGAACATATTTAAAACTTGATCTTTATAGTTAAAGATATTGGTTATGTTTTTGGTCTAAACAGACATTAACAAGTAGCACTGTTAGAAATGTGTATTAATAATTCAGATTCCTGCACCAATCAGCATCAAAGCGGAGGCATGCAGCATTATTATCCAATGCAAATTTAATATGTACTCTGAAAATTTTGCTGAGGACACATTCTGAACAATTACCAAAAACAACAAATTAACAGTGTCTCCTAAGACACTGAAGATCTGCTAAGGAACCCAGGACAATGTGACATTACAGTATGTCTCCTCAAATGTGCGTGTATGCACCCCTAAATCAAGCCCAGACATTTGGAGGACAGTAAATCTGACATTGCGAATACACCAGAGATAATGATTGACCTGCTGTGGACCTTAATGAATATTTACCATGCGATCAATCCTTCAAAACCTCTGAGAATCTCATACATTCCTTGGAACGCTATAATTAGAAATAATACCATAGAGACAACAAAACAAGCTCCTGTCAGGTCAGAGTCTGAGATGAGAGACTGTATATCAGCTCTGGAGGTGGGCAGTGTACAGAGTAAAATACAGTTTGGATCAACTTTGACTTCAGCGACACTGGAGTTCTCAGAAGACCTGACATACACCCAGTGCGCCATGGCGATTTGTGGCCGGGAAACTTTGCCATGCCTGAGAGCACAACATTGAAGACTTATCCATACACATATTCATCAACGCTGTCAGTAATGAAATGCTAAAACTTTTCGTCTTTTCTTCTTAACGGAGCCTGGAAACTTTGCAAACTGCCGGGACTGGTAAATTACGATCGAATTGAGTCTCAACAAGACTGTTTTTGGAGGAACAGGAACGGCACATAGCAACATGGCCACCAGCTGTGGAAAAGCTAACACGTTTGGCCCTTTAGGAACAATTTATGTATTATAGTCGTCTCTTCTCCCTACACAATCGCTCACAAATGAGGCTTATAAATTAGGAGGCGCCGCTTGTAACCTTTTAGCTTCTGAATATTTGTGGCCAAACACTTACCTAATCAACTTTATAGAAGTATTAGTTGGGATCTACGATTGAGGTCACCGTGTAAGAATTTTAAATATCTGAACAACATTTGTGAAGCAGATGGCATAGACATGTTGCAAGTACATGTTTTTGGTCTTAGGGAGAAAGAAAAACAGAGAGAGCACAATGAAATTGGAATTAACTATTTGAAGGGATAGTTCTCTCAAAATAAATATTCTGTCATTTATTCACCCTTATATCATTCAAAACATGTATATGACAATGGTGTCCATACAATGGAAGTCATTGGGAGCCAGTGACATTCATCAAAATATCTTCTTTTGTGTTCAGCAGCTTAAAGAAAATCATACAGGTCTGCAATGACATGAGGGTGAGCAAATAATACCTCTTTAACCCACAAGATTGTCCAAAAGTTTTCAAATATCACCACAAATCTGACCTCAACGGCATTTACTTTCATCACATAAAAAGTATCCATGATAATCTTCAAAAATCACCTTTTGTGAATAGACAAAAAGAAAGGGTGTAAAAATGACACTTTTTTATTTTTGAGTGACCAATTCTTTTAAATGAGAAACTTTTCTATTTAAAAACATCTGAGCAAACACGATTTAATAATCAATTATATCTTTACCCAAAGCATTCTGCTTCATTCTAGAAAATCTGCTTCTCCAAGAAATCATTCTAAATCCCGCCTCCAGTGTTTGTGCGACCCATTGAGAATTTTAAACAAACAATCAAATGAATAAAACACACAGTCATCTTTGTATTCACACCCTCGAACACAATGCGACCTGATCCTGAGTGGCTGAAATAAATCTAATTAAGCCCGTGCTACACACAGCTAAAGCTCTGGGCATTCAGAGGTGATTCATCACTTACGATAATACTGCGACAACAGATAAATAAGCTCATATGAAACCATCCCACACAACTCATTACAGTAGAGCGCCTGCAACTAATGCAATGAACTGTGCGTGAAGTATTAGTGAAGAAAACGCACAAAATATAATACTCCATGCTGAAAGCAAAAATATTTAGAGACGTTCGTCTAACTTGAAGTTGACTGATTGTTTAAAGTAGCTTCATCCTTTCTTTAAATAAAGTTGTACAGCTGACAACTTTGAGTGAGAAGAGATTTTCACAGGTACCAGAAAACGCTGCGCTGGATTAGCACTGATCCAACCGTTAACAGAAAGATGTGTAGCATTCTCGCTGATGTCTAATGACTCCTGTAGGTGAGCAGTAGAAAAAGTCAGCTATCTTATTCAAACAATCAATCCCCCATCCTCCACAGATGACTTTCTGCTATGAGGTTCAAAATGAGGCATTGTTGCCTGGCAACAATAAATGTCTGGATGATAAATGTCTTCCTGATCTCAAAGGAGACAGATTAGACAGGAATGTATCGCACCCCGTGAGGGAACTTGTGTGATTCAGGTATGTGTACGGAAACAGTAAAATACAATTTGACTAGGGTTTGTGAATGATTGACTTGTGAGCCTGGGATTATATGAAAAAAACATGAGACACGTAAGGGAGTAAAAAGAGAAGGAAACACAAAAATAAATGGAGAAGTAAAACTCAAATCAACGGAGGCACGAGTGGCACTCAGTTTCAATGGGCATTACATTTGTGGCAGTGATGGATGAACGCCCAAGTGCACCAGCATGAACTGAAGTGGGCACCTTCCTGAACACAGGCAAATCACGTCCACTTTCAAATATGAGTGTGATGTTTTCCTTGAAAGTGCAATAGAAGGAAAACAAAGTGGAAAGAAGTGATGCTGCAGTCAGCAGACTGGAAACGCATCACGTCAGCAAATCTGTGCTGCGTCTTCTATATCAAAAGTAAACAGAAGTCACACTCCAGATGGTCCACTCAGGTTAACTCAGGGCTTTCCAGTTCCTCTGGGACTCGATGAGAGGGCCGGATGACGTTATGCACATGTGATATTGAGATACAGCTAAGAAATGGGCATTATATATGAAACACAACAGCAACGCGACACTGCTTTATATGACTCCATCACAGTAACTGTTGAAACGATACTATGACGAAGTTATGATTACCATGTCACAGCCAATGCATGACACTACACACACAAAGTCTTATAAAGGACTGTTTTATAAAATCACATTTTCTTATGTAGTTAACTAGAACATTATAAAGTGTCACCCATAATCTACCAAATATCTCAAATAAAAATATAAAATGAAGACAACCAAAATGACTATATCAACAATAATAAAGTGATACTTTAAGTGTAACTAAAACTGTTTTAATACTGCTAGAAAAGTGTTTTTAGCGCTTGTGATATTGGATACTCATATGGGATGGGTGTTTAGAAGAGAAGTCAGGTCCGAGTTAATTCAGCTCTGTAAATCTCACAGAAGCACAGGAGCAGGTACCTGATCGAACCACTTAACTAAACGTCACATATCATTCAGACTGTCTCTTTCTAAGTGTTAATCCCTGACACCCTCCGCAGGGAGAAACAGTGTTAAGAAATGCATTTCCACATGCTGTGCTGAGCAGGAAATAATGCAATGAGCAGCACTTTATATGAGGCCTAAACCTAACACTGAATGGGCAACTCTTCTGTATCTCACACGATAGATATACCAAAGTCATATGTTCAATTACCAGAATTCCCACTTTGCAAGATGTATAAATACTTGTTATGTTAAAATATGTGGTCAATATTCACCTCTACAACTGAATATATTACTATAAGCTCATTAGTGTAAAGCTACATACTATGGTCTATAACTTTTATTTATCAATTAAATTAAATAGAGCTCAAAATCAGTTCTTCTAAAACAGATCTCATCCTCTCTGATGTATGTGCGGCCCTCTTCATCATCTACATCTGTGTAGCCGCCCTGTTGTCTTAATGGACAGAATTCATCGATTGTTCCCATGTTTAAAACTTTCGCTGACAAAACACCCCCTGTAGTCCCAAAGAAAAGCCACAGAAGGTAAGATCTTAAGTTGGCACATAGAGAATAACCAAACAACAAGATTTAGTATTTACATTATTTAGAATATGATAGCATAACAGTTCAAAAGCATCAAGTACAGGTATGTTTTCTGAACAGCTCAGAGAGAAAACACAGAGAGCTCAGATGACAGTTCAATTCACAAGCTGCTGAACAAGAATAGAAAAAAGCTTTCTTGCACAGAGATAAAGGTGTCAAAGAATACCATTTTGTACAGATAAAACAGCAGATAGGACACTATCATCTAGGTTGTTGAGCCATAACATCATACCAGAACTCATGTGATTGGCACGCTCTTGTAACACGCTCATGTTCAGCTCAAGGTCAACATCCTCTAGGGTCCATCAAGAGCACTCTACAGCATAAAAGCCCTATTCAACCACACTGATGGTAAACAACAGTGACACTCAACCATCATGTATCTGCAAGAGAAGCTCGTGTGTGTCATTTTCTCACGTTTTTGAAGGTTTTATTCAAATCCCATCAGCTTGTGTGAACAGACACAGACTCTTGCTTCTACCATGTTCATTTACCCCTTTCGAACCATCTCTCAGACAGAAGCTGTCGAAGATCTCCGATGGGATGGAATAATGACACTTTCATGTAAAATTCATGTTCCGCTTCTCCGACGTGACCTTTTGTGCATTCAGGTTGCGCTGTATTTTAATTTTCACATTGCAGATCAAAGTTCAGCACTGAAGTGATTGACATTAGCATACCGCTAGCTGTTTACTACTACAAGCTCAAGAGAAAATTTGAGGCTGAGAAGAATGAGGCTTTGCCTGCGGCCCTAAGATTTCATATTCAATTTTCACTATGCTACAAGATTACAGGAAGGAAAAATCTACAAAAATCTGACTTGGGTCAAAAAACAGATAAACGATTCATTTTCTTTTCCTCTCGGAGGTTGTAAGGGCAGCATATTCAAAATGAAAACTCAAATGAGAAGCGCTTCTCCGCTGAGAAAAAAGATGTCATTTTTAGCACATCTGTTATAGCAGTCTTCAAAAAAGAAAAATCTAAAGATTTGATCAGCCGAGCCGACACCTCAGGCTGTGACAACATTTAGATTCACGCTGCTACAATCTTTACAGCAAATATATACAGTATAAATGGCCACAACATTACACCAAAAACAAGTGATCTGAAACTACAGAAATCAAGTAAGATCCACAAAAAAGGCTTTAAATCTAAATCATCCACATACGTGGCATTACTGTCCAGCATGTCTAACATCTGTTGATCATACCAGCTGAACTTGAACATAAGGGGTGTGTTTTAACTCAACTCAACAGATAATAACAATATTCCCTTCTGACAATCAAATATAGCAAGAACAGGTGCAGAATTGCCTTTGCCAACTATTTGAGTTTTGTGCCAATAGTAGTTCATAGGAAAAACATTATAGAGATGTTGAAGGAACTACTCTTAAAGGAACAGTACACCCAAATAAATTCAAACCCATGTAACTTTATTTCTTTCCTTGAACTCAAATGTTGCTTTTTATACCAGAAAACTGTAATACACTGAAAGTGAAAGATGACCACGGATGTCAAGCAAGACTTTCAAAGCAAAAACTCTGAATAACTGACTGTTTGCCAAGCACAAGTTTTAAACTATTTAAAAGTAAGTAAAGAGAAACAAAACAGGAATCTATAAAATGAATAAAAGTAAAAAAGCTAATCCGTAGTGCTCCACTTACTTATCACATATATTAATCTCTCACTTGTAATTTTATAAAGTAACCAACGACCAAAAAGCACGACTGCAATTTTCAAGTCTACAATTCAAGAATTTGTTGCTTCTTTACAAATGCAAATGAGAAGAGTTGCTAAAAGGTGCGTGGTAAAAACTCCAATCTCTCTGTCTAACTAATTGTTCAAGAATAAGATTGTCTGACCCGTTCACTGCACAATGTGTTTTCTTTCTCCCTACAGCTAGACTATGACATTTCTAAACGGAGGAATAATCTATTTTACGCCTGTCTGGAGAACAATGATATTGTAAAAAGGCAATGATTTCATGCTTGAACGATGTACCAACCTCACACGGATTTATGAATGTGACCTCTACAGTATGCGTGTATTCAGAGTTTATCTGATTGTCCGGGATGTTTATTAACCGGGTGCATGAGAATAAATGGGGAGTGGGCATACTGTACCGTGCAAAGATCCTTGTACTGCATCTTCTGAAACTTGGTGTCGGCATTGCCAGCGCACAGCTCCACGTATCCCAGAACCACCTGGAAGACGGTATTGTGGATGGCTTGTGTGAAGTGCATGTGCAGCTGGTCCATGGCCGTCTGGGGAGAAAGTGGAGAGTAAAGAAAGATGAGAGAATGATGGTGGGCTGCTAAACCAATCACTGGTTTAATTAATGTCTTTTATATTGTGTAAAAAGCAGATCTGCAAAGGCAACTATAAAGAAAAGATGAATCAATGTTACAACTTAATCTTTTGTTGTGTGCACTAACCTAAACAAACAACTAAATTTACAAAATTTCTAATCTTATAAAAGGTTTAGGCATGCTTGAATGCGGAATAACGATGCAAACCACATCTGCTAATGCTCAAAACAGCAGAACAAAAACTGCTTTAAAATGCCCAAATGTCTAATAAAAGTGCTATTAACAGGCTTAAAACCCTGATATTCCATCATACTGCTCTTATCACAGACCTCTTGTGACCCTTCACTAAAATACATCAGGAGCAGGTCTGTGTGAAGCTAAAGCTCTGGGTAACGGTGGGCTCGACCCACATTCTCAGAGGAGACCAATCATTACAGAAGAACACAGAAAAGATCAGCGCAGTCCCGACGGAGAACGAATAAGCTTTGCTACGACTTCATTATAATTCTTCTCTCTATCTTCATCAACCTTGAACATATCTCTCCCTCAGCTTCTGCACAGCATCTCCTGCAGGTCATCGCATTCAAATAACGGTCGACAAATACAATCAAACAGTGGAACGGATGAAGCCGTCTTCTTTTGTGTCTGTCCTGTGAGAAAAGAACAACAAACAGCAATAATATACCTAAAGGAAAGAAAGCGATGGAAATTAGTTGTGCTGAGAAAAACGCACAATTACATCCATTAGACAAGCATAACGAGAAAAACAAAAACAACCAAGATGAAAAGAACATGAATTAGCTGCATAGTCATTAGGCTAATTGCAGAGTTCATGGAAATGCGCCAGAAAGAAAGGCCCAAAAATTGTTTTTACCGGTGACGTACATACACTGAAAAAGGTTTGCGTTTGAATCTTTGAAGCTGGTTGATCAACAAAATCTAGCTAAAAGCATGGTGGGGCATCGAGGTCCAATGAGGCTTTCAAAAAGAAACTTTTTAAAAGTGCTTCATTAGAAAGCTTCAGACCCCAAAGCTTGTTTTTGTAAACTGCTTTCTGCATAGATTTTAATAACAGCATCTGATTTAAGTACTATGATTCATATAATGATCGCTTCAGTCTGTGAATGACTCTTAGGAATTCTTTAGAGGATAGACTGGAGAGTTATGAATGAATCACATTTTGGAATCAGTGGGTTTGGAATCACTGATCAAACAGCTACAGACTATAAATACAGCTTTTTTTGAAAAGCCCAAAATTAACATAATAATCATAGCGACTGTGAATGACATATTAGCAATAAATGTATTTGGAAACTGAATGTCTTTGTGTCTACTTTTCAAGCGAAACATTTTATGATTAAATAAAAAACAGATCGCACAAAACACAATGCAAACAAAGCACTGAATAATTTAAAATGACGACAAAAGTATTTGGTCACACTAAGTCACTAAGTACAACAAAAAAGTACATAACGAGAGAGAGAGAGAGAGAGAGAGAGAGAGAGAGAGAGAGAGAGAGAGAGAGAGAGAGAGAGAGAGAGAGAGAGAGAGAGAGAGAGAGAGAGAGAGAGAGAGAGAGAGAGAGAGAGAGAGAGAGAGAGAGAGAGAGAGAGAGAGAGAGAGAGAGAGAGAGAGAGAGAGAGAGAGAGAGAGAGAGAGAGATTTTCTTTACAATTACATTGTAATTTCGTACAATTTGATTTAAATCATACTTTACATGAAGTTCTATAATATAAAACATCCACTGGCAAGAAATTCCATTTAATTCACTGGCAAAAGCCAATTTTTGGCACGTGGCACCTGACGGGAGTTAATTTCGTGTGTGAGCAAGTGAATGTATGAATGAATAAATGCAGGGCAGCTGCTATCCACTCAAGAGGCTTTGGTGATCAAAGCGACACGTGCAAGGCTCTTTTAGATGAGGCATGGGACGTCTCAGAACACACACACTCGCATATTTATGCACCAGCGGGCAGTCAGTAACACACGCAAAACACAAAACATGGACAGGGACGCATACAGCTGCTCAAAGAAAAACACACATATCATCATTACAATTACATTAACAATCCAAATAAACAGCTCGTTGCAGGAGTTTTGACAAATAGAGGTTTATACTGAACAAAAGCTACGACAGCAATCTGATACTAGGAGATCCCCATCCAAAAAACATTGTATTCTATTTATTTCCTGCCTGCTTTTCTGCTTACTTTATTGTCCTTTCTTGGGGACTTTCCAGAAAGCCTATGCAACCTTGCGTGTCTTATATTGAATCCTGCAAAACGGAGATCTTTAATCCTGCGGATCAATGACAGATCAACAATAGCAGACGAAATTCAACAAGCACGGGGAACAGGGATGGCATACTCCAGCGACAGAAATCTGCTAATAAAACAACCAACAATGAAGTTATTTTTCCTGAATTTTGTTTTTCATTTACAGCTTAGCTTTCAGAATGACAATAACGCATCCTTTTCAGCAACTACTGCAGATAACACAGGTATTCATCGTTTGGTGCGAATGGGATGGAGGAGGGACGGGATGCATAAGTGATGTGTAGAATATGTCATGCAATTGACCAAGAAACAATCCAGATTTATTATAATAAGTAAAATTTCAGTCACAACTAGAAAATCAATAGGGAAAAAAAAGGTAAATAATAGTGCATAACAATGCAACCATATGAATCGATATGATTAGGATTGCACAGTATAGAGAAAAAAATGTGATACATTGGTAAATAATGCGATATACACATTATTTAGCAAACAAAATTGTAATTATATTATATAAAAAATGAACATTACATTATCAACATACATGTTTTATAATATTTATTGGAAAAGGAAGTATCATTACAACTTGTGTAAATGAACGGCTATATTAACAGCTGCAGTACAAAAAACAAATGTGACCTTGTCTGTGAAATTCAACTAATGTAATGTGTTTTATGATTTACTGTTTAACACATAAAATCATACTAAATAATGTAAAGAACATTCTATAAACCTTTATACATTTAATATGGACTGAGAAATCATAGTGATATCTATAGGTGAAATCAAACTTTGATGCTTGTTATCTCATAAAATGATTTTGAGACTTGGTTTTCACAGACAGGGTCACATCTCTGTGATATGCAGATTGTGACATTTTGATCATTTTGATATATTGTTCAGCGTTAGATACAGTATGATATATTGATGCATTGCATAAAAAATATGTTTTAAATGTGAAAAAACACATTTATTTCTCACATTTATTTTTGACTTTTCACACTCTTCACAGCTTCACGGAATCCACACATTTTCGCCGAAGTGTGCATTCTCATTTATACTTATAGTAGTACTAGTAGCATCCACAACATTTCTGCTATTCAAATAACAAACATCTGTCTCACTGTCAGACATACTTTTTGGAGCTCAACAAACACTGTATCATCGCTGTCTAAAAGAATCACTATCACAATAAATTGTGATAAAATGGCCAGTTAACACTCTTAGTTTATTATCGTTTGTCAAAATCGTGAAGCTCAAGAAGTGGTGATGGGTGGGTTGAATAAAGCTGCAGCGACTCACCTGCGTCTTGCCTAAAAGCTTATACGCCAGTTGAACTTTGGTGTAGTGACAGACATCAAAGTGCTTGCAGGTTTTGGACAGAGCCACATCTAGCTGTTCCTGTACAAACAGATGTGAAATCAACATGATCAGCAGCAGGCAGAGAAAGTTCATGACTATAATTAAGTGTATATATGGAAACACAGGAACTGGAAAAACTAACAAAGACTACATTACATGCCGCTCAAATTACCAGAAAAGAACAAGGAAAATTACAATAATCCGAAATATAAATGACAGATGAAACTGACACTATCATTTAAACATAAAGATAAGCACATTCTTTATGACTCGGGGTGTGCTACAGAAATAGAAGCGTGACGTGAATCTGCGTAATTGCGATGGCCGTGCTTCGTGCCGAAGCGGGCGCCACGCTACTCGCTAATGCGTGAGACAACCAACAAGATAAAAAGAAGGAAGGGGGAGAGAATGGAGATATTAAGAGAGAAACATGAAAGGAGAGGAAAAAGGGAGATCGTGAGAGAGCAAGTCAATGAGTAGAGGAGGAAAGCTGGGTGCCATCAATTACAGAAGTCTCTAGATGCCACAGACAGCACTGGGAAAAGTGCGCATGTGGCCATGTGCTTTCGTAGAAATATGGACTTGAAATATCAACCAAATCCTGAAAAGCAGCAATTTATTTAAAAAACCCAGTCCATCTGCCCAGGGGCCTGAGAGACTGGATGTTGGCAGCACTGTTTAGATGTAAATGCATGGTCAAGTATTCCTTCTGATCTGTTTAATTCATATAATACTGGAGCACTACAAAAGGGCAACTGCTTTTGTTTCATCTGCAAGCTGTGCGTGAGCATTTCTTAAAGGAACTGGCTGATCTTGTGCACGGACTTAAAGGAGATTGAATGTCTGATCCAATTCAGAGAAGGTTGCCGGTCTGAATTCCTACTTTGTTCTGGGTATAAAGACGAAAACTAAAAATGATTGTCAAGGTCACATACCTCGATTTGCTCCAAGGTGTCTTGCAGTTTGGAATTCAACTCACTGAGGAAAGAGAGAGAGTTTTGGTCAGTTTAGCGAGGACGACAACAGAAACTGAATGGGGAAAATAATTTTCAGTCAATTGTGCACCACAGGTTACCATTGTTCTCTGTTGGCAAAACAACACAACATACCACCAAACAGTAACATGCTGGGGGAAAAGAAGATTTTTTTTAGTGTGGAAAATGGGTCGTTAAAGTGAGACAGCACTAAACAACAAAAAAAAGCAGCCTTGAAGACGGACAATGACATTTTTGTATATGGTAAAAAATGACTTTGACTTTTAAAAAGTGCAAATGTACTGTGCAGTTTTGCCAAATGTGCTTTGTTGTCTTGTGCAGCTGGAACAGACCAGATGTGTGTCGCAAGTAAGGATGCACAAAACGGCATGCAAACCACAGTATGCTTAAATTCTCTTTATAAAATCAAGTCTAAAGCACTACTGACAAAAAACATTTACCATCTAGACAAACTGGTCATACAGACAAGTAATCCTGACCTATCTCTACTTGTTTCTAAAAGAGCAAGTGCTAAAATTTGACCAAGGCAATATATCCAGCAGCTACTCTCCCACTGGCCAAACACAACCATGAACCGACAATTAAAACCGACAACTGCATTTCATTTCACAGGCTAACTTGTCTTGACAAATGAGATTGCTCAGCCACCAGAGACCAATGCTGTTAAACATTAGACAGAATGCATAAAACTTTAATTAAACTGTCTTTTCCTTCCCTTTTTTTCTTTCTTCTCTTTAAAGGCACTGAATGCAAAAGAGGTGTTCCTGCAGCCTGTTCTCATTCTTTTCCTCTTAGCACTCGTCTTAAGGCATGATTCTTTGCGTTGAGGCACAGCCTCCTAAATCATCTGGCCCTACTGGAGTGCGGAAGCAGGAGGCGCTTTTAACAAGCATCGTTGTTTACAATGTGACCTTTTCATAAAAAAGCTGAAGGAGTTTTGATGTTCTTACAAAGGCTGATGGGAGGATTCGGAGGCTCTTTGGTTTGCACTTCCCGACGGGCACCTCGGAGGAACCCCAACATCACATTGAGTCTATCAGTTACATCAGATTCACTCACCGTTCGCCTGCCTCATGCCTTCTTGTGTCCTTCGGGGTGGCTGCATTACATTTTAATGAGTTTTCACGACAGGAACCATCGCACAATAAAAACACTTCAATTCAAACAGTCTCTTATCATTACCACACCATTACCCCAGAATGCACATGGAGAAAAGACAAAGCTAATTTTTTTGTATAAAATGATATAACACATAAAAACAAGATCGCTAATAGCATGGGGCCGATGATGGTTAAAGTATGTGGCTGGGTTTGTGGACAGGACAAGTTCTGCATGCTGGGTTAAAAATCATGCCACTGGGGTTTGGGTTACTCAGTAATTAACTTTCGAGTCTTTGCATCTGACAACTGAATTATCCATTATTACCAGAGATCAACATCAAAATAACTCAACTAACTATCTGCGTTTATTTAAAAATGTTTAAAAAATGCCTTTAATATCAATGTTTATCCATGTCTAAAAACCAAATGCAGTCTGACAGCTGCAAAAGTTTCACAAACCTCACAGCAGAAAAAAGGTTTCACTGTCAAAAACGGTTTGATTTCAGTGCAGGAGAAAAAATGTCATAAACATCTTGAAAATGTGGCACTTGAAATTTTGTTTTAAACTAAATAATATTTCAAGTAATTGAAGGCACAGGAAGACATGGATTTAAAATAAGACTATCATAAGATCATCATTAACGGTAGCAATAGCAAAAGTTTGACTTTGCAAATCACATAATGACATTTTACGCTGTAATATGGCCTGCAGGTGTCCATGTACTCCCTGACCTCACATTATCTGTATGCCGCTTTTGATATTCCTGCGCTCTGATTCAACCATCACTTCCCTGGAGTCACATCGATAGCTGCATCCATAAAGGTCTTGTAGCTCAGCATCTCAATGCATCCAATTAAACACCTTATCACTTTTCCCTGTAGCGATAGTGATGGGCAAACCACAGTGCTATCAACATAAAAACACTGAGATTCCATCAAATAGGCTTTTATTAACAGCGGTTGTGGTTGTTGAAAAGATCGCCACTCTCCGCGCTGAGTTGTAAACCGGGTGGATGAATTTGCAGTCAACCTGATTGTTTTAACGGTTCAACACATTCAGCTCGGTTACAGTAGGAGGTCAAGGAAGGTAACCAAGAATCAGGTTTAAGAAAAAAGATTTAGGTTTGTTGTTAAGGAGGTCTATAACATCTGAAGATAGTTATATGATAGCATTTACTTTCATTTTAATAACAGTTACTTGGCTGCCACAGATCTGCCAGAAATGTGATTTGAATTTTGTCATCTTTGCTCACGAGCAATCGAATTTCAGCATCTCTGCATTTTTAAGCCAATCAATTTCAGCTACTTTTAAAGAGTTTGGAAATGATGTCATGACAAAGCTGAATGGCAGCAAAAGAAGAACAGATCCCCTCAAGACCTTCACAGACTGTCACACTTTTGTCATGATTTAAAAAAAACATTCAACCTTAGACTAACACAGGCTGATGTCACACTCCCAGCAGAAAGTGGCTTTCACTTGCCTCACCGCCTGTTAGGAGGCTAATTACCAGGAAAACCATAGTAGGAAAAACAAAACCAACACACATCCACTGCTGATACCTCCTGAACACTACGTCAATGAACGAGTGTTAATAAAGCAGCACAGCAAGTCAAAAACACCTAGACATCAGATATTAACGGTGTAACAAACAAACACATGAGATCACATCATGAGTCATTACATAAGCAACGTATGCAGCCAAGCAGCCATATTGTCTCCTGTTTACGTATGGCAGCATCTTTTTCAAGACAGAGTAATATTTAATTGTCATAGAGTGTAAAATCCATCAGGAAAAACGTCTAGTTCTTTTTTAAATTGCCTTTGGTTCACTGGAGGCTAATGCACCAGCACTGCGTTACTATTCTGACTGCACATTCCCTGTCTCTTAGGCCACAACCCAATGATAGATAAATAGATCTCATTAGTGTGGGTGGTGACATATTGATCACCGGACAGCTAACAGGTATATTTGTTCCTCAGCATAACACTGGGCTGACAGAGTTCCGACATTATCTGACTGAACATTTCCATCAATACTGTTTTTCCATCGACTGTTTACTGCATAGAGTGATTTTTCAAAGCAATTTCCAGCTTATGAAACAGAGAGCATAACTAAACAATTTGTATTCTTTATAAACTTTATAACTTTTCTGTCTAGAAAATGACAATATAAAAATTCTCTGATATTGCTGATATCACTGAAATTTTCCATGACTCTGAGAACCCTGAAAATTCATATCTTAAGCACAACATATTTCAAGACAGATTACAGAGCATTACACAATCTTGATCAAATCTTAGTGATAAAAGCTGTGTAATGCTATTAGGTGTCAGTGCGATTAAAACTTTCATACTGCGGTTTAACACATGCAAAATTTCTGTTCTGAGAAGCGAAAAACTATTAGGGTAAAACAGAATTTACATACTTCTAACAAACGCTTCCTCATTTATTTTACCATCCACCAAGACACACAGGATTGTGGGATACCATAGACAGATATTACAACAAATCTGTTAACCATGAAGGTCAGCGTGAGAACTATGCATCTATGTTTACTTCAATAATGAAAATAAATCCTATTATATCCAACCATAGTAGGTTCGGGGTATCTCATCAACACAGTTTTTCACAAACCTTATACAGTTGTAGTGTTTGAAAGTGCTGGCGGCCTTCTGGCATTCTAAACATAACTGGATGGCTCCTGGATAATCCTCCTCCTGTAAAATCAAAGGGGATAATTGACTTGCATATCAAAATAAAACCAATGACATCACCGCTTGATAAGTGACTGTTTTAATTATGGGGTGTTTGTGCATTGCACATTTGGACAGACATCAAGCATACACTTACCTCCAGCATCTCACTTAGTCTGACATCAGTTCGTTGCTGCAGGAGACAGAGAAGAGAAAATGTCTAAGATAATGAGTCTTATAGAAACTTGGACAGAAATACTCTGTTTATCCATTAGCGATGTAGATGAAGTGATTACTAGAGTCTTTATGGTCCTCAGAGACTTCAGCAATCCTGTCAACAGCTGTCGGCGTCTCTGATTGGCCAGAAGCCCCAGACTGGCTTCAGTGAAGCCCTCTTTCGCAGAACGAAGCTGCCTGCAAGAGTCAAAATGACAGCTTTTAAAACCTCATTTGTGCTCATCAAAATTTAAAACCAATTTTCAAAACTCATCGCAGTACAAGAACAGCTTTCTGGTGTTTACGATGATAAAAGCTCACGACCTTCGTGCGTTTGTGCAGATTACCGCAGCCAGCTGCAGGTTGGTCTGCAGAGACGTCACTCTCTCCAGCTCCTGCAACACAACGTTTTTTCAGAAATTTAATCAGAACATTGGACGAGCATTCCTTTAAAATCTTTTGAAGAACAAAAAAAAACAATAAAACTGAGACAATGGCCATTAAGTTTCCTCCACACAGTTGCTTGGATATTAGTACTCACGGACAACTGTGACTCTAACCTCTGCGCTTAATGGGTTCAGACCACCGAGAGGGTCACTCCTACATCTATTAGCTCTCACAGATAACTATTTTTTATGTCCATCATGAACAATAAGAGGAGATAATGGCAACAAGTTTAGAGAAAGAACACGTCTCTCTGCCCCAACTGTGCCCAATGAACTAATAGAGTTTGGGGCTTTTTGCTAGTTTTTTCTCCATTACAGCATTTCTCAGTTTTTGAAGAGCACAGCTGTCACAGCCTGAGGTGAACTCAGCCTTTTAAAGTACATTAGCTCTGGCCGACACACACCAGCCTTCAGCGCAGGCATCACGCCACTGTCACGATAAAGATAATTATTTGGCAAAAGTATACAAGGTGGAATAGATCGATCCGGCTGAAACAGAGGCTACTTGTGAAAAGCAGGAACTACCCTTCAAGATTTCTCGTAGGCTTTCCAGAGTTGAATGGACCACATTCAACTTCCTGTAGCATACTTGAGTTGCCAGGAGAACATTCTGCAGACTTTACAGTATCATAGAATTAAATGACACAACAAACAGGAAGAAAACAAAAGTCTAGTGTTAGATTTGTTTTCGCGTTCGGGCCACTGATAAACACATGAAAGGCGTGAGATGGACAGGACATCTGTGTTATGCAAACATCTAATACATTTTGACAGGGATAATTTATCCAAAAAGAAAATTCTGTCATGATTTACTCTGTATTTCACTCATAACTCATAAGACTTTGTCTGCTGTTTGGAACACTAAACATGATTGACTCCAAAAAAGATCAAATCAACTCGTAGACAAAGAGCCAAAATATACATATGGTGCAGGAACTAATGAGGCTTGATGTTATTGATGTGTCGCCACAATAGATTTGGTTTTCTAAATATATAAACTTACAATTTATACAATTAATAAAAAGTTATTTTACTTCTATGGCATAAAACAAAAAGTTATTTTAAATGTACCTTTTCAATGTAAACTTTCAATGTATAATGCTTCAAAGAAGAAAGTCATATGAGGTTGATGTTGAATTTTATTTTTGAGTTAATTATCCCTTTAAGGGATGCAGTGGACTTCTGAACTCAAGAGTGATTCACTGTACTGTGATCCACATGTCTTGAGTAATTTATTATGTTTTTTACTGGTTCTTTCGTTGTAGTTGCTCTAATGAGCTCAAAGATCTAAATGTACCACAAAGACAGCATGTTGAACATCTACTTGAGCAAAATACATTTGAAAATACAATAAATTGTTACCTTATTTATACATAGGTGGAAGAACATAATCTAAATCACCCTCAACGATTTAAGAAGTGACTCCTGTATTCTGTACACACAAGGAGCAGTAATTTAGTACAATCTTCCTCTCTCACATACAGCCACAAAACAGCTTGCAGCCATAACTGAAAGTCTCATCTACCCACCCACACAAATTAGTAGAGTCATTAGTCTTATTAGTTTAACTATAGCCCTGCATCAATAGCAGTCAATGAGACACCTGCAGACATGCATCTGAGCTTCCACATTGACCCTACAACGCTTAAAGGAACAGTTCACCAAAAAATTAATCATTTTCTCACGGCTCATGCCGTCCCTGCTGTATGTGAATTCCTTCCTTTAGACACAAACAAATGATAAAATTACAGATGAAATTAGCACACAAGAACCAATGAAATCCTAAATTATCAATCATAAATGTGCCACCATTTAACTTTAACTTTCAACTCAGCTTGTTTACAATTCAATTTCACTTAATAAGCTTAATAAATAATTGTTTTCTCTCACAAACGTATTGTTTCGCTTTGGACTACATTTATTAACCCCCTGGAGTCATTTGGATTACTTAAATGAAGGATTTATGTGCTTTTTGAAAAATAAAATGTGTGTTAAACTGAAGAAAGTAAATCAATTACATTAGAGATGGCATGAGGGTGTGTAAGTATGACAGAATTTTAATTTTGAGGTGAATTATTTCTTTAAATCTGGTCAAAACCCTTACAAGGGACAATCCTTGAGGGATCAACCTTGAGGTACAGTAGATAATTTGGAATAAAGGCTCTGCTAAATTACTACCTAAAAATAAAGAAAAGAACATAAGGGTGATTTTTTCTGAATCGATTCCAACATCTAGAGAGCCGTGTATACAGGCAGGATTTGCATACATTACAGGCAAACTACAGACAGGAAGCCTGTTCAAAAATGACATAGCGAGTTCAAAGTGTTTTACAAAATAACGTACCACTCTTTGACTATTTTTGTGGCATGAACGCAACAAACTGCACAGGATTTATAAAAAGCACAGGGAGGCTTCCATACATTTCAAAGAGTGGATGAAACACAGCTGTACTTCTGAAAGCTCCGCACAAACCACGCTGCTGAAGTGTAAAATGGCTTGTGGCAAAGCAACAGAAGACTTATCGAAGGTAAAAGCACTTCAAAAAGGAGGAACACAGATAACCACACTTCTCTCTACAGCCCTTGGTGAAGCCTTTTGAAGATCCAATGTCAGTTTAAAATAGTGCTTTCTATTCACGTCTGCTTTTGTGACCCATGATTCATGGACCGAAGAAATTTCCAGTTTAAAACAACACTGGGATTTCCTGAAGCCAGTTTACATATGTAACTTTGGATTCATTTGACAATGGTAAGAGTGTATTCTTGTTAAGGTTATAAGTCTGGTCTTTTATAGACCTTTAGATATAGATTAAAGGATTCAACTCAATGACAGGGACAGCTTTTATATAAAATCATCACAGACAGCATGAAATGTGTTACATAAAGTTACTTAAATGTTTTTTGCGTTTGATTTCAATGAATCTAAGGACAATTTCCTATGACATACTGTTAAATATGTTACGCAAGGTTATGATTTAAGTCATAAGAAGATAAATATATCTGTTACAGTTTGAAATAGAAATAGTGTGTCGTTTCTTAACCATTAGCATCACCAAAAATACTTAATAATAATATTTGAAAATAATAATATTTCCAAACAGATTTTTCGAAATATTCATAACACTGACAATTTGTTTGCAACGGCTCAATCTTATGACAAACAAACACACAATGTTTTATAGCAATTGCTGCATTAAAAAGATAAAAGAGAATTGAAAAAAATAAATGATCTATGAAAATAAATAAATCAATATTTTTAACATTTTATATGCAACACAAAGAAAGGATTCAGGCAACAACTATGCCATAAGCAAGGTTATGGAGATCATCAACGTCAAAGCCAAGATTAGGTCATAAATTGACACTGTTTGTTTGTTTCGCTTGAAAAAATGAAGAATGACATCCGGTCATTACCTAAAAACCAAACATAGACTGCCAATAATAAACCAGTCCCTGCTTCATTCATCTTGTAAATTGACACCAAACACATTTTCTTTTGTTTAGCAATTCAAATATACGTTTAGAGGCACTGCGGGGTGTTTTATAGCTATAATGCATTTCTATCTCTCCCATCACACCTCTCACCACACATACGCTTATAAAATAGCTTGGACAGCACATCTGCTGGGACAGAACATCACTGTAACGTTGCCTGCTGAGTTATTGTCCAGCAAGACACGGACTGCTGAATTTCAAGGTCACAGAAAAGAAACGCTAAACAGATCGTGATTGCAGCATCTGTATCAGAAAATCAGATGTGATTTTACAGCTAATAATATAAAACATTATGATGCTTTGGTGGAAAAGCTGCTGGCAGAAAAGTGTTTTTTCTTCTAAATCAAACATCTCTACTGGGACACGTATAATTTTTAAAACATGGATAGAAATATCTCATTTTTAACAACAAGGCAGCATTGAAAGGAGAATTAAATCTGGATCTTTGAGGTTAAAAATGAAATTATTCTCAAGGGTTGAGAAGGGAAAAAGGCTGGTAATTTCCTTTATGAATCAATGCCCCACCATTCTCAAGCAGTCACTCTCAAGACAAATTTAAATCTTTTCTCCACTAATCAAACATAATTTTTTGAAGCATATACATATATATATATAAATATATATATACATATATATATATATATATATATATATATATATATACATATACATATACATATACATATACATATACATATACATATACATATATATATATATATATATTAGTGTGTAAAAGTATTTTTCCAGATCAAAGCTCAACATGTCCACTTTTGATTACCTTTAAAAAAAATTAAAAGTGATCCATTTTCAAAAGAAACAAAGTGATTTCAAGTGCCTCGACTATTTCTTTCACTTCTGCCTTGATCCTAAATTGCAGGAAAATACTAATTTTTGTGTCCAGAACTTCAAACCTTTTATATACAACAGCTTTTGGTTGCCTTTTCAAAGGCTTAAAACTTTTCACTTCCAGGATAAAATTTGGTTTTGAATCCTTGATTTTTTTAAAAATACGATTATATACCACTAAACATATACCAGAAGAAACATGTTCAATCTTCACATGTTCAAACGACATGCATCTACAAAAAGACAAACAAGCTAATTTTACAAGCTAAATTAACAAAATACATCCAGCAGTCCCAGTTTTTCTTGAGAACTGTGCCAGAGATAAACCGGATGTGACAGATTGCTTACCTTAACATACGAAGGCTGTTTCTCTAAAATGAGGTCTGCCACTCTTTTAGACACCTGTAAAATGAGAACACAAGCTAAAGGTTAACATCTGTTTGACATGTGCGCATCTGACATCACATTTTAATCACTCAGGCATTAGCTGAGGCACAAATTTGAAATAGGAAAACGACACAAAACATGAAACTTTTAACCTAATTTGGCTTTTCATATCTGCGACAATGACATTGTCACAACATAATAAATGTTTTTGGCACATTCAAACATACAGCGGGGGATAATGACTCTACAGAAGGTCAGGTCATAAATCTAAAGCATGCCGTGGCACGCTCCAATCGACGCGTACGTCACATGGCGTGGCCGTGCGGGGAGGCGGGAAAACTGAAGCGCTGGCGTGACGTGAGAGTTGAACAGATGGCAGAGTCAGCTGAGCAGTGCCGTATGTTAGCAGAACCCACCGTGTGAAAAGTTAAGACAGACTGGCAGGACAGAGTGCTGAGATGTGTGCGTTTGTAACAGCGATAGAGACAACCAGAAGTGACATTTTCGAGATCACCTCAGTATTCAGTGCATACGTCCCATCTTTGCTCTTGAAGGAACAGTTCTCACCCAGAATTAAATGTCATCACCATTTACTGCCCAACCGTGTTCCAACTCTATTTCTTCTTACTTTTAATAAATGAATGTGCTACAGTAAATTTTTGTCTTTCCTGAAGAAAATAATCATAACTTCATTACAGTAAAAATGAAGTAACCTTGTTTTTGGCAGACTGATTACAATTTGTATTGCCACAGTTTTATTACAAATACCATGATTACAATATGGTTACCACCATGGCAAATTGGCAACCTGATCTCATGGGAATTTGTACATATTTTACAAGATGGCTAATTCGTATGAATTTTTACAATGTGAATCATAAAAAAAACATTCAATTTTTAGAAAAAAAGAGCAAAAAAGTAAGTAAAAAATACATTGGTTTACTACAAAGAAACTATGGTTACTATAGTTAAACCATGATTAATTTTAAGGGTCTCTAATAGCCTCGCTTAGAATAGTATCCAGTTTCCTTTTATCATCAAAAATACTCATGAAAAAAATTGAAGCACAACTACTGATTCTTGACAAGAAAAATCATACCTTCATATACTGCAATACTTAGTTTCTTTACCATTCTCTGAAGCCACATTATTTCAGAGAAATACATTACAGCTATTAAAAAGTTCAACAAGCTGATGGTAAAAATGGAAAGGCACAGATCTGTTAATGCTGCAAACCTGTAATTTATATACTGAATGAGTGAAGGCATTTCATATTGTGCACAGATGACGAGAGACCCGACTCGAGAGCTCACTGCTCCACCTGTTGGTCATTCATTTCTGTATGAGACCCTGAACGGCACATCGACAGCAGCTGTGAGGAGACCATCCTTCGTGATCCAAAATCTGGCTCTGAAAAGAACTGGCCAGCATATGTTGTATCGCACCCTGTCGGACTTGCGGTTTAGCAGCGATAGAGTAAATATGATGACAACGAGCAAAGCTGTCTATTAGAAGGGCACAAGACTGCTAACGTTTCCTGTACGCCTACCCGCAGACTGATCCCTGCATGGGTAATAACTCCAATTAGAAATCTATTAAACAGAGCTAGCACCAGTGCAGTAAACAGCCTGCAATTTTCCCTAGCGCTGGTTTTACGGATCTAAATTACACCAGCGAGAAACTGCGCTAAAAACCTCTCCACCTTATTTTCCAGTTACAACGGCCGTCCTTTAAAAAACAAACGCACAAACAAATACCGCTCAATTAATGAAGTTCATTATTATTATTTTTCATTTTACCTAATGACTACAGGAAACAGCTTCTTCACAGATATGTAATAAGCTAAAACTGCATTACATTTAATTAGGATCGCTAGAAAAACTCAATTAAATAAACAAGGCCTGGTGCACACGAAGGTTCCAACCACAATTTAAGGCCAATGGTGCACTAAACAAGTTATCCGTTGGGTCCTGTTCTATATGACTTCATTTATATCAAATGGCAATCAATTCACATTCACTGCCAGAGAAAAAAATCTGTGTTTGTGGCTAATTTGGAAGAATGCATTTGAGAATTCATTTCTAGAATGCTTTCGTGCTCTGGTTGTGTCCTTGTGTAACTATATTAATAAATAACAACTATAATAACACATTTTTTAATAATCATTTTCTCCTCAGACTACAGAAGTAACGCAGTTTTGTTTTATTTGGCACTGCTCTTCTCCTTTTTCTTCTCTCCATGAACTGTTACACACTGAGCACTGCATGAATCCTGCTTTATTCTGTATATAAACAATTATTTTGTTTTTGTGGAGCGTTAAATTTGGCTTCGAGTCATTTGCCAACAATACAACAAAAGGACAATCTTTTACTCTGCGAAATGGTGAAACGAATTAAATGTTACGACCCAAATACCCCAGACCTCCCGCTAGGTTGTAACAATACAACTGTTTTATTTAAAAGGCACACACAGGATTGTGTGTGTCTTTCTAGTTATTTTACAAAGTGTTTAGCTACATTTCTGTCTCGCGTTACCCTACAGGCTCACAGTGCCAAATGCATAAATGAAAATGTAAAAAGATCTTAATCTGTTAAACAACCTAATACTTTAAAGCAGCAATTTCTCTTTTACACAACAACTAAGAACTGAGAACTTCATCCTGCTTTAAAAAAGTCAGACTTATTCACACTGTCGACAAGCAATTAGCTCAGTAATAAGCCTCTGCCAATGAAGTGTCAGAGCTGCCTGTTAGCAGAAAAATAAACTGCCACCTCCAATTATAGACCATACGGATTTCTCTTTTACTGACCCACCCGATCCACAGTAACTACCAGCGAAACATCCACAAACAAGAACAGGGACTAAAAGAGAAAACACACTAGTGCTGTCCATAAGGTCATGTTCTCTCACGTAAATGACACTGGAAGAGCTTTTATGCATCATGAATAAAACATTGTGGTATGTGAGCACACGCAGCGAGATTTAAAGTAATGGTATTCAGCAGGAAGTCTGCCCCACGCGGAGCTCCTCCTCCCCTGCCTGCAGCTGCCCGTCACGACCAGAGAACAGTGTGCTTGTGGCAGGCCAAAACAGATAACGTCAGGCAGGGTCATCTGGTGTCTCCCATGAAACTGTGGGTCGCATCTTTCTTCATGCACTGGCTGACAAGACAGCTGTGTGTAAGCAAGCATTTCAAGATAAACCAAAGAGAGAGGGTGACACTGAAAAACACATTTCAAAGGCTGGAAGGCAAACGTGAACTGCGGATCCCCCCAGATGAAGGCAGAATGTACCGGAATGTAAACACGCTAAAGCGGGGTCAGAGGAAACGATAAACAAACCGCAAATGGGTTTGATCGCTGTACATTATACACATTTATTTTAAAGATATCCCTAAATCTGATACTTACGGCTGCTTGCTGTCTCTTCATCTTATCTCTGTATTCTTCGAGATCTTGAAGGTTCAGATCAGGAGGGAGTTTCTGTTGGACACACAAACAAGAGGTCAATGTGAATTTCATTCCTTATTGAGTTTCCCAGCTTTGAAGATCTTTCTAAATGAAAGGTTTTCAAAAGAACTTTTACCCCGATTGAAATGTTGAATGGTAAACTTGTAGATAACTGATGAATGAACTCGGGTTTATAAAAGAAAATACAAACAACACCTAATGGCCCATTCCCAAAGAGAGGAACAATGAAAACTAAAAAGCCAAGTCTTGCGTAAGAGTAATTACTTTCCTCTTGGCTGAAAGTCTCATTCTGTGCAGCTTGTGCAATGCACCACCAAATCTAATGAGATTTCACATCCACAGTATGCAGAATATCCATCAAACAGAAATATGTGGCAAACTGAGCAAACAATGAAGACCACCAGATGCCTGCATGGATGCGCAGACCCTAACCCTGATGCTCAAAAGGCTTAACTATTGGTTGGTCAGCGGAGAACTGCTTTGAGATGTTTTGATTGTATGTTAAACCTTAAGAGAATCATCAACCCACACACCTCAAGCTCGTATTGCACCATATCGAAGGAGTCACCGGAGAAGTACACTTCCTCAATGCTGTCGATGATTTCCTGCTCCGCCTGTGGATCGGTGGGCTGTTCTCTTAGTTCTCGCAGCTCCTCCTGCAGAGAGAGAAATCAAAGTGAGTGTTGGCAAAGAAATTTCCCTTCATCTGGGACACCATCAATGGGAAAAACAGCCGCGCTCCTAAAACAAAGTAGGAACATTGATTATTTCTTATGTCTGGCTCACAGTCAATAGATTAAATGGTCTTAGCATCCATCCCTGAAGAACACCCTTCATGAATCTTAATGAACATCAATTTCACTTTGAGAAACAAAGCCATCCTTTTTTCTGTGAAGAGAGATGCTGAGAAGCTCATAGCGTGTGATGCAATGTGGTCAAAACAGCAACTGAGACTAAGAGCCATATTCAATTACGAGAGCAGATGTTGAGGCATTCACAGAAAGCAATTCACATTGATAAACCACTCATTCATTCTGTACTGAAGTTAAGACACTTGATAAAAATATAAAGGCTTTTCCTATAATGGCCTCAATTTGATGTCATTGAAATGGGAGCTGGAGTATAATTTGGCCAGAGAGCCTTTAATCTCTCTGCAGGCGCAGCATGCGGTGTGAATGCGGTGCAGGTTGATGTTGGCGGTGCTGTGAGGAAACGTGGGTGAACTCACGGAGGTATGGCATCAGCAGGGGGTGGGGTGCTATGAGTCACTCTTCACTGGTACACGCTCAGGAAGAACAAAAGACAACATCTCTGGTTACTATTAGAGCTTAAAGATTCCATGAAATTAAAACTGGATTTTCATGGCTTTGGGTCTGTTAGCTTTGAAGTCATCTACAGCCTGACAATGTTAAGTCTTGCTTATGCATATAAAACACTCTCTTTTGGAAAAACAGACTAAAATTATTGATGTGTCATCATGGGCTTGGGGGCTTAAATTTCTGTCCAATTAAACGCTTTGTAAAATGAGCATGTGTTCCCACAGCAAAAATGAACTTGGCTAATCCGTATTTTTATATTAAATATAAATATTTAAACATCCTTAAAGATCATTTAAACCTGCCTCGACACCCCACTGGCAATTTCTTTTCTTGTTTTAAGCATAGAATTTAATCTGATGTATGCTTAAAAACAAAAAGCTGTAAAAGACATTATACATTTTTAGCCAAGTTTAAAGCTGCCTTATAGGAGAAAGAGATCTGAATCTAGAAATAACAAGCCAAAAATAACCAAAGATGACATCATTTTAAGTTACTAATCACAAACCTCCTGTTTTAGCAAAAAGGTTAGTAACTAATTTTTGTATTGCACTTTTCACAATACACATCAAAACCTTCTTTTTAGGCCTTAAGGTTTTGTAAGCACCAGTGGATCTGATTAATGTGGCGAAGAACATAAAAACTTATTAAACAAATATGTTTATCAACCCAACAAACACAAAACATTCCCCTAACGTTCTCTTATAGATCCTAATTGGTTATTTCTGGGAACCCAAAATTGTAAGAATGCATACAATAATAATGGTGTCAAACATAAAACAATGTCAATATTTTTATTATAGATCAAAACTGCACAACTGAACCAGGAATAAGCAGTATAATGGAGATGTGGTGATGTATTACAAACTAGGTGTGAATTAAATCTAATTAAATCAGATCCGGTGGGACTTGAAACAGCCTTACATCCACTGTTGGAAAACAAAACTAAAACTCCACTGAGCTAATTAAATTGATCGCTAGGTCTTTGTTCAATTATACTTCATTCAGGTTGACTATGTTTAAAAAAATTAACACATCCCGTCCCTTTATTCCCTATGCACAGAGATGGAGATGAACGGGAGTCTATTTGCACATAAAAGTCTCAACATGATGTACATCAATCAGGGCCTACGATAAGTGAGTTCAAGTGTTATTGAATAATGCTGAACAAAAACATAACATGCAGAGCGGTATTCAAAAGCATATTAAAAATAACAATGAGCATTGGTGCACATGGACTGATATGAGAGGTGGGAGACCAACAGCTATTGAATAGAATCAATTTCAAGTCACGGTTGTCAATTTCAATCACGGTCATATGGTTAAATTAACTTTTCAATTGGGACTCAGACGTCATATTATTTTTTCACTATGCAATATGCGTCATCGGTGAGGCATAGACAATTTTGCGTAATTTATTGTGTCACTGACTTTCCTGAAAAAATAGACCAATTGTGTTATGGAAAAATATAATTGATGATGTCAATGCTGATGCTAGTCTACTGATGTAAAGAAACGTTTATTAACTATCCTGAATTTTGCACAGCTATTACTCAAAGGGTATTTAGAAGACTGCGTGACAATCTCTCAATCATGTGATTATAGTGCCATCTAGAGACTGAAAAAAGAAACGGGTATACTAGTTGTTTTAACCACTCAAAAAACCCCAAGAGCTCATTTTAGGATCTAATAACATTGTTATTTGGCACAGTTCCTGTGCCGGTGTGAAGCACTAAATTGTACAATGAAAGCGACAGCATTTCAGTACACAGAGTACAGAATGTACACCGATCAAGCACCAATGCAAGTAAAAATGGGTGTGCTAAAACAGTGGGCCAACACCATCTCTAACAAATGTGAAATAAAGCATATATGTGACAGTACTTATCTGACTCTTATCTGACATAAATGAAACCAAAAATATATAATTGTCTACTAAAAAACGCTCAGCAACTGTATCTATTAAAACTATATTAACTGTAAAAAAATGTACTCTATAAGTGGTGAAGTTGGGAAAGTTTTTATTTCAGAAACCTTACATTACAGGCGTTGTACCAACGAAACAAAATAAGAGGAAGTGAATCAAGAAACATCTCTGTTTTTGTGACAGGTAAAGTTTTACCCGACATCCCAGAGAGCAGAAAAACTTTATAATATAACGTTATGAATATGACTAAGCAAAACGACACAACAACTTACACTGTATGCTGCAAATTTTACAAGAGAAAAACTGCTACATCATTGCCACAGGGAAAGAAATAATGCAATTCATATGTAAGTGATGACAACCGTGCATCTAGTTTTCAAGAAACCGTTCAGTCAAAAAATAAAATTCGGTACTAAAGTGTACATTTACACAGCTCTTAGTAGGTCATAGTAACCAAATGCCACATTTGCCTTTTACAGAAAAAATAAAATGATACATGTTTGGAACAACATGTCAGCCTAAATATTAATGCTAATAATTTTTTATAGCGTTATTGTTGTACTTAAACAGCTTTTCTGGGATTTATTAAACGTTGTTGCTAACTTTACTGATATGTTTCTCCAAGGTAACGTTACCTTGATGTCTAATAGATAGAAACTGTGATAAGGGTTTGAGATAGCATGAGTTAAATATGATAAAGAACTGAGTAATGTTTCAGTGTGTATGCCGTTTTGCTGCCCAGCAGAAGTATTAACGGTTATAATCTTAAAGTTGTCGTGGAGTTACATACCCTTTACATAAAACATTTAGTGAAAAATAAACATATTCTTTCTGACACACTAAAATGACTATTTATATAGCTATTTATAAATAGCTATTTATTTCATTTATGGCAGGGGATGTGAAAATATTGATCAATTCAAAGTGAATCAGCATCACCAGAAAAAAATCTATATTGTTAATGATATTGTTAACAATATGAAGATAGATGTCTCCTCATTAAAACAAACTAACAAAATGTTCCCCTTCAAACTTTCAAACTAATTTGGACAAAGACGTTAATACAAAGTCTTTTCTTATGCAGTCAACCCCGTTTAATAGCAAAGAAGCACTTGGTGGTTATGTGAGTGGACTAATCCATCATTTTCCTGCGCACGAACATGGACAGACTGTTCATTATGTTGATCAAACACTTTCTCACAACCTCAATCATTTAAAAGAAAGTTTTGAAACAAAGCCCACTAGGGATCCAAGCCAGATGGTCCGGAAAATCATTTTCCAAAGTATGTGTAAAATTAATAAATAATAAAAGAATACAAACGAAAATAGACACTGTCTTGGCAAAAAGAAAAAGGTATCTATCAAAGCTGACAGTGAGGACTATAATCATCTCAAAAACAGAAACGGTCAGAACGTGTTTAAAAGAGGCTACATCACAGAGTGGTCCAGCTGATTTAATAGACAAGGCTGTGAAGCAGTGTTAAAACCAGTGCACTGGGCCAAAACCAAGTTCATTTATCTCACTAAATAAAGGTCATAACACAACTGGCACAGTAATATAATGCCCCAGCCAAAGTTTGATTAGTCCTTCTACAGCCACTAACTGTATTAGGAAATACTTTAGAGTAGGAAAAGATACACTGATCTATGCATGAATAATAAACATCTGATTGCACACAGAAAATCCAGTCAGTTCAGGGCTTCGGGTGCCTAATTTCTGAAGGAAGTGTTAGTTCACAAAGGTGAACATTACATACAACAACAAGGCCCTCTCAAAACAGACCTAAACATATTTTTAATCTTAAACTCTTTCACACTATAATTAATACCCAGGATGATCAAACTGAGATGGTACACAACGCTGCAATTTCTCTCTCAGACACATTATTGAGATGATCACAACGTTTCATTTCTATTCAAAAAACATTATACAAAAGAAACTACTAATACACAGAATGAAAGGGTGAAGTGCTTATAGCTGTGCTTTATCATGAATAAAACACAGCTATTGACCAATCAGAATCAAGGACTGAAACCAAGCATTTTATAAACACTGGCAGACAATCGGTACATACAATTATGTTCATACACATTTTAGTTATAAAAAAGATTGACAACCCCATTTTGCAAGTTAAGTGTAAATTTTGAGACTTCAGTTGACATGTGCTATCCGAATGAAACCAGTCAACATCATATCATTGGCATATGTGTGAACTTGAAGTATGTACTTTGTGGGTTATTCTTTTCTATCCATCACTAATGTTGATGTCTGTGGCCAATCTTTTACAGGTCATTCTCTCACACAGGTTATAAGGAAAGACAAAAACAGGCTTAGGATTAGAGTCAACCCACATGTCTACTCATTAGGCTACAATATGTTTATAAACAATAAGCCTTGCTGCTTTTAGTAACACTACTGTCTACAGTAACACTACTATTTAACATAAACCATTGCATTTACACACAGTATAGCCCTGAACAATCCCACCATATGGTTAAATTATTTGTTGTCTTGATAGTGGACATATGACCCGCCAATGCCAGCAAAATGAACAATAAAATAAGCAAAAAACAACCAAAGCAGCAAAGGTAAAGTGATGCAGTAGTCACCTTGCTAGGGGTCCTGAAGTTCTCCACAGGGCTCATGTCAACCACACTCTCTTGAGGACTCTTGAGGCCCTTAAGGAGAGAATAAACAGTTCGCATTAATAATCATAAATATTTCATACTGTACGAAAATAAAAACAGCAAACATTCATCTGTCAATGCAGAAAGCGATTTGTACAGCGACAATGTAATGACCGTAAAAACACACCCACTGATGAGTCTGAATGACATAGGTTTGTATCCTCTATTGCTTATTATTTCTCGCCTGTGCTTCTACCGACACATATTCAGTGCATTATAATACTATGTGATAACTACAAGATGCATGCTGTGCTTCTATTTAATTGTATTATAGCTAGCAGGCAGGCTAGCTTATTAAAACGCTTCCGGATTCGTAAATGAAATGAAAAAGTACGGTACGGTAAAGAGAACGATAACTTACCTGACGGGCCATCAAAGACTTAATTTTCTGCATCGTGTAGTTGTAATCGCTACGATATTAAGCACGATGGTGTTGTATTTTTCTGTCAAATAGCGATTTAGTTCCTGCAGTGCTAGACAGGTGCCATGTTTCACTACGGAGATCACGTGACAGGTCATGTCGCGCAGTGCAGCATGGGATATGTAGTTCCTCGGTACATTTACTTCCAGTCATTCAGCATACAGTACCAGTCGAAGGTTTAGACACAAAAATGTTAGACACTTAAAAATCTTTTAATCCGAATGTGTATATTTTAATGTTTTGAAATACCGTTGTAGACAAAAATATAATTGTGCCAACATATTCATTTAAAAAAAAAAAAAAATAGGAAAATGTTATTTAAAAAATATTTTTTAAATTGATTACTTGGACCAAATAATAAATATAAAGCACACAATAAGAGTCAAGCATATATAGAAAATACTTCAGTGCTGTTTAAAAAGCTTCCCAGGTTGAGACCCCAAGAAGCTGGATGATAAAATGCCAATAGTATGATTTGATCTGGTGACTAATTATGAAGATGCTCAAATATAACATAGTGTTCATTTATTCTGTATGATTTTAGTCTAAAGTTTACAAAATTCTATTTACTTGTATTATTATTTTATTTTATATTTATTATTTTATTATTACTTTATACACAAATATGTTTCTCATGTTTATATTTTTAACCATTTTTTAAACATAAAACACATTAAAAGCAATAATTGAAAAAACATTAATAAATGAAAACTAAATAATAATTATTTTACAATATCATTTGATTTTGAAGACAAATCGTTTCAAACTTATGATGTATTAAAGTCTTGTGTGTTGATCTTCAGTTAAAATAGTTTAAGCTCATGCTAGACACTGTCAATGACATGATTAATTTTGAATTCTTGGAAAATGAAAACTACACAAAACACAAAACCTAATTTATTTTGGACATTTGTGACTTACGGCTCGGAGAAAAGTTTACAGCAAATATATAAAACTAGTGTCAAAACATTAAGTGGGTGTTTAAGGTGAACGTTTCTGACTGACTGGAGTATATGAAAGAGCCAGTGTTTCTGTAAATAAAGTTCCACTGATATCCACCACTGATGATTTCCCTGTCAAATGAAGGAGTGGCACCTCCCCCAGGCAACTGAGCTGTTGATTTCATACTGATGCTGTTTCTCTGAAACTGAAAATAAACAGATGGTATTCCTGTAATCCTTTTAAGTCTTTCTTTCATGAAGCACAGTTTCATGCTTATAAAATGAACCTACTAAGTTGTAAAAGACTTATAATCCTATATCATGTTAAACATCTTACAGAGACCTTGTAGCCAAAAATATAACTCATAAATGATTTTTAGAGACTTAGGAGAAAATGAATTTAGCCAAAATATGTTTAAAAACCTTTATTTTCAAAGTACAGGACATCCGTCTGTGTTTAAAATATGAACAGGAGCAGGTGCAACACATAGAAAACAAAACAGACACAATATTTATCTGCTTTAAATTCAAAAACTGCTACCCTATGAAATGTATGGAACAGTTATGTGGCATCTCTGAAATGTAATGAACAATATCGCAGAATACATTGCAGTGTGCAAAAAATACAGTATCAAAGTACAAAATGTGTACATCATATTTACATATTTCATATTTCACAAGACAAACTATAACATTGGCTGATGTATTTATATATAAATACTCTTAGCTTTTCATTAAGCCTTTTACTACGGAAAAAATGCATCACTCTCAATATATATATATATATATATACAGTATATATATTTCTTTCAGAAGATTAAGAATGTCAGTGCCCAGCACAGGTTTGATACGAATTATGATCTTCAAACAAATATACATAAATAATTGTATGAACAAAATGAGAAGTGCTTAAATGTGTGATTGTAGAGAAAACATATTGATTAAGATCAACTTAACAAGTTATGTTTTGTTTTCACATTTAGCACACGTGACATTTCTCGCTCTCATTTAAGCAGACTCAGTGTTGGTGTTTCAGGCACATGTCTGATGACATCATAGATGGTGGTATGCAAATCTCTGACTGAATCGAGCCGTGCCAAAGACCTGCAGGACGCCTGGAAAAACACAAAGAAATATTAAAACTGTTCTGGGGCAAAACTGCACATGCAAAAGAGCAATTATCTTTTCATGTGAGACTTTTAACCTGTGTTGATTCCATTTTCCCAGGAACAGAAACAAATTCATAGATTCCAAAGTCTTCAGTTGCATCTTCGTGACCTTTAAATACATTATTCAGATTAGTGACCAATATGATATACAAAATGTATAATTCACACAGCATATTATGCAAAAAAACTATAAACTTTACTGACCATTGACATCTATATGGGATTACTTTATATGTAACCATAATGTCAATCTTGATATTTTTATGCACCCCTTTTTATAGTAAGCACCAGACCATTGGTTATATCCTATATAATATTATCGGATTAAATTAAACTTTGTATCTTTAAAAATAAACACATGGTTTAATATATCCTTATAAATAAAGAAACATTCTACTTAGCACACCAAGAGTTTCTTTAAATGGGAGTGACTGTGTATGTAGCCAGGTGAAACCGTGCCAGCAAGGTGGAAAAAATCTTTATAGCGTATGCTGACAGAAACCAGGCAGATATGATTATAGTAGTTGTAATGTTAATGGGTTTGGGGAGTTTGTTTGGACAGAGAGGCTATGTACACATCACTGCTTAACAACACAGGTATATTATAGTGTGAGACATGCAGTAAACCTACCGGATCGGTGCAGTCCTCTCTGCTCTGTCATAGGCCTAAAGAACAGGACCAATCAATCAATGTCATAAAAATGGACAAACGTGGCATACATTTCTCAAATGGCTGGATAGATTAAATTTGTTCTTACCTCCTGTAGATAGTATTCATCACTAGAAACAAGATTTAAAAGCATTAATAGGACTGATACACATAAAACAGAACTGTTTTTCCTATGACTGATTTGAATAAAGTCTGATGAGCATAACATGTATTACCTGCACAAAAAATGTATTATTGGATTTGTTTAAAAGAATGCAATAGTCAAATGAATCTCTTTAAAATGTCTCTAATATGTATTTTTTTTAAATGGCACACTATTGAGGTTATGACTGAATGTCTAGAAAAAGCAGATAGTTTCATACTTCGACTTGGATGGCAGCTCTTCCTCAGGAGGACAAACATCATACACACAATGATGACCACCGATGAGATTGTAATGAAAGTCAAAGGAGAAAAAGCACTTCCTTCCTGAATATGTTTCTCCCTTCCTGGAAATACATCGATACATATAATCATGTTATATTTTAATAATATGGAAAAAACTTGTGGTCTCAGTTTCAGTTTGTTTTTCTAAATCCACATTTAACTAAACTTCAGGGCCTGTAACAGCTGGTAAACAATAAGAACAGGTGCTCGCTGCTATTTACTTTCCAGTACAACAAGACATAATCACAGATGGGACAGATATGCACTTAGCAACTCGGAAAAAAGCAGCTTGTTGTTACAATATAGCCTGACAATAGATGATACACTGTACATGTACCACAATACCTGAATAACTAAAAGGATAGACAACAGCAACTGCCAAATCTACTAAAAACTAAAGCCAAGCATGCAAAAATAAATTTTTAGAAAAGTATTAGAAAAAATATCAATCAAATATTGACAAATATGTTACATTTTTATATGTAACATCTGTATATGTTTATAGTACATCATATCTGTCACACCTGTAAATAATCTTAACATGAAGCACAACCTATATCCTGCACTGCATTATGGCACTTCTGGTTAGACCGAACTGCATTTTGTTGCTCTGTACTTGTACATGCGTAATGACAATAAGGTTAAATCTAATCTAATCAAACTTTTTATAAACACAGAACTGTTACATGGCCATATTAGATGTGCATTTTGAATTTGAACAGCAAATTTAATTTCTGGTTTATTTCTAACACATTTGCAGATGTACCTTTGCCAAGACTGGCCACCACCAGCGTAAACTTGGTCTCATCCTGCTTCTTCGTCACATTGTTGAACGCTCTACACCAGAACTCCTTAGCTTGAGCTAATTCATACGATGTCACTTCAAACCGTGTTCCCGTCATGAGTTCCTCTGTGCCATTCAGTGTCTTAGAGATCCAGACACAGCTGTTGGGAGGGTTTGAGTCCGCAAGACACTCAAAAAAGACCAGTTCCCCTGGGTTTACTGTGAAGACACCTCCGGTCTTCAGGCCCTGCTCTGAATTTACTGCGAGGTTGTAGGGTCCATCTAACATAAAGACACACAAAACAGTATTAATGGTTTCTTTTCCATTCAACCTTTTCATTTTTCATGTGTACTAATTATTCATATTTCTACATTTGCTTCAATGTGAAAAAATTGCCAACGCTTAACAATATTATAAAATTATTGTAAAGTTATTTTTAATACTGCAAAAATCATTATGTTAATCGAATAATGTGGCAATTACTACTTTCCACACTATATAAATGGGTCTTAATAAAAATGTTTTTATAATCATTCATATATCCTTTGATATAAATGACATCATGTCAGGACTGATCACACGTAGCATCTGAGTCACAAAGCAAATAACAGTTAAGTATCAAGAGGAACAAGCTAGACAGCTTGTAATGATTAACACATAGGGCCATAACAGATGATAAATGAGTTTGAAACTGCAGTTCATCTTAAATAATCAAATACTTACAGTACACAGAGAGAGAAGTTTCCTCGCTCAGTTCATGACTGATGTGGTTTCTGGCCTCACAGGTGTACTGGCCGATGTCATCTTTACCGACAGGGTTTATGACGAGTGTGCTGTGGTCCTCTGAGAACGTGTGCCGCTTACTTGGAACTATCATCATGTTGTTCTTCATCCATTTGTACTGAATGTTGGTGCCGCTTTCAACTGAGCACGTCAGCGTCACATTATCTCGCTCTTCTATGAGGTCTGCCCCTGGGCTCTTACTGAGAACCGGCTTTGATACAGGCACTAATGACAGAAACAATCAAAAAATGAGTTATAAAAGACAAGATATACAATATGCCACATTACATGTAACAGGGTGGAAGGTACACTATATGACCAAAAATTAAATGAATTTTGATGAAAAGTTTCATTAAATGAAAAGTTTTTCATACCACTGACTGTGATCGTCACTATTTTAGTGACAGCCACCGGCGTGGAGCTTCCTGGAAAGATGATATTGATCTCTAGCTTGTATTCCCCCTCAGCGTCCTCATCCAGATGCTCCATATATAGTGAGACATCAGGCAATGTAAGCACTGGTTTGTTCGTCAGCCGTATATTCATGATAGTGTCGGACTCAGTGAAAGTGACCAGAAGAGTATAATTGGGTTTAGTCTTGTACCAGGCACCCTGGAACTTTACATCCTGGACATTAAAATGAGGCTCAACTCTGAGGAGCATCGAGTCCCCCCGTTTGCCATGCTGTGTCGACTCCAGTGAAATGTATTCCATTCCTGTTCAACAGAAAGTATACGTCTCATTTTTGTGGTTTAAGATTTTGATGTGTTTGACAGTTGTATCTGGTGCCAATTGATGTCTCTTGAACTAAACTTAAATAAAAGATATATAAGTAAAACGTGAAGAAAAACTGAATATTTACAGTTGACAGATCAGCACGGCATAAAAACCTGCAATGTTTCTCATTAACTGTGACTTTGCTGATTAAACATGAATCTAAATCTTCTGCTAATCTATGCAGTTTGCACTTGGATGCTTTATAACTTTAGCTTTATAATGAAATAGCTGGAAAGAAAGACATAATCTATTCTTAATTATTACATTTAAAATTCTTGATTCTGATTGGTGACATTCTGTATCAGTTTTTCTATAATGGCTGCTAAATGGTTTATTTCACTATTATATTTGGCCATTCAAGATCATTGTCTTTTATATCACTACACTAAATAAGATTATTTCATGTTCCTTTATTTATTTAATAAGTAGCTATGTAATAATGGAATTAATAAACACCTTGATGCAAAGCAGACTGACTGTACATTTTTCCCGCATTAAATTCTGCCACAAAAGTCCATTCGAAACTTATCAGAAGAGGATTTATTGTCAATTAATTCATAAGCACAGGTGTGTACTTTACCTGCTGTGAGCAAATATTTACCAGCTTCTTAGGATTATAGTGATCAAACATCAAGTTCTCTCTAATTTGTCTCTAAACAGGTCTGTGATCAAACACTCGGGCTGTACTGCGCATTAAATTAAGCCCTTTAAAATGCTCCAAGAACTCGTTTGTACATAAATAACAGAAAAAACCACGCTCAGGAAAGAGCGTTAGGGTAATTATTACTATCAAGACAATGACCTCTTCTGACCTACAAACTCACATATCTCATTTCCATATTCTTTACTAAAGGATAAGTTGTCTCTCGCAGAGTGGATAAAATGAATGCAGCTTTAACTGACAGCTGTTAATCTGCATTACGTTGCTAAGCAAGGTTGTGTGGCAGCAGGCAGGTAGGCAGAACACAGGTAAACAGTGTCATACTCCTCCCATCACCTCCTGCCCACATCTACCCGGACATCTCCGCCCCCACTCGCATTTACTGGCCTCCTGACAGGCAGTGTTGTGCATTACAATAGTTAACTGTGTGGCTCGTGTTGTGCGCTAAATAATAAATAAGGGCACCCCTATTGCATGCACAAAAGACCAGAGGGCAGTTTGGGTGGAAGCCAAAAGTGTGTCTGTGTTTATGCCACGCTGAGCTATAAAATACATCATGAAAGTGTGTTAGGCCTGGTGTCCAAACAAATGCAGGGATTATTGTGATGGTAGCAACAGTGCACTTACACCAGCAAGACAATAGGCATTAGGAATTGAACTATTCTCACTTACAATTCAAATGACCAGCTCTCTGTGCGTTTCCAAACACAAACAAACACTGGACTATTCACACCTATGACAATAATAAAGAGCCGTTTGTGCAGAAAATAAATGAACATTTAAACAACTGGAGAGTAACACAAACCTGACCATGAATAATCCACTTTCACTTGACTGTTTGTGTTTGTGTATTTTTAAAGCATCATATGACACACAGAGCGAAATATGGAACTTTGTAGGCGTCTGTCACAAGATTTAGACTCACATTTATAATTACATATAAGACTATAATTGCCATAGACAAATGAGGAACAAGTGCACACCCCATATGGGTTTATAAATGCATGTCTAGTCAATTGACGTTTTTTTTTTTTATTAGAAAAATACAAAATTAAAGATAAGAAATTAATGATTTCTTTAACTTTTTTGCTAAATTAAAGAGAATTGTGAACAAATGTATTGAGGTCATTGTATGAACATGTATAACCAAAATGGAACGTCTAATATTAAAAGCAAATTTACACACAGTTTTAGAATTAAAGATTTTAAACAAATCCAGAGTTTCAATTTTAAAGTTTTTATCAAGGTTCTTGTTACTTCAAATATGTTTGTGAAAGTTTCAGAGAAGACTATTTTTCTTAAAACTAAAGATGATTTGAAGTTTAAAGTATTCCTTCGTTTTTCTTTTTAGGATAAATATGATGTAACTACACAAACAATGTTTATAAAATTTGGACAATTTTGACAAACAATGAATTATAAAATTCAACCCTTGGAGATTTGGTTAATTCCAAATTGTGGCAATCAAATGTTTCTGCAGGTTATAATATGCTGAACTGTTTATTTCAAAGAATGTAAAATTATCTTACCATAAACAGCGAGAAATAATGTGCCCATCAGTAAAAACATGGTGACTCCAACACATTCCATTTCTGCAATATAATCTCTACAAGCTGTTTGGCTTGTGACAAGAAAGGGGAACTGGTGACAGTATTTGCCAGGGAAATGAGAAAAGCTAGATCAGGCCCCTCCCACATGCCATTTGGATACATACACCTGGTTGAGGTTCCAAAAGGCTGCTGTCACCCTGAGGGCCAGAGACAGTCTCACCAATATACATTCACAGGGAGAGATCCACAGCTTAAACACAGTGTCAGATCACAGAAATATAGATCGTTTTCAAAACAGTCACGGAGCGCTACAGGTGTGATACCAGCGCACACTGACATTCAAGACCAAGACAGACACAGAGGTCATTCATCTACACAATGCATGAACATGCAAAGTTTCGCGTGAATACATGAGCGACTCAAGACACAAAGAAGCGATCACACACATTAAAAATCTTAAAATAGAAAACCGCAAGTAACTTTAAATGTCATTCGGTTCAGAGTCACTTTAAAAAGAAGTATTACTTTAGGGAATATGTAGATCAACAATAAAACATACAAAAGTAAATAAACCATGTACATACACCACAAATGAAGACTAATGTAAATACATTTACATTTATTTACTTCGCAGATGCTTTTATCCAAAGCACCGTAAAATGCATTTAGGACATACATTTAAATGGTTTGTTTTCCCTGAAAATTATACTCCCAACCTTGGTATTGCTAGTGTTATGCATTGAACTAAAGAAAACACGAAGACAAAACATGACTATGACTTCACAATTTGTCATACTGAGGCATCATTTGTTTTATGAACATTAGAAGTGTGTAGAGTAAGCATGTATGCATGTAGTTTAAAATATATATGACGAAAACCATTTTAAAACAATTAATACGTTACACATTCTTTGTTTGACTGATATTAATAAATATTGTTATCCTTTTCTTTAAACAAACTTTGTTATTTCCCATAATGTTCCACTTACGGTTTGTAAAACTAATAAATGTTTGGAGTGTGTTTCAAGTTTAAGGACATCTTTAACTGAGTTCTAAAATCACATAAATAAAGGTTGCAATAATTTTGTGAAAAACATCCTGTAAATCAGCAGCTTTTAAATCCAGCGAACGAGCCGAATTACAGCACCACACACAGGCCCGGCAGTGGTGTAAATGACCTTTATTTGGACTGAGAATCATCTGTTTAAAAAACAAACACACAAACCTGACATAATAAAGCCCACGCCACCTTTCAACTCCCCCTTCCCATGATCCCTTCATCCATCGGCCATAAAGCATCAACAGCTTATAAGAGTCACTTGTACAGATATCTAATGGGTTTGCATCGGTCTGACAAGAGCTCCATCTCCATTCAGTACGGGACGTCCCACAAGCCCTTTATTCCAGCTCTGAGCCAGACGTCTTCCTCTTTTTCTTTTTGCTGTGTTTCTTATGCTTCTTCTTTTTCTTTTTCTTCTTGGACTTATCCTGCAGATATCAGTATGGTAAGTTTTATTTATCATTCATACAGACAAAATAAACTAAACACTAAAATACCTCTTTAGTTATGACAATAGATGACTTACTGTGATCTTTTCTTCGCTACTGTGTTTCTCTTTTTTGATCTTTTTCTAAAAGACATATGGACATTGAACAGCATTTTCCAAACTAAATGTTTTGTTGTTATATGCACAATAAAATGGCATTTTGATGCTATTGGTTCTTGCAATGTTATATGGTCATATGGTTTTTTCTTACATCTATATCAGATTCATCTGAGGACTCAGAGAGGCTCCTCTCAAATTTCTTCTTTCTTCGACTGTCCTTTTCATCCTTTGATAAAAACATCTCACTTAAAACACTCAGATGAATTCACAGGGAGATGTTAAATATAACAATAGTTGTAAGGTACCTTGTCTTTCTCGCCATCCTCCGTGAGCTTCTTCCTCCTTTTCTTGTATGATTCCTACAGATAATAAATGATGCTGGGACTCAGTGTCACTAAAACAAGTCTCACTATTATTCAATTCATTTCAATTTTGATATTATGTTAATTTAACTCAGTGCAAATAAATATTTAAGCAGACACATGTTACATTGACAACAGACTGCAATGTGCAGAAGAGTTATAACTAATAAAAAATAAAATAACTAAAGAATTTCCCTGTAAATGTAAGCAAGCACTATTACCCTGCTATCAGTATCTGACTCTGTGTCTGATTCGTCAGACCCTTTCCTGGCAGAAGATCTTTTTCTTTTTTTCTTTCTCTTCACATTTTTCTTCTCATCCTAAAATGTAGGCAAATAGGCAACCGAGGAACATTCAGTGACTACGCATGGCCATTTTACGAATGTATGCAAATCATTGAACTTGTTTTTGTGCCACTTACATCATCTTCAGAATCTGAGGAGGAACTGGAAGAGAAATCAGAACTCGAAGAGGAGGAGGAAGATGAAGAATGCTTGACCAAACACAACAAAAGCAGAATTTGTTAGATTTTAAGCCACAACAGGTTAGAATGATGCTGACAACTCCAAAGTTAAATCCCTCCTATAGGAGGAAACATTACTTGAAACCAAAAACTTTCAATATCAGAGCTCTATTACCACTTCAGTGGAAAAGAGGTGTAAGAAAATGGAGAGCTTTCCTCACCCTGCTAGACTTTTTCTTTTCCTTTTTCTTTTTCTGCAATAGACAAAGATCAATATATAAGCACATTATAAGCAGGTTGTTGAAGGTAACAAACCTAGTTACTAAACGCTTACCTCTTTCTTCTCCTTTTCTTTTTCTTTCTTTTCACCTCCACCAAGTATCCTCTCTCTGTTTTTCACCAATTCCTTTCTCCATCGCTGATAAAAGTGAACGAGGGCACATATTATTCAAACAGTACAGAATAACGTGCCACATAACGGTAAGCAACAAATTCCAAGCAGCTATACCTCATTCATTTTGTACTCAAAGTCAGCCAGGGCTTTTGAGCCTTTCTTTTTCTTTTCCAGTTGTTCCTTTACCTCCTCCCTGATACACAAAATTAACAAACAAGATAACAAATCACATACAGTACCAGCCAAGATTAGACACAATTGTCAAACATGTTTCTCATAATATTACATTTTCTTTATTTAAAGGTCTGTATTTTAATGACTGAAAGTACATTTGTAGAGAAAAATATAGTTATATATAAATACATATATACAAATATATGTACAAAATAATTTCTTTAATTAGAAAACTAAAACTATACTACATTTTTGTTAAATGTCTTACTTGGAAAAATAATAGTGAAAATAATGAAAAAAGCAGCCAATAAGAGTCCAGCAAAGATAGAAAGATCTTAAGTTCTGTTTAAAAAGCTTTCCAGGTTGAGAAGCTGAATCATAAAATGTCAAGAGTATGATTTTACAAATTCTAGACAAAGTGTGACTACTTTTAAAGATGATCAAATATCAACATAGTGTTCATTTATTTTCGATGCTTTTGGTCCCAACATAACTCACATAGTTACAATTGTGTTATTTCATGGTTTTCAATACACTAAAATGTGGTAAAAAATCTAAACAACAGTGAGTGTTTCCAAACTTTTGACTGCTACTGTACATCTTTTATTTATTCGTGAATAATAATGTGTCTGCACACCATGATGGTCGTGGTCTGCTGAGATAATCCTGAATGGTTGGGCCTGAGCTGGGTGCAGGTCCTCGTGCCCTGGCAGCAGCTATTGGGTTCACGTAAGCCTGAAAGACAATAAAGCATAAGATGATTCATAATCTAGCCCGTTATGATGAATAAACACACCCACGAGCATCCATATTTCATGCTAAAACAGCAGCTGTACTACAGATCATTACCGTTAGCATTGCTTAAGAATCAGTTACTTACTGTTAATGCGATGCCACTCGTACGAATAACAGAAAATAACAATAAAATGTGCGGCATACAGTTACAACAGTTCGTATAAGGACACATTTAAGTGAAATCTGCTAGTTGTGTTAGCACACACACACATTAGCTTTACTAGCCTAGCATCAGCCACATCTCACAAACGCTTCTGATTTAAAATATAAATCTGGATTATACGAGGTTACACGCAGCAATGCAATATTTACTTACCACTCTATTATCTCGCTTTCCCATATCTGTAGATTTTGCCTATAACCCGCAGGCCAAAATCTATTAATTTGAGCTTTTGTTTACATGTCTGTGCTGTGCTGGCGGTAGCTGCATGAGCAGCTCTGAATGACCGCCACCTAGCGGTGACTCAGCAACATGACGTGCTCGACACGAGCGCTAGAGGGCGCGTTTGTTGTTGTCGTAATAGACATACAGTAAACAAAGTTTCAATTCTTTATATGACAATTAACATGATGAACAAATAAATACAAAACATAACAACACAACAATAATAGTTAGTGGATAGAAGTTTATCGAAAGAAGTTTATAAAAAATACGGGATTTCTAGAAAAAGGATATAATTTTATAACTAAGCCATTAGGTTATGCATATTCAGGTTATGATGAGATGTGTAAAGATCTGATTTAACTGTATTATTATTACATTACATTATTTCTACACTTCTTAGAAAACTGTTTGGTAATAGCCTACCTGTAATTCTAGTATTAAAAAACTTGTATGTTACACTCTTATACTTGTTATGTGTTTCTGTCATGAAAAGATCTGGTTAAAATGTAATACTACATTTAATTTCTTCTGAATGTAATTTTAATTCTTTAATTCATTGTTTTTTAAACAAATTTGATATATAAATGTTTTCTCTGTTTATGTTGGTATTTATATATTGTCCAATAAAATAGATACACAAAATCACGACCTGCTCTTTTTCTTAAGCTAGTAATGTTTAAAAAGATTTTGTTGTACTAATATATTATGTGCATTACCACCCGGTTTTATAACATGAACTAATGTTAAATGATACAAGATTTCTGTGTCTGCTTTAGACTTTCATTTCACAGAAGTCGATTTTACCACCCAGTTTTACACACTGGAATATTTATTTTACAAAAATATGAAAACGTCAGGCAGATACAGATACAAAAATGCAAAAGCAGCTTTTCTCAATGGCAAATTGGAATCATCTTTAAATGGGCCAGTTTAATACAACTCAGGAGCCAAAGCCTAAAACAAACATTAGCAGCAAAACCAGTCCACAGAAAACAAAGATACGACACACTTTCATATATCATTCACCTTTCTTTAAACAAACAAACAAAAAGTAATATGGTCATACAAAGGGCACAGTGACCAACAATCCCATTTGAATTTGGTTGTGTAGAAGAGTAGCAAACCGAAATAAATTTAGTTAATTTAAAATAGTAATTAAAATAACTAGTTTATGTGCTATCTTAACATCGCTTAAGAAAAATGAACTGAATTTCAGTATTTCATCTTTAATAAAAACACATTCTACATAATGCATGATTTTATTATCATAACTGGACTACTCATGACCCAGACAAGACTTTTTAACAAAAGAAAGATTTGTGACCTAAATCCACATGTGCTTTACTTGCAAAAATGTAGATGCTAAAAGCAGAGAAATTGCAAAATGATTTCAGCTCTATAATTAGATACAAAACTTTCAACTGAAGCATTAACAAAAACAAAAGTTCTCAAATATTTTCATGCATTTCTCCATCCCCGTAACAAAAGCATTTTATAAATGACTTTAGGCTGACAGCATAAAAAGCTTAAATATAACATTTTAGAGAATACATGCTAACAAAAATGCACTTTATGCCTCTTGAGCCAATGCGGGAAAGTAAAAATAAAATCAACAAAACAAATCATTACACGCAGAGAAAAAACCCTGACCAAAACTTTCAACTCCTAATCAATGTGCACAATTAAATGTTAAAAAAAGATTACATGAATCCATAAAAAGACTTAAACAGTATAAGAAATAGAATAGGATATATTTTATGATTACAAAATGAAGATATATCATAAAACCTCAGAAATCATTCCTTTCAGTTTACCAAATTTCTTATCGTGTATGAACCAAATACATGCCATGCAGTTTGAAGTGATATATCACTTGATTATGTATGTATACCAGTATATTTAATCTGCTGATAAAAATAACATTATGAGAAAAATTCCATTTCATACAGTGTCTGTGCAGCAGCTACACAAAAAATGTGCACATCGATTAGAAAATCTATTTCATAGTGGATGGATTTACTATACTACACTATTGTGAATTATTTGATAAAACTATCCAGCTTTATGATTTTAATTTCAAAGTATTTTCTTTATGTTATATTTATGTTGTATTCGTTTAGCATTATAGCACAAATAAAAAAGACAAATAAAATACAATAAAAGAAAACAACAAAATACTAGAATATATCAAATGTTTTAAAATACATTTTATTGTATGTGTTCTCAAAGGAACAATTTTGACTAATTAATCATAATTCAAGTCTGCAGTGAATTAACTGATCACTGTTCAGTTAGTCAAAAAAAATTATTTTAATGACAAATGACAGAATGCCTTTTAAAGCATTACCATCCAAAAACCAAAATGTCAATAAATATAAAAATCGAACCGACTAAAACTGTAGAGGAAATTGTAGTAGGGAGCAAAACATTGTGTGTCAATGTCCAGCAATTTCACTCGATTCCAAAAGTAGTTTGCTTAAAATGATATCTGATTACATTACCAAATAAAAAAATCCTAACTAAAATCATTTAAAATAACAGAAGAAGTATTCTTCTTTAAATCAAAGTTAAACCATAAATGTAATAAAACCACAACATGTTTACTAAAAAGCATATTTCATGGGGAAAAGCACTGAGATGGGTAAATATCAAAGGTGCCATTTTTCAGCATGATAAGCACACATCACGCCGAATTTCAAATCACTAACAAAAACAGTCATACATTCGATAGCCAAACATTTAACACATGTATAATCTTAAAACACTATGAATTACTTACTGGACTAACCGAGCTCAAAAACGGATTAGTTCTATACAAGACCCACAAAGGAAAAGGCATACAGTTACATCGGTTTACACTGTTTAATATCTAATGCCCTCTGAAAACACCAAATCCAATCACAGACATGCTGGAGGAGGATGAAGCTGTGCCAACAAAATGTCAATATTCATTGGAGGCTGTGACGGTGACGGTGTTACACACCAATGACAACTGTGCATTAGATTTTTATACTCGCACATTTTACTGGGACCATGAAAGACTGATCGGAGATCAGAGAGTATTTGTGAAAATGTCAACAGTACAAAAGTTGCTGCATAACAGTGCTCTAATACATAAAATATAATATTAATAATAATATTATATAAATAAAAAAATAAATGGTGAAATGACCACCTTTATGTTTCATTGTCTGTTCCAAAATGTATCCAGAACAATGTGAAAGTGAATTGAAGGAAATGTGAGCGAATGATGACATAAATAGCTGTATGTGAAATCAAAACAACGGATAACTGAGACCATAATTAATTATGTATTACTGTCAGACTACTAGTTAAACTAAATCATCTAAACCATGGTTGAATCTAAAAACTATAGTCATAAATAGACCTGAGTATGGAATGTGACAGATGAGTATACTGATCCTGAGACTATGAATCAAGCATCAGTGCTTTACTGTGTGAACTTTCATTGGACAACTGATCCTGAAATCTCTTCCGACAGCTTCACGTGGAAAAGATTTCCATTCTCAATCTAAAATCTGAAGCAGCGTCCTTCCTTCCTCCCATCTTTTCAATACATCTCTTCATCTACACACGAAATATGAAAGCATGGGCAATGGCAGCCCATTACAGCTTGATACGTTATTTGCAATCATCTATTTCAAACTCAGCAAAATGGAAAATGGAAGGATGTAACACACACGTAAAACCACCTGGACTTGATCGACCAATAATGGATAATACACAATCTCCAATTCTCTCCAACAAATCTCGTAACCTGACCTTGAACATAACTTACCAATACTAGAACTACTTTAACTAGACTTTTCATAACTATGCTGCTCTACTCTTTCATACATGTATTTCTGTTTCCATCTTGGCTTATTTCAACCCTAAAGTCAACATGCAACCCCGGTGCGGGTCAACTTTCGACTATACGTAGGTCTCGGCGTAGTTCCCTGACAACAGGGTGCAGACTGTTTGGTATAAGTCAACGATACTTAGCTCTCTACAACCACCTACACCTTCAAGTTCGCTAAAATTAAGACATAATAACATGCCAAAAAAAAATGTCAACAATCAACACTGACATAATAAAATACGTGAACAGAATGTCGAAGTAATAAAAAATACATGTGGAATTACATTATAATGTCATGGAAATGTGTTGTTAAATAGTGCTTGAAGTCAAAGCGTTTGGTAGCGCCGTCCTGGCCGATTGGATGGCGAACGCGGCAGGATGCTCGGGAGACTCGTGAAATGCCACTTTCTGAGTGTCCTCCTTGGTCATGCAGTCATCAAAACGGCTTTGCATCCTTTCCAACTTTCGAGAAGAGACGTGTCCTCGTTCTCCCGCTAAATCAAAAGCAAATGAAACAAATCCTGCTGGCTTGACACCAAGACGACGAGAACATAAAAACGTGTAAAACGGGTTCCGTTCAACGGGCCCCAAAATTGCAGTAGTTGCGGTTCTTGTTTGCGATATCCAAGACTGAAACAATCCCACGTAGGACGATGCTGTTCCTTGGCAGTGATATGCAGCTAAGACTCGGTACAGGCGAACAGACGGACGATTCCTGGCAGTGTTGTGATTCTGGGCTTCTGAATCGAGAAGCGTATATTCCTCTGAGCAGAAAGTTTTCCTTTAAAGTGTAAGAATAGAGCAGCTTCTGATATTTCAAAGGTTATTCCAGGCAGCATGTTTTCGTTGTTGGTTTGTATTGGCTGGCAGTAGTGAGAGCATAGAAAAATACGATCAACCAACAGTTGTGGTGATTTTTTATCAGTCCTAAAAGCACCATGTGATGTTATGCTATGGAAGACTAGTTCAAATGGGGCTAAATAGACATCTATGTTTTTAAGCAGCTCTCTCCTCCAGGGAGGGATTTTTGCTGGGGAAGGGTTGAGCGTACAGACTCTTGCTGGTGCTGTCCAGACTCTGGAAGTACGGGTGAGACAGTGCATCATAAGCAGATATCCGTCGGGAGGGGTTAAATGACAGAAAACGCTGTGTAGGGAGAAAACAATGAGTAAACTACGAGCTTGGAAAACTACTGTCACCACTTTGTATTTTTATGAAAGATCAAGACGTTACTCACAAGTAAAAGAGATTTGCCCGGCTCGTCCATGTCAGGCACCAGGTCCTCTATGGGTTGGGGAGGGCGAGGGGAAAAGGCACTTTGGGGTAAGCCAACTTCCTGTGGCCAGTCTTCTGGAGATGGGACCCCTACCACACTGAAATATTATAATAAAAATGATGGATTTACAACATGTTCTCTACAACATGTGTTTTTTATTCCCTTCACAGGAATGTGTTGCACATCCCAAAAACAGCATGTTATTTTTCATATTTCAAAGACTAATAAAACCAAAAAATGAGTTTTGGTGTTTTAGTTCATGTCTTTAGGCTTTTAAAGGAACAGTTTACCCATAAATTTAAATTGACAAAATCCCTATCATGTCATTCCAAACATGTTTTACTTGCTTTCTTCTGCAGGACACAAAAGAAGATATTTTGAAGAATGTTGCTAACCAAACAACATTGACGCCACATTCTCAAAATATCTTCTTTTGTGTCCCAAAGTAGAAAAACTCATAAATTATGACAACACTTTTGTTTTTTGGGTAACCTACCCCTTTAAGTTGTCTGCATGCAAGTTTACACCTAAAAGTTGACAGATTTGTACTTACTCAAAAATCTTGCCTAACTGGTCAACATCAGAATTTCCACGGAAAAGCGGGCTGCAAAAAAGAAAAGGAGAACCGTTAAAAAAAAACAAAGCAATACCTGAATATCTTCATTAACAAACTTAAAACACTACACACAGATATGGAAAGCCACGTGCAACACAGGAAACTGCAACCACTTAAACACGTACAACAAAGGCTCTGTTTTGACAAGCAGTCTCCAGGTCTGATTTCCAGAGGGGAAGTAGGAAAAGAGAACGAAATTAAGTGAAATAAATCCGTTATAGGCTTCATTGTACAAATGAGGTCCTAAAGCCACATAACAGACATAGCTGTATGTGTTGTTTCCTGGCCAGCCTCTGGCTGAGCCGCTCTAAAGGGAAGAGAGGAGATCTGAGGACTTTTTCAGCACATGTTGGAGTCCATCGGCCTGGAGCGCTGCTGGAGCCTGTGGCTGGGGGCCAGTCAGGACACCCGTGGGCGGGCATGCTTCCCTTGGCATGTGCAGAAATTCCAGGAGCCACAAGCACAGGGCCCGGTCTCCAAAACACACCACAAGGAGTGAAAGAGAGAACGCTATTTAGCCCTGCCATGTGCTTTAGCATTACATTAGCAGCACAAAGGTCAAGGGATTGATTCCCAGGAAACACACATACAGATGAAAAAGGTATAGATTAAATAAGCACTGTAAGACCCTTTGGATAAAAGTGTCTGGGCAATTGTAAATATCAACTTTACCATGATTTTTCATAGTCGGGTAAAGTGCCGTTTTCAGAATTGTCACATCCATAACTGTCTATATTCCTCATAAATGAACACATGAAAATAAAAAAATAGCTATTTAATATCATCTCTCTCCATTTCATGGGTATTATTGCATTTTAATTCACAAAAATCCTACAAAGTATGTTGACTCTCAAAAACGTGTGTTATTTTTTGTCACATCCATAACACATGTATATTTATATTTGTTCACATAGATAACTCATGCATAGACTGATATTTTTCTCATGTCTCATGTTTTCAACAGCGCTTTAGTATAATGTAAACAAATGGTTTACATTCTGTAAAAATGTATATTTTACGTTTTGACTAAAAATGTCACATCCATAACGCTGGAAATGCCCATCTGACAAATGCATAAATAACAATGTAATATTTGTTCAATCGCACATTGGAATTAGAAATTGCGCATGCAATCTCCGCTGCCGCCACCAGAGGTCCCTGTACAACAGGACAAGCTCGTCCACACAGAGCGTCAACTGTAATGAGCAAAAAACTGAGCACGTGCAAAGCCTCTGCTCTTTCCTTAGGCCTCCATTATGTCAAAAGCCCTCAAGAGACTTCATTTAATGATTAGCTCAAAACGCTCAGATAACCGTCTCTGCATACTTTTTCCAAAAGGATGTGACTACAGCAGACAAACAGTGGTGTCATACGGTTATGATGCTGAACATTCTTTGCAGGTGAGAAGGCCTCACTCCCTTTTTCCTTTGAAGCAGCTTGTTAAAAGGAAAACTGCCATTATCGTGCCTCTAACATGCCGCTTCGACGGAAATCTGACGGTTTGAAATGTGAAACCCTTAAAGGCAGTCAGTCCCCAATAAGTCAAATCAGACAAACGTCGTTCTATTTTCTAAAAGTGGGGAAAAAACCTCTCACCTTAAGCGGTGTCATGCCAAAACAAGTATGGCTGAAAAATCTCACATTTGGGCTTCCCTTGGGCTACTTGTTAGTCTGAATGAATTAGAGGCTTTTTGCACAAGGCAGACATTATGCCGGGCCAAAGGCTTCCTGAGTGAGTGGGCACACACAGCGAGCGCTCACGCCGGGCCAGTACAGCCAGTCGAGTCACGCTTCATGTGCCAGTGTCTCTATCCACATTCCACCCAAGCCACCTCTGGAATGCATCCGCCAGCGTGCCGAACACGATCTGTGAAAACTGATGAAGGTGCGAGTCTTCTTTAGAGAAATCTCTGCAACTTTGCATTAATCGACGTGAATTATGAGTATCTGAAAGTCTTTGGCAGTCGATGGTTTGGAAGGGATGATGTTAAAGCAGAGAAATAAAATGAATAATTTATTATTAATGCAACAGCGAAATATAAGGGCTTGTGTAGATATCATCTGTTTGATTTTTAATTTACATTACAAATTTGTTAAAAAACCCGCTTTGTTTTATAACTTGAGAGACAATCACACATGTGATTTTGTATTGTACAGCCCATACCTTTAAAGCAATAACAGACACTTTTGCTCTTACAAAATTCTATTATAATAAAAGAACATCTTTGATTTATAAAACGGTTAGTTTAGGATCTCTATTCTGATTGGTCGATAGCTGTGTTTTATTCTCAATAAAGCACTATGACCGCTATATCAAATGATTCTGTGTGACGCACTCCATGTCATTCATAAACACTGTGACTAATCGCTACGTCTTCATAGGAAAACGGATACAGACTTGCATGAAATATGCTAACATTTCCGAAACTTAAACTCGTCTTACGGCACACATTGAAGAATAAATCTTTTATAAAGCGACATGACAAACAAAACAATGAGGGTAGAAAAACAAGAGTAGGCTGTCGAACTTCTCGAATGCCAATGTTTTCTTCTTTTCAGGCCCACGTAACGCAGTCCTTTCCAGGAAAACTCTGTCCCCTTAACACTTAAACTTTCATCTTAAACAAAGCCATACAATATGTTGTTGGCTGAGGTGCCTTGTGTCTTTATAACTCTTGAGTGAATCAAAAGCTTTATTAGTGGAGTTGGCTCTCGTAGTGCAGTGCACTTCTCAAACATCAGAGGGAAAACCTGGTCCCAGGTGCCCTTTAATCTGCAACAGGTGGCCTTTTAAAAGCCTTCTTAATCACCTGCAGAAGGAGAAAAGAAGGTGTGCTGGTGGCAGCAATGAAGTCCCCCCACCTTACCCTCCCAACCCCGGGCGTTCATGAAGGCGTGCCAAGATGTGTAGCGGAATAAGCATGAGACCAAACACTTTTGATATTAAATTAATACATATACAGTTATCTACATGCGCATTGACATATGTACTGATAATGCATTACAGTTCAGCTTCCTAAGACTTGACCTTAAATCTCCCATCAGTTATATTCTGCTGAAGTACTGGATTATTGTGTCAGGCAATGAGTCAGCTAATGTTATCTGTTAGTTATCTGCTGGTGTTGTAAAGCAAACACTATCAATGGACGCCGCCGGAACGGGTGGACAGGTGGGACCGTTAGAACGTGAAATCCAGGATGTGCGTGTATCAGCGTTTTCCATTACAAATCTATCCCTCTTCGTCTGATTGGCCACGTCATGACGCGTCAGGAGAGGAAAACAGGCAGCCCATCTGCATGTGGGGCAAAGGGCAATAAGCCCAACTTCATTGACTTTACTAAGTGTGACGTATACACGTGTATCTGTTATACAGAAAAGCACATGAAACATGCATTCTGTTGGAAAACCGATTTTGCACTGAAAAGTTTTGCTATCCTGATAAATAACTTTTATTTAGGAATTTTTCACGTTTCGAACATGAACCACTTTAATGAGACCCTTTAACACATCTACACTATTCTCACCCCAAATCTAATAAAAACAAAATTGCAATACACAAATAAAAAAAGTGTCAAAACACTAAATCTTTATACATAAACACTACGACTAAAAAAATTCTGTAGTCAACATTTTGTTGTCGAAAAACCTTGACAGTCCTCATACAGCCTTTGTCACCCCCTCTTCATTTTTGAGATACTTAGAACCATAAATAATATGTGACGCAATACAGGCTAGTGAAGTACATTAGAAGCCACAAAGAAACAGTTGTTCATGTCTGAAACCGTTGAAACCCGCTGTCACTGGATTGAGCAGCTTAATAAATGTGTTGAGGCGAGCAGTTGGAAAGATTCATTGAACCGCACACAGATGAACGGATCCAAGACTGCTGTTCCCTGTCGCAACCACGGTGATACTAACGGTTTTCATTTAACTTCTAATAACCTCCACCTCCAGCAAAACATTGCACATGCCAAGTCTATTTTGTTTTATTCCAAATATCATACTTTTAATAAACAATATTGCATTACGAAGCAAAATTAAATGCTATTTAAGTTCAGTGGTTTTCAATACTTTAGCTAGTCCAGGTTAATTAGTCACTGTGTCGATTTTGCAACATTAACTTACCGTCGTCTGAACATCTCGGCGAAGATACAGCCGACGCTCCACAGATCTACAGGAGTAGCATAGCTGGACTGAAGCAGCACCTCTGGAGCACGATACCACAACGTGACGACCTGCACACATATACACAAAAATACATTTAGACAAGTACACAAAAGCCGTGAAGCATTAACATTACAAACTCGGGATCCCCTTCATTTACGCTACAGTCTCGCTATAGGTGTAAACTCGCAGTAAATTTGCTCGTCTACATATGCTGTGACTGTGTGTTAAACTGGAATTGGTATCACCCATCGGAATTACATAAGTATGAAATCACAGCTGGCATTTGTGTTCTCGCTGACCAATCAAAACCAGTACGACAGCATTGGCAACCAGCTCATACAGGCTGCAGGAGTCTCTGTATGCAGGAGACCGCTGTTAACAGCTACAGTAGAGAGAGCCTCCAGACAAAACCCAGTGACCCTGCTCCAGGGTGGACAGTTTCCAGGTGCTTTCCCTCCTCAGCTTCTCTCTCTCTCTCTCTCTCTCTCTCTCTCTCTCTTTCTCTCTTCCCAGTAGGCGCAGGGGCCCAGAAACCCCCAAGCTTATCAGCCAAATCAGTCAGGCCTGTTTGTAAGCAAAGCCTGGAGACTACATCAGTGACTTATCCTAAAACGTGAGTCGTTCAAGGGTACGATAGAGGATCGGAAGGAAAGACAAATGGAAACTACAGTGTATGCAATACTCATCTGTTTCATGCATTATACATATAACATCTTGATTCCAATCTCGAATTAAAATATGCATTTAATATAAAGTAAACAAATAATACTTTCATGAATCAGCGTTAGATACAAATGACATCCTCATCCCCAAATCTATTCATTCTAAGTGAATGCGATATATATTTGACATATTTGATAAAGCGCACGTAAATCATGTAACAGTGAATGACTAAGTGACGTTATAGTGGCCCTGTTGTGAAATACGTTTTAACAATGAATGAAAATAGGTTCAAAGTCGTGCACAACCTACATATCCTCATATATAGCTACATATATTCACATGTAGGTTATTTTTAGTCAGGGGCCGTGTGTGCTGTGTTGACACATTCTCATTCGAGTCTTCCTGGTTTAGTGGAAACGGGGAGGAAGTTAAAGGTGAAATAAAAAGGATGAAACATTTTGGCCTCTTTGTTGCCATGTGACCACAGCAAAGGCACATGACACACTAAAATAGATTTGTAAAGCAATCGCTAAGATTTTGACTTTATAAGAGCAAAACTGTAAAACACGTAATGTTTCAGATTTGAGGCACAGTGGCTATATTTCAGTTTTACTCTGACAACAGTAAAACATAGACGTCATCTAAATGCCTCCTTCAATATTCAGCTCAAACGAGTCTCAGTAAAGAGTTACAATGCCAACAAACTTTTCAGAACAGTCTGTTTTAATCCAAGCCTGCTGCTCCAACCTGACTATCATTTTCAATCCAAACATTCTGGCCCAGCTGAGCATGTTAACTGCAATGAAACAAACCTCGAGCTGTCGTCTTATCTAAACCTACACGACCAAAGTAGAAAAAACCAAAGTATGCCGCATGACTTCTAGGAAGAACCACACACCGCTGCTAGCTGATGCTCAAGCTGAAGTATATCCGTTTGTACGACAGTGTTAATAAAAGGCTATACCGCAAACATATACACTCACTTACACAGTGTCTCATTTATAAGAGCTGCAGATGATTTTAAAATCCCTCTGTGAGCAAAGGTTAAGTTTAACTGCAGCGATCGATCACCGTAAACTTCCCAAAACACAAAATTATGTATGATACTTCAAATCTTACTCATGATAGTTCTTTTGTGCAACAGATGAAATGCTGTACGAAGTGCAAGGACTGGAAAAAGTGTTTAAAAAAAACATCAGAATGCACAGTTTTCTTTGACGTTTCAGTCACCGATGACACAAAAGATGGCAATGGCCTCTTTAACATTTACCCACAGAGTTCCTCTGTTAAACGACACAGTTTGCATCACTACGCCAGTGCCAGTGCACAATGCTAAGTGTACTCACGACATGTGGCCTCACATCAAACAAACGATTGTGCCCAATGACACAAGCACACAGGTAGCTTTTGATAAAAATCGTGATGTTATAAAAATAGTTACGGTTTATTTATTTCATTACACTAAACCAAAACGTGGAGCAAGAGAGCCCTGTATGTGCAAAAAGATTCTTGAAGAAGTTGTGCAAGTAAAATAAATGTGTTGGGGAAGTTTAAAATAAAAAATTAAAACATTAAAATGAAAGGTTATTTATCTATTGACTTTAATATTTCATAATTGAATTATAATCTAATCATGACAAACTATGTATTGATGTAAGGGTGCAAGAATGAATACTTGACAAATTTTCCTAACAATAAACACAAACAAAATAAATGAATAAAAAATGTTAATGTTTAAATAAAAAAATAATTAAAAATAAATATTAATTATTCCTAATTAAATAATTAAAAATAATAATAAAACAAATTAAAAAATCCAAAATAAACTAGTTTGGATAGTGCATTATCATGTGTATGCTCTGTGCAGTGGCAGTTATCAGGTTAAATCATCTTTATAATAAAAAAATAACACTTAAAAATGGCAAAAACCCAGCCTGTTTATAGAAAGGATTTTACAAATAACTATAATCTGTGCAAAAACATTGTTTAAGTTTGGATACACATAGTATTTTCATTGCATATGAAAGTTGATATTAAAATAATGTCTACTCAGTAAGTAAAACGCCAGTCTTTAGTTAGCTCACAAATGTTCAAATTCCATCTCTCTCTCTTCCTTTCAAGGTTTCTAACTATACCAGTGGTTGTGTGAAAGCCTGTGGAGGTTTTTCTGAAACTGGCCGCTAATAAAAGGGTCAGATAAAGCAGCTCTGGCTGACTCCAGATTAAAAGAGAGCATTCTGTGCATTCCTATCTGGTGAGACAGTGTGGGCCCACTCAGCACGAGGGAAACGAAACAGTTCTGTGCAGCTCTGCCGACCGAGCATATCCACAACAGCTCGACAGCTCAACTCTTGCACTGGGCCACCCTGCACTTCTCCTTACCCCGCCCCAGCTAATGCCCTCCAGCCCCATTCCCCTTTAGATTTACCCCAATAGAATTAAAACAACAGATACACAATGTGATTCAGAATGAGCCTGGTCGATAGAGTTGGCTAGGAGCCTCTGTTTACATTGTCTCTCTCAAAGGAAGCGAAGGATGAAAGGCCCCTTCAACACAAGACGTTCATCCGCATTCTTTCTGCCGCCCCCGGACACTTTTAAAGGGGCAAGTCCGCTAACTTGGCAGTGGACAATGATGCTTGCTAAAAACGAGTCTCGATCCATTATACAGTTGGAAATAGATCAGCGAGTGATATCATTAGCTGGCTTTTAAAGGCTCGCTGTACATTACAAGGCACTCTTTAAAAAACCCATTATATTGTATATATAAAACCCAAAATTGGTGTTTGATGCCTTTTAAACCTTGGCCATTAACTTTGTTAGCATCTATAGTGTGTTAGTGTACCTCTAAAAAAATAACGTAAATAACTTTTAGAAGTTATGGGAAAAGAGATCAAAAAGGTTGATGATTCATCTTGCACTCACACATTTCGTCCAATGAAATGCTTTCTAGAATGAGAAAGCCCCTCCCTCTAATACCCCTTACTCCTACTATGAAAAATGCACCTGTCAAGCCATTTCATAGAGTCTTTAAGCATTGCAATTTTACCAGACTTGTGCATGTCGTTTGCATGCGTTTCATCAATAACATTTAACAATAATGATGATCAAATAGGAAGGTGCAAAAACATTTATCTGTAATATCTATATTTATCTGTAATCTCTCACGGTTGTATAAAAAACCTGGTTATTCTTGCACTACAATTTGCTGCGCTTGCAACTACAATCATATGGTACAAACCTCCCGCCATGTTTTGTCTTGGGACGAGTCATTCTTTGCCTCCCAGTCAAACAGGCTGTAAACACTATTATTGTCAAGCCCAAGAGTCATTCTGGGTTTTCCCCTCGCTCATTTAAAATGGCAACAATACCACCAGGTTCAACCAAGATTGCAGAAAGAGATAAATGAAAGCACAAGTAAGCAGTATGCATAAACTGTATACAGTAAAGAAAAAACCTCCACAACTGTTGCCAAAGTATGCAGAGCTAACAGGAATGCTGTATGGGGCCCTCTCAGAGCGAACAAAGAAAGCACAGTCAGACTCTTTTCCCCAGCGTTACCACATCCGCACATCATTAGTTGGAAAATTCCTGATATATGCTGTAATTTTTTTGCTCTGGTACAGGCAAGCCTTTAATATCCAGATGCCATTGGATCCTGCAACATACCCCCCAATTCACTCTTCTTCCCGATTGGCCAGCAGCCAACGGCCCGTCAACAAATAAAACGACAAGGTCCGGGATCAAGGGTTCAATACTCTCTGTGGACAGCCAGCGAAAGAGGTCACACAGGAAATACCAAATAAGATGCTCTCCGTGCATTGTGCTACGATGTTTAGAAGCCCCCCCTCTTTCCGCTGCAGCATACAAGGCGGTTTTCCCCCTCCTTTCTGTCTTTTGGAATACCGGGGGAGATATCTAAACATTCCCAGAGTGTGCCGCACGTGCTCTCCTGCGTGCCATGTTTTCCTTTTTCCAGACAAGTCGCTGCCTCTCGGTCTATCCAAAGCAGAAGCACATTGTCTGGCAACGAACAAGCCGCTGCGCTCAGCTCGGAGGAAGACTCGTTTGAAAATCTGGCAAAGTTCAAATTAAACAAAAAAAATTTCATAAGTAAGATTCATGATTTAAACAGACTGCCTTTGCTATGACACAAAACCATTAAAGAAGAGCGTATCAACACATGCCCATTTCAATATAAGCCTTGATTTTTTATTTCATTCACGTTTAAATAAAGAACATGTATTTTTGGAACGGCAACACTTGCGCTTTGAGTAAATCTAAGTGTTAACCAAACCATATCTGAATAATGAAAGCACAAATCTATAGTGATGGCTTTAAGTATATCTCATGCAAATGCTGAAAGACTTTTGTTGTCATGGCACACAACAAATACAAAACATTGTGCCAATAGCTGGAAGTTGCAAACTGAGAGATAGAGATTCAACACTATTTAAAACCGCCTACGCAATTAAGCTTCTGTAAAACATCTGTCAGACTTCCGTTAGAAAGCCTCATGCGTGCATCGGTCGTACTTGGTCGTGCCTCCTAAATCTAACTGGCCATACGTCCGTATGAGTCTGACTGGACAGTTGGTTTGGTTTTGCGCTGGACGGTGTAGCCCAGCTCGAAATGGAAATCCCATTAAGCGGACTCATTTCGTGAAAGGGGCTGAATAATTTCTGCTGTCGAACAATGAGTCATTTCCCCTGCCCACACGTGTATTGAAATAACTGTGAGCTGATTTAGGAATGCCTAAATTCATTTTCATAGTCAGTGCAGGGACTTTTAAACGTGAAAGGTCGTCTGCGTGCCACTTTCTATTCATGCTCACATCGCAATGATTATTAACAGCCGCAGATTAAGAGAGACACAATTCTCTTTGTGCAAATCTGAGCCGACATGCTTAATGAGAGCGGCAGATGGAGAGGAACGTTAATTGCATTATCAGTTTGTGGCCCTTCTCTGCCAAGCTGTTTTCGATAGCCAAACACAAGTCATTCATCTGTAGTTAAGAGTTATGATCATTACCATTTGTTGTTAAAGGACTAAGTAGCGATCACCAACTTTTTGGGTTGATTTACATTTGTGTACTATGAATAAAGATCATATCAAATTCATATTTTATATCATATTTAAAATTCATATTACCAGATCTATGCCAAGCTTAATTGGCAGAGCACTGCATTAGGAATCGATCCCCACGAAACCCACATATTAATAAAACCGCTTTGGATAAAAGTCAAATGCATGTATGTAAGTATACCAAATATCACACCTGTCAACTATGACAGCATAGACTTCCTAAACTGTGAAAGAAATTGTGGTCGTGTGGTCAGATTCTTTGTTCAGCCAATCAAAACGCTTCATCTGTCTGTCAATTATTTAGTACACTTGCAGAGCAGCGACTGTTAGAGAAAATCCAGACCGCTCAAGAAAATCTCAAGGAAATGTTGCATTATCTACCTGACAAGCATAATAGCTTGTGCCATCCCCAAAAAGAAACAGATGGTACAAAACCTTTCAGATGTCAAATCTGTAACTCACGCATAGCTAGCCTTGAATTAACATCATATCTGAACTGTATCATATCACAAATTTGTTCGATGAAACTTGATCAGCATTGAATTCTGGGATGGTTTGGGTTAGAAGACGACGGCTTACGGTCGCTAGGTGATGCAAACATAAGGGATTTATTCTTCCATCGGAGGGGAAGGAAGTGACGGGCCCACAAGACTCCCACAGCACAGACTGTTATGAAGTTTGCGGTACGCAGAAAAACGGTCTCAGGAAAAGTGGGATTCTTTTTTATCTTTGCATAACTTCAGCCGTGTCAACCGCTAAAGCAAATCTACACAACCCCACTGAAAGCATTTGCAGGGTTCTCATGCACTTCTGAATAATGCAAATTGCAGATGGAGCCTTAAAAGTCTGGTGAAAAAAAGGGGTTGGAGGATATGAGCTTATAGAGACCTGGGAATTTTTGTCTTGCTTTACGATTACACATGGTTTGGAGTTCTGCTTGATATCAAAAGCAATGTATCAATAGATTTAGGTATGCATTAATTATCTAAAGGAGGTATAAACTGCACAAAAACTCCAATAAATAATTTAAAGCATTTGCCTGTGGTTCCCTAAATCCAATTTCATTAGCAATGTGGTGCACATGATCGTTTTCATGGGACAATCCCAACTGTTTCATGACTCCATTTGGTAGAAATGAAGAAGCCACAATCAATTTCAACTTCAGAGCATTGCCATTACATTCAACTAAACAGACATTGTGCTTAATACAATATTAGAAGACACAGTATTGCACATTTAACAGTGCCAAAATGTAGAAACAGACAAGCTCAACTTCCCCATGGCTTCTGCTTGTTCATGATCTAAGCTAAAAGCACCCAAAAAAAGAAAAAGAAATGCGTTTTGCACATTCTTGCCCTTTAGTTTTAGACTGTCAATCAGAAGTGGACAAAAGCCATGGGGAGACCATTCTTAGGATCAACAATACTATGGACCCATGAGATTTGTAGGGTCAGGATAATCTCAACCTCTTACAGCACCTGATGGGTGGTCCATCATCTCTCTGTCACTCGCTTTCTTTCTCATCTACAGGGTGTGTGCACCGCCTATACAGTCTGCAAGACGCAATCAGAGAGTTTAATGTATTTGTGCACGGATACTTAAAAAAATTTTTTTAACAACTATGAATGTCAAGTTCCTGGTTTTGGATCCATTTCTGGCATAAAAAGATCTAACAAATGCATAAATGTGAAACACAGTAAAAGACCTGACAAAATTCTAATATTTGTAAGTCTCTTTGGCTAAAAGCATCAGCTAAATGCCTAAAAGTAAATGTAAAATACTTGACAGAACCCCTCCCGAAAGGGATATTCCTTTCTGCTTTATGCAAAACATCTATTACAGACTTTAGTCAAACATGATGCTCTGTGTGTCAGAACGGTAGTCTGTTTTGAATCACGGTAATTCTGCAAGTGTTCTGGTGGGCAGTTATGACTCAGCCGCCGCGTTTGGTCCATTCAGCATATTTTCGACTATCCTAACGCAAAGTGATGGGTAGCTAACGTTAAGTGTTGTGGCCAACAGCATGTCTACGATTGACTGTTTTTGCATACACAATAACGACAATCCTGTAACTGCCAAGAGAGAGGAAACGTTTTTAGCTGCTTGCAGGGCGGGTGATAGGGGGATTCCAAGCACAGGAAAATTAATCAGGAGTCCACGCACACTGTAAGCACCCCCCTCCTCCTTATCTATCTCTCTTTCTTTCTCAGTATATACAGGGTGGGGTGAAACAGAGGGGATGTTTTCTAATGGTAGATTCCCAGGTGATCTTGCAGTGTTTCGGCTGTCTAACGACTTAACAGCCTGCAGTCCCCTTATTAAAGAACTGAAACAACGTTTTTGCACAGCGACCAAAACCGCTGAAACCACAGAAGGCTCTGGCGCTCATTCAGAATCTGCAGGCTGAATGAGTTATGAAAAAACAGGGTTAATGTAGCATGCTCTCGCTCTCCCTTCTGCATGTGATATGGGCCATGCTAACGGCTATAATTAGAGATGAGTCATTCAATAATTGCTAAAAAATGTCTGGATCAATGTTTTGTTGTTACTTGGCAATTCTGTTTCTATTGAGCGCATTCTCCATCCACCTGAAAAGACTAATTATATTAACCCTTGATTGATAAACGTGACCCTGTTTGTGAAAACCCAGCTTTGTGATTTACTGTACTACATAAAATCATTCTACATAATGTAAAGAACATTTTATAAGAATATATTACCTTGGTATTTTTAATATTGACTAGTAAGGCCATGTCAAATATTAGAAATCAATGTTTGGGAAGCTGAATTCTGGTATCGTTTTGTACAAAACAATAAGACATTCAATATTCAATTTGAGAAGTCTAAAAAATATCATATAATCTATCATGTGCAGCAATAAACACACTTTTCATCATTTGTGAGCCTGTCTGTGAAAACCCGGCTAAAGTCTAAAAATCGAATTCTCAGATAATGAGCATCAAACCCATTAATTCCACTACGATTTAAATCTTACTCGGTTAATATTAAAGATATCAAGTTATTGAATTTATGTAGAAAACAATAAAATAACACAAAAAACTAACGTCTACATATACATTTTCTGCCACATAGTTGTCTGTCTGCTTATCTGGCATCATTTTTCTGCTTGGGAGCAGAATCAGAGTTTCAAACGATCAGACAATCTTGCTTGAACACTTCCTCTATTTCCTTCATTTCAACTATGTTTTTAAACATTTGCTAAACTCACACAATCTACACGGTTATGTAAAGCACACGCAAAACACTTAAAAAAAAATAGCCACCGTCTCAAATAAAACACAAGACTACAGACAAGGACACTATGCAAATCTTCACAAAAATCTCCAAGAAAAGAACAGACGCAGTGTCCATTCAAAGGCTATATGTTATCTGCTGACATCAGAGCTCTCTCCTCAAGAGAATGTGACTTCAAAGCTTGGCAGGAGTGAATTAACGAGACTCAATCGCCCCATCCGTTTCATCTCAGCATAGGGCACTTTGTGTCTGATAGGTGGCCTTTCAGTGTTTGGACGTCGACCAGATTCGTCTCAAGGTATCTTTTTGTCAGTGTGATTGGATGTCACACACTCCTAAAGCTACCAGAGGGCCATCATAAAAATGTAGCAGACATTGAAAAAATGCTTGATGTACGTCATCATGTGTGTATGTGAAAGGACAGAACAAGGGTTAAAAACAATAAACATAGAGGCACACTACTGCCTAAAATCCATCCAATCACATAAACACATGGTGTTTACTGTGTTTCAACTCTCAGGTGACAGCAACACAGTTACTCACCACAGAAGTAAGAGCCATCTGAAAGCTGTAGATGCGCGCCAGACCAAAGTCAGCCAGCTTGATCTGTCCTCCGCTGGTGACTAGAATGTTCTGAGGTTTAAGATCTCGGTGAACCACGCGGTGGGAGTGGAGGAAATCCAGACCCTGCAGCAGCTGGTACATCATATCCTGCCAAAACAAGACCAGAAGACATTAGCCATTCCAAACACATAAGCCCAAAATACACTTTAATAACCCAAAGCATAAAAAGCAGATGCGACAGTTTGATATTAAGGAGAGCAATTAAGATGGATCATGGGAATATCTAATATATATATTAGCAATTAGAAATGTAAAGAAAATGCGTGTCTGTCTCTTTAAAGCTACAGTGTGACAGAGCAGATGAGCTGTATGAGCCTCCGCTTTCCTGCAGCTGTCTCGGGATCACAACTAATTGTGGCTTGACTTGTTCAGAAAAAATCATAATGCTAAAACTCAAAAAAGAAAAGGAGATGTCAGGCACAGAATGGCCTAACTGCCATTTCCTCTGGTAGAAACTGCAGAGATCTGGAGGAACTGCAGACGCTGGGGAAGACAAGAGAGAGAGAGGCTGGGGAAGTCCTGAGGTCTGACTCATGAATAAGCTTTGTTTCAAAACTTCACTCAAATATGAAATGTCTCATTCCATCCCTTATTCCAGCTGTATACGACTTCCTTTCTTCAACTAAACGCAAACAATTTTATATTAAAATGCTGTCATGTGGCAGTGTAAAATATGGTGGCATGTCGATCACTTTGAATGGTTTTTTTTGGTATAACAATTATTTACGAGATGCAAGAACAAATGAGATTCAAAGTTATTAACGTGCCACCATATTTGCACTTAGCATGTTGACTGGTTTGTTACCCTAAAATGCACAATGTATCAATCGCTAAATCAGTTCAAAATATTAATCATACCATTAAATATAATATGCAAGTCAAAATTTTAGTCATTCAAGTTTTAGGAGTTTGACCTGATCTGTCAAATATCAAATGACGTTACTGCATGTTTTGTTTATTATGCATGTATGCATGTATGCATGTCTCACTACGTTGCCTCACTTGTAAAAAGGGGAACGATGCAGACAGCAAGAAAAACAAGTCGAGTCAAAACTAAGAAGGGGTGCCGAGCATGAAGCATTTGCTCGCAGTTGCTGCTTGACTTGTTCCAAAGCAGAGGTATCAAGCGGTGGCAGCCTACCCCTGAGAAACCTGCTGCCAAGACCTCACAAGTAACATGGATCTGAGCCCGCAGCACTGTTCATTCACCAACCAGCTGGTGAGTGATTAAAACCACAGAAACAATGGAGCGCACACTCAAGCAGAAAACTGCAAGCGGCGCGAGTCAGACCGGGCGAGTGGAAGGGGACGAGGTCCTGACAATGTGCGCACCGGGGGCCTGAGCTGGGGAACGCGTGCGCGTTGGAGACGTAAACAAGGACTCTTTCTGAAGAGCCATCCAGCCATGACCTCTCAGACCTTCAGGTCCAACGCAGCACGGGCGGTTATTCTGAGAGCTCTTAAAATGGCCTCACCCCCTACTAGTTCCTCTGTCTTTACATTTACATTTACATTTATTCATTTAGCCGTCTGTCTTGGCCCATGATTGACCTACTTTTACTTGTGACAACAAAGAAGGATATAGGTACACAACTTCTACACAAAGGTGACCCAGGGGTAAACAAACATATATGGCCACGTGGCCGTATGGCACAAAATATGCATCTAATCTATCTGGTAACTACTTGAAATGTATGCATACTAATTTAAAAACATTTTGAATTTAAGTGTTATAAAGTAAATGCTTGTGTTAACCAACCTTAATATACCTGTCACATGATCTCTCATTCTGAAAAAAAAATCATTCAGATTCCACCTGTTGGGTTTCTAGGAGACGACTCTTTGTCGTAACATGCTATTCATGCAACAGGGCCACTGTAATTTACAATCAAAACATTAATGCTTCAAATTAAACCAACAGTGCCGACCTGAAATAACCAGGCTTTGCTAAAAGGCATTCAGGCTCGAAACAAAGAAAAGATTTGATAGCACCTGTCCTAAAGTACTTCTTCTCGGAAAAAGCGGAAGAAAAAAAGAAAACTCCCAAAAACAGCAGTCAAAACAGAGCTTCCAGAAGGCACCCCCCTTTCTCATGCTAATTCATGAGAGGCAGCCATATTGTTTATTGTACCCACGCACAATGCAGGACATCTGCCAGTTAGCGTTGGTGTAATTCCCTCCCCATGCTTCATTAGGCTCTCCTTTATGGACCAGAGACAGGCCTGGAGAAGGCGCGGGGCCGAAGAGCCTAGCCGCGCTCCCCGACGCAGGGCCGGCCGCTTGATCTCCTTCCAGCTCATTTGATTCCCGGGGCCCCTCTCATCAATTAGCATGTGGTGGGTCTGAAATGGGCAGGAGTGGGCAGTTTGGGGGTTGAAATGGGGTGGAGGCTGGGACCTCTGCAATCTGGTGTCCTTAGGAGGGTGGTGAATGAGGTTAGTGGGCATCTATGGGAGGACCGCACAGAGGCTGCAGTCTACATCTGATGTCTGTTATCTGTTTTCCCATAGGGAAACACGGCCTGTGTGGCCTGATAGAATGGAATCTGACTAATGCATATTCAAGAGCTCTTCGACGAAACATTCTCAAATATTCTCAAAGACTATGCACAAAATTATAGGGACAATTCACTCAAACAAACATTACATTATTGTTACTTGAGTGATTTTTTACAAATGGAGATGTTAGATATAACACTATGAGAGTCCCCATATCATGCTGAACTATACAATACATCAAACTATATCAAAATGAAAAAAGAAACTATGTGTAAATGATGACATTAGTTTCATTTTTAAACCAATTTAGTGACTTTATAATCCATATCAAATTTTTGGTATATTAAAAATTCAGTGGAATCAGATAATAAAAAGGAAGTTTATATTTATTTAACCTAAACATTGTCTGATTAGGTCACAGATCCAAACTAAAGACACCAATTCCTTAAAATAAAAACTTCCTTATTGACACACATACATAGTAAACTGCTTAGGTGTCACTTTTTAACTTTTCAAAACTTTCCTCAGCTTCTTAGTTTCCATTTCAATTCGGCACTAGTGACAAAAAGAAAGGTAAAGTTTGTTCCAACACTCAATATAAGATGTCCTAGAGGGAGAAGCAGTGAAATACGATGATTGGATTTGTAAGACTAGCATGTGGGAAAAAGTCAAAATAGATTATGTGAAAGCAGATGATCGAAATGAAAACAAAATCCAACGTTTCCGCTAGACGCTATTCGGCTGAACGTAAGAGGACACTGACGCGGGTCATACAGCAGGATTATTTCTAGACTAATGAAAACGATATCTGGACTGAATGACTTATTGGCTCTTAAGAAAGCCCCTTGGAGTCCACAGGTTTATCCTGAATGAAAGACTGAACTACACAGACATACACACACACAGACAAGCACTAAAGCAACATTCCTTTGGCCAATCTTGGTGAAAGCCAGAGCTGAATGAAAATAGAGACACACAAGCACCCAGCCCTTTAATTACAAGCCCATCCACCACATGCACTGGCCATCAAAAGGACAGGACTCTGTGATCTGAGCTCCATCCTTCATCTTCATACTTAGAAGGCCAAAATACTCATTTTTTGCTCATATGTGCCTTGAAGTGCAAATAAAAACTTCCCCTTCATTTAAATCAACAGCTGTTTGAAGAGAATTTGGTGCATGGGAAAAAGCTGCTCAGTAGATACTTATTTGAAGATTACTTAACATGTTTACCAAAGTCAGCCAAAAAAAAAGGAATGCTTGAATCTATCTGTACAAATTGCAATTATGCACAATAAGAAAATAAAGTACAGGTAAATAGAGTCCATTTTTATGTTGCCTTCAACCACCATAGTAGTGCTGGGATAAACTCATCAGTTCCGGTTTGTTTGACTGATTGTGGCTGCAAGTACTAAGAAAAATCTGACAGTATGATAGGTACCTTTATAGTTTCAGGTGGCACTCCTGGATCAGGTGCTTTCTCCAAGTATGTAGTTAAATCTTGGTCCACATGTTCAAAGACCAAAGTAAGTTTGGTTTCCCGATCAGTCCTGGAAACTGTGCATACGTCAAACAACCTGGAGCGGAGACAGAACAACATTTTTATTAATAAAAATACAAATCATTCAATCCTATCAGGTTGTTAAAGTGCTTTAAAGCAAATGAAATTTTAATGTTTTATACATTGGAGTCAGCTAGACTCATCAACTTCTGGGCTGTCAGCCATTACATTTTCTAATGAACTTCCATGAGTCAAATGCTTTTCAATTTCTTTTCTGTGTTGCATCGTTTGCTTGAACATATTTTACAGTTCTGATCCTGATGCTGCAGCACCAAACATTTTTACATGAATTTTTATGTTAACCCCCTACCAAGAACATGTTCAAACGTATCAGGCATCATTCCGTGAGTCCATTTAGCTTGACATTTTCTACCATCAGCACACAAAATTCTCTCAACCAAGCATACACATTTTATAAAATTTTATATTAAAATTGCACATGCCTTTTATTCAATCAGAGCAGCGGCCATTTTAAAAAAGATGCTCGATGTCTCCTACAAAAATAATGAATTATCCTAAACTAGTGAAAGTTAAAGACACCTAATCTACCAAAGGAATCTTTCATGGTAATGCTATCCAATCCCATGACATCATAAAGTGAATTTCTCCAGGAAAAGAGTCTCCTGGAATCCAGATTGTGCCTCCACAATGAAGCCTCTTAACCAACAAAACATATGGCATGAATAATATTCTCATTACAAGCACTGAGAGAGGTTGCCTGTACTTTCACAGCGTTTCAAACACCCTGTTAGATTCTCAGGCACCAAAATGAGACTTCATAAGAATGGTTTACTTCCAATTACTTTTCTGAATTTTCCCTATGACAAACTATATTCTATGGATAAAATCATTATTTATATAATTATGTACTCATACATATATGGCCAAAGAATAGAATTGGTCTATTCAAAAACATTCATGTGCATTTTAGAAGTCTTTTAGTTCACAGTGCTCAAGTAAAGCAAATGACAAGGTCAGGCCTTGAGAAAGGCCAACCAGTGACGTGAGCTCTGTCATCAACGGAAAGAACTAAAACCCAATCAAGAAATCCATAATAACTTCTTGAGACAAGATATCATTTTTTCCACCTACCCCAGGAGTTATTTTGACATTTATAAGCTGCCCAGCTAAAATATCAAGTGACACTGGCCAAACAATGCAAGACGACCTTGATTCCAGACATCAACAAGGAATTGAAATGCATCTATTCAGACAAGAACGATGACCGACTACTCACGGATATTTGCGCATCAATGGTTTCACATCTGCACATAAAGGTCAACAATGGATATCGTTTCAGTTGACAAAGGGAATGTGAATTGCCAGAGGTGTATGCGTCAACCGTACCATTTGCATTTGACAATCTAATTATCAAAACAATGAGACCTGCAGAGACGCATGAGGCAGTCTCGTCCTGTGCTGAAAAAAGCTGGGACTTTGTTGACTGGACGATTGGCTCTTTGAAGATTATATACTTGGAAAAGTTTCTTTATCATTAGGGCTAGTGGTTGACATTTATGTTTACAGATCAGGATTGACTTTGAAACCAACTCCTACTTTTTGATCATTCAAATGAGCAAGATTAAAAATGATATCAAAAACGTGTAAAAAAAAAACCCTGCACATTCAGAAAGACTTTTAAGATATTTTCCAATGAGCAACCCACAACTAATCTATTTCAAAAACTGAAAATTAAGTGTACGTAATACTCCATATCAACAGAAACTGATGGAGGCGAAGCCACCTAATTTCACATTATCTTTAACTGCGCAAAAGCACCTAAAATATTTAAAAATTATTTTGGGGAACTACCTTTTTTTGACAAAGGTCAATGAGGATGCATTGATGTAACAGGAAACACACACAACACTAGGAAACATGTGAAGTTATCAAGCATGCACAAAACAAACCACACTCGAGCATGATCAGTTCAATTCCTCACCTACACATCCATCACTGATACCCCCCCACCATTTACCTGACCACATTGGGATGTTCAAAGGACTCCAGTTGTCTCAGCACCGCCACCTCGCGGATGGTGGACAGCGGCATTCCCTCTTCCTCCGTCTGCACCCGGACTCGTTTCAGGGCAACGAATCGACCCCCGTTCTTCAGATCCCGTGCTTTATACACCTTTCCGTAAGCACCTTCGCCGATCTCAGCCACCGGCTCGTATTGCTGGGTCAAGCTCTCTTTGTCCATGTTTTTCTCACGGCGAGGTACTGCGGGGAATCCCGAAATGTGACGAGCGCGCGGATAGTTCACAAAGGCATTATCGGGAGAGCGGCGCTGGCACGTGCACTGCCTGTAGAGCGCGAGCACAAAAGGAAGCAGAGGTAAACACGAAAGTGAGCAGATAAATCTAACCTGTGCATCAAGGATAAAAGACAAGGGCTCATTACCATAACGTACACAATCGCCAACTTTGCAAGTTTACAAAATGTCAATGCAAATGCAATTCACGTACAAACATCTGGAATTCTCAGTATAAAGTACATTAAGTATTAATACTCGTTAACTTTAGCGCATGTACGTCTACTGTTACGCGTCCACGCAATAAACGATCTCAGTCAGTCTCACGCACACGATTTAACACATGCGCGTGTTGTCAATCAAAAACTTTAAGGAAAACGCCAAACGTGTTTGCTGTTAAGTTTTCCCATGACAAGAATGTCAGATACCGTCCCCGTGTTCTTTGTGGCACACGGGCTCGAGCACGTGGTTGTCTACTGATTTCATTGTTTAACTGTGCGTATCAATAAACGCCTAAACGCCTACATTTGCTCCCACGCGCTCGTCAAATCCATTAACAACGCGGCGGTATTTCAAACAACTTTTATTCGCGTTACCCCAACAAACAGATGCGTTAAACATTGAACAACATACAAAAAGTTGTCAAATTCAGGTTGTCAATATAGTTACCCGTTTAATGATATTCCGCCTGGAGAGTCGCGTCATTCATAAAGTTGCGTAAAGCGGCGCTCACTTTCCCAGCGTCTTCACGCACATCACAGCAGCGTCCGCGCGACTGGCCACACAGGTAGAGGGATGGTGCACGCGTTAACCCCCATCCCCAGCAGTATCACAAAACTGACAAATCAAGTGAAAGCAAGGGATCGTCTCTCTCAAGAAAGCAGAGCATATAAAACGTGTCTGATTCTCATCGATCCACAATAACCGCCCTTCCCTCTTATGTTTTTCCCATCTATGCAAGAATATGCGGGGCTCGTGTGTGTGCTCGGTCTCCTCCTCGCTTTCCCACGCTGGCTGAATGTGCCTTGACCCCCTTCAGAGTAGTTTGACACAGAGCAGGAGCGTTTCCGCATTCCTCACCGACTACAAAGACTAACCGCCTCCTCTTGCTTTCTCCCTGCCTGCTCGCTCCTTTACCATTCATACCGCTTTTTTTTTTGTCTCGGTGTCAAATCGGGATCACCGCAGGGGAAGAGACCTGGGACGCGGAGAGGTTATTCGATGCGTGGGTCCGGCCATTGAAAACTTTTTTTGATCATCGTTTGTCTGATGACCCAATATGACGTCTTATCAAATAATGCATTTCTTTAACTATTAGTATCTTGTTGTGTTGATGCGTTTTCAACCTGTTGAAACTGTTCACGGTAAAATATTTGTAATGGGAGGTGATAAGCTCTCACTTTTGTCATAATAAGGCTCGTGTTCAAGGCCCCAGTCTGTGGTTCAGGGTCAAGAGATATTTTATGCTGTCTCGACTGTCCTGCTACAAAGGTTTTATTGCTACATAACTGATCAAACAGTGCTTCTTGCTTTTCTGATAGATGCCATGCTGCATTTATGGGTTTCCAAGGGCTGTATTAGATCTTAAATTATGTACATTTCCTATAAAATTGTATTGTGTCATTTAAAATAAAAATGAAGTGTGGTCGATATGTCAAAGCTGACACGCATGACATTTTTTATTTTATTTTATTAAAAGCCTTTTTGAAAGTCTGGTTAGGCCTGTTGCATTTTAAACAGGATATTTTGTAAAAGAAAATGTAGAAAAGTGTTGATAATCAGACAAAGAGTATTTGTGTATCTTCCTAAATGAATTGTATTGTTGGTTGTTGCAGGGGGGCTTTGTAGTTTGCTGAGGTGAATGAATCTGCTTGTCTTGAGCATTCAGAGAAAGTGAACGCTTGTTGATTTGAGTGAGAGGCGTTCGGCATGGGGGCCGATGATGAGTTTGAAGTAGGTTTGTCTGCCAATACAGTTTCCCCATGCGTGCCCCCTCTTGTCAACTTAAAATTCAACTTTTTTGCATCACAAAGCGCACATTACACACAATAGGGTCTAAACCAATAACTGCAAAGGCTTCCCTGTACATTTATGCATCAGGATTGTTCATTTTAAACCAGGTCTGAGAGCCATTTCCCAGCTTGAATACATTACCATGCATACACATGCTGATAAGGCAGCGAAAAACAAAACGATTAAATTGGTTTGTGTGTGGCATCTCGGTGTCCTCTGAGACATGTCAAAATAGTCATCCTGAAAAAGAAGAAACGGTTACACGTATTCTGGTCAAGTGCGAGAGAGATGTCATAAAAGAAACACAAATGACTCGGAGAATGTATGTAAAACAAGAAAGAAGAGAAAACAGCAGATGTTATCAAAAATGTAACCAAAACCATTTTTGTGAAACAAAACTTTGTTAAAGGAAAGAGTAAATGAAAAAGAGAGAAATGTACTACAGATTGATGTGTGCCGTTTTTACCCGTCTCTCTGTGTAAGGATAAAAATAATTTTGGTTTATCAAAAACAAACATATTCTTAAAATGAAGCAAATATGAATGAAAAATATTTATAGTCATCAAAAAAACACCTAATGCAAAAACGTGTAATTTTGTGAGGTTTTCCTGTCAAATTTGTAATATGTTGCATGATCTAAATTTCCCAAAGTGGCTTTTTGTATAAATCTTGCTGATCATTAATGACTCGTGGTTAAGTTCTAGTCTGGATGAAAGGGTTTAATCATACATTATCAGTGGTTTTTAAATGACAATCTCTAGGGTTATTTGAGAAGCTTGAGTGGCAGATGGGGATCAGTCTGTCTATGTAAAAGACACTCTCTCTAGTGCTGAACCACAGGAGAACAGGTGACATTCTGCTAGATTACCTTTCCACCCCATACACTTCTAAGCAGACACCAGTCGGCCCGACAGCAGCCTCTTAGATCGACTTTCCCAAATCAGATTCAGCCACACATGGAGGCAGCATTTGTGAAAGTGATCCCAATAGTTCTCATCTTACCCGTACTCTTCTCTGTCTACAGAATAACTGCTTTTAGAGAGTGACCACACCCGAAAACGTAGTGTCTGTGTGGTTGGTAAATGATAAAACAAGCTTCTGCTTGACATGCATCTGTGGATGAGAGAGATATCAATATCATATCAAATGTTGGTTTCATACAATCTGATGAAAAATCTGCATTGCTAGAAAATGAATACTGTACAAATAAAAGGTAAAAATTGATAATAGCTGTAATTGATAATAGATGTAATTCTCTGATAGTTATATTTGATATATTTGTAGGCTACTGTAAGTACAGTAACTGCCAAATACAGTCAACATATGAGGATAAATCCTATCAACTGAACATCAATGAAAATAAATGGAGTGCCTATGGAAACTTTGCTTGTCTTCTGTCTTCAGATACTTCTAAGAAAAGATCCAGAAATTTGACAAATGTTTCCATTAGTTTCAGAAGTGATTTCAACAATTTCACAAACTGAGCTAAAATTTGCCAAGGCTACAATCTAAAGTCAACATTACGAAATATTTTAATACGAGCTCAAACATTTCTCTTCTAAGCAACATCTGATACCAAGTTAAACTTAAATGAAACACAACCGAGAACTCCAATAAATCTCCTAAGAGCAACCTCTGAGCAATAACATTTTTCTCTGGGTGCAAAGCAAGATTGTTTACCTAAGAGAGAAACTTTTAGAGGTGTTTTTAGGTGTGGTTATCACTTGCTTATACATTCAACCCATTTAGTTAGCTCTTATGATTATGCCCTACACCTTAGTTATAGGGTGATAAAAGTATAGGTCCACCCACACTGGATACTTCACACTAATTAAGACTCACACCTTTTACAGTGTTTCTTCAGCCTCTCCAGAGTGAAAAATCAGGACAACACCCTCAAGGTGCAGCTATTATAGGTTTATTGCCAAATTTGGCCAAGCTGCCTACAGTTTGCAATCTAGTAAAATGTACACTGGTAAAAGCAAAATGTTACCACAGCCAAATCTAAAACCATGTCTGACCTGTCTTAAAACGAACTAAAGGACGTCTTTGATAGCCCAGCACTCGCTCGTATGAAACATCTGCTGTGAACATCTCAATCTCAGCATCCAGGCACGAAGACAATACTCAGTTGTTTTCCATGTTGGATTGATTTTTTCATCGTTTCTTTCCTTTTTTCATTCTCTCTTCACTAAAGTCCAGTCCAGGCAGTCAGTAAAGCCTTCCCCAGCACAGGCCCCTTAAGACAAGACTCTTTCTGTGGCGCATTTCCATGGAAACCAAGTAACTAACTTGAGGAGGAACATAAAAATCTGCTTTCTGGAGAAAGGAGGAACACCTGCCACCTCTGCAAATGGAGGGCCAAACACACAGCGCTTTTACACATCATACAGAACGCACTTTCACTGGCTCTAAATAAGACCCTCACATCTGTTATCACTTACATGAATAGCCATTTATCAGTGATTTGTGTGGAGACTGTGCCCTCGTGGAATAAACGTCGTAAGGATGTCTCAAAGATTTCAGTCATTACAGAGAATCAATGCCAACGTTGTGTGTTTTTAGCTGATTCCAAGTGGCAGCTTTCTTGCTAATTTAATTTTAAATGAATTGCATGTATTTTCACTAAACATAATCGAGTATTCCAGATACTCACCAATATGTCCAGTGTCCACTCCAATGTTGTATTTGTACTAGTTTATTAAAAAGATAAAAAATACATTTATATTGTATGTTCATGTATGAATTTCACAGATAAAATAAAAATATTACATACTTGCACATGCAACACAAAATTTTTTGTATAAATGCAATCAATATTTTCTAACACAACAAATTCTTTAAAATGCCTGGATTTCAATAAATAGTGGATTTAGAAATATATACAGCATTATGTCCATATATGACCACAAAGCAGATTTCTGTATGAGTAGACAGACCTATCACAGTCTTAAAGCTATTAAAGGGAAAGTTTAGCCAAAAATTGTCACAATTGAATCCTTATGTCAACCTTCTTCTGTGAAACATAGAACAGTCGAAGTCACCATTCGCTTTCATTATACATAAAAGAGCGACTTGGAGATTCTGCTATAAATATGTAGAAATATGTGTTCTTTACAATTAAGAAAATCATGTTTTCAGAGTCATGATGGGGTGAAAATAATGACAGAATTTTTTATTTCTAGCTCAACACTTCCTTCAGGGTCAGCACATTGCTGGCTGTGAGTGAAGAGTTCTGGAAAGTATCAAGAGCGTTTCTTGATTTGTTCATTAACAGCATTAATCATTAACCGAGGTGCCATTGTCCCAGGCCAGCTGTCGACTGTTTATTCTGTTCTGAGCTTTGGGACAGCAGAGCTCACACAGGGCTTCCTCTTTAACTCGCTAAACTGACAGCTGCTCCTCACATTTATGTGAAAATGAAGCACTGTTCCAAAATCAAATAAATATACAGATGTATATACGATACATCACAACATATGTAAAATACTGGAGGAGTTCATGTTTGGTGAATCTCATCCTCTTTCTCTAGCTCATTCAGATTCATTTGGATGAACCAGAGTTGCAATGGCATTCATATTGCCATGCAATTCATGCCATCTTGTGTTTATTTTAATATGATTATTTATATTTCATGGTTGGCATTTTTATGCCACTTGTTACATTTAGTTTTGCAGAGTGCTACTCCAAATATTTACTTTGAAGCAACCAACATAGAGACGGATGTGTGCTGGTGTCATTTTCTTTGTGTGCGAAAAGTGTAAGATAGAGAAGATATATAAGAAATTGTGTCGCTTAGCAACTTGCTTTGTCAACATTCCAGTGGAAATTGTGGTTCACATCGTATTCTCACTAATGTGTTATTGCTTTATCACTACCCATATTGTGAAATCATGTGTTTAATGTCAACTAACCACACATATTGCAGCCATAAATTCATATAGTCCTTTATAATTTTATATACGCTGTAAAAGAAAACAAAGGATGATATTATCTTCATGAGAGCAGTCTTCGACTGTGCCTTAAGATGTGCCGCAATCGCTACTTTGATTCTGCACTAAAAACAATGAGTTTTCCTATCATATACAGCAACAACTGACTGGTTAGTTGAGCTTTTGTATTTCTTTCTTTTTACAGTTGATTTATATTTTAAAGTCTGGTGCATACTTATTGTATTGTATGAATTATTATTTGTAGCATAAAACTATTTAGACTTTTAATACACTTTTTAAAGCCACACATTAAAGTTACAATGAGACTCACACTGAAGGTGAATGGATTCATAAATCCTGCTTTTAAGCACCATCAGCACTGTGATTTTAAGAAGGTGTGTTAAGTTAAAAACAGTTAAAAACATTTTAAAAACGGGACAAACCAACTCATCAAATCTGAAAATATGTCGCATTACACAATCCACCTGAATGAGGTTTAAGAGCTCCCTTTTAAAACAATGTAACCGCCTGTTTAGAGAGTTATCGTATTTACATGAACCACGGTTGTGCTAACCGCAGAATGTAACACAGAACCTTTTGGTGGAGTGTGTGTGAAGTTAAATAAATCCCATCTGGCTTGTCTTATTGAATAATTTGGTGACAGAATTAATCACCTGAGCCAAAATACCTCTGGCTTTTTCTATCTGGCAGCAAATGCATGTGTCTGTATAGCCTGCTGCATATTTGAAAAACCATTTCGTTTGATTACATCACTTGAGTAAACTTGTTCTGGCTTTCCTCTGAGTATTTTTATCAAAGCACATTTCTCCTGATCCCTTCGGTGTGTGAGGTGGAACAGCACGTGAGTTCTCTGTGTGTGTGTGTGTGTGTTTGTTTGTTTGTGGGTGGGGGGGCAGGTGGGTAGATGCATTGCTTTGCATTGCTCGCTACCACACCTGAGCAAAATTACATGTCCTGACAAAATGATTTACGGCAGCTATGGTGATGTAGCTCAAATCTCAGCTATTTCATAAAGTCGTGGCCTGTTTTACCTTCAATATCCTGAATATGACATAATTTGTGGCAAATGGGTGTTTGGAGAGACATGCATCTTTTTCTCAAATGGAGAATGGTAAACTACTGTAGGGGGAATTGAATTATGTTTGTAGTTTCTAAGGTCGAAAACACAGTGTTTCACAACCTTTATGTCTTATAAAACTCCTACATTTCTAAAAACAAAGGTGCTTCAAAGGGTACTTTACAGCGATCCTATAGAAAAAACATTTTTAATACCCCAAAGAACCTTTCTGAAAAAAGGTTTTAAAACTGGCCTTTTAATAAGTGAAAAAGTTTGAATTATATTTGACCCTTAAAAAAGACCTGTTTTGTGAAACAGAAAGGTTCTTTAGATGTTAAAGGTTCCTTATGGAACTTACAACAAAAAAAAATTTAGCTAATATTCTGCAAATATCTTTCTCAGTATTGCCTGAAACACTTGCCTTTGGTTGGTGAATCACCGGTCTAATAGATCCGTGATACAGCGTCAAGAAAAATATTTTGGACCAAAAACAGCTGACCAGTCCTCACACTCCTTCTCCTCTGTATGTCCCTAAAGGAAAAGCGAAGCAGACCAAACAACAATGACATCATTCTAGATCATAATGCGGCACTTTACTAACTCTCCAGAAAGTTTAGTTCCAGATATTTCTGTGCTGAAACACTTTAGGGAACTGTAAAATCATACAACTGGCCTTAAAGGTTACGTGTATGCATGCAAGCGAGTCAGTGCAACATCAAAGTTAGGAAAAATCAGTGCTACATTCACGAGCTTTCCTTCTGACGTCTTTAAAATTTAGTTTTGAATTCAAAACGTTTTGGATGATAGACTGTTAAAGGCAAACAGCTTTCTGAGAAAGCTTTATTGGAGAGAGCGTGGCGCTACATAGCTGAGTGCAGGATTTGACATCCTTGATTTCCTGTCACTGGCAGTCACATGCCGACTGTGTGGGCGAGATAGCTGAGTGAAAGTGGAATGCGTTAAAGAGGCGAGGCAGAAGTGTAGACGACTCTCTCTCTTTCACACACACATAAAAGTACTGTTCTGACTGTCTAAGCCACTGCAAAGTAAAGAATGTGAAGACGTTTTCAGGCAGAGCTGTGCAACAAGTCATCAGGGCTGGGCAGGCTGAGGCTAAGTGCTTAGAGAATGAGAGAAATGTGTTTGCTGAGATCAACACGTCTCAAGAAAAGAAATTACACATGAAAACAATATATATGCACACATATCTATTAACACACACATACATACACGTACATGTTGGGTTTACATGTTTTATGGAGACTTTTCAAAAACATAATGACTTTTAAACTGTACAAACTTTTTTACTGAAACACTCACACAAACCTTTTTGCATTTTTACATTTTCAAATAAACATCATTTAGTATGATTTATTATTCCCTATATACATTGTTTTATATATGTTCCATGTTGAACTGTAATAAATCTTCTGTTATTGTTTAAACTTATTAAATGTTTTCCTTGAAAAGTGTGCTCGTGCTGTATTTGTTTAAAATGTCTTGCCAGTTGGTTTGATATTTGTTATATAATGTAAAGACATTCATACATATTTAAGTGTGGCTTAAGTGTCCAAACACTTTCTAGGACACTGTAATGTATTAGATGACTGAAATCCTGAAGTCCAATGAAAATGCTTGGGAAGTATGCAGTTGCTCCGCCTCCATTCTCATCTAGATACTCCAGTATCTATCCCTCTCCTGCTCTTTATAATTCTCTGCTGTGTGTGTATATATATATATATATGATATTATTAACATCTTAAAGTGTTTTAAAAAAAGATAGTTTGTTCAAATATAACAAAACCTGCATATGACTCTTTTATTTCTGTTAAAAACAAAAGAAGTTATTTTGAGAAATGCTGTGTGGTTACCAACATTCTTGAAAATATCTTCTTTTGTGTTCTGCAGAAGAAAGAAAGTCATACAGGGTTGGAATGACATTAGGGTAAAAAATAATTCTCATTTTGGGTGAACTATCAGTTTAAAAGAAGCAACATCATAGTCCATAGTCTACACTTTTCAATATAAAAATGTAAAACATGCAAGCAAGACTAAACACATGAATGTATTTTTATGTTGATTACAGCAGAATATATGGCATCTTTACAGCACATAAATCAGCATCCACAGTATTTATGGTGGAGGACTGCACATGCTGTCATGTCACTATAGGAGTGGCTGGAAGATTATCTCACGGTCTCACATGTTGCGGCAGAGAATCCTGCCGTTGTGGGGAGGAAACCTGGTCACTGAAGTGCCAACCAGATTGCCTGACTGTAATGATAATAAAGAGAAGCCTTTCCCAGCCACAAGTGTGAGGCACTGTGAGGGCTCGAGTCTGATTCCAGTTAGTACTCACAGTCTGAAACGTTTGGTCTCAGAATGGAGAGCATCTGACTTTCTGTTAGAAGTACTGGGCCGGATTTATAAGCAAGTGTAGGGCAGTGACATATTCTTCCTGCTCTGACAGGTGAGAAAGAACACGCACATCTCAGAAGTGTTGTGCATTAACCTGATTAGCATCTCAACCTGTCTGATCCATGTGTGTGTGTGTGTGTGTTGTTTAGGAATTTAACAGCTGCTTTCTGTGTTAAAGGTAGATATAACGTTTAAAGCAAACACATCCATACACAATCATTCTGCTCACCTATTACACATTCTCTGAAGAACTTCATTATGATTGATCTATTTTGCTTCACTGATCATTTTTAGGATGCAAATTAACTTATATATACTTAACTTATAACATAATTTACTGGAAAACTTAATTTGAAAAATTAAATGCTGTTCCAGCTTATCAGTCTGTGCATTTATTTATTTTACAAAATAAAAATATACACACGTTATGGAGGTGACAAAAAAGACCACACATTTTTGAGGCAACATAATAGGATTTCTGTGAATTAAAATGCACAAACCAGCAGCAATACCCAACAAATGGAGAAGAGATGACTCTTCCAAAAACATAAAACAGTTATTTATTTATTTTTATTTATTTTTCATTCGCCCATTTATGAGGATGGACTGTATATGTATATGGAGAATATGGACTGTGAATCTGACACAGCTGAAAACGAGCACTTTATCTGACTATAAATTATGCTTTAAACATAAAAAAGCTTTAAAAACTTTGAGACATGGGTTTGATCACATCATCTTTGAGACATCAAGGTTGACATTTGCATGAAACTGCCCTTATCATACTCAAAGTAAAGCGCCGAAAAGCACAATCTAAATGACTCCAGTGGGTTAATAAATGTCTTCCGAAGCGAAACAAAACGTCACATTTCTGAGAGAAAATGAATAATTTTTCGAGCTGATCTAGCAAAACTCAAAATGTAAACAAGCACTAGATTTAAATATATGCTGTTTATATTTCACTGTCACATGGCAATATACATTCATGCCTATATATATATATATGAAATGGTAGCAAACATGCATATATATGTAAATGTCAGTATAAACAGATGGATTGGAAGCCTGTGTGGTGGCACAGTCAGCAATACCTCATCTTTAGTGAGCTGGTTCAGTCTGAGAGACGGGCTGTGAAGTGTCACTGTGGCCTCCTTCCAGACTGTCTTGGCTCACATCGGATCTTTCCATCCTGTACAGTGTCATCATCACAGAGACCCTGTGCTCAACAAAGACATCCAAGCATGTGTCAAAGTGTGCAGGCCATTGTAAAACAGACACAAACGCATATAATTTAGGTACAAACACGTCTTAACACGTCTTTTTGTTACTGTACAGGAGATCTTACCGTCTCAGTGGTTCAATGTGGCCATCTAGAGGATGATTGTGATAAACACATACTGAAACTTCGCTCCGTCTGCGACTTCTACAGTCGGTGAAAACTCTTACATTACAGCTACATACACAAGATAACTTACAATGACTATAATTGGAAATACAATCCAGCTCGAAAATGCTCGAAAAAAACAGCATATATGAAATTACGATTCAGCATTTTCTCCAAACATTACAAATGAAAGAAATGCTGTTAAATGACATTGTTTTACTGATTATGGCATTGATATTATACATTTCCAAAAAGGATAGTAGGCCTACTACAGTCATATATCCAAAACCAATTAATGTAACACCTGTCATGTGGTGTGCTTTTATTTTGAATTGTGTTGTCAGTTGTCATTTCCTCTTGTAGTCGTGTTTCTATGGCCATTGTAGTCCTTTTATGTTTTCTCCTTATTTAGTCCTGTGACCCTGATTGTCTAGTGTATTTAAGTCATCATGTTTCTTCTTTGTTCTTCTTGAGAAAAAAAGCCCAAACTGGTTTTTCTAATAATTTCTAAAAAAAAATAGTTGTAAAATATAGTAGTATAGTATTATATTATATTTTATCTTATATATATATTTAGATTTTGTATCTTTTTTTGATCAACTTGAAGTACAATTTTGTTTAATGAAACAATTATACTTTTTTCATAAATTGTCAAATATTATTCTTTATTTAAATAATTTATATTTGCCTTCAGTTTGTTTCATTTCTTTGCCTGTTTTCACTCACTTTTATCATGCACATGGTTCCAGTGTTAATGTTCCTCATGGCAATGTTTGTTTGTGCAGATGAGACATTAACTGACATCTCTGTCCCACAAGATCCTGCCATTGTGCACTGTGATGCTTACAACGTGTGTCCTGATCTCAAAACTTTTTAAAATCCTTATGTTGATGGACCTAATACAATCACGCTGAATGTTTTTAATGTCAGGGTTATGTTTTAATTTTTAGTTCCTGTTTCTTTAGTTAATGTTACAGTTAGTTTTACCTGGTAATTGTATATTCACTCCTAGTTCAGTTCCTCATGGTTGGTTCTTGTTTTGCTTAATGTATGTAGTTAACTTCCTTGTTCTCCAAATGCACCTACTATGTCCAGTGTTTTTGGTGGGATTGCAATATAACACAGATTACATGCACTTGTCCACAAAACATACACATTATTACACATAAATATAAAAAAGGTTATTTGTGAAAAAAATAGATATTTAGTTGTGATGAGAGTTTGTACTCTGCATTTGTGTTTGTTTGTTAAATCATGAAAAAGTGAAAGTTCAAGGAGTTGAAGGAGTTGTGATGTAAAAATGTTATATTCCAAAATTGCATAATCGTTGAATGGGAAACTCAAACCAATGAGTTATGATAAACCTCAATTTAGAAATCATTGTGTCCCATCCTCTTTAGCATTAAAGTGTTTTAAGTGTTTTTTGCCATTTATATATTTGCTTTAAACAGAAAAATAATAATTTACACTAATCATCTGGTTTAGATGTTTGTGTAAGGTACGTCTCAGGACAAGCAAGAGTCTCATGAACAACTATCATAAAACATTAACAGTTGTTTATTCTTCAGGTAACAATGAAGAATCTTCAACTAATAATCAAAGGTATTATTGTCTCTTGTGGACCAACTGCAATTTTTTTCATAATTCATTCTTATTTATTAACAATTTGGAGGTTCTGAAATGTGTATTTGTAACTACTAAACCAATATTTTTGGGGAACAAATTTTAATTTTAGAAAAGGGGAAATGCAATGTTTTCGGTTAGGATTGGGGTGTGACTATAGCTTCTAGTTTTTGTACTAGCTTTGTATATAAAAAAACAGAGGTCCCATTTAAAATGTGCTTTGTTACTCATCTAACTTGTTTCATAACTTAATCATAAGACTACATTGTTTTCACCACAATTTACCTTTACACACACATCCGCATATTGAGAAACTTAAAGTATCTACATGAATGTCATGGTCAAAATGTAACTGGACTTGTTTTTCTTAAAGGGGGAGGAGCTACATACAGAACATGCATATAAAAATCACAGCAGAACCAGGACAGGGAAGACAGCAGGAACTTGATCCTCTGCAACAACAAGGTAAATATTCCTCTATAGCACAGAAGGTTTCTTTAGTTTTATGGCTTGTAGACTTTTGTAGATCACATTAGTGATATTATCCGTTCAAGCAAACGCTGAAAAGTATTTTTCTCTTAATAGTGTATAAAAATGATATAAGAGGAATGTATAATGTTTATAAAGTATAACAGGAATGTTTTCCTATGCAGATGGTTCCAGTGTTAGTGCTCCTCATGGCAGTGTTTGTATCTGCAGATGAGACATTACCTGATCTCTCAGTCCCAGCGGAGTCTGTATCTCTCTCAGTGGTTCACTGTGATTCTGTCACCGTGTGTCCTGATGGCACAACATGCTGTCTGAGTCCTTATGGGCAGTGGTCCTGCTGTCCATACTCTATGGTAAATAGATCACAGTAAATCTGTAACTGTTTTTGGTGGCTTTTATTGTTCATGATTAAAAGTGTTTTATCCTCCTTTAGGGTCAGTGCTGTAGGGATGGATTCCATTGTTGTCCTCATGGTTATCACTGCGATTCCTCATCAACCCATTGTTTGAGGGGGTGGTTGAAAGTGCCATCGCCCACCCAGCCGGCATCAAAAGCAATCCAGAAAACGGAGGTGTGTGCCAGTACTCTAAAGTGTAATATTACTGACCTGTGTAACTGAGAGTCATTACAAACGCGGTCATGTGAAATGTCATCACAGTTTGGCAATAAAAAGGGGTGGGAGGGTTGAAGTACAAGCAGTAAACATAAAACATCTTGTGACTTGATGACATCATGAGAAAAAAGGAAATGCACAAAGGGTTAAATATGTGTCATGTACAAACAACAAAATGTACAAATGTGTAGCTCTGTCTAACTAGCAATTATTTTAATGCATATCTCACAATATCCACAGAATCAAACAATGACTTTTTTACTATAACTTGTGAACTCAACGGTATGTTTTAAATACAAGGCTTTAGAGGAACACTTTTCTGTATTTTTTTCAGTTTGTGCTGGTGGATGAAGCTCTTGAATGGCAGAATCAGGCTGAGATTGTAAAGTGTGATGGAAATGTGTACTGTCCAGCAGAGAAGATCTGCTGCAAGACCACAACTGGCCAGTGGGGCTGCTGCAGGGGTAAAACAACTATTACTGTAGTAGTTTATGAATAATCATGAGAGTCTAATCAATAAATAAATGAAGATTAATTTTACATATTACCAAAAACAAAAATATGCTATATATATATATATATATATATATATATATATATATATATATATATATATATATATATATATATATATGTATGAATATCTAAAGTTGTACTTTCTGTGTTTCCTAGGGTCAGTGCTGTAAGGACAGTAAACAACCTGTGACCTGCATTCACCTGTTACCAAAGATTACTGCAGCTTTATATCCATGTTAATTTGATATATGTGATCAAATGCAATAAACACTAAAAATAATAAAAGTAAAATAAAAGAGTAAATAATAAGTGTTTTTACCTGTTCAATAAACAGTTCTTTGCCTTTGTGGATGTGAATTTTCTGACTAACTTTCTATTCATTAATATGTGTGTCTGGCTATCCTCAGGTGTGTATTTTATATAACATGACTGTCATTACTATAGTATCAGGCAACCCTTCCTTATAAAAATTAGCCATGGTTTAACTACAAACAAAACAAGAAAAACATGGTAACCACAAATTAATCATGGTTTAATTTAACTATGGTGTCTGACAAATGATAATCTATCTGCCAAAAGCATGGTCACTACACTTTTTCTCTAATAAAATCATTTTCCTAAAGGCTAACACTAACAGAAACCAAAAATGCCAAATATATCTAGTTTAAAATTATTTAATGAAAACAAAAACTTGATTTTATAGACCTCATGTAAAAAGTAGTTAAAACTAATTTTATTCACCTGTACGTCTGTATTCTACGTGACACGCCCCTCATTGCATAGCTCCACCCCGTCATCACGCGTTTCTATAGCAACATTAAACGGAGCTGTTGCTAAAGCTGGAAGAAAATGTCGGCAATGAACAAAAAGATCATTCAAAACCTTGCCGAGACTTTATGCAAACAAGTCAAACATTGTAAGTATCTAAAACCTTTATTTTTCGTTTAATAGTAGTATGTGTATTCTTTTACAAAAGTTTGATATGAAGTCATTTTACAACTCAGAGCCTACACTAAATATCATTGTTATGTGATTATTTATGACTGAAGTGAACAGTAAGATCATGTTTTATTATTTGAGTTATATGTTAATGTATTGATCATGCTGTAGTTAACACATGGGAGACGGAGTGTCTGATAAGACTGTTTTATGGTCTGCTGGGAGAGCAGACAGAGAGAAAATCCACACTGGACCGGATCAAGTTCCGAAATATACTGCACAACACATTTGACATGACTGATGATATGATGATGGACAGCGGTACGTTCCTCATATGCATTAACAAATCAATCTGTTTTGGGATTTATAATTAAAACCTTTTTACCATCAAACACTTTTGTTTTTTATTTAGTTTGCACTGAATAAGCCACGTTTATCTATATTAACAGAAGTTTATAGTGTATAGTCCAAGACACAAGAATAAATGAACTTGCAAACTAAACTCCAATTCAGGTTTACATAGTTTTGATTACTAATATGCTTAAAATAATAAATTGACTTTTATTGTTTTCTGTTATTGTTTATTTATTGTCTTTGTGGCTACTGTTTAAAAGGAGTAAAACACGCAGTAGATGCTGGAAATCTAGAGGTTTTTTTAAAGGCCAGTGGACAGTTTAATATCCCTGACCAAACCTATGAACAACCATCACAAAAAACAGCCATTGATCATTTAAGTAACATTACACAGTATTAAGAATCAATGTAAACTTCTGAACTGGGTTATTTCTGGAAATTCAACTATTTTGTGTATTGCGTTGTTATGTGAAGTAGCTTATTCAGACAATACTAAAAAAATGCAATTTTTATAATGCCTTTTTTATTTGCAAACATTTTGTAGATTCTGCAAGTGATGTGTAAACTTCAACTGTATGTATAAGATAATATATATATACATGCAAGATATAAGTTGCTAACCAATTGATTTCAGTCTTTCGTGCATTCGACAAAGACAACGACAGCTACGTGAATGTCAAAGAGTGGGTGGAAGGTCTGTCTGTCTTCCTACGAGGGACATTGAATGAAAAAATCAAATGTAAGTATTTACATTTAATGCTGCGATCATAATGACTATGGATGGACATTACGTCACATATCCTGTTTCATGTATAATGCTCAGATTGTTTTGACGTATACGACCTGAATGGTGATGGATACATTTCAAGGGAGGAGATGTTTCACATGCTGAAAGACAGTCTTATTAGACAACCCACTGATGAGGATCCAGATGAGGGAGTTAAGGATCTCGTGGAGATTGCCTTGAAGAAAATGGTATCAATACATTCATATTTAAAAGTATTATAGAATAATTTTAATGTAGAACAATATTTTAAAATGAAATATACATGAGATACAACATGTTTTTATTCAGGACCATGACCATGATGGAAAAGTTTCTTACACTGATTTTGAAAAGACTGTCAGAGATGAAAACCTTTTACTAGAGGCTTTTGGCAACTGCCTGCCAGATGCAAGGGTAAAAATCACAAACACGTATTTGTGAAGATTAAATTCATTACAATTTTGAAAGACACATTCTGAATTGTTATGGTGTATTTTTTTGCAGAATATACAGGCATTCGAGCGTCATGCATTCCAGGAATCAGAAGAATTACACTGAATTATAATGAACACAAAGGTCTATTTGACAATATTTGAGGCAAAAACTGTAAAATAAAAACTGTAAAACTGTTTATTGATTTGCAAAACAGACTGTAATCGTCTTAAATTCTCCTGCGAGGCTTTGCAATGGTGCTTTTCCCTTGTACAGGTTTTATATCTGGTACAGATGTAACCTAAAAAAAGAAAATACATATGTTTAAATTTATTAAAAATAAATGCAATATTGTAGAATTGAACATAATGTATGAAAATATATTTACAGCGAGAATAAAAAAGAAACAAACCTTTGTCATTGTTTGACGGATCAAACTGGCAGTTACATTTAGTGAATCATCTTCCATATCCAACTTCGGGAGCTCTGGTAGCTTTGGGCCAATTATTGGTCCATTTCTGTCGATTTCATTAAAAAATAATACGCTTTCCTCTGATTTCCTTTTTCTGCTTTCTAAATGTGCAGTCCTTGGCATAAATCTAACAGATGGTGACAGGTTCCTATGCTTGTGGCTTAAATCTCTGTCTTTATCACTTGAAGATGAGCAGGGCGTTATATGATTATCTGGTACAGGAGGAATGAAATGGTGAAGTGAACCCATCTTGTCCTCTGTAGGTAAAGATGTCCTTTCAGTTCTTTGAAGTTGTAATGACTGTTTATATTTGTGGTGGCTATGAGGAAGATCCTCTTCGGGTGGTAAAGGCATACAGGGAAAGTCTGAGTTTACAATGTCCTCTCTGGTCTTTTTATGATCTTTCTGGACCTCAGATGCTGCAGCGGCTGATGTTTCTGGAGAAATCTCTGTGCATCCGTCCTGTTGCTGATCGTGTTGTTTTCCTGCGGATAAAACATATCTGTAAACAATCAATTTTTTAAAAACAATCAAGGTAGCAGGTTATCTACACTAAAATCAAAAGTTTGGAAACACTTACTCATTGTTGTTTATATATTTTACATATTTTAGAATAGCAGTAAACTCATCTAAACTAGTAAACACAAATGTAACTCTAAGAATTATGTTGTGACTAACAGCATCCAAAATAAATGAACACTATGTTGTGTTTTATCATCTTCAAAAGTATTCACAAAACATAAGGCTGAGTTACAATGCTGAATTGACAAATTTTAAGCAAACTCCAATCATAATTGTGTAGAAATCCTCTTAATCCCCAACAACTAAAGCATACCTGCTATCTGGCATGCTCTGTTAACATATCTCCTCCTATCCTGTAACTTCTGCCTCGTTTCTTCCACAGTTTCATGCTCGGGGGCATAGCAGACATGCAACTGTCCCCCAAAAAAGCTCTTTTCGTCAGTGTGTCGCTTAGCTGCCCTGCAGAAATAGATGAAGATCACAAGAGCTGCCTTAACTTTGACTTTAAATATGACGTAGTCCATGCTTACCTTGCGCTTGTAAACCTTTGATATTTAAACAAGTAGACTTCAGTAAACTGCTCTGCTGGATATTCATCAAGCGCTCTGTATTCTTCAATCACTCCATACAGGGCAAAGAGTTGCACCAGCTCTGTCATTACTCCAATAGCAGGTACACCTTGAACTAACAGATAGCGAGACTCCAGGTTAATGGTGTATACCTGAAAAAAATACAGAAGTGCCGCCATGTAATATTAAGATTTGACTGACAGTTTTGGGGACAATCGCACCGCTCGGTGATGTAAGAAAATGTGTTTTTACAAAAACTACAATCATTTATAAACTCACCTTCACAGCTTTGAGGCGTCTGCCCTGTCTGTACTTTGGACGTGTATGAGAAACATTTTGTTGCTCGTGATGTTTATATACTTTTTGCGTGTCCCAAACAGAAGGATTGCCAAATGAATCGTCCATTCTGCGCGTTCGTGTGAAGTTAGCGACGGAAGAAAACGACTTTCAAAATAAAAGTCTTTTCACACTTTGAAGAGCGTTTAAAAATAAATCGTTTATTTAAAGCTTAAGAGATTAAAATTTACATATAAATATACAGAGAGAATTGTGCTGAATAAATAAATATTTTGTTAATATGCTATGTAAGTGACAGCCAGCCGGTTAAATCCCGGTTTGATTAAACCCCTGATTAAATTTCATTTGTAATATAACCTCATATATGTTAATAATCAGGAATATTTGTAAAGTAAAGTTTGGCTCGCAGTACCAGGATGAACCTGTGTTTAGGGTCTTTAATGGCGAATAACATACTGTGGACTGTTGCAACTGGCCAATCAGAATCAAGTAATACAAAAAAAAATCACATGATTATTTGCAAATAAAAATTTAAATAGTAAAATAAATCATTTAAATCAATAATGTATTTGATCAAGACACCAAACTTGAGCGTTAGAACATAAAATGTTTTTGCATACTGACATCCGCGGTGTTCATAAATCACCAAACACATTTTTCCAACAACATTTAATAATTGTTCTGCTTGGTCCCCCCAAAAATGTTGAATTAAGTCCAACAGAAGATAAAGATGAAAAACACATTCGCAGCTTAGTTTTTTGGTCTTGTTTTTAAAGAATACAAAAACATTTAGAGTTAATCCACATTTGTTCATTTTGGAAACACCAAAGACATTCCATCAATCTGGTCTGGAATGGCATTTAATAAAAAATAATAAAATAAAAATATTTCTAACATATTGAGTAGAAATGAACAATATCCTCCACTCTCTCTCTGTTAATGTGTTTTAATCCTGCTCATGTTTTTAGTGTTTCAGGAAATACAAAGACCCATAATGCCATTAAATGACAACTTGTGTGTAAAAAGCACCGCACTGCATCTAGCATTGTGCTTTATACCATCTTATGAAACATTCAAAACTGTTTTTCCTGACATCCCCATATATACACATATAAAAACGCATAAACTATGAACAGCCAATTAACATTGAATATAACATTGAACAGTACAAGACAAACCATTTCTTTTTTTAGCCATCAGAACCACAGTCCAAAGATGGAAACATTTAGTTTGTTAAATTGTTGTTTGACAACACAGGAGCCCATTCAGGAATAATTTTCCCTTTACACCTCCACCACATTACAGTCATGTACACTTTTGGTCTGTTTCTCAATCCGAGTCACTATTAAAATCTGATTCAGGAGGCAGTTTGTCATCCTGAATGTGCAGTTCTCTGACCGTGAGGATGCGTGAAAGCATGTTTTCCAGAGCATCAACGCTCAGCGAAGATGTGGAGAACCATGTGGGGCTGCTTGGCACGCAGGAACGTTCAGGGTTCAGGTAAAACTGGGCTGTGCTATGTCTCACGCTGGGAGAACTAGAAAGAGAGACAAAGTGTATGAAACTTTTGACAGCCAATCAGAAAAAGCCTTGTGAAATGTTAAAATGTTACTTGAAGAGCTTGTGGTTTTCTTTCCCAATAACTGTATGATTGTAATAGCTACCCAGACTTTATTACTAACATACCATTTCGAGAGATAAAACTCATACAGCCGAACAGGACAGCGGAAGGGATTCTCTGAATTCTCTTTTATCCGTAGCTTTCCCCTTTCATCTTCTTTCTTCCTCTTTTTGGCTGGAACACCATCTAAATTAGACAAAACAACTCATTAGTAACACAAATAACAGACATTTTGAAACTATGACTGCTAAATAAGCACTGACCTGTGTCCTCTTTGTGGGGATAAAAGAGCAAATAGACCACTTTGCTGCTGCCCTGGCCCCGACAGTAACGCTTGAAGTGGCCGAATGAGAGGCGACGGTGCTGCTCCACTGTTTTGTAGTTAAAGAACTTGGTGAAGAAATATAACAGTGTGTTGAGCAGCACACTGGGTGAAAACGCCCCCAACTGTTTACAGTCCCACAGGTATTCCTCCTCTATTCGAGAATGAACATAACCTGCAGGAACAAAAAACAATTAAACAGTGAACATTTATGAACATTTAGTTTATAAGCGCACAATGTATTGTACTTTATATGGATCATATTGACTCTCTGTTTCTTCTATTGGAAGTTACTCACCACTGGGCAAAATAGTTGGTGCCCAACCCTTGAGCATATTGGCCATATCCTGACAGAATCTGCCGTACAGGGCATCTGCAAATATGTTCTCCATCCGATTATTCTCAAAGAGATGCTGCACACACCGATAAGCACCAAATCACATAAGCTACATACATTTAAATAAAATGAGCAACAATGTTTGTGTCATCTTTACCTGTTGGATACCTAAGCAGAGATAAAAGATGCTATCAGGGCTGTATTTGTCTCCATTGGGTCGACGAACTTCAGAGATGAATCTGGAGAGACCAAAGCTCAGCTCAGCAGTGCTACACTTCAACAAGTCCTCTTTGAGCGTCATGCTTCGTGCTGAAAATATAAAAAAGGCTGTTTAACATGCTGTTGAACCCAATATTCTCTATAAAAGAAGCATTTGTCATTCATTTATTTTCAGCCAGGGCCAAGAATCTGAGGCAAGTTAAGGTTTTTTTTTTTTGCCTTTATCATTTTTTTGATAGGAAAGTGTAGGGAGACAGGAAGTTATTTTGGAGGAGAGAGAGGGTAACGGGTTCGGAAAGGACGTCAGAGCCGGGATTCGAACTCGCCTCGCACCGATAGCGCAGTTGCGCTGTATATGTGTCTGGAGCACTGTCCACTTACCCACAGGCTCCAGACCTAGGCAAGTCATTGTTATACAGAATTTTAAATTGTTCTGGATTAAATGCTGGATGAAAACTCACAGCCAAATTTGGGAGTCTCCACGTGAGGTTGGCGGGTTCTCCAGCGCACCCAATCCCTCCAGGCCCTGACGCCGTACTCCTGTTGCAGTTTGGAGAGATTACTCAGGCCGTCTGCCATTACTGCTGTGCACTTACTGACCTACACACCAACAAAACACAATAATCAGACATCCTGTTTTACAGTGATTATGATAACGTCCAAATCAGCCTATAAAAACAAATGCTTTAGATATTCATACCTGTTTCTTTTGAGGAACAGAATTGACAGAATTTGATGCCTTCCGCCTTTTCTGTGCTTTCTTTCTTAAAAGTTCAATGCTCTCTGCAGTCAGAAAGAATAAACACACATGAAATTATATGAATGTGAGATAGTCTTTGGTGTGTGTTTTGACCATAAGCATAAGACAGCTCTTACCAACTGGGAAATCAGCCTCCAGGTCCATCTGTGGCTCTACTGTTGGGTTGGAGATGGGAGTCGATGTAGCAGATTTGGATGGAGGTTTCTCAAGCTCTGTGGTTTGTTCGCACGTCTGGGCAGAAGAGACAGATTCCTCCTCCCAACTTAGATTGCTGGACAGATCTTCCAAATCAAGGTTGTCCATTAATTTACCTGTTAGGTCTGAACAAAACAGACGTTTTTATATTTGCAGATTCAATATATAGTATGCATCCCACTTTCCATCATTTACCACTAGTGGTGTTGTGTTTCTCTTTCTCTGCATCCTCAGCCACCATCTCAGCCATCATGATGAGATCAGCCTCCAGAGGATCATCAGGGATCTTCTCTTTGATTTCCTGGATGGTCTTCACAATGTGCTCTGCACTGTCCAGAGTTGTGGGGAGGAATAAAGGTACTGGAACCTACACAGACACACAGATACACCATGCATCTCCAAAACTGCGTGACATCTGCTACATACACAACTGATTTTACTTTAGTAAAAGACAGCACCAGTATTAAAAAATCAACAAGAGAGACGTACCGGCAATGGTAAGCCCACAGTCTGAGGAACATACTGTGAGTAGAGATTCATGGGAACCGGCACGTAGACGGGCACTGGCACAGGCAGCACTATTACTTTAGGCATTTCATCTGCAAGACACATAAAAGATGACATACAGTGTTGCAGCAGTCAAATGAAAAAATCCTATTCATTTCTAATAGGAACTGAAGGGCAAAGAAGCGTATCTGCAATAAAGCTGGTTAGTACCACTTTGTGTCTCAGCATCACATGTGTTGGGTTTAAAGGACATGACTTTGTTCTTGCTCCTGGAATTATGTGGTAAGGTCTTGCTCTTTTGGATTCGGGGTGGTGGTGCAGAAGTCTTCACAGTGGGTTTCTGTGTACTAACCTAAGAATTAGGTTTAACAACACATCTCAGATGATTTTTATACAGTATAATCAGTATCAGGTTCCTCACAAGGTATTAAAAAAAGTATATTTACCATTTTTTCTGGAAAACTCTCATCGTCTGATACTTCTACAGTAACAGATGCAACAGAGTCTGAAGAAACAAACGAGTAAATCTGAGCAAAGAAATGCATCTCAGACCTTATTCATACTGTTCAAAATGGTCATTCACCATTCAGATCTGTGTTTCCCAAGACACCTGGCTGTCCATTTGCTGTACTAGACAGAGACATGACATTGGCAATGACAGGCGTGCTCTCTTTGGTGCTTTGATGGACTGCAGAGGACACTGAAGTCGCACCTGTGGTGACATCACTGGCTTATTTTTGGCTGCTGTGTGCTATGATAAACGCATGTATTGTAAAGATAAGAGCACAGGAGGACATACCCTGTGTAGGCTGGGATTTGCTTGAAGTTTTAGTGAGCGCTCCTGTGATGCCCTGCAGACTGCACATGAACATCAGACACCTCAGGCTGCAGAAATGCTTCATTTCACCCAACCATTTCACAGTCTGAGCCATCGCCTTGACCTGCTTACACATCGCGCACTTGGTTTCCTGTTAGAATCGGGCAACAGAAACATGTTCGGCTAAAGACACGGGCACTGCATAACGTGCAAAGTGTGACGACAAAACTATGGAGAGCCACATACACCAACCAAAACTATACAAAATAACTAAGAGAAGCACATTATTACCTGACGGACCAATGAAGTGTATTTTGAATAGCATTGGCTTCCACAAAACTTCTCCTGTTTGCCATCAAAAACACCAGTCACTAGATTCTTAGAGGCAGAGTCACAGTAAAAGCAGTCACAACAGTATTTCTTGCCGCATTCCTTAAGCATGTCATCCTCAAAGAGTAACTTACACTCTGTAAAGATAAAAACCCAAAACAATTTTGCATTAATCTAATAACTACTTGTCTAGAGGGGTGATCGAGTGACAAAATAAACTCAATTATGGACAAAGCACTTACCCTGCCCGCAGAAAGACCTCTCAACCTTGTTTATCTTTTTCACAATTTTCACAACTTTAACGGCCTTGCAGTGTTCACAGCGTGCAGTGTTGACGTTCTCTTCTCTGAACTCCTCGACACAAGCTTTATCACAGAAAACGTACATTTTTTTCTGCGTAGGATTGGATAAATACGCAACATTAGGTTCGATGTTTGAAGCTCCAACAGACATTGTGCTGAAAACTAAATTACATTTTGTAATTCACATTTTGAACATATTTCTTTAAAATGGATTAGAAATAAGGGAGGCTTAAACTTGCACAAAAACTCTTATGACGTGTTTAAATGTTTCATTGATTTGTCCTTTAAACAAAGATACCTTGAACTCCAGAAGCTCTGGTTTGTGGAAAAATGACAGCAGACATTGAGCACAAGGTAGTTTGGTGCCCGACTGGCTCGGTCCACTGGAAGAACAGGTCTTCGCTGATGAACTGGACTGGGCAGGAGCAGGTTTGGGGGCAGAAGGCGCTGGGACAGGTGCAGGCTTTCTTGTACAAGTTATCTTATTTGTTTCCTTGTGAGATTTGTTCTTGTCTAACAATGCCTAAAATAAAACAAAAATAACTAATAATCATCATAATGCTTTGACATATTTAGTCTAAGAGATCAGTACCAGACAGGACTGAACTTCACCTGATATGACACTACACAGGGAAATGAGCAGAAGTTCTGGACGGTTCCGTCAAACATGGCGAGATGATACTGCGCTACTAGTTTCATCTTGCAGTTTTGGCATTCCACTGGAACACCTGTGAAGCCAGTCGAGCAAAAGATTCCCATATTTTATCTCTCATCACTTTGATCTATTATCTCTAAATATTTAAAATAAATGAATAATGTATTTTGATTAGCCTATATGCTGTACCGATGCATTAAAATGTCTTGTATTTGATGATGTTACAATTAACAGTTCATTAAAATCAGTCCCACTATACAGTATACATATAAATATACAGTATATAAATAATAATAATAAATCAGGTGCATGTCTTTATAATATTGGTGTTACCTGATGAACCAACACCCTGTACTGTATTCTTCATGGCACAAGAAGCCGAGCAGAAAAGCTCTTTCACGCCCTCCTTCGTACTGCTTTCCATCATTTCCGCAGCTGGTCGCATAGTACGACAGATTTTGCAGGCGACGGTTTTGAGTCTCCTCTACAAGTGAACACCAGTTCATTTAAATGTGTATGACAGCTTTAGCTTAATGCTGTTTGCACGGCCGTTACCTGTTTGTAAGTTGCGAGGCACTTTTGGGTGCAGAACTTGACAGTGTTATCCTCTATCTGTAGAGTTGGATACAGGCCGTCTGTGGTATTGCAGGGCCCGCCGCAGTTCATACAGCAGTTCATAGTCAGTTTATTAGAGGAGAGGAACTGGTTGAAACATGCGTCGCTGCACAGCTTATGAACAAAGCCCATGGACTTCACCTCGTGACCATGAGTCTATGAGAAATGACATGATGTTGTAACAGACTTATACGGCCACATATCGGAGACTAGTAAACAACTAAAATGAGCTTTCTGACAGAGCGTAAATAAAAATCACTTACCACACCTGTCTTATGACACACGCTGCATCTGACATTAAAAACACCAATGCATTTCTGACTGCAGAACTCCTTTGTCGTTCCTGACGTGTTCACTGAGGCAAAATGCACAGCCTTTGGGTCAGAAATCTCTCTGTAAGATATACGACACACCGTGTAAACGCTGGTATTAATTATGATTACAAGTAAACCCAACACAGTCACATTATAATACACTTTCCCTGAGGTTTCTAGATTTACTTGAGGCAGTGGTGACATGTTTTCTTCTTGACCACAATGGCGGCGGTGATGCAGAGACACTGAGGTGAGCAGTAGAGTTTAGGAGAGCCACTGCGCTGGAAGGCCGTTTGGCCCTTCGGTATAATGCGTTTACAGCCTGCACACACCAAACCGATGGGCCAGAGAGAGGCCTGAGCGGAAACAGACACTGCAGGGACTGATGGTGCCATCGCTGAGACAGCCGCTGGAGCTTCTGTGACACGAAGAGGACAAAGCAAGACATTAGCTTCCTTATAGAACAGTGCTTTACAAAAGACATTTTTCTTTGTTACAAGATTTAAGGATTTAAAAAGTAAAGTTAAGATCTACAAAATGTTTGGATGAAAGGTGTAGTGGGTCATTTGAGCTAAATAAAAATTTGTCTCCTAATATTTGTAAGTCGCTTTGGATAAAAGCGTCAGCTAAATGCCTAAATGTAAATGTAAATAACTTCAAAAGATTGTGAAGAAGAGAAATAATAAAGAGAACTTTCATGTAAGAGCTGGATTGATCATACCAACAGATGTGGCATTTCCTCCCAGAGAGAATGCTGCACGGATTTTGATCTCATCGGGTGTCTGGTTAAAGTTCTGAAAACATTAAGACAAATGGATCAGATTCTCAAATCTTGTCAGTTCCCACATGTTTCATCACAATACAGCTAATCATGAGACACACAACAACCGATATAAAGTTATCAAAGTCCTGTCGCCACATTTTTACATATCATACATATCAATTTTGCCAAATAAGCTCAAAATATTAATTGTTTCACTCACAAATATATTGTTTCATTTCAGAAGACCCACATTAAAACCCACTGGAGTCATTTGGATTCATTTAATGATAGAAGTACCGCCTGTACTTTTGGAGCTATACAATTTTTAACCCTGTATAAGATAATGAATTTTATTATAAAATTATTTCTTTGTGTTCAACTGAAGTAAGGAAACCATATACAACTGAGATGGCATGAGGGTGAAAGAACTGAGAGAATTTTCATTATCTGGTGAACTATTCTATTAAACAGTGTTAACAGACTATTAGAATAATAAGCATAAACGATAACTAGAATTGTAAAACATAATCAGGAAAGCAACGACCAAAATCATGACAGACATTTGTTATGCAAACACTATGTTTGAGTAGATCACCTCATGATCTTTAATGCCTCCCACTGGAGTCTGAGGAGCTTTCCTACACTCCTCATCTACTGGTTCATCCTTGATCTTCACAGGAGTACTGACAGCGGGATGGACCACTGATGCCACTGGCTGTGTTTGCTGGATTTAAGTGAAAAGGGATTTTAGAGGTTTCCTGCCAAATGATCATTGAAAGCAATCAAAAGTTAAAGGTAAAACACTGACACTGTGCTCACCGTTCCACATGACTCCCTTATGTTTCCATCAACTTTGGCAATGTGTGTTTCTGTTACGTGGGTAAGTGTACAATACATAATTAAATAAAGCAAACAAAACAAGCAGCAGATATATTTCTGTTTTGCAGTATAGTTGCATGTATAGTTGTATTGTATAGTTATGTGTGAAAACACTCTAAAAATAGAAACTCAATGTTTAGGTTTTAGAAGAGACAGCTTTTATTATTCATCACATTATTGTGTTGTGTCTGCTTTAACATACTGGTTTACATCAGCTCTCACCTACCAGCATTTTCGGGTTCATCCACCTCCATCCTGCCCACGTTATCCGCAGCGTAGTCCATATCTATTGGCATTTCATTTGTGAAGTCCTCTACTTTAGTGATCACTAGCTCTTCTGTACATTGTGCTGTATCTTCTGGGTTTGTCTCCCTGTCCTCAAAGTTTTCTTCATCTGTCCGCTTGATTCCTGGTCCGCTTGCCATCTCTACATGTTTATTCTGATGTAGTCTTAAATCTTCCTGCTTCATCTCCTCCTGGAGCTTCTTTTGATGGCTTCTCTGAGGGTCGGGCTCCTCAGTGGAATCCTCACTGTCCGGAGGAAAACCTGCTGCAGACGTTGTAAATTGTGAAAAGGCAGATATCTTTCCTGAATGAAAAGAGGAAATTCATTTATAAGTTAACTTTCAAAAATAAATGGAAGGTAACATGGAATTTTATTTATAACACGCCTGAAAATACAACAGTGGCAACTAAGCAAAATTTTGTTAGTAGAGTCAAGAAGACTATGCTTGTAATATACTATGAAGTAATGGATAATGTACAGCCAGTCAGAATAAACCTCAACAAGAGCAAAGGGGTCTTGTATCACTCTGAAGGTAAAACCTAAAAGTAACCGGCTAACTGTACAGTATCCTGCTTATTACATGGTTTGTAACCATGGCCCAAATTAGTACATTATTAGACATAAAATATAAATTTGCAATGTTTAAAGTGATTTTTAATCTTAGTATTATACCACAAATGCATCAACAATATATTGGCATAAAGTGTATATTCAGATTTCACAATATTATTCATTTGAAAACCAGGCCAAAGTCTCAAAATCCAATTATGAGATAACAAGCATCAAGGTTTGATTTCACCTATAAATATCACTATGATTTCAATCTTTGCCATGTCAATATTAAATATATCAAAGTTATATTTCCACAAAAATGCTCTTTACATTATGTAAAATAGTTTCATGTAGAAAACAGTAGATCACAAAAGAATGACTTTAGCTGGGTTTTACAGGCAAAGTCACATTTTTGTTGTCTGGAGAAGCATCAGAATTCATCCTGACCTTCTATCTGTAGCTCGGTCTCTGCAGGTCTATCCTATGTACAGAAAAAACAAAGAGTTATTGAGAGTACTCCCAAAATAAGTCATGACAGATGTTAAGAAACACAACAACTTCAGTAAAGTTATAATAAGTCATCACATGGTCACCACCAATACTGTATATCCATTTAGATGTAATCACAGTATGTGGTAAATGATTAACAGGTGGATAGTAAGATGTGGGAGGGAAGATAAAGTAGATATTCTGACATTATACAGAAAAATGAGTTTATCAGATAAAGACTCTTTAATTCTTACACACCTCAGTCGGTCCTACTAACTGTCCAGGCACTGCTGTTGATTTCAGATATCGTCGATTTGGACCAGGGAAATCTTCTGGCGAAAAATGTTGACTGCACACTCTCAATGCACGAACTGATTCAACGGGTGAGTTGATATCCCGGTGAAGGGCGAGCAGCCACAGCTTCAGTCTCTCTGGATCATGCAGCGGTAACGTGTGAAACGTCAAACTTTCGTCCTGCGCTGCTCCCTGCGGCCGCAGCCGTAACGCTTTCTCTCGGTTAAAGCATCCAGGGAAAGCGCAAACTCGTACCATTTTGTAAAAAAACAAAACAATCGATAATATCATCCGCGACTCGCTGCTACGCCAACACAGTTGCGTATATCCTTTTACGTAGTTTATATGTGCGAGTTTGAACGTGCGACACTTGACAGCTACGACGTGACGTCAGATGTACACATATTCACTCATAAAGCTGTCGTGTTGCTCTAGATGACTTTGAATGCATCACGCGAGACACACTGGCACACTTTAATGAGACTTTGTGGAGCCATGTCACCATCCACTGTTGTTGTTGTTTGCCGTGCAGTATTTCATGCGTATTGTATTGGTTGACAGACTAACATACGGTGAATTTCCGCCTCCTAGTGGACGGGAGCGTCATCGTGACTATGAGGTTGATGTTCTGCATCTTTTTTATAAAGTGAAGCGAAAACAAAAGGTCTAAAATTAAACAATAATGTACAATATTATTATTATAATTTAATTGACTTTAATTGGTTTTAGCCACAAGGAATGTAGTTATAAGGAAAGTGGTTATTCCTTTAAAATCTCCTTTAAATTAACAGTGATAATAGAAATGGTTTTACTAATTAAATAATGTGTATTGTGTATGTGACCCTGGACCACAACATAAGTCATAAGTAGCACATGTATATTTGTAGCAATAGCCGAAAATACATTGTATGGGTCAAAACTATCGTTTTAAATAGTTATATCTCTGTCATATGTTGTCCTATCATAAAGCATACATCAATCAAATTCATATTATTCATTATAAAGTATACATCTCAATAAAAAAATGGACCCTTATGACTGGTTTTGTGGTTCAGGGTCACATATGTATATATGCATCTCACATGGCTGGATGGCAACTAAATCATGGGGTAATTTTCATTTTTTGTTGAACTAACCCCCTTCAATAAAATTCTTAACTATAGAAAAACAGATATTTTAAAACAAAGAAGAGTCATTTGAAGTTTCATTTTCTTTTTATCCATAAAAAACATCCACAGTAGACTATGCAGAAGAAACCCCGGAGCTGAATGATATATTATAAAAATCCTCAATTCTTTATTCACTCCAAATGTACAAAGGGCATATACTCCAGCCAACTTTTGACTATTTGAGAATAATGCCGACAACAGCTTTAGTGTTCCAGAATAACATAAAAAAGTGACTCAGAACGCTGTGTAGTGTGACATTGCAGAAAGTTTAGTAGCCATAGCCCACACAATATCAGCTTTTACTGACATTTGCAGATAAGAATTTCTCAAATATACTTTTATGCATGATCACTGAAAGAAAAAAAATACACTGTACAGCTATTAAACATGGAGAAATCTCAATCGTTTTTCAGTCCGAGTCACCGTCAGACTCCGTTTCACGGGTTGATTTCTCTTCCTGGAGGTGCAGTTCTCTGACCGTGAGGATGCGTGTGAGCATGTTTTCCAGAGCATCATCGCTCAACGAAGACGTCGTGAACCACATGGGACTGCAGGGCACACAGGAACGCTCAGGGTTCAAGTAAAACTGGGTCGTGCCATTTCTCACAGTGGGAGAACTGGGAGAGAGATAAATATTAAGAAATCATTTGATGGGCAACTTCAACTAAAAATGTATTTCATATACATGCATCTATGCTTTGCTTTTTTGACTTTCATGTGAGCCGTTGACAAAGTGACACTGTTGACGTACCATTTTGAGAGATAGAACTCGTAAAGCCTGACAGGACAGCGGAGAGGATTCGTGGAATTCTCTTTTATCTCTAGCACGACATCCTTGTCGTCATCCTCCTCCTTCCTCCTCTTTGCCGGGACCCCATCTTAATTAAACAAACATAACCAGTAACGCAACAATCACACAGACATGCTATAAATATAAATGACTATCCTCTCACCTGTATTTGCCTCATCTTTAGGCGGGTAGAAACGCAAACAGCCCTCTTTGCTGTTGCTTTTGTTCCGAGAGCAGCGTATGACGTGGCCGAATGAGAGGCGACGGTGCTGCTCCACCGTTTTGTAGTTGAAGAACTTGGTGAAGAAATATAACAGTGTGTTGAGCAGCACACTGGGTGAGAACGCCCCCAACTGTTTACAGTCCCACAGGTATTCCTCCTCTATTCGAGAATGAACATAACCTGCAAAACAAGCAGTGGCGGATTAAAGCCGGTCACATGCAGGACAAGAAACGCTATGTTTTGTAAATCACTCACCACTGGGCAAAACAGTTGGTGTCCATTCTTTGAGCATGTTGGTCATCTCCTGGCAAAATCTGCTGTAGCAAAAGTCTGCAAATATGTTCTCCATCCGCTCGTTCTCAAACAGATGCTGCAGATGTGGACGAAGACGACAACAACCAAATCATATCACATTACAAATAAAGCATGACCAGAAGATAGAAAGGTACATATTTAAGAAAGAAATGAGCAACAGTGTATGTGTGATTTTTACCTTTTGGATACACAAACAGAGATAAAAGATGCTATCAGGGCTGTATTTGTCTCCATTGGGTCGACGAACTTCAGAGATGAATCTGGAGAGACCAAAGCTCAGCTCAGCAGTGCTACACTTCAACAAGTCCTCTTTGAGCGTCATGCTTCGTGCTGAAAATAATAATGGAAAAACGGCTTTTAACAAGGTTTAGATTCTGCACATACTTACAAAAAAAATACCTTGAATGCAGTGCAGTTCACCTGTTGTGTTGCATACAATTTCAAAACATTTATTAAATGCTGTATGAAAACTAATCTGGGACTCACATCCGAATTTGGGAGTCTCCATGTGGGGCTGGGAGTGTCTCCAGAGCACCCAGTTCCTCCAGGCCCTGATGCTGTACTCCTGTTGCAGTTTGGAGAGATTATTAGCCAGGGTGGTTTGAGCTAATGTGGTAACTACTGCTGGAGCACACTTACGGCCCTACATGGAAACAACACACACAAATTAAACACCTTTTAACTTTTCAATTCATCTGCTTCATTGTGTATTACTGCAACGCTGGTTCATGCACACATCACTTTGTATAGCTCAACCCCTCGATTGACAAGTGTTGACATTTTGGTGGAAGGACACGAATAAGTCTGCTTTAAGATATTCATACCCGTTTCTTTTGAGGCAAGCTGTCACGACCTTTCCTGCGAGGTTTCCGTTTGACAGAATTTGATGCCTGTTCCTCCTGTGGTTTTTGTCCTCTCAAACGTTCAATGCTCTCTGCAATAGAATAAACATGCATGTATCTATAAGAATGAGAGATGATCTTGGTGTGTTTTGACCTTAAGCATAAGAGCTCTTACCGACAGGGAAATCAGCCTCCAGGTCCATCTGTAGCTCATCTGTTGGAGAAGGGATGAGGGTCAGCGTAACAGTTTTTGATGAAGTTTTCTCATGCTCCAAGGCTTGATCCCATGTCTGGGCCGAAGACACAGACTCCTCCTCCCAACTCAGACTGTTGGATAAGGCTTCTAAATCAAGATCGTCCATTAGGTTTTCAGTCTGGTCTGAGGAACAAAACAGTAGGATTCCAATATATGAGTGACAACAAAACACTGATATTTTAACAGTGTTTTCTATTGCAACATCACAGCTCAACTTTAAACCTTTCGATTTGTCCGTCATTTACCACTAGTGGTGTTGTGTTTCTCTTTCTCTGCATCCTCAGCCACCATCTCAGCCATCATGATGAGATCAGCCTCCAGAGGATCATCAGGGATCTTCTCTTTGATTTCCTGGATGGTCTCCACAATGCGCTCAGCACTGTCCAGAGTTGTGGGGAAGAACAAAGGCACAGGAACCTACACAGAGACGCGGACACATTTACATCACAATACACTATAAAACAATACTGAGCAAGAAGGGAAAGTATGCAAAGTAGTTGATAAAGATCAAAAATAAAGATGAAGGATAAGAAACACCAAGGAGGATTTAAAGAAACCGTGATACGCACCGGTAACGGTAACCCCACGGGTTGAGGTGTGTATTGGGTGTAGAGATTCATGGGAACTGGTACATACACTGGCACTGGAACCGGCAGTACCGTGAAACTAGGAGCATCTGGAAAACAAAAACACAAACAACAAAGTGTCAAGCATATCCAACACACACCAAAAACCACATCTGGAGTGCTGGCATGTACCTGTTTGTGTGTTTGCATCACAGGCATTGGGTTTGCAGGATGTGCCTTTGTTTTGGCTTAAGGGTTTACACAACAAAGCTTTATTCTTGAGGATTTTGGGTGGCAGAGCAGCTGCCTTCGCACCATCTGCCTGTGTACTAGCAGAAAGCTGGAGGACAGAGCAAAAAGCTATAGTTTATAACAGACTTAACTAAACAAGAAACACTTCTCCTTATTATTGTTTACACTGACAGTGTTGTTCTAACAGTGGTTGCAAATATATTTTTCCTAAATAAACTTACATGTCCTTTCACTTTTACAGTAGAAGCTGGAACAGCACCTGAATAAAAACAAACATCTCACACTTAAAACATAAGCCTCGTATATCTGTTCAAAAGAGAATATCTACTGACAGCATCTGTTTAAAATACTGCCAAGTCTGAATGCAGATATAAAATGATGCAAGATGTAAAATGTAAAATAACATACAGTATATCAACAAAAGTTAACATTTCAATAGTAAATTTTTAAATTCGCACTATTTCACATATGCAACCAATTGAACATCAAAGAGCTTAGTCACCTTGCAAAATAGTGTTTCCTAAAACACCTGGATGTCCATTAGGTGCACTTGAAAGTGATATAACATTGGCAATGACGGGTGTAGCTTCTTTAGTACGCACTGCCGTGCGACTACCTGTAGGTTGGGGCAATACAGATACTGGGCTTGTCCCTGAGGAAAAATGATATGAAAACATAAGGCACACAGTGAAGAGAGATGAATATACCCACAGATCTATAAGTGAACATACCCTGTGCGGACACAGTTTTGTTTGCAGCTTTGGTAGCTGTCCCAGTGGTGCCCTGCAGACTGCAGAAGAACATCAGACACTGCAAGCTGCAGAAATGCTTTATCTCGCCCATCCATTTTACAGTTTCATTCATCTTCTTGGCCTGTTTGCACATTGAGCACTTGACTTCCTGTTGGAATCAGAAAGACTAAACGTTAAATAAATCATCAATTATAAATATTACATAAATTATCATACATTATCATAAAAGTCATAAATTAACCAGAACTCTAAACGTGTTATGTTGCTCACAGCATTTAAAACATGTGGGGAAAAACAATCTTGTAGCAAATTGTATTTCTTTTCGCTATATCTGATTTTAAGTTTAGCATTACAGTGAACTTTTAACGGTGTGTTACAGAAATATGGAATAGATTTTTTTTATGTAAAGGAGTTAAAATATTACCCGATTGAGCAATGACTTGTATTGTGTCAAGCATACATTTCCACAAAACTCCTCCTGCTTGTTGGCAATGACGCTTGTTACTAAAGTCTGAGCTGAACCGCTACAGTGCACGCAGTTGCGGCAGTGCTTCTTTCCCCAGCGCTTGACCAGGTCATGATTATAAAGTAATTTACATCCTGTACAATTAACAAACAAGCAAGTGAGAACTGTCGTTATGGAAATTCAGTATTATGTTAATTTAGCTTGTATTACTGACCCTCGCTGCAGAAACACCGGTCAATCTTGTTGATCCGTTTGACCTCCCTCACAATCTTATCAATCTTGCAGTATTCGCAGCGAGCCATGACGTTGTTGATTCTTTTAAACTCCTCGATACACTCGTTACCACAGAAAGCATACATTTTTTTCTGCAAGAACAAGTGAAGCATGCCACCTTTAGATTTAAAACCTTTTAAGCTTAATGGCGGTTACAATCATCAATATGCAATTCACCTTCAGCAAAGATTTCCAGAAATGCATATTTTTGTATTTTGCTATACTAAAACGTTTTTTGACTGAACAACAGTACCTTGAACTCCAGCAGATCTGGTTTGTGGTAGAATGACAGCAGACATTGAGCGCAGGGGATTTTGGTGACTGTTTGCGCAGGTGTGTTGGTCTTTGCTGATGAGCTGGACTCTGCAGATCTGGCCGCAGCAGGGACGGGTACACTGTTGCTTGAAGAGTTTACCGTATTCACCTGATTTTGAGATGGTTTCTTACTGAGAGACTCCTAACCAAAGCCAAACAAAAAGATCAGTAAGCATAGATTATTTCCAAACGGCTTAATATCTTTGCTTATAAAATATACTACCTGAAAACTAAACACTACCTGAAATGACACTACACAGGAAAAAGAGCAGAAGTTCTGAATGGTTCCATCAGACATGGCTAGATGATACTGAGGCGCTAGTTTCTTCTTGCAGCTGTTGCATTCCACTGCAGCACCTTGTTTGTATGCAAAAAATTAAAACCTAATATAACCTTGGTGGCAAATTTACCAAGCATATATTTAAAGGTATGATTTGTACGATAAACTAAAATGTACCTGAGGAACTGACAGTCTGGACCTTATTTGCGGTGGCGCAGCCGGCAGAGCAGAAGAGCTCTCCGACGCCCTCGAGGTTCGAACTCGTCACCATATCTGCAGCCGGGCGCAGGTTGCGACACATTTTACAGGCGACTGGATGTTTACTTTTCTAAAAGCCAAGATCAAATAATCTATTAATAATCATAATCTGGTAAAACGGCAGCTTTGTTATTCCAATAATATTTTTTTTTCTGCAAGGATGTTACCTTTAGAAAGGTTGTGAGGCATACTTGGTTGCAGAAATTCACAATGCTGTCCTCAAACTGTAAAGCGGGACGCGACCCGTCCGTGTTATTGCAGTACGCATTACAGTTCATACAGGAGTTCAATGACACATTATTAGCGGCACGGAATTGGGTGAAACACGTCTCGCTGCACAGCTTATGGGTAGAGTTTGTGAGATTCACTTGATGAGTATAACCCTATGAGAAATGACATAAGTGGATTGTGATACAGATCATACAGGAAGCCACATCCAAAAAAAATGTGCCACTTCAAGACACAGTTCACCATAAAATGGTAATTTTATGATAACTGATCCTCAGGCCATCAAAGATGTAAGATAGTGTCAAAAGCAGAAGCAACACAAAGTATATACTGTGGTCTTCAGGAGCGAATTAATCAGTCAAAAACCTGATCATTATTTTCAGAATTCAGATTTAAATCTTGTTCTACTGAAGGAAAAAGGTTAATTACATCTAGGATGATCTGAGGTTAAGTAAATGTTTACTTTACAGAACAGATGGTCACTTACCACACTCTTCTTCTGACACCGGCTGCACCTGAAGCTAGAAGAATTAAGGCATCTCTTGCTGCAGAAGTCCTTTGTAACCCCTGATGCATCTGCGGTGGTGTGCAAATCCTTTGGGTTGATCTCTCTGCAGTAAAGGAGGGTTAAAAAGAAATTGATAGATTTCAAACCAAAGCCCGAGAGAAATCTGCAGCGAGACACCACACTTACTTGTAGCAGAAGCTACATATTTTCTTCGGAGGCATCTTGACTACCAAAGTAGAAGCGCTACAGAGACACTGAGGTGAGCAGTAGAGATTGGAAGAGCCTTTGCGTTGGAAAGCTGTCTGGCCCTTCAGCAGAACTTTCTTACAGCCCGTGCAGACGACACCGACAGGCATGGCAGGGGCCATTGAACCAAGAGTAACAACAGGAAGTGATGCGGTTATTGCTGGAGTGGCTGCCTGAGCTGCTGTGGCATATAAAGAGGACAAAGTAAAAAACTTTAGACCTTTAATAGGCATCAAACTATTTAGCAATTAATAAATGGTCAATTCTATAAAAAACCATCAAGCAGAGAGATCATACCAACAGTCTTTCCTCCAACGGAGTACACGGCACCAATTTTGAATTCATCCTGTGTCTGGTTGAAGTCCTTGAGGTGTAAATAAGACAAGCTTATTTGTGAGATTTTCTAAACTCTTATTTTTAAAGTCAGAGGACACTTACGGCTGAGGTGTCAGGCTCATCTTTAATGGTTCCCATTGGCCGCTGTGGTGTTGAGGCTTTCTCATACTCTTCATCCATTGGTTCATCCTTGATATTCACTTGTTTTTCACTTGTTAACTCTGGCTGTGCGTTCTAGAAATTAGTTAGGGAGTTCATTAATCAACAAATAACAAAACTTAATTCAGAAGTTATTGCAAACAATTGTGCTCACCGTTCCAGCAGGCATGTCCGTTGTCTCGTTTTTTATTTCTACAGCCGATTTGTTTTCTGTCAAGAGTAAAAATCAAGCACATCATTTCCGCTTTCTATATCACACACAGATCTATCACACATGATATTACCAGCAGTATGTCAACTGGACATTCTAGCATAATAAACCCACCTGCACCTTCTGGTTTATCCTCGTCATTTTCAGTTAGATTCTTGTCCACATCCATTGGCATTTCATCTCTCACATCCTCGACTTTAGCGATCACAAGGTCTTCTGAACAATGTGCCGTATCCTCCGTGCTCATCTCTACCTTCTTCTCCTGAAGCTTATTTTGTTGTTCGTCCATCACGCTTACCTCTGTGCTGTTCTGCATACAAAACAATTAAACGTTTTTGTAAATCCCTTAGGACGAAGACCTGTACCCGTAAGTACAGCACACATTAAAGTACCTTAATTATCAATTGTTGATACAGTATCTAGCAGGATTAGTTTGTATGCGAGTAGCACGAACACATTACTGCACGCTTGCATTATCATGTCACTTGTATGTTTGTTGACCAATGACATACCAACAACAATCGCGAAACCCCATGATTTAAATTGGCAACACAACCATTACACCATCCCTGTCAGTCAGAAACCTAGGCGTTTGATGTTTGATGACAGCTGTACTGAAAGGGATAGTTCACCTAAAAATGCAAATTTTGTTTTATTTACTCACCCTGATATCATTCTACACAAGACCTCTGCGCGTCTTCTAAACACAAAATGATATTTTGATGGTCCAGAAAAGTAGTAGACATCGTTAAACCAGTCCATGTGATCATAGTGGTTCAACTGTAATTTTATAAAGCAACTAGAATACTTTTTGTGCTCAGAGAAAACAAAAATAATTCTTTAATATTCTTCTATTCCATGTCAGTCTCCAACGCGCGTTTACGAAAGTACCATGGCCGAACGCGCATACATGGGGGTAGACACCTGCGTTCTGACTTACAACCCGGTAGCGCTACACTGCGTTTACAAAGATAGGAAGACGCACGCTGTATATAAGACATTGAATTCTACATTGATTGTGCTGTAGGTCTTTTCAGCACGTGTTTGTTCATCCTACATGAAGAGAAGTACAGATTACAATTGTATTGTTTGGTTACCAATAGCAAAAACAACATTTTACATTTCATTGACCCCATTTTAGATTATGATGACATATACAATAACATTCTAGACAAAAATTTCATTTATAACAACCACAGACTAAGCACATTTCAATTATCAAAGTACACTTACTGATGGACAGGATATTGTTGCAGGTAAGGCGAAGTATGTTCTTGATGTTGATCGACGTGAAGGCACTTTTTCTGATGTTTTTAGGCTTGATAAAACCAAAAGTCTTGACACACCAGAACCCTCGTGTTGTTGTGTAGAAGTTTGATCAGCTGATTGAGGGTCGTGTGAAGAACCTTCTGCCTGTGGGTCTCGACTGAGCCGGGACGGATCATTCGAAGTCTCCTAAAACATTTAACGTTACTGTTGTTACTTCGATGTGTCTTAAATAATGCCTTGCATGACACTGTAATAGAGATGTGTTTGTGTATATACACACATATAGATACATAATTCATACCTGTAAAAAGTGGTTAGGCACAGCAGATGCTTTCAAGCGTCGTATCGTTCCTCTACCCACTTGGAAGTCGTCTGGTGAGAAATGTTTACTGCACAACTTCATTTGCTTGACGTATTGAAGTGGAAAATCAACGTCCTTCTGGATAGCCAACAGCCACAGTTTCAGTTGATCAGAGTCATGTAATGGGAACGTGTGAAAAGTAAGCCTCTCATCTTTCGACACTGGTAATCCTTTTTTACGTAGTCTGGCTGGTTTCTCGCAGTTCGGGCATCCAGGAAATGCACACTTTAGCACCATTTTAAACGCTACGCCAAGACCTACAGCACAATCAATGTAGAATTTAATGTCTTCTGTTGTGTAACGCTTCCAGTTTACATGTCAGAATGCTGGCATCTGCCTCCACACATGCGCCATCGTTTCGGCACACAACCCGGATGTGGACTGTGAGCGCACATCAGAGACAGGCAAGAGAAGAGTATGCTGATTAAAATACTTCTTTTGTTTCTATTGCACACAAACATTATTCTCATCACTTCATAAAATTAAGATTGAACCACCATGATCACATGGACTACTTTTCTGGACCTTGAAAGTGAAAATTACTATGATGTCTATGAGGGGGCCTGATAGCTCTTGGATGTCATAAAACATATCTTCATTTGTGTTCAGAAGACTTGTGTAGAACGACATGAGGGTGAGTAAATGACAACAAACTTTTTATTCAACATCCTAACCACTTTCTCTACTGAAAAAAAGTTTTTTCTTTCCCCTACAGGTAGTATTTAGCACTGCAAAACTTTGCTGTTTATTTACTTACCCCAGGTCATCAGAGATGTAGGTGACATTTTTTTTTTAATAGAACAATCAAGATTTTTTAGGTAATTCCGCAGCACTCAATACTTCATATAATGGATGTAATCAGGTGCCAATCTCCAAGAGTACTAAAAACACATATCCAACACAACCAGATCTAAAGCTTCTGACAAATGTCTGATGGAGGATGGCAAACCAGCTTCTGATGCAGCGTCAGTCTTTACAAACATGTAAATAATTGTGGGTTACCTTTCGAATACAGTTCAATACCGTCTTTCAGCTTACCAAGGTTACACTTCACGTTACGAAACAAAATGCTATGTTATTAAAGAATGAATGGATCTCAATTTGCATCACAGGACATCAGTGTGTCACCAGGAGCCACATGGATTACGGTTGTGTTGGATATATGTGCTTTTACAACTCTTAATTACATCCATTATATAAAGCACAGAGGGCTGAGGATTAAACCTAAAAATCTTCTTTATTGTTCAACCCAAAAAAGTCTGAGATGGCCTAAGGGGTGAGTAAAGACACCAGTTTCTCCTACACAGAATTTGGCAGAGGTGGAGAGGGGGTAAAATCTTTCCGTGGCAGTGGCGGCTGCCACAAAAACCCGCCACCGGTGGAGGCAGCCGCCACACAACCCGCCACAAGATCACTCACTGTTTACAGATATCTGACTCTTCCTTCGATTCAGGAGAGCAAACAAACATGCAATTCATGCTCTTATTTATACATTTTCATCTTTAACTTATCATTTATTGAGTGTATTACTTTTAAAGAACGCGCGTCAACCAGCCACATCGCAGCGTCAAACCAGCCACAAGATCAGTCACTGTTTACAGACACATGACACTTCCTTTTAATTATTATAGCAAACAAACATGCAATTCATGCTCTTATTTATACATTTTCATCCTTAACTTATCATTTATTGCGCTGTGTATTACTTTTAAAGAACGCGCGTCAACCAGCCACATCACATACCATTGCCTCCTGTCTGCCATGCTGTTGCCTTAAATGTCTTTGGTAGTTCGATTTGTTGCTGAATTGAAATCCACATTTCTTGCAGAACAGGTGAACTATTTTAACAGGATCAATATGGGTGTCCGGACAGGGTTCATCATCATCTAAGAAGTTATAAATATACATGGCATTATTACATTTTCAAAATCATTTCAAGAACATTAATGTAGTATAACTGTGTGCAATGTTTATGCTTTATGCACTGACCTGACGGTTTTGCTGTCACCATCATACCTGTTTTTATCAGAAAAACAAGACAAAAGTAAAATAAGTAAATTATCAAAGGAAACACTGAGCATATAAAAATGTAATTTCACAATTGAGAATAAACATACCATGTTTTTTCATGTGTGACTTGAAATCACAGGATCGAACAATTACTTTGCCACACTTGGAACAATGCCAATGGCTCCTTCTACCACACTCTCTATCAGGACAGTGACATGGTATTGAGAACTTCTCTATAAAGAAAGGTTATTGAATAATGAATGTTATGGATATTCAGTAACATTTATTATAGTTTTAACATTTAATATGGATGTTTAAAATTTTAATTTAATAATGACAAATAAACTATAACAATGTCAGCGTGTAAAACAATTACTTACTAGTTCCACCATCAGCATAGTGGATAGCAAATCTTAAATGCTTTTTGAATATGTGATCTCTGGATGCTGTTACACATATTCTACAGTAACAACAGTCCTGATCTCCTTCCAGACTTAAAAGCTCTTCTTCACTCACAAACTCAAACTTCCTTGCTGAAATTAAAATAAAAATGTATGAATAGCTGGACCAAAAACAGATTTTAACTGTGTAAACATATTTGTATTTTGGTTTTACTTTTAAAAAGACATGCATTACTATATATATTTATTTTCAGTAAAGCATTATTTTAATGATAAGAACTAGTAATAGTTAAATAATGGCCCATAATTAATAGGTAAGGATGCTTGTAATACCACAGGGCAAATTAGAAAATACACAGTAAAACTACAGTTACTACAAATAATAATAAATAAAGAGGAGCAAACTTGTTGAATTATTTGTCTTACCTTCCATGATGTAGGCCTAACACCATGAGTCAATCATCAACTGTTAAAATAAAAGTTTGATTTTGCATTTAGTAGCTTACTCACTACCGCGAAAACAACTAGCTGTATCCTAATAAGACGTACTTACCCAAAAAAGGATAGATGAATAATGAGCCTTGAAGACCATCAACTGTACTTTGTGTTAGCCCACAACCATCAGATTGTTGAATGCAGTTCAATCCATGGACAATTTATGTAGTGTCAATTGTCGGTTAAGTTTGGGGGTCGTAAGTGTTACAATTGTTAATCAATTGGGTCAATGTGGCTGATTTCAAAGTATTAAAATTTTTCTGCAACGCAGTCTCCTGATGTAACTCCACTACTTTTTTAAATTATGTTTTTTCTTATTAAATGTTTCTTTGTAAATACAGGTTTGCACTTATGGTGTTTTATTGCCTTAAATGAAAGTAGACAAAAAATGACCCACAACTCTAAATACCTTTTAAAAGTTTTTTCAAAAGTGTTTTTGAAAGAAACGTATTACATACACTCTAAAAAGTAATTCAGGGGACCTTTAGTCATTACTTAAATATTTACGTTGTTGTGAAATAAAAAATTAAGTTCTGAAATGCTATTAGACTTGTTACTTGTAATTGTTATTTTATTGAGCTGGGATGACACACAAATTATGCCTATTGATTCAATATACTATCATGAGTTGTCATAGCTTAAATTTTCAGTTAATCAAAAATGAATTTAATTTTAAGTTCTGTTCATGTAAAATACAATGTGATGTGTAAACGGCCCACAGTTTCGGGCATGTTCAAGACAAGACGAGTGACCACAGCTGAAGGTCATTGATGCTTAATGTGGTGAATGGTCAGTAATTGACGCTTAATGTGGTGAATGGTCAGTAATTGACGCTTAATGTGGTGAAGTTAAGGATGAAAATGTATAAATAAGAGCATGAATTGCATGTTTGTTTGCTATAATAATTAAAAGGAAGTGTCGGGTGTTTGTAAACAGTGACTGATCTTGTGGCTGGTTTGGCTAAAAGGGCTGTGTCGGCGCCGCTCCTTTACTTATAAAACAAGCGCAATAAAATGTAAGTAAATGAGTAAACTGTATAAATAAGAGCAATGTGGCTGGTTGACGCGCGTTCTTTAAAAGTAATACACTCAATAAATGATAAGTTAAAGATGAAAATGTATAAATAAGAGCATGAATTGCATGTTTGTTTGCTCTCCTGAATCGAAGGAAGAGTCAGATATCTGTAAACAGTGAGTGATCTTGTGGCGGGTTGTCTGCCTCCACCGGTGGCGGGTTTTTGTGGCAGCCGCCACTGCCACGGAAAGATTTTACCCTACTGCGGAGGTGGCCCGCTCAAACTTCTCTATGAAGAAAAAACCCTGAGAATGTAAATTTGTCATATATTTGCAAAAAGTGATTTTGTATGATGATGACACACAAAACGATACACTTAAATTAAATTACACTACAATTTGTCCTATAATGGCTTTTATTTAAAAAATTACTATACATTTTATTAGATGATATGAAGCACTTTGGGTGCAAATTACTCCCACAGTGTGACATTTTTAACAAATGTCACAAAATGGGTCACAATAATTCCTATCATGGCCCAATTTAAACTTGAATGGCTTGTTTTTCACTCAAATGTTAGAATTATAACATTCAGAAATATGTTAGAAATATTTGCAATGGCTAAATGTCATAGAGGCATGAAAAATCTGAACGCAATCTGAAATTATTGAGGCCCATGAAATCTACTGACTGTATCTTTATAAAATTGTATTTACAATGAAAGCATAATACAAATATAAAACTGCCAAACTAAGAATACTATTGGTGACACATTATCTCTACAAACAATAAACATATAGCATTTTACCAGGTTCATGCATAGGTACAAGCACAACCTACACGTAAAGTTAGTTTTACAGTGATACTGATTATAATGAATGATCACAACAGTTATTAATGTACTGTTGGAGCAGATGCATCAGTGCTTTAACTAATGCTGCACGTGACTTGAAAGCTCATCAGAATAAATAATTTGCTGCTTTTAATATGCTTGACTGATCAGTCAGATGTTAAAACCTTAAAACGAGATGACTTTGTCATTTCATTGTCCCGAGACAGTTATTCAATTCAGTTATTGGCATGCCTCATCATGTCACTACAGCAAATGAACTTGTCTTGAAACGCAACCTCGTCAATGTAAAATACTGCCCTGCATGCATATACAGCGGATCTTTACACAAACGATAAACAACACGTGGGCCACACTTTATAACCGTTCAAATACTCACGTCGGGGTGCTTATCGTCTTCTTTCAATGTTTCCCTGAACAGGATGGCGTATATACAATTGATGTAACATGCACCAGTGAGCGCCAAGGTTTAAAACATTAAAAAAGCATGAATAAGTGAATAACTGGGACGGATTCGCTTAGCTATAACTCCCGCGAAAGCACTTCCCTTAGCTCCCTGTAGCAATGCATTATGGGAGACGTTCACCACGCGTGCACGACCGCGCATGCGTGATAACACACCACTGTTACGTTTTATTTGAAGAAGCCCCTAGAACTAGTACTAAGCTGTCGCCGTGATATAATGTTTGTGGTTTGTTTTAATTTTCTAAATGTATGATCAGCCTGCGCCTGACTTTTGTGCTACTAAAAATAAAAGTTTATATTAACATTTAGTAGAAATGCAGGTGTTTTCTAAACACCTGTGGCTGTCATCTGCCCCCCACTGTCTGTCTACAGTATAACTCTCTCTCTCGACCGTACACAGGGTTGCCAGATCCCTCAATCCCTTACATTATCTGTGCGATGCCAGAGATGCATGCATTAAAGATATTGCTTACTTGTGGAGATGATTGAAATGTTTTCCCCGTCCCTGACACGGTTTCTCTTGCCTTTGCTCCATGATATCGTTCATGTACAGTCGTTCTTCGCAAGCAGTGATTGGTGTAGATTGTTTTAGTGCCAGCTGCTTTACAGATCTGTGGCAACATAGAGCCAAGAAAGTTCACCCCCATGGGCTCTCTAGAATACCTGACGTTAGAAAAAAAAGACAAATCGTTGCCTTGTAAACCTGTTGTATTGTAGCTACTTTCAAAAAATATTTGTAGTTTCCTAATGAAAGAAATTAAGACGCACTATTATATTTTTGTTCACAAAAGTATTTTCAAACATTGAACTTTTTTCTGGTACTGTTACAAACAAAAATTAAACTAGCTAATGTTAAATCGCTAACTTACCATGGACCCTCCAAATAGCGTGTCCGCTTTGGATGCAGATAAAAGGCCGTTGCATTGGGAGGCAGCAATGACAGGTACTTCTCCAATGAAGCGACAGGGCACAGTCGATCTCCTGCCTGCTCATACATGACAGCTCGTGCACGTTCGTTGTTTCTTTCATCTTTATAGCTTTCGCTGAATGTTGCAAACTTCGTACCGTCCTCGTTAAGGCAAATGCTAAACGAATCAGGCTTCAGTTGGCGGTATTTCTCTTTAGCTCTGCGTCCCATATGCAGCTGGACATCAAACCAGACTTTGTTGACAAGACCCCGAGGTGTGTTTGGATCAAGTGCACGAGAGTGCCTGATTTTCTGAAAGTCTGCCTCTGTTAACACGGGATGGTGTGATGTTTTGTCAAGTCCCTCACGGCGAAGTTTTTTCAGTACTCCAACGAAAACCTTGTTACTGGTGATAAACTCTGGGTCTTTCAACAGACACCAGTGTCGGCTGATAGGTGGATCATTGATGTACCGGTTAAGCCCCGCACGTAGGCTAACATAACTGCTGAAACCGTAACCTTCACCCTTCCCGTTTTTCACAGTGGCGTAAAACTGACGGAGAATCTGGTTTAGCTCAGTTTTGCTTATAGTTTCTAAATCAATAACTACGTCTTTCTCGGAACACCAGGTCCGTAAACACCGAGCAGACCACATAGTCTGTTTAATAGTCCCGGCTTCATTTCTTGTCTTTTCCAGTTCCTCGATTTCTTTCTCATCAATTTCAGCGTGTCTTCTTTGTTTGTTATCTTCTTTCTCGGTTTCGTCCATCTCTTTCTTCTCCTCATCAACCATTAAGTCAGAATTTACATAAAAATCTGACATTTCTAAGTGCGCTAATACTGACAGCACAACTGTTGCCAAGCAACACACACAAGCGTTGCAGTCTACTGACGCAGTGACGCAGTACTGCTTAAGAAATGAGGTCACAGATGTATGTTTGTTGAGTAATTTACAACGGTTCCAAACGCGGCTTGATAAATCACAATCCAGGACTGGAACTATACATTTTAAAATCAGACACAAACTCTAGATATGCCTTTAACCCTTTATGGGTGTAATAATCATAGACCTGTATAAGTAGATGCCAGATTTTACCACACTTCGATGAGTCCACCATTTTTGTCCTTGTAGTTGCTGTCACCATCAGAATAAAAAATCAATAGGTTTTCCAGGATGCTTTGCACAGCGTTTGCAAATATAAACCGTTTAAATACACAGAATAGGTTTTATATCAGTCTAAACACCCATAGAGGTAGATGTTACACTCCGGCCGGGGTAAAACAGAACCTGAAATATGCCTATCTATCTTAACACTGCTTGTAAATTTCTGCATTTAAACAGTCGGTTTTATCTATTCGGTTTTAAACAAATATTAACCACACAATAGCGTTGAAATGTGGGGCGTCTTTAATCGATGCAGGTCTGGATCGGCCTTCTCTCTTAAACAGAGCAAAGTTTTTGGTTTGCGACTTTGTAACTTTACAGACTTTATACATGCACAAACACATCCATAACACACTGTAGATAAATAAAAACATGAAACTGTGTCAGATGACCCCTTCGTGAAAAATAAATGCATGACACTAGGATGTTACTTGCACCACATCGCCCAGCAGTAATTGATTGTGTTATGTCAGACTGTTTTGGATTTTTCTAAAGCGTAAGGGTGGTGATTTTGTTATCCAGCTCATCCATAAAACCCTCATCAACTGACTCGCTGTCCCTGCCATCCTCCTCTCCAGCTCGTTCTGCAGGCAGGAAGATGTGCACCTCCTTACGGGATGCTGTAGTGGGTAATGGTTTGGATGGGAGGCAAGTCTTTCCTCTGACAGATAAAGTTTCAGAGTTGAGAGGTTGTTTTACTAAAGGCTGCAGGGCTCTGCGCCCTGTGGTCTGTCTCTGAACACAGGTCTTCCTAACTTTTGATATAGGTCTGAGAGGTTGACAGAAGTGCATGTAGACATGATGGTAGCTCTGCTGTGGGACCGCTTTGTCTTCAGAGGTCTTGCAAGATGGCAGAGATGAGGTGCACCTTTGCAACAACGAAGGACAGCAGTTTCTTGAAAACTCTTCAGAAAGCGCCCAGTGTCTTGGTTTGACTAGAGATGACTCACTGATACTGTGAAAGATAAAACCAAAACAAGTTTGCTCTAGATTTTGTCTGTTTTTTACAGCATTATCTAATCTAATGTATCTGGTTGTTGGAAAAGAGATGCTCAGGTTTCTGTACTCACTTTGTCAGTTACCACAAACCCAAATTCTTTTGGAGGCGAGAGATAGTGTAGTTGAAATTTAACCAAATATTATAATTCTACCAATTTACTCATCCTGACGCCATCCCATATATATTTTCTTTCAGCTTAATATGTAACTTTATATTAAAAATGCTTTAATGTTTGTATCTTTTTATTATACTTATTTAATAAGCACATCCATTCATTAACATTATTAAATGTCTTTTGAAGCATTTGTGTAAGAAAACAATTATTATTTTGGGCTTAGTTAGATAAATTTGTATGTAAATAAGCAAATCAGAGTGCTGATGTAATTATAGTAGCATGTTGATAACTTATAATGGTTTTGTGTCTCTCGTTTTGCTGATAGACATTTTAAGATCGTAAGCTTACATGCTTATTTCACTTTTACATGCTATTATTTAAGAACTATTTGTATTCAGCTAAAATAAAGTTAAACGTGTGACAGCATAAGAAAAAAAAAGTATTCTCATTAATTGGATGATTTATTCAGTTCAGGTTTCAAAATTACCATCACTCCATTCCTTAGTCACAGATAAACAATGGTCAACAAAGAGATCCAGTGCTGATGCTGAGCCTTTGGTATCAGCTTACCTGACTGGCGTGGTGGTGGTCCGACCATGTGTTGATCTGGGCAGAGACGGTAGCCTGAAACCCTCTCCGAGCTGTGAGCCACTGGAGGCAGAAAGTGAAAGCATGGAGCTGGACAGCATGTATGTTTGGGTCAAAGTCTGTCGACTCATTGCCCTTTGACATTCTACAGGTTTCATGTCTAACACGAGATGTACTGTCTGACTCGTGCCCGTCTCCACAGCACCAGACTGACTGCATGCACTCTTTGGGGGAGCATGTGTCCACATACAGTCATCAATAATTCACATGCATTAAAAATACATGGGGCAAGCCTATTGGTCGCACACTGCCAAATAACCTCCCTCCCTGTGTCCTGTTCCCTCATTTTGATGTCTGCTTACAGATGTAGTTAAGACTAGATAGCACACAAAATGCAAAACTGTGACTGCCATATGAGTAAACGTTTATGAAAAACTTACGGATGCTTTAATTGAATTACCATTTTATTTAACAATATTTACACAGTGGCTTAATAAGGATGCATTTATAAACATTATTTGCCTTTTTATATTGCAGGTTTTATTTCACTTTTTAACCATTTCCATGAGTAACCATCGGCCAACAGGACACGACAGTGATTAAACAAGAGAAACATAGTACCTTGACCCAACTGATTCTAGAGATCAGCCTAAGTCCTACTGGGTTACAGAAGTTTGTCTGCATTTAAAAAATAAACATTTCTTATAAATTGATCAACTTGTTTCATGTGGAAAAAACACTGATGTAAAATAAACCACACAGATATTCCGCCATACCAGTTTATTTAGAATAAAGGTAACAATAAGGTATCAAATGCTGTACTCGGGATCCTTCAGTCACCACGTCATGTCTGTTGAACTCCAGGACTAAACAAGACACACAAAAAAATGGGTAACTAAAAAAAATTGGTTTCACAACTGTATTAATAGTAAAACGTTTCACATACCTTTAGACGATTACATGTCACTGAACACGAATATCCAGTGCCAAGAAAACATCCAGTTCAGAAAACTGTTTTGTGTTGATCTAAACAAGATTGAATACATTTTACTCAAACATACACCTGTGTGGGAGACATTTGGTTTTATAAAGAGAGATGTGAATGCTTACCCTTTTCATACACTGGTTAACCAATCATCAACCTCCTTCAATCACCCAAGGCTCCTGCAGTGAGAAAAATACAATGAGGATACACACATAAAAGTCCTAACATCCCTGCTGTAAGACTGAATTAAGGCTGGATTGCCATCATTAAAACTGTACTAGTTCAACCTCACACAATATTTTTCATTTATATACAAGATTAAGTGTTTGTTTTATAAAGTACATACATTCTTTTTAAAAGGAAATTGCTGAAATATTTTTTTTACCTAAAAGGTATATAAATAAGGTAATAATGGAAACATTGTATATTAATTTGCATAACATGAATCACACATTCACATTTTATATATATGTACAATTACTGTTTACTAAAGCCAAAAGGGCCAACTCTGTTTTTATCTCCATTTGATTCAAACACTACAGTATGTCTGTTATGGCTGCTGTACAGTTCAGTAACAGACCAGCTAATGACAGATAAACACTCCACACAGACAACACCGCCTCAAACACAATGTTGGATTTCTAAAGTGTAGTTTATATAAAGTGCATGTTGGGTTAAGGTCCGCCTCTCCAGAGGCATTCATCACGCCACAGTGGTGGTTCTGGCATCACACTTCTCACATCTATAAACTCAACTTTAGATCAAATAAGAGTTATTAAGAGCAGAAATCTGAACCAAAGTAAATGGATCACAGTGCAGATAAACAAACATGTACACACACATCCAGACAGTCAAAATACTGATTCAGCACTAAACTGTATGTATAAACATCACCCAGTAGTTGTACGAGCACACACACAGTCTTCTTTGGTAACATGACTGATTAACACTGCTGGATGATGTACCAGCATCACAAGCTTCAGGTAGATTTGAGAATGAAAAGTAATCGTCATTACCCAGAGTATTTCCCACCCCAGTCCACATACAGAAGTTAGGAAAAAATGGAGGCAGCATTACTGTGATGTCCAAATAGCCATGACGTAAACCAACCGGTGGAATGCCAGGTTTGAGAAGAGATTTGTTAAGAAAGCTAAAGTACAGTAAATGTTGAAAACTGCAGTACTGAAGAGATTGGACAGTAAAAGAGAAGCAGGGTCTAATAAACTCCTTTTGCATTAACAGACAATCTAAATATTGCAAATCATTTAGAATCAAACAGGTGTTTGCCATGAGTGGAACTGGTATGCCAAAGATATTGATATGAAGACAGTCATAAACAATCATGGAGAAAAACGGGGCGTACAGATAAATCAAAAATATACATATAGAGCTATGGTGATTGTTTCACAATTGTAACATTCTTATGTAAAATCTGTTTTATTTTTCAGTGACGGCCTATTCTGTCATCTCTCTACTCTTCTATCAATAAATCCACAAAAAGACTAAAATATAACAAATGTATACCTTAAATGCTTTGCAAGTTGCTTTGGATAAATGCACTTGAAAATCAAATGCATTTAAAAGTCCTGCGACAACAAAGGCAGATTTAGCTTCAGTTAACATTAGCTCTTAGTATTATTCGAGTAAAATAAGTGATGCCTTCATCTGTAATCCAGCAAATTTAACCTATTAAACATATCAAATATAACGTATTATAAATTGTCTTTCATTCCTCTTTTTTCTTTACATAATCTGGGCTTTCAACTGCAAAAAACATGCTGCTATTTGCATACATCATTGTAAATGATAAATCTAATATATAGAAAAACAATGTTGTTTTTAAATAGATCAAGTGGCACAAAAATGAAATTCACAAGTGCCAACATCACAAGTGAACTACAATAAAATCTTGACCTGAAAATTTATCCAGATTTATCTTTACAGAGAACACTCAGTTGCGATAACATTTACCACAATCATAAAAGAAGTTTCAGTTCACAGCTTTTCACGATCCCTAGAAAAGAAAAATGGTTGCAACTCCTTGTATTGTACTCCCAAAAAATGCCACCACCCCAGTCACAGGGCCTTTCTATTTCACTACTTTTGCACCAGGCAGCATGTATATAAGCGCTGCACAAGTAATGCTGCTGTCATCCTCAAAGACATTAAAGAAAACCTGATGATACACAAAATAGAAGTCAAAGTACTACACACATTTCAAGTCTTTGCAACACGTTCAGAGAACAGCAAAAGAAACTTCTGCACTGTGAATCCATTTTTCAGAGATGTGATGCCAGAACCCCGGTAACATTCAGCACAAAAGGTGATTCAAGTCGATATGTTATTTGGTTTATTTTCATGGAACAAAAGACAAGATCACTTACCTTTTTCGGTGATATGCAAGCATACCTCTTGATGCAAACAAGTCCGGGCTCAACTGATCCACTGATCTGCAGAACTACTCATCCTCAATGTAACCCAACTGCTGGAGTCTCAAATGTGTAGTAGTGGTTGAGCTGGACACTGCCCCCTAATGCTTAACTACCACCGTTTGCTCAATACACATTACAAACACAGAGACGAGCTCTGAACCGGTTTCTCTGCCAAGGTCAAAGACCATCACCATCAAATAATCTAATCTCCCTATTAATAGTATACTTAATGGTCCCAGTATATAGAGGAAATTACATGCGTATGATGTCAAGTAACTGTTAAATTAAGTTATCTGAGAATAGTCTATAAATGAATGGGTCTATCTGAAAAATGAACTGATTCCTATGGAAAGGTCATATTTTACCAAGTATAAAGACAAAGATAAACAAGATACTGTAGATCTATTACTATGAATGGGGGAAAACACAATGCTCAATACAGGCGCTCTAGTGATGGAAGTCCCACCTTCCAGCAAAAAGATTCACAGGGGAAGGTACTCGCCAATGTTTGCACATGCCCCGTGGCTAATGCGACCTGGAAAAACATTTTTAGCATAATTTAAGCTCAATAAACACAATTTATGGTACAGTTGATCTCAACTGCGACTTTAAAGACATCAGTCTTCCCCTATTCATGTAGATGGGTCTCCTATGACCAAAATAGTTGCCCCAAGGTGTGCCGAAGAGCAAAAGTTTGACAGAGTACAATCCTTATTCTAGTTCTGAGCTGGAATAAAAGATATATATTTTATAGACAATACCCAAGACATATTATACAGTACCAGTCAAAAGCTTAAAAACTCACCGTTTAGTAAACTTGTCAAAACCATAAAACAACACACTTGTAATTGTGGGAATAATTTCGTGACTAAAAGCATCCAAATAAAATAACAGTTATATTTGATCATCTTCAAAAGTAGTCAACCATTTCCTAGAATTTGCAAAATCATACTCAAAATCATAATTTTATCATCCAGCTTCTTGAGGTCTCAATCTGGGAAGCTTTTTATCTATGCTGAACTCTTACTTTCTGCTTTTTATTTATTATTTGCTCCAATTAATCTATTTCAAAAAAAATTTGTAGTTTTCTAATTAAAGAAATTAACATGTTGGCACAATTATATTTTCGTCTACAAAAGTCATTTCAAACATTGAAATATAAACCTTTAGGTCAATGATTTTTAAGACCATGAGAAACGTGTCAATTGTCTCTAACCCTTAGACTGGTACTGTACATTAGAGGATTAAATTGAAACATACAATAATACTAAGAAATTACAATATAAACAGAAGTTGTATGAATCAAGTTCAACAGTTCCTGGCTGTAATATTCTACAAAACGTCTTGTGTGTTCTAAGGAAAAAATTTGTCAAAGGATTAAGAACATGTCAATTTATATTAAGTAACTGCCATTGGTGGTAACACTTCACCCAAAGCTACTCCCCCAAATCACAAATTAGTAGTAGCATGAATAGACGATGTGAATGTAAAACAAAAAAATTACAAAGTTTAGTTTAAAAGACTTGGCAGATTGTCAAGTAATCATGCGTCGTGCACTTACCAAGTCTGAAGATGTGTCCTTGAAAACTGAAGTCAATTTTATTTTCCTTCCTTTCTGGCTAACACTAGCCAGCATCTAGCTACAAGGGTTTTAGGCAGAAAAGGTTTTTTCCATACTAGGCTTTCGTGGAAACAGTCAGGGTAATTTGAGAGAAAAAAGGGGAAAAGCAAAAATTCTAATATATTTATATTTGTAAGTGAATATATTGACTGTTGTTTTGAAAGTGTCCTTTGATGCACACAGATACAGCTTCTATTAAATACTGGGGCTTTCGGATACATTTATGATGATTTGAAACAACTTTCTGTATTTTTATTAGATATTAAAGATATGCAATTTGCAGTGCATGGCATTTTACATGAGAAGGTGGCCATTTCATTTCCTGCTAAAATGCTGAATGTAAATTACCCTCTCATGCAGTGATCACTACTGTGGACTACTATTAATGTCACATGGTTTCTCCACATGGATAGGATCTAATGGTAAAGTTGCATATGTCCTCCTAACCGGAAACTACTACTTACTGCAACTTGGTGGAAATTAAACGCTACTACAACCACCCAAATACAAAGTGCAGCACATATGAACTATCTCTGCCAGGGTGGTCGGTGAGGCTGTTACTATAGTAACTGAATTTGTGAGGTGCAGAGAATAAACATTCAATGAACAAACTCTCAAAATGACAACATGGCGGAACAACTCAATCTTGTGGACTCGTATCTACTAAAGGAAGTTAATGATATTAGCCATTTAATGCATTTTGATAGCTTATGCAAAAAGGGTTATTGTTTTAAAGGTCGCCTATCAGTCAACCAATAAATACAAAAAACTCATTAAGGTTTTAAGTGTGAGATCTCTGGACACATACCAGGGTTCAACAAGGAGTAAGTTAGGACGTGTGCCCATGTGAGCAGATTCATCACTAGGTATTGGACCATTTCCTCTGTACAATTCCACTCCTCCACATATTGCAACAACAGGGCATCTATGGCACCAGAATATGGAGGATTAATAGGATTATAGAAGATAAGGTGAAACTGACAACTAAAATATAGCTTAAACAAGAAGCAAGTGGATCTTGTAACGTCAAACACATGACTGTCATATGATGGTGACTCCATAATTTGTAAGAATTCATCCTGTGCTGGCCAAAAACAAGGACACTTTCAGTGAAGCTGTATAATCACCACACAGGAGGGGAAGATCTTATAAGTCATTGAGTCCAAATGTACCCCACAGATGCAAATAACGATGGTCAGATTTCTTGCACTTCTTTGTTGTGATTGCCTGGCACCTACAGAAAATGTTAGTCTGCAACTTAATCAGTGATGGTTATATAAAACGTTCAATAATATTTTACTTTTAAAAATAAAACTCCACATTAATAATCATGCAATAACAGAAACCTACAATAACACTAGCGTATAAACCTGACCTTTTACGGACCCATAGAAAAATGAACTGTGTTCGTTTTTAAAGCGTTGAATCAAATCACCAACCAATAAAATCTATATTACCTAAAAAGTAAATGCTATAGTAAACTGTTTCTCAACATTATCTTGACAAATTTAATGCCACTTAACAAAACATTAAGCTGAAAATTACTAAGTAACCACACAATAATGGAACAATCTTTAATTACTATCCTATGATTAACTAAAGCCATTTTATCTCTGTCAAGCATTGTTTTAGCAGTGCAGGTTGTGGGTTCATTCCCCAGACAACATGTACTGATAAAATAATCATTTCCTAAGTCATTTTGAAAAATAGTGTCTGCCAACAAGCTAGAAATTCTAAGAAATTGCCTTTCCTGTGTGCAATATGTGCAAGAGAACAGTCCTTGGACATGATGTCTGAGGATGAGACTTTTGGCAGATTCATGACTAAAATCCAAACTCGGAGATAATTCCGAAAGTCACGAACAAACCTGTTAAGGGAAAACATTATAGAAAAACAGACAATACATTTTTCCACAATGTATGTGTGAAAGCACAAACACTAACCTAATAGTATAAGCCTTGGGATCTAAACCACTAAGAACTAGAGATGACATACAGAATAGATTAAGACCAGGAGAAGCATACTGTAAATGTTCAATGATTAGTGTATTGCATAAAGCAGCTTGTTGTTTAAATGCCAGTCCTTCCTCTGTGTGAATGCAGAGTTCAATCTACTCTTGTCTGTTTGAGTGTTTTAAAGAAGATATGATATAAACTGAGTCAAGGGCAGTATTTTTCTGAAGCTTTCAGTGTTCTTATGTAATAAACAATTCATTTACATTAAAGTGAACTGCTCACAGCATGCTATGTAAAGTGGGAGAGAGATGTAAATATGCATTCTGGAAAGGTGGGAAGTGCCTATGAATGTAAATGTACTTTAAATTCAAGGCTTGTAGTGTAATGCATGGTGTCTTATGGACTACAATGACACTACATTACTGTGATGAAACAAAATGTAAAGAATTATGTAGGTTAATCCCTAAACCGCTTACCCGTAATCAATGGCTGTTCGATGAAGGTTATTTGGAGACAACCTTTTTCTATATGCAAAATTAAAGTTAACACACAACACCAAACTTTCAGCTTTAAAATGATTCATGCAATGTTATAAACATGCAGCAAACATAACAAGAACAGTTAAGAACTATTTAGAAATACGTTTTTAAAAAAAGGCTTTGCTCAAATGATCATCCTGACCTGGAAGTCATTTCCAAAAGACTTCTTCCATAACACATTTTTGAGTTGAGTGAAACATTTTGGAACACATTACAACTTTTTGTTTATTTGTACTGTCTTTTTAAAGCTGTTATCTATGTGCTTTTTGGTTTAAAGATCAGTTCTTGAACAAACAGATATTTATAGCTTTAACCCATGTAAAGATCAAGATGTAAAGTAACATTGAACTTGTTTCTAAGTGATAGGCACTATAGAGAAAAACGTTACCGTACAGACTGCACATTTAATCTATTAGTACTTTATTTATCACTTAAAGAAACTTATTCACTGTGCATTCCATTACCTAAAATCCTGAAAGAAAAACTTACCAACAATGAAATCTTGTCTATTTTTTGCAGTGCTGAAATATAATAGTAACAACAGCACAGTGTCTGTCTAATGAAATTTTTACAGTTTAAAGCTGCATGTTATTGCGTTTTATGTGCATTAGCAAAAAATGCAAATGCTCATTATAGTGGACAGCAAATGCAACTACAATTTTTACAAATGACACCAGAAGCACACTAATGCCAAATGAAATACTAGTTAAGTAATACAAAGTTAGGATAGCCTAAAATTAAATGTTCATTCGGGTGTCACAGCATCATGCACACATGCTATTTAAAAAGCATTTGAAAGCTAGTGAAAAGATAAAACTAAATTGATAAATTAACCAGTAAATATTTTCTTTGGGTTTAAGGAAACACCACGATAATGGCCCAACACCACATTTCCTACACCAAGTAAAACAAAGAACACATCTGTCCTGTACACAAGACAGCATTTTGTACTGTGTTCATGGCTTAAAAAATACTAGTAAAAAAATCTAAAATTTCCTAATGCAAATTAATCTGATTATTTGGTTACAATATTTTCACAGGATTGGCCTTTACAGAACTATCAGTCAAAATGTTTATTCACATCATGGTGCACACCACAGTAAGAAATGTATAAACAGAATGCTTTAATAGAATGCAGTATTTATTTTTAGTAAGATTCCCTCTTCAGAAAACTACCCAAACCTATTGTTTTAGGAGCCAATAAATTAGGACTAATGAGTCCTAACCAGACGTGACGCGATATGATTTTAGCAATATTCATTCTCTCTCCACACCAAAAGGTGCGTGACAACCAATCACAAAACACAGTCAATCAAAACGGTTTACTTTGTATGTGCACCTTCTTTAGCTGAAGTGCAAGAGGGTATATGAACAGAAATAAAATCTGTATTTTGATGCTGTACAGAATGATATACTTTTATGCATCTTTCTGTGTGAAAATTATAATGCAAATAAAACCTGATTCTAAACTTCAGTCTCTCAATGTTTGCCATTTAATATTCATGAGATGCAGAACGTCTACTGAATTAGATTCCTGTGTTAATAAAACGTACATTATACAAACGTTTATAAAATAGAACCCCTGTTGCTCGTCCTGTATTACTGTCGTGGGTGGTTAGGACAAAAGTTTGCCTAAATAAATCAACATGGACAAGGTTTTACCCTTTTATAGCACGTCACATCACGTTTGATTAGGACACTGTGTGAATTTGTGAAGACAGAAATGTGGATTTCAGGAAACTTGAATGCAAAGAGCAGATAAAGGAGTGACTTAATTTAAGAAAAGTACTCAACCTCCAGACACGGTCATCAGGTTGTTATATTGTCTACAGATCAAGAAGTCTTTTTGCTTCAAGTGCAAGAGACTGCAGGTTCAAATCTTGCTTAGTTATCGTTTTAAAAACCATTCCACATGGATGGCCAATGTATACACATACATAATAGAAATTAACTATATAAAATATATGTAAAACTACATGAAAGTATGAACACAGGGCAAAAAAGGCAAGTGCCAAAAACTATGCCTATTAAGAAACGAACAGTATCTCAAGAGAAAATGACTTCTAAATTATTATGTAAAATGATTTACCATCTAGCTGGAATAAACAGTGTGCCAATTATTAATCTGGGGAAACCAGGAGTTCATTAGATGTTCAGGTCTAAAAGTTAAAGGAAAGATGTACAGTTAAAAGTTAAAGATAGGATACCAGGCTCCGATGCCTTGAGAGTTTTCTAAATTAAAATCGCGCCAACACCACCGGAATAGGATTTGGGAGAACAAACTGTACTCTTTATTGAAAATGTACATGTATTACTTCAAATGTAAATGGCAAAGAACACAGCCATAGAGAGATCAGAACAACTCACAATATTCACCAGTATAAACACAAGTAACATGATGGCAAGGTAAAGACTAGTAGGAAGAGAAAATTACATATTGGTAGCACTAAGCTAGTGCTGACTTGAACTGTTTTATTATTAAACCTATTAAGAATACAAAATAAAAATGTAAAGAAAAAAGCGTCTTCAGAAGTCTTCAGGCTAAAATTGCAAGAAAATTCTTGAAACTTAAATACATCAATTCTGACTCCAGAACTGAACCTCTGGAATCCCACATACAAATCTGCTTTAAAGTGCCAGATCAGAAGCGTGGCTTCTTAGCAGGTCCATCAAATTCCTCACGGACCCTGCCATATCCTGAGTTTCCAGCACCCATGCCCCTTGAACCCCCTGGGCCACCTTGTGGGAAACGCTCATTGCGCTACATGGATCATCAGTTATTTATCAGTTGGGAGGATTTAATTTTGTAGAAATTATGAAGTTTCCATGGGTAGGGGAGAAAATCAACAGAGTTCAATAAGTTCCATGAGTTCATATGAGCAAAGTGTTTTAAAAGCGGGATCCAAGGTAAACAATCGGTGAAACAGTTCCAACACGCAGATCCACGGGTGCCACAGGTAACATAGAAAAAGGAAGAGAGGGTAATGTATTCATTAGACAAATCCCATTACATTGCATTCTAATAGCGCAGCTTAGATAGTTACCACAATTTACAGACACGAAAGACATTTGCACAGGAGACTTACAAGTGCAAAAGTGTCAACGCTTGTGACATTCACCGTTTAATGCCCCAAAGTAACAATCATGACAATGAGGCTGAGATTGAATTATTGTATTTTGCTGTGAAAAATGCCTCTCGTCATCGGGGCCAAAACTATAAATTAAATAACAACAAATTTAACTTTGTTGTAAAGCAAGGATTATTTGTTTTCTATAGTATTTTTATATATAAACAGATTTTTGCATTTGTAAACAATCATGGTCTTTATCAAATGCAATTTACCAATGATTAACAAACACCTGAAAAAATGAATTGGTATATGTTTAGTAAATATTTTATTTTGGTTTACCAAGATTCTGTCTTTCAACAGAGAAAGACATAGTTTGTTTTAGATCACATCCTACTCGGCGTGTTCATCTGGTATATAGGCATGATACACTAATTAATAATTAGCAAATTACTACACGATATGGAACGTCACAGTAAGACAAATGTGTCTTGACTGTACAGGATCACGTTGTGAATCAATGTTTAGGTAACGCAAACGGCTATTAAAAAATGTCCAGTTTTCAGACAGTAAATGAAAATCAAAGAAAGCACACTGTTGTCAATGTGTAACATATAATTAAGCATCAGTATTAGAGATGCACCGAAAATTTACCCACAGGAAACTCCAGACAAAAAGTCTGATTTGTCCGTTACCATTTTACCCTTAGAGAAATAGAAATCAGATAATAGAAGCTTTAAAATATGGAAAAGCAGGGTGCACATGAAAATAATTATATTCAATGAATTGCAGATGCTGCTGCAAAGATTTTTATAGGAAGAAGCTCAAATTAATGGTGGATGAGACCTGCACAAACCCGCTCTGATGAGATGCACACAGAGAGTCATATATAATGTGGTCAAAACACAACATGCAAACTGTAATCAATACACACAACTGCAAATTCATTTTACGTTTGCGTTCCTCAATTGGGCAAGCATTTATAAACAAAAAAGCATAGGTGCTTACATTTGTTGCAGAAAAATGCATCTTTAGCACTACCTTAAGAAAATGAGCATAATAAATTTATTCAGTTATTAAACATTATTCTGAACAAAGCCAATTTTAAATCTGAACTTTTACTTTTCAGGCCAGAGATTTTTGGGGTTTGGCCATGAATTTTCCTTTCGGTGCATCACTAATAGATAAAACGTATGTACCAAAATTCTGCTGCTGTATCCACTTGTTGCACAGGCAAATCTATTTGCAAAAACTTAAGTAAACATGAAATTATTTGCAACTCATTTAACATCTAAAGAGTGACATCTGAATAAAACCTGTTTTAACATCACAGTTACTGAGGAAAGCAGTGCAGCTTGTAAACCTCACTTCATAACTGCAAAAGATGCACTGGTGACAGACACTAAAGGCCGTGATAATTAGTTGATAATTGAATCCTGTACAGAGCAGACTATAGGGTACAACCAGTCCAACAATGGTTTAAATAATAAGCACTTTAAAGGCACACAAAAGTGTAGATTAGCTCTACACAACAGGTGTTTACACCATAATTATAAATTAATTCTCAAATACATGTATTTATATTGTATCTTTAAACATTTATTTTAGTCATGCATCTAAAAATGTACATGACAATACACAAAATTAAGATTAATCTGATGTTTAATGCAGTTGTTGCAGCCTAATGGACAGCAAAAATATGATGTATACATAATCTCTCTTAACAAACCTGTAATTCTTGGCCAATCTAACAACACAATGCCATAAGAAAGCAAACAGGTAAGAAGTTTAAAACAACATCTAAAAAGCCAACAATTAATCTTGACATTCCAGCTGCTCCTACAGCACCTTAGACAATCCAAGAAAAGGCTCAGGTAAGCATCAAGCTCACAGGTTTGATATATAATTTTTGGACTTCAAGGCGTGGATAATTGTTGTACTAGTGTGTTGAAATTAAGAAATTATTTTAACATTTTGGGAATTTTTAAATGTAAAACTCCAGGTAGGTACACCACACAAGACAATTTCTCAGGAATGACAATGTGTGTTACGCAGTTTGCTAAAGTGATAGTCCAAGAATAAACTGCCAGCCAATCTCTCTTCACAGCAAACAGGGTCAAGCGCAACTTCATTTTTGCCAACCAAAATAAGCACAATTTAATGGGTGCCAACCAACACCAGCTCCTCAAAAGCTCAGCCTCATAACATTTACAAAAACAGTAACTTCATTCACATTTTGTAAACAAGTCGCTTGCGTCTATCCGCACTAAAGGCCTTGTTGTTGACCTATTCTTAAAACTACAAAAAATGAGAGGTCCATACGTAGAAACAGGATTTTCACATGGGCACCACGGCAAGACTGATACGACTCGAGAGGGTTGTAAGAGTGACATGAGTAGTACACCACAAAAACAAGCACAGCACTTCAGAAAAAAGGGTTCCACCACATTTTAAATACCACCCAAGTTATGTCTTTTAAAAGATGCCACATTGCTCATTTCAAAACTACACAAGAACATAAATGTGCCTGTCTCTATTTGCAACTGAGACAGGACTTACAAGTGCTGTAAGCAAACGGATAATATTTTTTAGACCTTAGTACAGACAGACTTGTAAAGCAACAAGACAAAGAAGCGAGGGGGCTGAGCTTGAGAGCTGACTTTTTAGGTGCTAATAGTTGGTGGCAATGAAATTAAATCAGAAAAGGATCAAATCACACTATCCAGTGACAAGTCTCCAATTCCAAACCTTACATCTGAAATATCAACCCACATTTTTTGAAGGCTAATCAACAAACGGCCAGAGTCTTCATAAACAACAGTCACATAATACACACACTCGCACAACATCCACTCCCTCTTTCATCTCAGAAATACATTACCATTTCGTTGGACACCATGCCTCCTGGTGCTGGTCCGCCCAATCCTTGGTGTGCATCAAAGTTCATTCCGGCCAACTGGAACTTCTGGTTAGGTGATCCATACGGCATATCTTATTTTAAAGGAAAGCATAAGTTATTAATACAATAGGCATACATGGAGAAAATGAAAGTTGAATTTCAGAAACATAACACTGATCTAATGTATGATCTGAAATGAAACAATAAGTCATCATGTTTGTTTTTTCTGATTCAAATAAGCATCATACCTGCCAGTCCCATTCCTCCAGCAGGATTCATTCTCATCTCCCTTTCCCTCTGGAGAAACACAAGAGTCAATTAAGATTTTAGTTTTAATCAACATAACATGTTTATACAAATACTCCTTTAAAAAGAATTCAATACTTACATTATCCATATAGCCACCCATTCTATAAGACTCCTCACGCTTGCGCCTCATCTGTTCCTCTATTTCCCTCTGACGCATCATATCTTCCTCTCTCCTGCGGCGTTCTTCTTCTTGTCTTTGGATCAGAACAATCAATCAGTCAGTAAGTAAAATGCTGAACCAAGGAAGGGCCTTGAAACAACAACAATCAGACATACCTGATCTGCATCTCTTTACGTTTCTGCATCTCCTGACTATGCATCTCTTCCATGCGTCTGAGCTCCTCTTGACGTCTAAGAAGGTCTATTAAAAAACAATTGTTTATTAAAACAGAATTCAATAGGCTTTGTAGCAAAGGGCTATTAGGGTTATTCAATTAAAGCATTACACTTGCCCTGTCTGAGCATGTTTGCTTGATGCTCATGATAGGCATCTTCCATCTCTGCCTCCAGCTTCTCACGAGCTTCACGAATGTTTTTCTCCACTTGCTGCCTCTGTTGTTTCTCCATCTCATCGAGGGACTTCCAACGCTGAGAGTATTCAAACTCAAAAGTACCAGGACGGGCAAAACGTGGAGGCTGGTCTCGTTCCCTAAAGTCAAATCAAAGCCCATTATAAAATCTTACCATTACTAATATACCAAGAAATACACTAGGATAAAGTACAGTAAACATCTGTTACTGCTGCCATATGACACCCCCACCCAAATGAATACTACACCATCTGCCTGGCTTGATTTGCAAGACAAAAGACCGTAAACAACCACTGAAACCAACTGTTCTTTGCAACTGAGATTTTATTTACAGACTGACAAAGAAACTGGAACTTACTTTTGATAACTGGGGTTCTTCTGTGCAAGCTTCTCCGGCAAACCATCTTCATCATCAAACTGCTCTAACAATTCAACAACAACTGGACGGGGTGACCTAACAAAAAAAGATAAACATTAACATGAAGTCAGTCTCCAAAACTACTCAATAAAACAAAATGCACTGCTGTACACATTAATGAACATTATCTTACGATGTGAGAAGGAAAACGCCATCGTTACACCGATCAATGGCCTTGCGAGCTGCGGGTTTTGAAGAAAACTCCACAATGCCTTTTCCCGTTGAGCGTCCACGATCATCAACGATAACAATGGCTCTTTCTACTACACCAAACTGAGAAAAGGCCTCATCCAGTAGCTCATTTGAGACAAAGGGAGATAAGTTACGCACAGACAGCGCAGCAGAGTGAGTGGCAAAACGAACACGAAGTGGTCTGCCTTTCATCGGAATGTCATCCAGCTCAGCTTTTGCAATCTCTGCCAAAGCCCGGGATTCCTACAAACAAATTAGGTTTATTGAGAACGGATATTGTAAATGTAATCATTTTCATGATCCAGTAATAAAAAGACATGATTAGCATAGTGATTACAAAATCTTACCAGCCTGATGAAGCCAAAACCTTTGCTTTGATTAATAAAGATCTCACTGGGTTCTCCATACTTGGCGAACAATTTTCTGAATTCTACTTCGGTAATGTCATTTGGCAGGTTCCCAATAAACAACCGGCAACGTTGAGTATAGGTCTTCTCCCCAGGTCTGCGAAGCAAAGATAGTGACGCCTTCAACTCCTAAAATTAGAACAGATGGAAAAATTCATATGCAGGGTTACGTTCACAACTACTTATACGAGCCGTGCAAAAGGAAAAATCTAATGGCCAACTCCATGTAAATGTCAACATTATCATTAGAAAGGTTTTTACCGCATGGACAGCTCAGATGTCAATATTTGGTGATTTAAATAGGTTTTTGAGGTCTCATTTTTTGCATTTTTTTTTTCAGTCGGGTAAAGTGCCATTTTCAGAATTCTCACATCCATAACAGTCCATATTTTCCTCAAAAATAGGACATCATCATTTTTTAATTAAATAAGTCATCATCATCTACATCTTTTGCTTTTGGTTTGTGCATTGCAATTCACAGAAATCCTACATCCTTGCCTCTCAACAAAGTGTGTTCTTTTTTGTTGTTTTTAGTTAATAAAAAAGATAATTTAACATACTGGTAATAAATACACTATTGAGAATTTACGTTCAGTTTTGACTGAAAACGTCACTGGAATTGCTATAATGCAATCTAATCACACACAGTGCAAACAAACGATACATCGGTAGTTATTGCATTACGACGTTTATAGAAAAAGTGAATAATTTAGCAAGCGATTGATTCGTGAGGCAACAAAAACACAACCTTCTTTTACAAACGAGGACGTGCTTAATCATTAGCCATTAATAGGACCGCAAAATAAAACACATAACGTTAACGAAACAAATGAACGAACGGTCTTCATTTCATCTTTATCGAACATTAATACAGACAAATACATCAGGACCAGGAATCAGACCTATTGTTTAAACATCCACAAAATGGCGGATGTGCCTCAGCACGCCATGTTGCAAAAAGACGTTCACAAAAACGATAACTTAACACATGCAAGTCGCTTAAATTCCACCACAAATGATTGTTTGTAATATTTCAGTTTTTATTTTACCTGAGAGAAGCCCTCGTTCTTTGGGTTTTGCTGTAGCGTCTGCTCTGGTTCTTTCTTCACAGGGACGAGCGGTTTTTGTCCATTCCCCATCCCTGCTTTATTATTCTGCTTAGGCTGATTATTATTATTCTGTTTGGGCTGGTTGTTGTTATTCATATTCAGTTTGGGCTGGTTCTGTGGAGAACCCAGGTCTGGCTTCTTTACGCTGGCGTTATTCTGAGGCGGTGGAGACTGGATTTTCGGGGCTGTAGCGGGGCTGGCGGTCTGCGGTGTGGCTGGGCCTTTGTTGTTACTCTGTTGGGCCAAATTCGGGCCCTGGGCCGGGGGTGACTGGATCACAGGCTTAATCTGGGCGGGTTCCTGGGGCTTCTGCGGCGTAGATACTTGATTGGGTTGGTTCCCCTGATTTGCTCTAAACCCACCAGCAGCCTGTCCTCCGCGGTTTTGATAAGGATGCTGGTTTTGATTCCGAAAGTAAGGGTTTCCCATCCCACCGCGCATCCCGACGCCTCCGCGGCCTCGCTGCTGGAATCCTCCGCGGTTACGGGCACGGTCACGAGACATTATCGCGCAATAGATGATTGGCAAAAAAACGTTAAGAACTTTCCAAAGATGATAGATACGATTAAAAACACAGTGTGGTCGAAAACACCGCCGAAGAATGTGTCGTCTTCACTCCCGCAACCAGTTCTGCAAAATGGCCGTTCTGCAGCGGGGACGATAATAGAAATGACAAGGCGCATGAGCTCACGAACTCCACCCCAAACCAAATGACGCTTACTTACGTTCTGGCGCGCTCTGGTGGCGCGAGAGAATTTGGTAGGAAAAATAACAGTTTTAGTACTTTAAAAAAGTTTTACCTTACTGTTATTCTTAAAGCACCATTAAGAAGAATTAACCATGTTTTCTTGCTGTAATAAGCACGGTTAATTTCCGGTTAGTAGTTGTAGGCCTATAATGCAAATACTTAAAAAAAAATGCAAGAATTTTGGGGGCAACATTTAATACTTTCAAACATCCTGACCTATCTTCTGGAAAGAATGTATTATATTTGTTATTTTGGATATTTCATAATATCTTAAGTATCTGTAACTTATATTTTCTGTACTTAGTTTAGTAGCCGTTGGTGAACATCTTAAAGCTACATTAGTACAATCATGTTTCACAAACTAACAGGCTAGTCATTGTGATTGAGCAGTCAATGTGTGCCCACTTCGCACATCATTTGCAACAAATCCATTTCCTGTCTGTTGGAAACAATTACATTCAATAGAGTTTCCTCATCCACCACCCCTAAAATGTTTTGGGTGTCCTTTACGACCATAGTGGCTTATAACGGTGTCTTTAGCTCCAATAAGAAGAACATTTGTTTTTTGACTACAAGGATTTTTCCACCATTTCCACAATACTATTATGCAAATATTTTTTTTTTTTATAAACATAATGCTTTAGATTTATTTAGTGTCTTTGTGAATAAAATGTGAATATTTGTGAATATTTTTGTATAAACAACTAATGTGGTTTATACCCATCTATTGCATGGCACATTCACTGATATTAACCTTCTGTTTTATTTCTCTTCACACTTGAAGTCTGTATCAGCCCATGTGGAGACTTTAATTTCCTTTTTGTCTCACCTTTGCCAGTGCTGATTATTTCCTGAGATATCATAAGGCACTTATACATTAAAACAGCTGCTATTGTGAATCTTACCCTTTAAAATGCAGAGGGAGTGTTGTTCGTTGATGTGTTCTGTCAAACATTCAATTGCTTCTGTCGCATCTGAGAAAATCAAAGCAATATTATTACTGTCATTAGTAAATGATACAGAAATTAATATATGTTTAACACATACATTAATTAATCTGTTTTGAACAATTGTTTCTGCTCAATGCACTCAGTAATTCTCATTTGTTTGTGCTTTAGAGCAAAACCGCTTCATTTTCAAACACTTTAAAGTCTCAGCAGTGTCTATTTACATTATTGATTTTCATTAATTATTACAGCTTGACAACCGAAAATGTAGTTTAGCTCATTATTATGGGTTACACTGTCCAAATATCTTGACACATCTTTCAAAGTTTGTTGGCCCGAGGCTAAACATGCCCTGAAGCTGTTCCGCTATAGGTTTTCTTGAGCTGCTTGTTATCCTGAACTGTGTAGTGTCTAGTTTCTGACCCTTATTGTAACAAATAAAATGTCTGTTTTCATTTGATTGTACTCTTCTGCTTACAATCCACCCCACACTCATTCTGGGCATCAAAATCAATACATTTCATATAGAAGGTTTATATAAACACTGTTAACTTTTGAAATACTTTTAAAGAAACCTATACTACTGACATTTTACAAGCATTTTAGGGACACTCCAAGTATATTCTACAATGCATTTATTATTTACACTTAGATTTCCCATTACCCATTTACCTTTACCGTTTATGAATTCAAATTATATCTTGACTTCTCTGCCAGATGACAAATTGCTAACTGAGATCTACCTGCAAAATACAATTACATACACATCTACATGATATACATGAGTTTATAATAAAAGGGATCTGACTTTGTAAATGACTGTATAATTTTGTGCCTTTAACCACATAGATATTCTCACCTGAATAAACCAACAAATAGGTTGAGAGCCTTCATTTTAATTCAGGGACCAAGATGAGCAAGTTATACTATGGAGGATATTAGTAAGCTCCCATCACAGGGCAAGAGACGAGCTTCCTCCTGCCTTCCTCTAGTAAGTCAAAGTGAGTCTCAACTTTTATTTCAGCCACATGATGGCTCTAGTGTTGCACCATTGAGGAGATCTGAGGCTAGATATATCCAAGCCTGTAGTGAAAATTATATATGCAGTGCCAAGGAGAAACTAAATGAACGTAGCATGTAAAATGCCCCAGAGAGATACACTTTATCTTACCCATTCAGTTCTATCAAAATAGCTTGGGATGTATTGAATTCTTTAATAATCAGACTATTAGTCTGTTGACAGCCACGATGTGTAGGACCAGGCAGGACACAATAGCTTCCACTTGGAGCCATTTACTGAATAAAAGAGGATGTTGGATGTTAATTTTCCCACGTCACACATTCACATACAGAGGCAACAATAGGAACCTATGGCACCTATTGCATTTAAATGTAGCTAGAAAAACTCAGACATAAAAGCTCACACAAAAAACAGTCATTTATCTTTGCTACTTTTATGAAAACTTGAAAATATGTTATTTACAATTTGAGGTTGTTCACATAAAATCGCATTTGTTTTTATGTTATTTTCAAAAGTAGGATCTTATGTCAGCTCTTAGTACTTCATTACAGCTCTTGTACAAGTTAAAGTCACAGTCAGTTTTCAGGTCAAAGTTCAGCATTTAGAAATACATTTTTCACAATAACAAAACAACAAAATTACAGACAATTCAAAAAGATAAACAACCATAAATACAGATAAGTAAGTGTACAGCATAAGCAACTACTGCAATATTCCATCACGGGGAAAGAAAAGTGAACTGTGTCCAATTATAAATTAAAATTGATAAAGCATATGGCTTGTAAGGAGTTACAGATTGTGAGAGGTGACTATTTCAGTATGACTCAGTGTACCGTAATGCATGCTGTATGTACAGTTAAAGATGACTAATCTATCGTACTGAGAGAGGTATAAAGTATAGAGACAGATGTTGATGATAATGCCCGGATTGAAGGTCATTTGCTTGTGTCCACCCACAGTGCTCACAGTGTGCCCACATTGTGGAGTGGGTATCTTTAGAGACAAAGAGCAGATGCTCAAGCTGAATGATGGGTGCATTATCCTCAAGACCATGGCTCTATTGTTGGCGGATCAAAGTGCTATTTATTCCTGCGTTGAATAACGCAACATGGCCCTTAAGTGAGTCAATTATGGGATAAAAGGGAGCAGGAAGAGAACGATAACAAGAGATCAGAGCATTCATTACATTAAGAGTCATCTAACCTTGGATAATTAGAAATCACAAATGCTAAAAGATCTGGGCATCTTACTCTTCTTTTAATTATTTTATCACACATTAAAGGTCATGTTCTGAGGAGATCCTAGGAGCATTGTGTACTAATCATAATATACAATGGATGTTTTTTGGCTCTATAACATGTCATTTACCCTTAGTGAGCATCTGAGTGAGCGTGCTTCTGAATAAAAATGAGTCACAGGAACACTCATAAAATGTGCACACAGAAGCATGATGCTAATGCACACTCTCCAAAAAATCTACTTATGAGATTCAGAAATCTAAAAGATTAAAGTGGTTTTGATCACTATGTTTATTTCTTGATGAAATGTGCATATCCACCCAAGAAAAAATAACGAAACATCTGGCTCAAGGGTAGTTCTTACAAATTTCCATCTGCCTGCAAAAGTTTTCCATTCTTTATTCAGATTGAACTGCTTCACCGCCCTCCTCTCCCTAAGTGAAAAGCGCTGTGTGGATCCTTTGTTGGATTCTGATTAGAATGAAAAATTATGATCAATCAATGTTTGTTGAAGTGCTTGACAAGTTTTAGTTTTCTTATGATGCAAACTCTTCAAAATCAGCTCTTAACCTTTTATTTAAAAGTAAAAATCTTTTAATTAAGTAGCTATGATTATTTTTATGCATATTTTATGATAGGTCTTATAGTACAGCAGACTGCAATTAATGCCTGGCTTGACTACAGAAGACACTTTAAAGCAGCAACAGGCAGGTCAGATACAGTCTCATCCTCAGATGACACAAAAACAAACCACCCACAGTTTGCTTGTTAATGAACTGATGCATATTGCATACTAAACTGGATTGAAGAGTTTTTTAATCCAGTAAACACCACTCTGATTGGCTGATTCATGCAATTTACAAGGCACAAAGTGTATTCATATTCTATGCATTTTTGTGCATTTTCTTTACAATCATGGCACACTTTTAATTATTGTTTAAATGACTGCTGCATAAAATATATCCGATAAAGCCGCCCTTAAATTTGCACATAAAAATATGATGTGATTGGTCACTCTACACTCTACTGTCAGACAGCGTTTTCTATCTAAGTAAATCACTTTAAGCTTCAAGACGGCCAAACGAGACTTTCAGTCAGACCTCTTAGTGAATTCTCTTTTAAAATTTTGAGAATGGCTTTGGACTAATACGGTCCCACCCTGTAGCTCATCCTGCCTCTCACATGGAGTGAACATTGAGGATTAGTTCTAAGGTGCTAGGGAAAGATAAACAGTTGCAGTCATGCAGATGGGGTTTCCTTTAAACGTCGTGTCCTCCCCTGAGTCTGACTTCACCTGTATGGCAACTGGCACAGACGATAATGATACAGGAGGCATTTTTCTACAGGCCACATGGGGGATGAATATAAGGTATTTAAAACATCTGAAACAGACCATGGGGTTCAGGCAGGAGATATAAACTGAAGATTGTGCTCTCTTTCAACTCCTTTGAGCTTCTATTGTTAGCATGATGGTCACTCTTTTTTATTTCTTATCACTGTGGTTCATTTGCTCTATTAAGGCTCACTTCATATTATTGCCTTGTTAGACCACAGACATGTTCAGCTATTCTACCAGAAGCATTTTTGATTATATAATGTTTAGATTGTAAATGATTTTAATTAAATTGATTAAATTAGATTTAAATTAGATTTAAAATCAAGGCTTCATTTAAATTTATATGCTGTGTTGAAAAAGTGTGATGCGTGTCTTGGTTTATGATCCACTGATTACCAGTATTAGCCAACCTCCTTTCTCTGTAAAATACTGCTTACTAGCAAATGAAAATGATCTCTTTCTTCTGATAATTAATCACTTAGCAATCGCGAGAGCTAAATTAGTGTTAAATGCCTGAGATTTTAAAATCATCTCAGGGAATCTTTGCTTTCCCTGCTGAGGTGAGAAGATGTGGGGAGGAATGGAATGACAGGGTGTGCTGTTGCACAGACTATTACTCCTATCTTATTTTATTCTGATGCTTGAAGATAACACACGTTAAAAAATAAAAGTGCCATAAGAGAACCATTTGTAGCTGAATGCTTTCATGAACAACATTTAACATCAACAAAACCTTTATGTTTCACAAAAGGTTCTTATAGTGTAAAAAATGTTTTAAAAAATTAAGAACCTTAAGTAAATGGTTCTTCTCTGGAAGTCAAAAATAGTTTTTCTGGCATCACTGTAAAGAATCTTTTTTAGCATCTTTACTTTTAAGTGTATCTCATCTCTTGTAGTAACTTTGGGTGTTGACCACTAATAATAAACCGTATATATCTAAGTTCACAGTGCAATCTGAATTAAATTAATGCCATGAACTGTAAGCACATCATTCCTTTATTCTGTTGTGATAAGCGACCCTGCATCATTGCTTTTAGATGAAATCTTACACCACATCTGATTCCATTGTGTTGCTCCCGCTGTTGTAAGTACGGTCATATATCAGCTAAAATCTGATATTGTTACACAATCCCCAGTCCAAATTTAAAGGCCGTCTGACAAAAAACGAATAGCGAACTTGTCTGTGATATTTATTCACTGAGGTCATGCTGACCATAATATATTTTGCTTCTCTTCCTCTTAACCTTAAAAACTGTACACGCTGTGGATACAAGATGTTTTCATTTAGTTGAGATGATGTTGCAGCACAGACATGAATCAAAATTGATCACTTGGTTTTCCTCTGTTTCCAACAACAGCCAAGATTTACTGTTCCTTTAAGTTCTTTGTGGTTGTGCTTTCAACCTTTTAATGATTATTTATATTATCTACAATAATATTGTGCAAAAAAGTAATGAAAATGTGATTTGCATAATGTTTCTTAATGTATTTCTTATATGCTGTTGCTACATGTAACGACGGCCTCTGTCAACAATTCCCATTCATTTATATCTGAACAATCAGCAACTGCAATTAAATGCTGATTGCATCATTGACACTCGAGCACTTCATCACTGCATAATCCGACACTGATTTCTTGTAGCCACAGACGGACATCTAGAGCCAGATTGATGCTGTAAAAGATACTACCGTAGCTCTCTGATGAAAAATCATGATTTGTTATCTCAAATTAATGCTAAAATGAGGTTGCACTGCCACCTGCTGCCATCTTAGCTTTGGCTTACTCAGATTTTAGGCAAAAAGCTAAACTTTTTTTGAGTGACTTCTGTTGTGCTCTTTGTTGTCTTGGTCTGCCCTGTCCAATGCAAAAACAAAATCAGCATATTCAGTTTATTAAAAACCACCGCAGCCCACCGTGGTAAACCGATTTGGAGCTCACATCTGGATGACACGTATGAAGCTCTACTGTTCACTGGAATTGAAATTGCACAAAGTGTAAAATCTCATTTCCATTCGTCTGCCTCAGTCCACTGGATGCACCACGATTCAAGTTCATGCAAAGCATATGATAATGATTTTCAAGCGGCAGATATTTGATTATACATTCAGAAATGATTCCATAATTTAAGCCTAATGCGTGACTAATAGCATCTTCCTCCATCTCTATCAGGGCTTTTAATAGCCCACTATTGTGCAGATTTCAAGAGTTTGTTGCAAGTTTAGAAGATGGAGGAAAAAAGCAACCAAAAGATGGAATTCATGCTGTCGTTTAGCCAAAGGAAGTTTTAATTGGTGCCCTGGGGAGAGGAACTCTTTACGGTTGCAAATTTCTGCCTTTGTAGCAAAGCCGAAGAGTTGAGCGTACATCGGGGACGAAGAACAGTTATGTTTAAGAAAGTTAAAAGGGCTTAGCTGGAATATACAGCATATGTTTGTTTGAAAGTTTTATTATGAGACTAAAAAACACAAAAGCTTAAGGTATTGTTGCATTTTAAAAATTTCTTTTTCACTGTACATGCAAATCCAGTTTTGTATTAGTCCACTGTAACTGTAAAGTATCGAACCGGATGAAAAACCAGAATGTTCATTTCAAACCACAAAGAAATGTGCATCAAAAAAGTAAATAATGTGAAATAGGATGAAATAACAATGGCTTACGGAGGGAAGATTGACAGGCAGCCATCACACATGAGTAATTACCTGCCACTTCACATTTTGCTTTTCAGTCAAATCCTGGAAAGGTCACTGATGGCATTTGAGAACATACAAAAATGGAACTAGATGTTCATGCTTAAGGAAGCATAGTGAATCTGCAAGTCTTGCCCTTTGGTGTATAGTAAAATCTGTATAAATAAACAAATATTTGAATTTTAATACAGCTGGTAAGCCAACCCTGCCCTCACTATCACTTCATCTCGTTGACTCAATACATCTATTATTGGGCAACGGTAACAGGATCAGTATACAAAAAATCATGACAAAACAAAACTTCAAAACTCAGAGATGTGTCATTTACATTTATGCAATTGGCAGATGCTTTTATTCAAAATGTATTTAATCAATACATCTTTTTTTATTGGTTTGTGTGTTCGCTTGGATCAAACCATGATCTTTGTGTTGCTAACGCAATGCTCTACCAATTGAGCTATTGGACTTTTGTTTAGGTTTAAAATACTGACCGAATACATAATGTGATAAAATACATAAAATTAAAATTAGGTTTTGAGAAACAGACGAAAGAAATATTTTAGTTTAATTTAATTAGGCCTGATAATTAGACATGAATGCACAATTTGTGCATTTTAACAATACTTCATAACTTAACCTGATAACTGTCATTGCACATATTGAACATACACATGAACATGTGCTGTCCAAACTACAATTTTTTACATTTTAGATTTTGAAATATAACATTAACATCAACATTTTTATTTTTTTTTAGTTTATGTTTATTGTTATGAAAATTTGTCAAATACTTAAATATTTGAGTCTTAGACCTTTCCATCAATATATAGTTTGTCAATAAAATTCAACTATGAAATATTAAAATAAATAGTGAAATAACCTAACAATAAAAGTGTTCAAGCGGAACGGTGACATTTAACAGGTTAAATAAAAGAATTTTCAAAATATTTTTCTTTTTACTAAATATATTTACATAGCTAAAAAAGTGCATGTGTTGGTTTAAATGGCCAACGCTTCTGCTTCCATCTTTTTTTACCCATCTGAAAAACACAACAAGTGGTGCTTTATACACTTCTAACCTTTTTCTTATTCACGCACTGCGCTTCAAATATCTCTGTCCAGCCCCCAACCCTTTGCTTTTCCACGTTGTGTTTAATAATAAATGGTGCTCGGGCATGACTTTGCACACAGATCAGGCACCAGACTGAGGAAGTGTAATGTGGTTCTGATGAAAGATTCATTGCTAAGAGTGGGTCAGCTAATGCTTAACTAAGCCCACGCTGCCTCGTAGCGCTGTGTTAGGTACAAATGTGCTTTAACTAACATCCTCATTCAGAACCTGAAACAACCCCACTAACATCAAACTTCCAACCTGACTTTAAATTAGTGTGATGCTACTCACGGCTGTACATGTACCAATAGGCTTGATGATGTAATTTAGCAGTTTGGCAGGGACCTTGTTTAGAGATTTATGGACATTACTAAACTTAGTTTATAGTGAGATGTCTACAGTAATGTCTATCATTTTATGTATATATTTTGATAAACTAAGTAGACTCGAAAATATCATGAAAAGCATTGGCTGATGGCATTCGACAATACTGGAAGCTGCCTCACAGGCATGAGCGCATTATGTCTTGCAGCTGAAAATGATGATGTATCAGGTAATATAATTCTTGCATGATGGTTGTGGCACATGGATTGAACTTTTCTACTCAGCTCCTGAAAGCACAATGTAAATGTCATGAAGACCTCACAGAAAGTGTGCATGACTGATGGGATTGATGGTTCCAAAGATTTGAAAGCTTTCTATTTTTTCAAGCAGAGCAGGACTAATTGAAGCATTTGATTGAAGCAATTACTTTTGCTGTTAATTTTTAGGAAGGAATTGTGGAGCTGTACTCAGTTTAACGTGCTCCAAAAATCAGCAGTAATCAGCAGTAAAAGTCCCTAACTGCCTTCAAACAAGATACATTTACTTGATAAGCAAACAAAACATTGTGTCCATATTATAATAGATTACATTATTATCACACAATCTACATTATAAAAATACTTTTTTCTTACAATACTTAAACTAAGAAGTAACAACTTGTCAACAAGGTAAGAAAAGTATCTTAGTAGACATTTTCTCTTAAAAAGATCTCAAACTAATTTTCTTTCCAAGTAAATCTATCTGTTTTAGGATGTTAAGTTAAATAATTTTTGCAGTGTTTACATTGGTTATTTGTATGCAAAAGGCAAATGCCATAGCTCATGATTTGTTTTGTGAGCATACATCCATGTGTATAATTTTTTTGTTCTGTGTTGGCTCCTTAAATCTTGAGCCATAAGCACATTTGCATAATTCCTCTGTGCAACTGTCACATTTAATTATATTGAATTCTCCTCCTTTAGCCTGTGCCCATGTACAAATTCCATTAGTCACAATGTTTATATATTTTTTCTGTACTTTGCCCCTTATTAGTCTTTAGTTTGTAAGAATGGTACAGGGGTTGAGACATTGTTCAATGCTCTCTCTCAGCCATATTTCTGCACAGAAAATGCACATAATTCTTTCTGCACATAATTCTTATGTCACTTGTACTTTAGTGAGCTGTACCAGAAACACATCTTGTCTGCGGTTCCTACTGACTGTGGGACTATCTGACAGTCACTTAGAGTAAACAAGAGGGAATTTATTTACTGTCTGACCATAATCATTTACAAACCTGCTGTTCAGGATTTGGTAGAGTCGCATGATGTTCGACGGGTGGTTTGCGCATCAGGTAAAAGACTATATTTGCAATAATGGGCCTCATTTAGGAAACATGAGAATAACAAATGTCTGTTTAAATTGACTCTAAAGCCCAATATTGCAAAGATACTCCGGAGAGATTAAGGAAAATAGAATAAGCATTCCTTAAAATACTTTTTTCTTTAAAATAGCAGAAAACTTTCATAGTAAAGTAAAGAATCGGAGCAAAATATACAGTTTGTATTTCCTAAGCAACTATATCAATTTATTGTGAATAATATTAAAATCTAATAAGAAAAACAGACATATGCAAACATATTCATTTAGTTACCAAGGTATTAGCTATTCCAAGCACATATACATGCATTCATTTGTTGTGTTCAACTTGCACAAAGGTCAAATACTGAAAAGCTGATAATGATTAGGACTTTCTCTCCACAAACCTACTGATAATTGACACCATGACAATTAGAAGGGTTAAGGCTGAACATCAAACACTTAAGGCAAAGCTACTCTTAAGCTATTTTTAACCCTACAGCAAGCACACCTACATACACTAGGCCTATTAGGTAGACACTTCTTTTCAAAGCTACTTGCATTATACAGCCTATTAATGCATATGGTCCCTTGGTTTTAAACCCACATTGTGTTGCCGGTGTCAATACTGACAATATTTCAACACTATTAAAAACACGAGCACAATAATAACATCACAGTCTGTAACTAGAATTCATTAACACAACATGGCTGCACAATTTCTCAAATTAAATAAAAAATGCAGCATATATTAATTTTATATTTGACTTTATATTTTAACCAATTTGCGGTGGTTTCTTTAATATGTAAAACTCAACACAGTTTTGTTGAAATGTAATTATTTTAGACAGATTAACACTTATTTACCTTTTGCTTGCGTTAGGTGCTGCGCAGATTTACCGGCGTATGACAGATATCAAATATCGCGAGAGTAGACTGCTTCCCATGCTTTCGAATCGTTCTCGCGGTACCTCGGTGTACCCAGCGCTGTGTGAAGTTAAAAACACCTGATATCTCGAGCGGACGTATGGAAGTGAATGCGACAATCAATGGACATGCGGATGGACTCCATTCGTTCACTTTCATTCGTGAGATATTTAACTTGTTTTCATACATTGTGGGCTCTGTCAGGAGTTACTGTTCTGCGCGCGACCAGCGTCTGAAGTGCACAGCCACACACATGCGCATTATCGTGTGTGTGTGTGTGTGTGTGTGTGTGTTTGGGTGAAGGTAAGCAACAGGTGTTACACTTACTCACTTTTTTGCATCTTCAAAAGTAGTCATCCTTTAGATTTTGTAAAATCGTACTGTTTTCATTTTATTATCCAGCTTCTTGAGGTCTCAACCGGTAATGAAAGAATTGGACTCTCATTGGCTGCTTTTTCTCGCTTTTTCCAAGTAATCCATAAAGAAAAAATAAATAAATAAATATATATTTATTATATGTATGTATATAAATGTGTGTGTGTGTGTGTGTGTGTGTGTGTGTGTGTGTGTGTGTGTGTGTGTGTGTGTGTGTGTGTGTGTGTGTATATATATATATATACATATATTTTAGTGCACTTTACTAATTAAAGATAATAATATGTTGACACAATTTATATGTGTGTCTACGAAAGAAATTTTAAACATTGAAAGATTTTTAAAATGATTTTTAAGATGATGAGAAACATTTTGTAAGTTGTTTTTGTGTCTAAACTTTTGACTGGTACTGTATGTAAACGTACAGGTATTAAGTTAGTTCAGTAGTCGGTTGTTTTATGGGTAATGTGATTGTCCTGTTTCTGCGATTGAAAAGCAAAATTGTGGTAGATGATAAGACAAATAAACCTTTGTTAAGCTTACTATATTAGTTATATTTATGTCTTAAGAATCTAACACAATTTAGCTTCTAAAGTAAATTTAGTTTGTCTGATGGCTTTAGATATTTTGCTTTAAACAATACAAAATTGATGTAGAAAATGACTTTTTGTAGTGTGCTTCAAAGTCCTCGACAGTAAGGCCCTTTCTTTAACAGAAAGCTGTCTCATGTTTTTCTCATGTCTTTCAAACCCTTGCTGTTCCTATTCCCATTACATCTTGCCCCTTGTTGAAAAAGTACCAAGTCCTTTAAGAAGTTTCTGCAATATAATGGTTCTTGTAATTTATTCTGGCCCAGAGTGTATAGATGCAAACCTTACAATGAGAGGCAAAGGTTATGAAAATCATTCATCCTGCCGTAATGAGCTGCCAAGAGATCAGTTCATATTTTACCATCTGATTCATGTCTTCGGCCCATCTCTATCCTCCCTACCCATCAATGACTCTCTTTGATGCAGAGACTGAATCTGAGCTGCTTTAATAAAGCTTGTGTACTTGGCAGAACTGTTCCATAGGGTGAAAGATGAGGCAGAACATAGATTCTTACCTTTGCTCTGGGTTTGCGGATCTTGCCAGCTCACCACTGACTTACTGATGGGCTGTTTGTCAGAATGTCTAAATATTTAGCGTGCTGTGGATGTATGAGCCCTTGGAATGAAGGCATTGACAGCTTGATGCTTTTTCTGTGTTTTGCTGTAACCTGATTTGAACTTAGATTTGCAATACTTAGAAAGTGACTATGTGTTTAAGCTAGAAAAGAACAAATGGCATCTTGGACATTGGGTGTTTGGTTCCACCTCTGTTAGTGATTAATAGGTTCTTTTGTACCTTAAAGGTAAAATAATAAGTTGAGATGTACTTTACTGTAGGATGTACTTTGTAGATGTACTTTCATTGAGCTAACTCTTAAATAGTGGCTTTGTCCATTTCGACCCTGTTGAAAGTTTCCCCTCTGTTATTTAATATGTAGCCTTTATTTACTCAGTAAAACTTAATTTTTACTCTGTCACTTTGTATTTTGAGGCAGACACAAAGAGTTACATTGTAGATATTTGAAGATCAATACATGGTAGTCGTGTACAGTTATGATGTAAAGGATTTGTTATCCTAATCTTAACCTCAGTATTTTATATCCAGCCAATATGGTTTGTATTATCATATGGTAGGGGTGTGCAAGATATATCGTGTGCAATATTATCGATATTGTTGTTTTAACAATAAGCAGAATCATATTATCGAGTATATCCAAGAAGTCGCTTGCTTTCAAATACTGCACGTGCACATTCCCAGCATGATGTAGCAGCACATTAGATTGCGTTGTATGTCATTTAACAACAGCGTTTTAGGTGGAGATGGTGCTCTCTCTTGTAAATGTTATTAACTTTTAGGCCATAGATGGCGCTCTCTCTATCAGCTCTGTCTGTGAATGAATGTCTGGCTATAAATATATATATTAAATTACATATGACGTGTGGTAATGCTACATGTAAATGATTTGTTATAGACATTTAAATCAAATGAAACATTGTATAGGAGGCTGTTTGCTTATCCTTTGTGTATGTGTTGATCAAGCTTTAAATACATCAGATGCTTATATGGAACCTGTATAGGAAGAAATAGTTATCAGTTTACTTTATAGAAGATATAATAATTTTGGTGTGAATTTATCCCAGAAGTGTCAGTGTTGCTGTAGCCGGGTAGAGAAAGACACTGTTTCTCGGAGTCAAACAAATGAAGCTTGAAATGAAAAGAGCGTTGTGCTGCATTAGCATGATGATCTGTATTACCAGGCACATGTTGCTTTGCCACGGTAACATGATTTACCGAAACTACAGGGAACTGCTGCAAGTTTCATGCTTCTGATGACACTCCTATTAGCATTTTCTTTCCACCATTTTTATTCAGTTTACCAGTTTACAATTTACCATGCTACACATTATTGTTCCTGCTGATAAACAACTACTGTAAAACTTCTGATACTCGGCTACTTTGAACTTCTTTAGGCATATAAATATTTCAAGAAGTCCAAAATCGAAGAGTAGTAATAGTTATTTTAAATGCTTTCTTTAAGGGTTGTCTCATTGAAACTAGTGTGTTGTGTCTATTCTTGTTGGGACATGTGTATATGGAATTGAGTAAAGCAATGAATTGGAATATTGTACCTTTTGACTAATTACTTTGATTTAAACCCACATTAACTAGCAAGATTAACTTTTGAGGGATACATGTAACAATTACATCAAATTAGACAGCATCTTCTGTCAATACATCATCACTACTATATATTCATGTAGTTTTATGAACCTTTCTGGAGGCCATTAGTAGTACCACCAGATCATTTGTCAGACTTCATTCTGCTTTTTGGTGTTGTTGATGACTTCCATGTTATAGTGATAAATTGATAAAGAGCTTTGAGGAACAAGGAGAGCGTGAAGAGGAAAAACTGGCCAAAGAATGTGTGAAAATAAGATTGTGGAAAAAAAAAGGTTTTTGCAGGCTCAGTGGCTGAGGAAACACAGAGTGTGTTTCATCTAATGATGAGAGAATCTTCATTAGATGAGCACAAATATGAGGGTTGATGGGTAATCCATTGTCATCTCTCGACCGTGTTTTTCTTTGCCTTTTTTCTCCTTTCAGTTCTTTGAAGTGTTTCAAAGCAGCGCTGTATTTTATCTCTCTGTGACCCGTGTATCAAGTTTTACATGACTTTAAATTTGCAGAGAACTCTGTTTATCAAGTACTTACTTTATAACACAATGTTATTTAGACTGATCTTCTTAAGGTTAGAGTCGAAAAGACAAACATTGAGTGAGTGTTTTTTCATGACTTCAAAGTTTTCTTTTCACTTGACAGAAATCTTTGAGCTGTTAAAAAATCCCTGCATTCATGTTTGTTCATCCCATAAGCTTTATGCTCATTAAAACATAATTATAGAGATTGAATTTTACTTGACAGTATTTTGTCCGCTCCATGGTCTGGGTCAAATGTCAGTACATATACTACTGCCTTGTCTATCTACCCAGTCCATCTTACTGTCCACTGAGATGTTTCTAAATTCCTCCTCATATATTAATCACGGTGTACAGTTTGAAAAGCCTATTTTAACCTTGTTTCTGTTGGAGTCTTCTATATTTTCCCTGGTGCTTCTTTAAAATTCAGAGCAAGAATACTGGAGAAACCTCTGGTACCATTTTTTTTATGCTGTGCAATGTAAATAATCCAAATGTGACAGACAGAAAGGAAAAGTGAGAAGAAACCAAAACAGAAACTGGAAACATATAGATTAGAGGACAGAAACTTTACTTTAGTCCATATGCCTGTGAAAAAGGCATATAAGTGGTTTCTAGGCTAGATCTCCAGTTTCCAGTAGTCTAGATTTAAACATTTTGTTAAAGTTAAACTGGCCACCTGTTCAGGGGTTTTCCTGCCTTATGCTGTGATATGTTCTGGCATTCCTTGTTACCCTACAGGAAATTCATTATGGAAAATGGATGGATGTTTATAGAAGGTTTTCCCTTTTTATCTAATTTTGCAGCTATGTCCTTATCATTCCCATGTGACCATTTACTGTGATTTCTTTGTAATGTCAGTGTTAACTCTGTGAATTGGGATTTCACCACCTACAATTGAATCCAATATAGACTGCTATAACTAAAGTATAGATGACTTCGTCTTTGCCCTTTAGCTTTAATTAAATTAAAAGGTACGAACTGAAAAATGGCCCAGTGGAGTGAGTGGCCTAATTGGCTTGATTGTTGAAGTGGGCACACACAGCATGATGTTAATGAGACACTGCTCATACACACAGTTTAGAAAGCACAGGGAGGAATTCACATATATTAAATCACCTGGGGTTCATCAAACATGCCTCCCGTTTCCCTGCTCACCATATTGAATTTCCAGTTTGCTTGGCTACCTTCCCTCCCCCCTTTGACCCTGCCCAAATGTGAAAACCTGCCCAAAACCACCTGCTCAGTAATGTCAAAGCTCCTTACACTTACATACCCAAATATTTACATACCTTTGATCACATCAGCACCAGAGTTTTTTAATATCCAAGCTCCAGTCAGCAGTTAACAATGTTCATTTAACAATTACTTTAGATGGAATTAGAAATAAGAGAGTCTTTGATGTGCTAATGCAGAGTACACCGGGCCCTCGTGAGATAGGAATGCTTTCGATTCTCTTGATGAATGAATGAGAATTGTGGAGTTGACAGTGGGGCGGTACTGAGCGCAGAAGTAAGCAGTGCTCAGTCACAGCAAACAGATATCAGAGTCCCCGCAGGCCATGAAAGAGTTCCTTTATGTCTTCCTCGTTCCTGCCCTCCTCTGCCACTGGTGGTGTCTAGTTTGTTCTGTCGTATTTCTTTCCTTTCTTCCTGTTCTCAACCAGCAGCTCTCTTTGTATGTTGAGTAATTATTTACCATTCATTCATTTCAAAGGAAGTTGTGTCCGACATCGTTTCGATGTACTGTAGTCATTGTGGTTGTAGCAGGCCAGAGTGGTGATGGTGTAATTACGGATCTTCCCTGTGGAGGCACCAAAGAGCTTGATTGAAAGATAATTGCAGTTCTGTCGAGGAGCTCGGATCACATCCTGAGAGATATGAGATTCAGAGTCCTGTGTGACCGGAAATCCAGGCGTGCATAGAGATTGACATGCTGTCTTGTAGTGTGTGTTTGGCTTTAGACAGTGGTGATATAAATATAAAGGTTATAGTAAATGATATTTTAGTTCTGAATGTATCCGGTGCCCTTTGTAAAGTATGATTTTACAATAAGCTGTATTACAAGATGCCCTTTGCCATTCACAGACTCTTAATTGGTGTATGTTTATTAATTAGGCCGTTTTGGTACTTAATTATGGTTTTTAAATGCGTCAACATAAATCCAAGGCCAAGCACGTTAAACCTGCATTGCAAACAGTAGCTGTGATCTTTGAGTAATTATCAAGACAATGACTAATTAATCTCTTATGGCCAGTAGAGCCTTTAATTACTGAAAACCCTACAGAATTTATTGTCATTTTATTCATAATAATTGTTTTTAGTAGTGTGTAAAACGCCTTTATAGTGCATTTGGTAAAGTAATATCTATATCATATTTATATAGAATAAATGCCATAATGAATATAAAGTGAATAAGAGATTTTTAAATAAAAAAAGGACAATAAAAGTCTTCTTTTTACCAAAAGGAATTTGAAGAATCTTTATGTAACTTTTTTTTCTGTCAAACTCCGAAAGGACGGTTAAAGCAGCATAAAGTAGCTCATAAGATGTGCACTACATTTTGGGACTTCTGTTGCCATTTGATTATTTTGATTAACAGATATAAAATGAATTCATTATTCTGCTATAGCTATCTAATCAAATATGATCATATGAGGCACACAAACCAATGACATTTGATGATGTCATTGACATTAAACCCGATGCATTTTGGATTTAAAAGTTTTCAACAAATAATTACTTACGTTTTGGTCCGTTTCTCACAATCCTCATGAGCTTGTTTGGGTTATGGATGAAGTTTGGAGCTGAATGTTCCTCTTTAGCAGTGCAATGATCATGGGTTTGATTTCCTTGATTCTGCTATATGAACTTTGTGTGGCAAAAGGCAAAAGTCTGGCCAATCACAGCAATAAATGGTCTCTGGGTAGCCTTTATCACAGTGTATAAAAACCTTACTGTTATTTTGTGCTGGCTGCGTGGGAGTCCATATTGAGAAGTGACAGATTATAAGTTCTTACTGCGTGGGTGATGATAATAAAGACAGAATAAACACTAAATTTTGCACAAGGAGTTAGCTATAATTAAGTGGAGTCTTGGCTCTCTGCTATTTCCCAAGACAATATTGACCATGTATAAAACAACCAAACAACCATGAAGAACAATTTCTGAGCTATACATTTTCCCCTTGGTATTGCATTGTATCCAGCTAAAGTACCACCCTATTACCTTACCACATATCCATCTGTCAGAGTCTGTATGGTGTTTGACACTCATTCACAGATTCAGAACTAATAGATGGATGACAAGAGGAGATAGACAGACTAAAGCCTTTATCAAATCATTCTTGAGTGCTACTCCTGTGTTTCTCCCGGTCTTGAGGGGCTTGAAACTTTCTCAGTTCATCCACCTCAGCTGAACCTCACACACCGTATTGTGAGCAGACACACTCTGTCTTAGATACACAGAGCTCTCAGTTGGGTCTGAAGTGAATTTCATCTCCTGTTGTGATTCCTTCATATCGTGATGACACATCAAGACTAAAGGTGGTCTTTGAAAGGAACAGGCCCATTGTCTGTTTGCCACTGTGCAGTCAACAGTGATTTGTCGATACAGAAGTCAGACGCTTTGTATCTTTGGTCGATCGGTGGCTTGTTTGATTCCCCTGATGTCAAGCACAATAAATCCTGTAATCTAACCGGTTCTATTCTCTGTTAATTAGGGTTTAGTGAGGGAGTGCATCAGTTGTCACAGGGATCCTTGCAATGGCCACAGAGATACTTCAAGTCTGATATAATGAAATGTACTCTCTAAAGAATATTTATAAAATAACACTTTGCTTCATAGCCAATGCAACATCATCACCATGCTGACAACAGATTATGACATCCTTTACTTTTCAGCTTTGGGCCTTTTGACATTTGCATTGATCTCTAATTGTAGCAGTACATGCCTTGTCTTTGTTTAAGGGGCCGTCTAAAGTGTTCGTTAATAATGTCATCAAAGTGTTTTTGATATTAGTGTGTGTGTGAGGTTATTAGAGGATAGATTGTAAAGCATTAGGAGTTCAATCCAATCGCTTAGACCTCACGCTCTTGTTTAAAGGCTTTGACTTCAGCTTCTGTAATATTTGTCAGACTACATTCAGTAGCCACTTTATTGCATTATTACAGCCAATCATATTGGAGTACCCCAATAAGAACGAAAAAAAGACAAAAAGACAGGCTTCTAATGCACCATGTCTAATTTATTAAAACAAAAGTCTTTATGTATTGACTGTAATGCTTATTTTTCTGTCAAAAGGAAATCTATTTTAAACAAAAAAAGACCATGTGTGCCGTTCCGTTTTTCTACCAACTGCTGAACCGCACACAGGATTGTCGGATATTACAGGCAGTAAAGGATAAATCTATAATGCTTTCAAAAATCCACTGGATGAAGGCTTCATGGTAGACAGGATGTTATGCAAACACTGGATTAGATGTGCCTTTACTGTCTCAGTGCCTCTGTGTACATCCTGCAAAGTCAACATTTTTTAAAATTTGGACACAAACATGGTCAAGAGGTTCTGTTATTGTTCAAGCCAAATATGAGAATTGGGGATAAATGTGATCAAAGTGGCTTTGATTGTAGAATGATTGTTGGTTTCAGAATGAGAGGTTTGAGTATCTCAGAAACCACCCATCCCCTAAATTTTAAGAGTTTACAGAGAATGCTAAGGAAAAACAAAGAACTGAGCGAGGTCAGAGGACAGTGGCTGAAATGGCTCTAGCTGACAGGACAGAGACAGTAAATGAAATATACATAGTTTTATATACTGTAGAAGAACATATCTAAATGTGTTAAACCTTGAAGTAGATGGACAGTGAAAGCAGAAGACCACACTCCTGTCATCTAGAAATAGCACACAGCGCGCAGCCAAGCTTACCAATATGAGACGGTGGGTTATTTTAAAATTGTTTTATCCAGATTGTCAAATCTAGATTAAAGGTGCAACAGACAGACAGGTGGTCAGAATTTGTGTAAACAACACCAAATCGATGGACCTAGCTTGTCTTAGTATGGTGGCAGTTCAGGATCAGGCTGGTGGTAGTGTAGGAACATATTTTGGCCCACATTAGACACCTTAATATCTTAATTGAACATTAGATGGCCCAGGCTGTCTGAGTAATCTTGCTTACCATGTGCTTTCCACAGTGTAATCATCTTCTAAAGGCTACTGCCAGCAGGGAAACACGTATGTCACAGAGCACACATCATTTCCTAGTGGTTCCACAAATATGACAATCAGTGAAGTGTACTCCAAATGGCCTCTGGAGTCACCAGCTCTCAGTCCAATATATACAGCACCTGTGAGATGTAGTGGCAGTTTCACAGCATGTGCAGCCTACAAATCTGTGTGATGCAATACTGTCGACTTGGACCAGAACTGAACAGAGTTCCAAACTGAACTGTCATCCCTTCCTTATTTGTTGGGTGTTATTGCTTCTGGTTTGTTCATTTTTATTCATAGAAAACACTTTAAAGTATGTCGCCTCTCAAAAACGTGTTCTTTTTTGTCACATTTATAATGCATCTGTTTTTTTAAATGTATAACTTGTGCATAGACTGTTTTTTTTCATGTCTGGACTTTATCAGCAGGTCTTTTTGAAAATATAAATTGATGGTTCAATATATTGGTAATAAATACATTTTCCCAGAGTTTATATTTCTTTAGTTTTTAAATATACATTATCTATTTAATTTATACTTTTGTTGAACTTAAATGCGTTCACCCCAGCAAAAATACACTACTGTCAGTTTTGTTCAGTTTCTGTTCTGGGACCTCCTGACCCCATCTACAGTAACTGTGGCCTTCTCTACATCATGAATGATGCCGGGCATTTAAAGTCATAAAAATGTAAATGATTTTCAATAACTGTCACATATTTTCTTTCTTGTTTTAAGCAGTTATTTTTTGGCTAATATGAGTCCATTAATTCAGTCACAGTGTACGCTTTAAGATCAGCGCAGCCTCGCCAGCACGCCGTGAGAGCCAATCAAGCAAAGAGTAGAATATAAAGTGGCTTTTAATAAATTCTTCACCCTATAAATATTCATCCCTTTCCTGATCAGGGAAAATCTATTATTTCTTAAGTGACAACAATCTATGGTGAAGCCTCATACGCTGTCATTTATATGCTTCCTCTATCACCACCCGGGAGGAATTAGGGTCTAATTATTTTCACAAGGAATATCGGAGAAAGCAGCTATCCACTTTGTATGATTTGTTGATTATGTGACTTGTGAATGTATGTGTGCACTTGCTGCTATCAAAGTAAATATTTAACCAGGAGAGAATGAAAAATCTTCTTGTGTGACAAAGCGAACAATTTACCATCTTCTCGAGCATCTGAATGTCAACTGTTTCCGTGTCTGGATTTAGTTTCCTGTTGGGTCTAAGGTGATGTCATCATATATAATGTGAGTGATTCGCTGAAAAGATGCACTTTTTGTAATTTTGTGTATTTGCCAAATGGGCTCCAGTGCATTATGAAGAAAAATATGCGTAATTTGCTGCCATAACAAATAAACACATGACAAATGTTGAAAAGAGATGGACGTGTTTTGGTCGATGCTCTTAGGGAATGGCAAATTGCTTCCATTATTTTCCTGGAGATGTAATGACTGTGGGTGGTGGGCACGCAACGTCCAGTAATGTGTTTTAACACTTGCTGCCGTACATCATTTGGTACATCATCACGGTGTCTTCACTGGGTGCTGCGCGCTGCATCATAGATTTCATCACTGCTTGGATTTGCATAACACCATTATAGGTACAATAAATGGACTATCATGCACTCTGCGAGACATCCAAAGCTCTTTATGCAGTTTTTTGTGGTGCTGTCACAGCACGCTGATGCAGGAAGACTGTTAGTTGACTTTAGTTTCAATTGTATTAGTTAAAGTGATTGAAATTGCAAACTACGGAACCATTTTAGAAGATGATTTACATCTGTTGGTCAGAAATATTTTATTGTGACCTTTACCCCGTGACCTCTCTTCCCCTCTCTTCCCCATTCAAGTAGGTAAAACTTGATCAAGTTGCGATAACTTGGGAATTCCAGTAGCGGCCCTTTTAACACTACACCACTGTCTAATGTCAGGTTTGAAGAAGTAGATTAATATAATTAATGTGATTACTTCAGTTAGAGTCATTAGTGAAGTAATTACATTACAATTTAGAGGAAGTAATTAGCAATTTGCAGTTGATGTTTCAGAAGCTCACCAACACGGCAGTGGACAAAACCTTAAGCCGTTTTGTGTATCAATTATTTTCCAAAACATGCCAAAGTTTGTAAATGGGCGAAGGATTAGAATATTCATTACACTGTATTGTTTGACTGTCAACGCTGCGAGCGCTGGAAGGTAGCGAAGAAAAGAACGCTAACAAGAATATTGTAATAAATGGGATGGATATGTCGCCAACAGAGCATAGCATGAATGGAATAATCACAGTCTGTGAATACTGCTCATTACAAAGCTTACCAACTCATTATCAACAAAACTACCTTCATAACCTCAGAGGTGACAATGAAAAACTAGACTAAAGAAATCTTATCTACAGGTTGTATTTCAGGGATTTTTTGGCTTCATTGTGACCTTGTGCAGCGGGCTTGTTTCTGTCCCTTACATGATGGAGAAAGAAACTCCAGCTTATAACACAGCAGGACTAGTCTATTTGTGGAGCTCCACTGAGGTCTACGCTCTTGGGTGCATGCTCATTTTGGGGGTCTTGACAAGATGGCAGCCTCACTGCTGAGAGCTGGCGGAAAGGAGCTGGTATTTATTCCTGAATGCACTGCTGTTTTGGAGATTTCGGTCTGGGAAAAAGTCCCAACGGACAGGATTGCTATTAAGATCAGTGCCTGAGGAGAGAAGAGGGTTCAGCTATGAGAAGGAAGGGGCATTTGGGACAGATGAGTGCTGCATACTGCTATTCAAACCAGAGAGTCAAAGAATTAAAGGAAGTCGATAATATATAAGGAAATACTATTAAAATTATGTGGTTGCATGACCCTGATTTCAGGTTTTAAAGAACATGTAGGTGTTTATTCAGTTATAGGCATGCTTGATTGAGTGGTAAAACTTTTTCATTATAAAATGAAGGTCACTTTAAAAACTTTTGCTGTATTTAACTTTTTTTTTACAGATTTAGACTTTAAAATTAAAATTTAAAAGCTACAGAAAAACCATGTTTTTCACATCCACACAAATCAGAAAACTTGATTGAAACATGGTTGAACATTTGAGTTTCCCATGTGAAACCAATGAGATCACATGTGAAAGATGTGATGCCTTTTTCACAACATTTTACTATGTTTTTAATGTGTTCACTTGTGTTTTTGCACATGTGAAATTTGTGTGGCTTTTCTATAAGGGTATGGTCAACTACACAAGGAGTAAAATAAACAAACCATTGAAATATTTGTTTGACATTATTTTTTTAATCTTTTTTAATAATAATGTTTAAAAATAACTGCCCCTTATGTGTAGCTTTTCAACCATAAGTTGTGAGAGAGATATTAATTACGTTTTAAATGAATGACAAAAACAACAAATTGTTGTATACTTTTAGTGAGCAAACTGAACAAACAGTCAGTCAGTGCCAGTACACCACCCATATGTAAATGCTTATGTGTGTATACAGGTTTTAGTCTTCTTCCAGTGTGCTCATCCATCATCCATCACCTCTGCTCCCCTGCTGTGCTGGGTCACATGACTTCTGCACTTTTATTGACATATCATTAAAGAATTAATTCCACCGAGAAGGCCATGTACTCTTTAATTTGAGACGTGTTAAGCTTGACATGAGTGTAATTGGACAGCAATTAATGAATTGCATAAATTAATCTTGTCAAGGTGTCATCACCTTCATCAAGACTATAAAATATAGCATGTATTTTTTGGTGGAAGACAGATCTGTATTAATAAAAGGTTATGGACTGAAAAGGAGACTGTGACGATCAAAAAACTAATGCACAATGCACTTTTTAGAGTTAAGACTGCTTAAAACAGACTCTTTACACTTGGTTGATAAAGCATTAACTGGCAGCATGTTGACATGAAACCTGGCGAGGGCAGAAACACACTTGGGTTTGATTGTCATATGTCAAGACTTCATCATGTCAAGCTTCTTGCAATAGTTCTGTTAATGCATCTGATCTTGTTATAAACCATAATCTCCGAACCATTATAGGGGATAAACAAACCTGTCTATTTATTCATTTACTTTTTTGTAAGTAAAAAGGGAGAAATCGTTCATTTTGTGGTGTATTTCTGGAAATGTATACACAATTTTTCAATGTAATGTTTAGCAATGGCAACAAACAACATTAACCGTTTTCACCGTTTGATAATGTCAGGCTTTCTTTATGAACAAATTTCTTTCACTCCTTGATGTATACATTAAACTGTTCCTACATTATGCGCCTATAAAATAATTTTTTTTTTGATTTTGTGGCAAGTTAATATACACATCATCTGATGCGAAGTGGGGTCATCCGAGATACCCTTAGCATTTTTATCATGTTTATCAACAGCATACAGAACAACACATGGGCACTATAGATATATAACTTTTAGTTATTATAGTTTTACAAAACATTTTTAATTGAAACTTTTTGTCTACCTTGATCTCAGATGTAATTGTATTGGGAACACCAGCAATATATCATGAAAACAAATAGCTAGGCAATAAATATTGATAGTGTTATCTACAGTAGAATACCAATGCTAAAAGCCTTATGACAGGAGTACAGTGATAAAAAAAGATGAGAAGCAATGGGGATGGTGCAGTTTTGTAATATTTGCAGTCTTGTAAACTGTAAAAATGCTTTATACAAAAAAAAACATTAGAGACAGCACATTTATGTTTCCATACTAACACAAACTTTCCCACTTTTTGCTCTTTAGCTCAATTTTGCTGTCAGTGACCATGGTCATGGCTTTGCTTTGTAATGCATGTGATAAAATTGATTGATTTCCAGGAACTGTACAAAGTGATAAAAAGTACCTTCAATGTACTCCATAAGTCACTTTGGATAAAAGCATCTGTCAAACGCATAAATGCAAAATGTCCAGAGAGACACTGTTATTACTTCAATAAATCCATTACTATCTGTGTTAAAGAAGCCACATTACTATTCCAAAAGTGATGAGCCATGAAAGCAATTGTTAAGGTAATGAAGTAGTTGCACACAACTATTCAAGAAAGGTTTCACCTTACTGTAAAAATCCCCAAAATAGAATAAAGATGAAAATGTCACAGTACTGCCTCACACAAAGGTGATCTGTGGGCCGATCGTAAATCTGGACTTTTCTGATTAAAATGTCATTCATTTAACAGAGTTGGTGCTTAAAGGTCTTCTAAACCCAAGTGTACACATATGCACCTCCCAACGTACACATAAATATTTTATAAATACCAGCGGCTCAAAGATATCTCGCAGCCGTCTCTCATGATGCACAGTAGGGCATCCCAGTTAGAGTTTAGTCGATGCTTTAGTGTTATTCATGCACAGTTTACAGAACTAAAGAGCCGTATTTTTACATCTTCTTCGTATTTGACTGGTAGGCTTGACCCACTTACATATTTGAAGAGTTGCAAAATTACATAATAAATCAAAGAAAATTGTAAACGCTGAAATGTCATCTGTCAAAAAAGTTGAAGCGTTCTCCGCCTGAAGTCACACACTTTTAAGTCAAGACCGAGAGAGGTCAAGAAAAAACCCTTCAGCCATGTCGTATTGGCCAGGGATTGTTTCATTACACATGCAGACAAATATGAAGTCTGGAAGCTGCTGTTCTCTATAGTGCCCACGGAGGACTGCGTCTCGAGACGGCGGCTGTCTGAGCCACAGGGACACGTAGAAGTCCAAGCAAAATCCACAGCGCTAAGACAAGAGCTCAGAAGAGACTTTAGGAAAGAAGAGTTAGAAAGAAATCTGTGTATGCATTCTTTTTGCTTTAACTCCCTAATCGTAGACACTTCTCATCTGCTTGTGCTTATTCATATTGCACTTAATATGCCATTATTTTGTGTGCGTCTGTCAATTTATTAACTTCTTAATCCGTGAAGTTCAAGAGCTCGAGGGGAGATGTGAGAATTGGCCATGAGGTTGTCAGACCAAGATAAAGCAACACAAGTACAAGCCTCCGGGCAGGAACCATTGTCCTTTCATCTTCATTTAAACTCTTTAAACATTCCTTTTACATGCAAATCTGTGAGATTCAGAGAAGGTCAGTTGAAGATGAATAAAGATTCCACTGATGAATAAGGTGGAAATTGACAGAAAAGGTGGATGGAGAAAACAGCATTTTGTGGAGGAGATTTTGAGTTTCTATCAACCAATCAGATTGCAGGATTTGGTTTGGGGGTCAATGTTATAGTTGTAGAATTGTTTTATAGTTGGGAATGTTTTAATTATTTGTCAGATTATGTATTAGATTACATTGTCAGATTAGATTACATCTCTCTGGTGAATGCGTCTCCTCTTGTGATTTTAAAAGTCAGACAAGCTGCCCGCACATTAAGGCGATGCCCCGCCAGCCGAGATGTCACACCTACTGACTTTTGATGCTGAAATCTCACCCCCTTCTGGCGGAGGTCCGTCACACTCGCCAATTAACAATGGTGACAGACTAAACGACCACCTCTGACATTTCACGCAGATCCCCGTCACATACTACTGCCCTGTTTTGGCAGTAAATCAATGTGAAGCTCTTCAAAATAATAACAAGAGACTTAAGTAAACAACTGAAATAGACTGAATTAGTATGCTATTGAAAGAGTGACTTTTCCCTGTGAATGTGTGCAGTTTCAGCCCTCCAGGCTTAAGAAAGTAGCTTGTTTATACGCAGCTTCAGTGGGAAGATTAACATTCAATAGACATGACCTGTTTTGCTGTTTCGTTCTATTTTATTAGTCATTTCGAGCTGTAGTACCCCCATGCTGATTGAGCTGGGTTACACGATGACCATAGATAACCGTAAGTGTTTGTTGTGTCTTTGCTGAGTAAAATGTCTGAGCAGGATGTCCTTTATTCCATGTTTTCATTACTAACAAAAATGTGTAAATGCTTACTGTGTGGTAGTAAAGTATGCATATTCGGTTGCAGTATGTAGCTGTATAAATTCTTTATCTTAATACTGATAATGTGCTGAAATATTGGCTTGCGAGACATCAGTCTTAGCTGAGAGAGGATGATGGCACACAGTGAAAGAACTATTCATTTAGCTCTCTAGTCTATTCAGCTGTTAGAGTAATCTTAGAAATTACATTTGCAACTTCTAAAGCAACATTTAGATTGAACGTTCTGTGCAATTGCCTTGTACAACAGAAACTTTAGTAGATACAAGTACACTGTGCATATAAATGGGGGAAATGAATAGATTCTCTCGTCTTTCATCCTTTAGGGCTGAGTGAGGATGAGAGGTAATATCCTTCATCAACAGATTATAATGCGTGCTTCCAAGGACTCTTTAATGTGTATATTAGAGACTGTGGGAACTACATCCCTTACCACATTTCCATACAGATACAGGAATAACTGGACCTGGGGGAGCAGATGTGCTCGCACACACCTGGTGCCCATGAAAATAAGCAAGTGCGCAAGATTTCTGTCTTTTGTCTTTTGGTACATTTACATTACTGTAAATCAAATCATTTATTTATTATTAATTTATAAAAATAATTAATTTATTAGTTGTTGAAATTTTTATGCATTAATTATTATATTTTATCTTATTATTAATAATTATTTTATATAGATTTTTGTCTTAAATGAATTTTTATTATAGCCAATGGTGTGGTTAGAAGTATGAGATATGCATAATGTGGGCATCAGGTTCACCTTAAATAATTTTTTAATGTATTCAAATATTTACAGTGTTGTAATATCTTGACAGGTGATGTTGTTATTTTGTCTTTCTCTGATGTGATTAGGATCCCTTAACATTCTTATTTATGATTCTCGGCATGATTCTTCTTTTAGGTATGATGCGAGTCTTTCAGAGATGGTCGTCTCTGTTAAGTACAGTAGTGTAATACTAATGTTTCAATTTGTTTTAATATATCCTAATAACAGTTTGTTCCTGCTGTTTTTGGCATTATTGTTAGACTGAAGACTAAAGTAATATTAATATTGTTTACAAACATAATTGAGGAAATATGTACTGTTCATATTTTCTTAATAGGTGACTCATAACCATAATTTAGATGGCTTGCATTCTGAGTAATTGATACTTGAGGCTCTGACTCACTAATTTACACCTCATGATTTGGTTTAGCAGTCTTGTCTTTCATTTCAAGTATTCATTTAAATCCAATGCATTCTTAAACAGTAGTTCAGGAGAAACAGGCAATGAAATGCAATGACATTAGCATATGAGAATACGGATTCATCAGTGATCGCAGTAACATTAACTAAAAAAGTCTGTTTAATTTTTATGGAGTCGAACTAATGATCACAGGTAATGCTTTCCTTTAAGAGCTTTTGTTACGCCTACATTGGTTCAGAAAAGAAGAAGCATGTTTTCCATTGCTGTTCATATTGTAGGTTGTTATTCGACAATACCCAAAGTATATTCAAAATATTCTTTACTTACCCAATGTTAATCATTTTCTTTTGGTACAGTATACATTTCTATATTTACTGTAGCTGATCATAATATCTAAAGTGACTTATAGGTCCTATAGTATACATTTGATCTAAACCGAACCCATGACCTTGGTGTTGCCAGCACCACCAGCTGAGCTACAGACAAAAAATGTAATTGAAAATATACAGAATATGTAACAGCTATACAGGCCTAGTTTACACGTTGTGTTGGAACCGCTATGACAGGAAAAAAGCCATTAGGACAAATCAACACACTTCACTTTCAGGCATCAGTCCATAAGACAACCAGCTTTTCAATGGTTACAATGGTACAATCTTTGTCCATTTTGTTATCACTCATCCTTTGTTTGTCAAAGAGCTGAGAGATCATCCAATACAAATACCAACCTGGCGCCTGCTGTAGAATGAGAGAAGCATTACAGAGTGACATGTTTGCCTTGTTCCCTCCTGCTCTCTCACTCTCCTCCTGATGAATCCCTGTGGCATTACCTCCATGAGTGATGGGAGATTGCATTTGCAGATTAACACTGTGTAAGTGTTTAAGAACGGTGCGTAACAATGAAGCCGGTGTGAACCAACCTCATGGTGTTGTCAGTGATTCATTTGCTTGTGGAATCCATAAAATGAAATTTACTGCGTTTAATAATCTTTAATATGTAAACCTGAAATAAACAATTTGTTGGATATGGATTTGAATCTGGATTTGCATGCATAGCTGGTACTTTTACAGTGTAATAGTCAGATGGTCGATGTCTGTATTAAGCCTACTGTAAGTGACCTGGGTTAAAAGCATATAAAATGACTGTTTGAAAAGCATTTACGTCATGAAAAAGCCTAAGGTCACAATGTGTTACATGCTGGTAAATTGACATAAATGTATGCAAATACATTTTTATGCCAGTGACAAATGGTTTTATCTACAGTATAGTGCACTAAGCACATGTTCGTGCATTCCCTGGATTTTTAACCCATGACCTTGGTGGTGCTGTCATTATGCTCTACCAGCTCCAGAAACGTAGATACTGTAAATCAAAATGCTAGTGATTTTTTTTTTTCAAGATTATTTTGCCATGAGAGTTTGAAAAAAACACGTTGAAAACAACCCAGTTATGTGGCTGAAAATACACAAAGACACTGCACAGTTTCATCCTTGCAACCTATTGATCATTGGATTTATCAATTCCATTTGCATATTTTTACCACGCAGAACGGGCATTAAAGATCTAACCAAACCATTGAAAACAGATGCTGAGCGCTGGTTACTAAGCATTTGAGCATCAGTACAACCTGTGCTGGGAAAATTGGTTGTTGGGGGGCTGCTTTTGAGTTTCCAGGTAAACGTTCTGGAATTGTTCAGTTATGTCTTAATATTCAAAGCGCGCCTCTGTCTTTTAGATGAAACTGAATGGGCTATTTGTTGTTTGCATGCATTTGTTGCAAAAAGACAAATATATCGATGACACTTACTGCGGTGCTTTTGTAATGCGTTGATGTGGGCTCTCTCATCACACAAACAGCGCTCCTGTCCTTTATCATTAAACTCACGGCCTGTTTTCATGGAAACGGCAGCTCTCCGGCCTGCTCCGGTCTCCATTAGCAGACTTTAATCTAGGAGTGATCAAGACCCATCCAGTCCTTTTAAATGACGTGTAAATTCTTCAGACAAACTGAAATGGCTTCGTGCTGCCGTGCTGTCATCTTTGGTTTGGGTTGGAAGATGGGGAATTGTTTGTGGTTTAGAGCCAAGAAACCATTTGATGTCTTCATCGTAACGAGCAGAGAAATGCTTCTTTCCTGTGTATGTGAGACCGAAAAATGTGGTGGTCTTGCTTTCATCCTTTGCTTTATGAATTCACTCACAATCAGGATCAGTTAAAAGATAAGTTGTGCCAAACAGTATGATTTCTATAAATGGCTGCCTTCCTAAACCTTGTTCTCCTTGCCCGAGGATGATGGGTTTCCACATAAGGTGCCTTATGGCAATTACCATTTTATGCAGAAATTAATTGCTGAACTAAATGACAACCTATACTTCATGAACAGGTTCATTTTTGAAAAGCATGCATTTTTCTGTCCTGGCAGTCTACGGATCTGACTGATGTTTGTGATTTACCATTACCATCATCACCAAACAAAATCAAATTAGCTTGATGTGGATTTGAACCATCAGCAGCTGGTACACAATCATCCTATTTAATGTGCACTTTTTGTTTCTAGTAGCTTTAGGAGTTCATTTTTTAATGGTAGTTCACAGTGCATTTTAGTCCAAAATATCCAGAATATTATTCAATTATTGACACAGTTCATTATTTCACAGCATGAATGTTTTTCATTATCCACTGGTTGCATTGGATGTGTCAGGTTCTGGCTGGTAGCATGACCCTGTTAGACCCTGTTAGCACCTGCTGGGGTACAGACCATCTGGACCCAAAAACCGTTTAATTTCATTGGCAGCCATCAGAAGTTGCCACATCATCTTATGAAATATGTCTACTTTTTTTCTCTTTCTCTCTCTCGCTCACTCTTTCATGGCTGCGTGGCTTAGCTGGTGGGCAGGGCAACTTGCGGTGAACCTGTCAAGTGACTAATGACACCCAAACAGGAAAAGAGGAGCAGCAACAGCTTTTCACACGAATAATAAGAATCACAGAGACATATGCATTTAATACCAACAGCCATTATGACTCCTACACATAACCACAACTAGCACATAATTTGTTCAATTATCTCAAATGTCTGCAGAACATGGCATAACGAACCCAGGGGCCCTTTCATATTCACATGCTGATGATATAAAGTGGCATTGCGCCTGTTTTAGTGTTTGTGCCGTTGTGTTCGTGTGTATGTGTCCGCTGAACTGTGTCCTGAGAAATCTGAAAAATGCTTGAAAACATTTGCCTTTGGCTGAATAATTTATAATTAAACGCATATATTCCATAAAAGTAAGTTGTTGTGGATTGCTCTGGACCAGTGGAGACTTAGAATAAGTGTGACCTTTCACTCCTTTAACTCCTGCAGAACTTTCTGTTTCACAAAAGCTACTTTGATGTAAAAGAGATTCTTTGAGTATAAAAATATAAAAAAGAAAAACCTTTTGTGGCAACTAAGCTCCAACCTAGTGTAAACATAACTATTCATAAAAGTGTCTAATTGCATTATTGTTGTTAGTTTGTGTAAAAGCAAAAATAACTTTTCAAAAATGAATATTGTCCACCAGCAAAAGGATAAAAAAGGGCAAAAACATGAGACTGAAAGCCAAATATTATAGCTGAGAAGTAATAAAATGTGAAGAAATAAATATATTTTTCTTTAATTCCTTCTGTTTGCAGAACATCAAGAGAATTCATGTTTTATTCAGTATAGCTGTACTCAAAACGCTGACGTTATAAGACTGGAAATAAGCGCGCCGACTGGACTCTCAGACAATGCAGTGAAGCAGAGAAACTCTTTACCTGTTCAAAGACCAAACATTAAACAATTAAAATAAAATCATTACGATTTAATACTGCTCACAGAACGGCAATCTAAAAATGATCCATCAAGGCTGAATTGCTTGAATTCTCTTAATACACAATAAAACCCAGAACAAAGTTATTTCAGACAGTCAAGAGGTTTGCTTGCATAAGCACAATGCTGTAAAAGTCCTGCAAAGGAGTTGGAAAGAAAAAAGCTAAGAGACTAAAATTATACATATATTTTTTAAGGATCAAAGAGACCGTTTAGTACAGACTGCTCGTAAGAATAGCTGGCTTGAATAGCTCGAAGGAATTTGTGTTTGGTTATATCTCGAAGGGTTTCTCTCAATGCTGGTTTGTTGAATAGATTCTGCTGAACCTTGATATACTGTATGCTAAAATCCAAGCCTGTGTTTGAGATCCAGGTCTCTGTGGTGTTACTCCGTTAAAACTTATTTGCGTATTAAGCATATTTAACATATTTACAGTTAATATACTGCTGAGCAGTGAAAGGAAAAGAAAAGAAATCTCACACGAGCAGGAATACATACTATGCAACTGTATACAACTGTTAGTGTAAAATGTAAAAAAAAAACATACATTTTGAGCTATTTTGTACTTATAAATTAAGCCAAAACTGGATCTGCAACTATATTACGTCACAGACCTAAACACACTTATATCATCACTCTTTAAACATCACTTGTCCAATCAGATTACAGTACAGGCTCTATAAAGGCTATTTGATTTCATCTCATTTTCCCATAATGCATTGTGTTTTATCCCATCATCATCTATGGAAATACAGTTTGTGTCATAGCATATGCTTCTAACGCACTTGATCCTTTCAGAAGGACTGTGACTCATAGTTGCTATTGTCCCTCATTGTTTATAAAACAGAGATGCCCTTTATGTAGCATGTACTCTCCTCCCTCTCTGTTTCTCTGCCTTACAGTATCCTCCCACAGCCAACAAGTGCCAAACAATTATGCAAATCCCCCACAATACCTGCAGGCTCGAGTGGCCCTATGAATCAGTCTTGAGATCACATGCACAGAAGGTATCTCATTTCTTTCATTCGCTCAGTGAGACGTGTTAAGAGAGCGCGAGACTCATTTGGACTGAGGGAGAAAACAGAATGTGCCACCCAGATATCTAACAACACATCCTGAACCTCATGAACGTCACACATGGAAATGGTTTAGTCATCACAGATGTGTTTCACAGAGTCTCCTACCTTCCCTCAGCTCACAGTGCTTGTCTTTTTTTAAACCTGCTGCGTCCCATATTGTCAGAACCCATTGTCCATTAAACCCATTTTATTAGACTGCATTACTTACGCACATACAAGGAATTAACCATATTATCCGAATGCAGTCTTAACATTTCTGGAAAAATTCATTTAAAATCGTATCTAGTGTTGTCCCTGTGAATAAGATCAGGTTCTCCCTTTGAAAATAGACATGGAAGCTGGTATGGCGTAAAAAATGAATAAAACTGCTGCCTACGTTTGTGTTTTTCAGGTTTAACTATAAAAGAGCCACGAGACAGGTGGCTTAAATTTTCATCTTGATTTTTGGCACTTAAGCCTGGCAGACTTTTGCAATCGTTGCAAAGCCTTACAGAAGTGAAATAGTAATAACTGTGAGCCGTGGAACAGGTAGAGCTGTCTTTGTAAGAATATTTTATTTAATACATTTAAATTATTATTTAGATACAGTAGATATTAAGATATCTTGGATGTTTGTGATTGGTCAGGCTGGAAACGCTCCAAATTGTATCGCAATATACTATTGAATGCTTGTTACAGTATGTGTTTGGAAATAACTAAATGCAAGAAAAAAAACCCATACTGCATTACGTCTATCCAGCCATTCCCCCCTCTGTCTGCTCTGTTATACATCTAAACTTTTATTTCTCCCATGCCTAAATGTAACGTGAAGCTAGTGGATCACAAGAGAATGAAACCGTAATATTACATTTACATCACCATCAGACCCTTTCATTCACAGGTCTGCTGCCATTGTCAAGACGGTAATGGATTCTAAGCAGAGCACATGCTCTTCTTTGCTTTTCCAAATAGAAAAGTTACAGGAATATTACAAGGTCCCACCGCGACTTCTCATCGACCAGGCTTTTCTTCTGTCGTTCCGTACAGGCGCTTCCCTTTCTGTTTCAGGCGCGGCAATTACATCTGCTTGCATTAGAAGTGTCCCTGTTGATCCTGACGGCGTGTCAGAGATGGTGGAAGGGGTTGGAACAGGCTTGACATGGGGGTTGTCATCTAGCATCCAGGCATGTGTGACACCATTCTGTCACACAGCTAGTGCATCTGGTCTGCATGTTTTTCACTCCTCACAAACACAACAACACAGGCATATACTGTAGTGCTGTACACATTTTTAAGCAAGCACAATAACTTTACGTTCATTTTGCTATTATTATTGCAGTTATCTCTGTTTCTGGAAGGCTGGTTCATTACTAGACTTGTGTGATCTTGTGGCTGTGTTATATTGTGGAACCGGAGGACAGAATCTCTATGTTTGTGTATTGGCTTTGCAAAAGAGTCAAGTTAATTTGACCTGTAAAGCTTTTACTTAATAAGTGGATGTGTGAATGAATTCCATGAGGCAGAAGGTGACTGTGGATGATTAGAAAATATTAAAACCTTTCTTTGCTTAATACATTCATACAAATGAGCAACACAATCTTACGTTTCTCATTCAGTGTCTCATTCAGTTTATTGAACACTGCTTTTGGTGGATTTTTTTAATAGGCTTACTTACAGTAACAGCACAATTTGTAACAGTAAAACAATTGAAACATGAAAACATTATTTTGGCTGTCAAAAATAATTGAATATATATATATATATATATATATATATATATATATATATATATATATATATATATATATATATATATATATATATATATAGGACAAATTTTCTCTTTATTATATTGAATGTATGCTAGTGTTTTTCGCTTGTTTATGCAACAGCTGTAGAAAAAAGATGACATTTTAGACATTTTAGTTTTATAATTTACAAAAATTAATTTACTTTCACAAGAAGTATAACAAAGTTCAAAACCGGTATACAAAACCACTGCTATGAATAAAGCTTTTATATATACTTAAAAGTTTTAATTTCTTTATTTGACAACTAGCCCCGGCCTCCCTGATGGAAAATAATAAGCTATTATTATTAATAATACAAACATTTTTTCATTATTTTTAACTTATCATTGTTAGGAAACATGTATAGGTATTTGGTTTGGTAGTATGTATAGGTACCACCAAAACCACTTCAGGATTGTCTTGTTTTCTGTACCCCATATTTGCAGTGGTAAAACCCAGGTGGCAGAGTGATCAAAGATGGCAATCACGAGCGATGCCCCTCCATCTGTCTCTCACCTGCTGTTTGAATCACCCTCGCGCTGGATCTTTCTCCACTTTGATTGCTGATATGTTTGGTCGCTCTGTGCTCTGCCAACTGCTTGTGATGCAACAAAGCAAGAATGTTGCAAATGTGCCAAAGAAAGACAAAAACACGATACAAAAACAAACAGATAAACAAGAAAACTTGTCAAATGATTTCCAGTTCCAATCGAGTCCAAAAGCAGCAGGGCTGTGCAGATTGACACATGGCCATGTTTGTTTTCCGTCAGCCGGGCTAGAAATACCAACATAGATCACAATGGTTTATTTATTCCTGAACACTCTTAATAGTGCTACTCTTAGGTGTGTATTTTAATATTATTTACGCATAGGGTTTAGGGCAGATAGGTGTTTAAGGTAAGGTGCAATTATGCAATATTAAAGACAATGGAGCAGGTGCAATAAATACCAAATGCTTTCATCCCCTTCAGCCCAAGCATTCAGAAATTGATTCCCTTGAAAAACCATTTGCACAGGCTATTAATTTAGCCTAATGATAATAAATGAGAGGCACACTTATATACCTGTGCAGAACTTGGCAGGAAGTACTCAAGCTCTCTTTTTTTATTGTCATTTCTGTTAAACATTTCCATTCTGCATTGAATTTTAAACGGGATTGAATTACCTAACGTTCCCTGTGCAGCCTGTTTTTGGAGATTGGATGAAGCTTTGTTTGCTTGGAGGCACATCAGAGGTTGTTCTACAACTTTGCAGAATACAATAGAGTCCCAATTGATTTGTTTTAATGACTTTAATTTACATTTGAATAATTAATTAAACAACCTTGATAACTCATGCATGGCTAATAATAGTTTTACTGTGGGTTTGACTGCTTAAATAAGGTCAAAGTCAACTTTTCTTCACATTTAGAGAGCGAGTATGAATCTATAGTTGCTATGTTTTTATCCAAATGTAATTGTTTTAGACTTGCAATTGCACTGATGATGAAAAAATAATTTGATCCCAATCTCAGGAAACTGCACCTCAGCCGTACGGCAGCAGACGCATCGGGTTAACAGTTCCTTCGTAATCATTGTCAGGATGGCCCGACCTTTCCAAGCAAGTTCTCTAATTAACCTTTCGGACCGCTTCGACTATTTAATTACCTATCGGCATCCGTTCATATTATGAAAGATAAAGCATTGATTGTCCTTGTAATTAGTCACACTTAAATGAATGTATTCATTAGGATATTTGCTCCGAGAGCCATTTCCCTTGTTCTCTCTTTACGCCCATATTTGGCTCCCCGGCCTCATCAGAAATGACCTCATAATGGAGTTTCTTCCATCCATCAAGCTGCAGCGGGTTATTTTCATTTCAAGAGCAGCTGCGACTGTGCAAAGTAAATCAAGTCTCCCCCCGATCTCTGCCTCATCCGTGGCCTTCCTCTCTCTCTCTCTCTTGTGCATAACTCCACGAGCGGTTAGATCAGCTTTACCCTGCCGCTGCTCTCTATATTTAGACATTAATCAGATACCGTAATCATTTCTGCACTGTGTTTTTCTTCCTCCTGCCGCTCTCCTTTATGAAGCGTAGGTCCTGCTGAAATTATCTCTGAAACTGACGTCATGCGAAGCGAGCGGAGGTTGTTTTGATGTGTGGCTATTAAGAGAATATACGCGTTAGTCGATTGGAGATACTTCCTATATGATGAATTTTAATGAATAAATGTTCTGCAGTTTGCTCTGCAGGTGAAAAGAGGAATACATGAACCTTTTAAATCAGAGTATTTAAAGCTGCAACCTTCAACGTTTGCTTATATATCGCCATCTCTGTTAATGGGCAGTATTTGGTGGTTTAAATACTCATGTGAGGTCTCTCTTTATTTTGTTAAGGCATTTGTTACGTTTAAAGCATGATTTTTCAATGTCAGGTAAAGGGCTGTTTTGAAATAACTATCATATATGTTATGTTCTTCCATAATGCATGTATATTTCAATTTTTTTTAAATGGATAACTCATGCATAGACTGATATTTTTTGATGTCTGTGCTCTGTCAACAAAGCTTTTGTAAAATATGAACAAATTATTCAATATATTGGTAATAAATAGATTCTGTGATAATGAAGATTTTAAGTTTTGACTGAAAATGTAAAATCCATAATGCTGAAAATGTAAAATCCATAATGCTGAAAATGTAAAATCCATAATACTGAAATTGCCTTTATGTAAAACCAAAAAGTGACAGATTTCAGAATGTAGAATGTTTTAATTTTCCATTGACAGCGAGTTGCTCTGCATTCTTTTAAGAAATTATGCAAAGCAGGTAATGGCACAACAGGCATAAAAATTTAGTAGTGGACATAATTTGCATTTCATATTGGCAGCATTGCTTTAGCACTCTTTTAAATGGCAAAAGTGCACTTGACTACACTGCGAGTTTGGATATACGCCAGGTTATAACTCACTTATCCATTATGATGAATTACTTTTGCTTTGATCAATAGAAATGTACGCAAACATCGCTTTTTAATAAAATCCCATTTACTACTTGCTTCTTCTGGGCACCATTTTAGCATATCTGGCACCTGCTTAAATTGTATTGCTGTTGTACTGTATTGTGTTAAGTGAATAAGATGTATGTTTTTGCACAATTGTTTAGTGAATTCTTCCCCAGTCTGGTGAATCATCAAAATCGCATGTCTCGGGCACCATTATGATTCTTTTATCATATTGCCCGAAGAAGACCGTGATATATATTTGGGACAGATTTAAAAGCTTCGCCCTTTATGGAAATAAAAGTTGTCTGGGTTGATCTCTTTTGGCTGTGTGCCACGTTCTGGGCCTGGATTTCATTGTCGTCACAGCGCTCAAAATAACAATAATCAGTGATGGAATGCCTTGTTTTTGTGCAGGCAATAAGAAGCCGTAGTTCATTTAAATGGACTGCAGTTTGTCACATGAATGACCTCGCTGCAATTTCCCAAGTGTGATTTGAGCTCAGAATAGTCAGGATGCCCTCCCAGCTGATCCCTCTGAGGAGAGCCAGAGATGCACAACGGATACTGTTTGGGGAAAGGTTATATTCACTGGCTATCTGTCTGTCTGTTTCCTGCTTTTTTTGTTTCCTGTTTTCCTGACCATCTCTCTCCATCTCCCTCTCCATCTCTCTCTCTCTCTCTCTCTCTCTCTCTCTCTCTCTCTCTCTCTCTCTCTCTCTCTCTCTCTCTCTCTCTCTCTCTCTCTCTCTCTCTCTCTCTCTCTCTCTCTCTCTCTCTCTCTCTCTCTCTCTCTCTCTCTCCCTCTCTCTCTCTCTCTCCCCCTCTCTCTCTCTCTCTCCCCCTCTCTCTCTCTCTCCCCTGGTCTCATTCATCTTAATTTTTTTGCCAAGACAAAAAGCAGAATTGAGACACATCTCTCATTCCTCACTAACAGCCATAGATCACCATCACCCTCTATCTTCAATAAACAAATTCTTTATATAGCACTGAACAAGTAAACAAAATGTTTTGTGATGTTGTTGTCATGAGAAAAACATATTTACAAAACATATTTTCTTCATCACACATTGATCCAACACCTATTTGGTGATCTGCAGTTTTCTCATCTGAGCATTCACATATGTTCATGACCAGTCATTTCCTCTATGCTTTCCCTCTGTAATACTATTGCCTTCATCAGTATGATATCAGAGAGACCATAAATGCTGTTTTTCCAGGTGTACTGAGTCATTCAACATCACTCACTAGTCACTGATCACTGACTGAAGCTTATACTGTCTTATCTGTGATCATGTGATTGCGAATGAATTTGACAACTAGCGATCACCTTGCACAAAGTCATGGGTTTTGAGTGGCATAAGGGTAAAGAGATGATGACAGACTTTTCAGTTTGTGCAACTTTTCAAATTGTGGGTTGGCACCCATTTGTGGGTCACACACCGGGATGACTTGGGTCATGTAAAGTCTCTTGGCTGTTGTGGTGAGTGACATAAAAACAGTCCAACTAATGACTAGCAATGGCAATGGTAAATAAACTATCAAGCCACAAATGTTTTATATGGTAGTTGCATTTAAAAGGACATGTTACTGTGGCAACAGCTGCATCTGAGAAAGAACATGGTTGTCAAAATGCTTAACAAACTTTAATTATTGTTCCAGTGAAAGACTGGAACAAGTGTATACTATAAAAGAGCAAAAGCTGTGGGCCATGTGTGGAAAATCTTTCGCATACAGATTTTTATCCCAGAGAAATGTGTAATTCAGGTTCTTTGACTTGACCGCTTAGACACAACACAAATATGTTTGTGTCAGTAAACTCAATACAATGCCCTTGGTCTTTTTCTTTCCATTTCTTATTGAACAAAAGTTAACAGTACTGCTGGAAGCTTCAATTTACAGTTACAAAAAATATTTCTTAAAAGAAATAAATATCTTGAATGTATATTATTTAAGTTATAATACACACTTTTAAATTATTAAATTATCATTGTTAATGTACACTCACAGCCCTTTTTTGCTGTTGTACCTTTAAGACGTCTGTGTAAGCACTTTATTTCTTTCTGCTTGTGAAATGAGAAGTTTTGCTGTTTGATTAAGATACATCATTTTGCTGTGGAGTATTATTGTTTATGAACAGCCCCTGATCCTCTTTAGTATCCATTTGTTAAAGCATTATTTTGTAGAGCCATTTGGTCTATTGAAAACCTTTTTTTTTACATTTTGTTGTGAATGTTTTAGGAATCAAAATCAAAGTGAATCTTTGCATGGATAATTCTTTTACAAGGATTATACTCAAACATTGATTATTCTCTTGGAAATAGAAATTCTGCTTATTTAAATATTAATTGTTATTCACACTGGTGGTTTTGCAAGAAATATTGATTTTAACATTTTTCACTCATTAATAAAAAACAAATAGAATGTAGCAACTTTTTTCTATTTGTATAAACTAAATCCTCAACATGGTAATTAATTCAAAGAATGTGAAGAAATCTCAGAGCTTGGCCTTAATGCTTGCAAACAAACAACAGAGATTTGATTCCTCTACTTTCAGACAGGTCTGTCTTAGAGAAAACACAATTTCTGCACAAGCCGCGCTTCCTCGTTCGGAGCAGCGGGCGTAAGCTTTGCCTGTTTTCTGATCTGTCTCATTATCCCATAATCCCTGCGGAGGCTTTGATGGAGACTCGCTGCTCTTAGGTGAACGATTGGGCTGAACCCATGACAGCCAATTGTTTTAAATTGGGAGTAAAGGAAATGAAAGGGATAAAAGTAGAGAAGAGTTCTCTGGAGGCGGGGCTCTCGCATGGCAGATAGACTGTGCAGAAGAGAGGCGTTCAGCCTCGCAGGAGAACAGGTGAACGTAACACTTCGGGGAGGAAGTGGCATGAAAAAGACATTTAAAAGCAACAGATGCAAGAGGGCTGACATTTGTTGTCCTTAGGGGCATGTAGAGATTAAAAAAAGAAAGAGGGAGGAGATTGGAGGTGGATTGTGATAAAGCTCTGAGAGTCACCGATGTTTGTCGTCTTTGTGAAGGCACTGTGACTTTTGTCTAATGTGGTGCAAGATTTGTGGAAGGGTCGAGTGTGTGTAGTTGGATGTTTAGAGGGGATTGGAGTTATTTGGTGGAGGGAGGCTGGGAAGGAAGGGCTGTTTTCTTGCTCTGTGGGTCTTTGTGTACCTTGATGTTTGTTTTGTTTTGTATGAAAATCTGCTTGCATACATTTACAGTTCTTTAATCTGTTGACTGTCACCGTTTTAACAAGTGGAAAACTTTTTCACTATTCACTTTAATATTTCATATTTTGAATTGAAATTGAATTGAATTTGAATCTAATCATGACGAACTGTATATTGATGGAAAGGTCTAAGATTTAAAAATAAATATTTGACACATTTTCATGACAATAAAGTAAAAAAAGATAAAAAAATAAAAATAAAAAAAAATAGATGGATATTTCATTTTCATGTGTATGCTCAACTTGTGCATTGATAGTTATCAGGTTAAAGGAATAATTTTTACAAAAATAAAATGTGACCCTGTGAAAACCAGGCTAAGGTCTAAAAATCTAATTTTGAGATAATAAGCATCAAAGTTTAATTTCATCTATTAATTTCAATTTTATTAATAGATTTAAAAATTAAAAAAATCTATTAATTTAATCTTTGACATGTCATTACAGTAAATATTAAAGATAACAAGATTAGATTTTCAACTAATGTTCTTGCATTATGTAGGATGATTTTATGTAGAAAACAGTAAATCACCAAAAAAAGACTGTGTTTTCACAGACAGGGTCACAAATGTTCTTATTATTTACTCACCCTCACATTGTTCCTGTATGTTATTTTTTAAAATGAGAATTTTGAAATGGTGCATATATTAAATTGACTTCTTTTACAATGCTTTTCTTTATTTTTCACCTTTTATTAAGCGTTCTCATTTTGTGTTCCACAATAAAAGTAACAGCATACAATTTTGGCAGTATTTTGAGAGTATGGCCAACATTGATTAACAACAATTTATTTTAATCTTGGGTGAATTAGAAAATATCAAGCAGAGACTAAGAAATTAACAAACAAAACACACACTAATATGTTCCCAGTTACCAACTAATTTGTCTTTTGCACATACCTTTAATCCGATGTGTGTGGTCACTGATGCATAACAAAACATGACTAGTTCTAAAGTTTTTTCATTTAGAAGTGTTAAAAACAAACAGATCCACAGCAGCAGTAAGAGCGAGAGAGTTTGCTCTTCACACACAGAGGTGAAACACGCAGAACATGTGCAACGGCTGGCGCTATGGCACAGGATAAAACAGCATGTTAACCTTTCAGTTTGTAAAGGATTAATTTTGGAGAGGGAGCAGGAGAGAGGGAAGAAAGAAGCCACTGCTGTGTACAGAAGATCAAATGTTTGGAGTTATGAAACAGACAGTAATAAATTCCAGGGGAGAGAAGCTGCATTAGCAATCAGTACCCACTGAATGGTAAACGTGAAATTATGTTACTAAACCATTTCATTTCTGTTTGCAGAGGAAATATGTGGGACTTGATTTAATCCACCAGGAACTGATTTGATTGTGAAAAGTAGGTGTTACACACTAGAAAGTTGTTGTGAGGTTGAAGCAAGTTTTTACATTTTTATAAAATGTTAGCAGGCAGACATTATTATGCAGACGTTTGGTAGCCTAACATGAATAATATTTTTACAAATAAGGAAGAAAAAGTAAGGATTAGAAATGTGCATTAAACAGTAAATAAGGTCGGTTTTGTTTTCAAAATACTTTCTTCTATTTCTCTTATTTTCCCATGAGTATCTGTTTATAAGACTAATGGCTAATGATTCACATAATAATGTGCGTAAACTTATTCTAGTGGGATAGAAACAAAAATGGGATGAAAAAGTAAATTCAGTACACACACATCTCTGCCTTCTCCTCCATCTGTTCATCACAGACTGCAAACGCTTTGTCTTGCTGCAGTTCTTCTCTGCTGTGTTAGTATATCGATCACTCCAGCGCTGCCAATAGTTTGCGGTGTCGTCCTTGATGTTTACCTATAGCTGCTTGTTTGTAAAGCGCTTCTAAGAAGACTGTTTTAGACTTATTGGATGGCTGGTCTCTATGACAACAGGTGTGCGCTCTTAGTCATGGTTGGAAATGTCTCCAGTTGTGTCTTTGACCTTTTCTAATGTGCTTTTTTAGATTTTGGTCTTAGTCTTTCCTGTTTAGTACACAGGATTTGACAGAAGTTTAGACATGTTTTTTAGTAAATCTTTTCCAATGAAATCTTTACAGTTTACAGTCGTTGCTTTTAGGAAACAGATCTTGGATAAAGTAAATGCATCTCATCTGTTGAAAGCTAAAATATTTTGTTATGTTTTCAGCACAGCAGTAACAACACCACGCACAAAAACACAGAGTCCATTTCAGACTGCAGAGTGGACATCGGCTCTATTATGAATTTACACAGATCATTAACCATTGCACGCCCGGCCTTCCAATGCAATACAGAGAAATGTTCACTTTTTGTAAAAATACTGAGATGACAATAAATGTTGACTCCTTTTACTTTGACTGTTCCAAAAAGATGCACAGTCCCACCAACAAATGAACATTTTCACTGAATAATCTAAAGTTTAGTGAGGCAGTTCTTCGGTTTTATACCGTAAATAGATGTGTAAGTATGACGTGTTGATTCCCACTGAGAGATTTAAAGGCATTAAGACAGTAACCTATTGGACAAACTGCAGATATCTTACTTTCCTTTGACCTTTACAGGTCAAATAGAACAAGATGTCAGCTTTGACTGTGGAGGATTAAGGTCCATACCTGTTTGAAGCTTCGGAGCTGGTGAATTTTCATTTTCTTCAGCAAAACAAATCAGCACCAGCACAATTTCAAAACAAATTCTAGGAACAAATCAATATTGAAAATCAACAGGAAAATGGGATTTCAGAGATTTTGATGTATGACCAACAGAAGCGAGTCCGGAACAGAACTGCCTGGCAGAGGCTCCTGATCATTTTTGTTTTGATGCGGCAGCGTTTGCAGTAAATTGATTTAGCATTTCTGGCAGCCTGTGGAGGAACGGAGTTATCAATTGGTTTTACAGAAGCAAGCATCCATCTCACACAGATACAATGTAATTTAATCTATTTCCAAAAATAAACAAAGAATGCCATTTTTTAAATGACAGACTGACAAATGCTCAGTGACTGCTTCCAACACCGCTGTACCCATCTCTTATTTTCAACTTCCTGTGATGAATTTGGGTGGTGTAACAAGCGCTGATGGATTATGGGGCTTGTCGGAAATGCCGCAGTTGCCAATCTATCTGATCCTGGATCAGGGGAGGCGTCTCCGTATCTCTACAGAGACTGCTAAGGCTGATTAGGAGACGCTGCATCTTGAAAGCTCCATTTTTCACCTCTTGGTTATGTCTTCATTTGAAAGGGAGCGTTGACAGCAGATTTGTGTATTGCTGTGCTTGATGCATGATGACGTTGTCAGGCAGTAGCAGGATGAATGTGTTTGTTTTGGGTCAAAAAAAAAAAAAGAAAAAGGTACTGTCCATGCTTGCCACACCCTTAGCAACATAAACATATATCACAGTCACTCAGGGACTATTTTTTCCAGCGGAAGGAAGACTTTTATTGATTTTACTTCATGAGGTTATAGGTTTTAATATTTGTATCATGTGGTAACTGTTTTACTATAAAAGCAATAAGGTATTCAAGGCTAGTGCTTTATCATGAATAAGTCACTGCTGAAGGGGTTGCAGGCAGGATATTTACCTCTCACTGTTTGTCTGGGAGACCAGCAGAAATCTGCCAATTTATCCTCCCTCTCTCTCTTCCTCTTCGCTACTTCTCACTCTTTAAACTGCCTTGTGATTTTTTCTCTTTCCTCTCTCTCTCTTTTCTGTCAGACCCAGCAGAAGCACAAATTTAGCAATAGCCTTCAAAGTGCATCGGTTGCCTTGGGCAACTGTATATTGCTATGTGCCTCATTTTTATTTCTGCGACTCTTTGTCCCACGATCAAAGCGAGGCACGGGGGGGCTGGAGGACATTTAAGATTACAAGCACTCTGGGAGATGATCTGAGCTTCATCCTGCAGTCAATGTGAAGGATTAATAGTCTGTCATGGCAGCCTAGCCGTGTGGCGCTGTCTTACATTAGCTCATTTGCCACAGTTGTATTTAAAGTTTGCATCCCACAACATGGCAGTGTTTGCTTAAATTAATCTTGTGTTGGAGTCTTTGGAAAGTTTCACATCCTGAAATATTTAAAATCCAATACGCTGCGAAAAAACTACTTTTTAATTGGTATATTTTGTCTCCCTGAAATGAAATAATTTCACATTACGGTGAAGGAGTTGTTTCTCTTAAATTAAATTACATTTTTTTGTATAAATCTGATCTAATGTAGTTTTTAAGTATATGTCCAAAGCAATAACAAAACTTTTTATTAGTGGGGTAAGAAAAATGAACCTGTTTGTAGATAAAATAACATTTTACATTTAACATTGTAATTTTTTTATTTTTAAGGGCAAAAATACTAGTTAAAAACATTTGTGCAATTTGTAATCATTGTGCTTAATTACCCATTTACAATGTCCAGCTTGCTTTTACTGTAGCTTCATAAAGCAATAAGCGCATAGTGATGGAAAAAAATCTATAAATAATTAATACAATTCTTTTGAAGCGAAACAATACCTTTGTGAGAGAAAGCGATGAATATTTTGAGTTATTTAGTGATCATTTCGTCGTGTTTGGTGACTATACGTTTGTAAAACTGAGAACAACAACACAAAAAATGACAAGACAACAAAGTAAAGAGTATCAGAGCAAAGTATGCAATTTAATCTCAGGTGATTTTCTGTCTCTGCGCTCTCATAAACATTTTATATGAAGGCAATTAATATCTTAATGCTGTGTTTGTTAGTTTGCCATTTTATAGATTTTTGCTAACAGCTTTGCAGCTCACTGAACCTGTGGTACAGCATTACAGCAGAGTAATCTACACTTGTTTCTGTTACTGCCTGTTGTTCTGAATGCAAGGACAGATGGAGATTGATGAGAAAAAACACTTTTAATTTATGTTCCGGCTTTCCACCTGGTTTTGTTTTGAGGGATTGTAAAGTGATATTTGATTGAAATCCTCTGAGATTTTTACTAAGGTAATGCCATCAGGCAGATACAGCTTGCAAGCACTGAATTTGTGATTGAAAATGGCAGCGGGTAGCAAACATGGCCAAAATATAATGGGTCTGAGCTTTTTTCCTGGCTGGGTCATTTTATGCACTTGCTGTTATATTCACATTTTGTCTTTAAATTAAAGCAATTGTTTCATCCTTTATTTTGTATACAAAATATATTTATTTGGTTCCACAACATTATACTATTATACTATATTACACTGTACTATATATTTTTTACTATATTTTCAAACAACATAAGATAATGTTCGTCTTTTCCCAATATGATTCCTATTCACTAAAGATCTCAGAGAAAAACTTCCTGTCTGTCACAAACCAAAATCACTTTCCCCACTGAAAACAATTCGTGCCGCCTGCATTTTCATCACACCCACACATGGACGTTTCATACCTCAAAGCGTAATTTCTCAAGTCAGATGAATGAAGAGAGAGAGGGCTGAACTGTGGAAAGTCAGAAACGAGAAAAAATAGAGATAAAGAGACACTTTAAAGGAAAATAATTCAGCGGAGAGGAATGGTGAATGTGCCCGAGTGCTGATGGAAGTGACACGCATGCTTTAATTAAACCTTTCACCTTCTCTCTAAGCGTTTGAGATGTGTGTGGAGTGCTGCTTCGTAATGGCTGCTGAGCTGACTGATTAGAGTAAACAGAGCGATAAACCTCAAGAGCGGCTTTAGCTGTAACATACAGATGATCCCTGGAGGTCCGGCACCGCGGGCTCAGAGAGGCTGTTCGAGAGCACGAGCGGGAGGGGGGCCGACTCAAAGGCCCTCGTCTCTGCTTCTTATCAGACCCATGAGCTCTTGTGCTCACAAACACAAACAGCATCTGAAAATGAGCTTGGCTGGATGGGACGTATACATCTGAATCTGTCAGCGAGAAGAGAGAGAGAGAGAGAGAGAGAGAGAGAGATAGAAAAGCCCTAAGTAAAGATGGCTCTCTCGCCATCATGCAGTGAAAACACAAAGGACAACAGAGGGGATGAATGTGGAAAGGGTGGCAGGTTCAGCCATGTGCATTGATTTCTATTCATATCTGCTATTATTATTGTGTTTCTGCCAAGTGAATAAATGTGGAGGTCATGATGAATCGTTGATTCGAAAGATTCTCATTATTTACATTCTTTTTTTTATTTACCATATATATGTATATATACACATAGGCATGTCCACATGTTAAAACTTTAGCATTGTGTGTCCTCTAGTGGCTTGGCTGTTTAATAACCTCTGTGGGGAAAATACATATGAATCCAATAGCTATTAATATTTAACAGGATAAAATGTTGTGCTCTGATGGGATTTGTACTGCATGTGTTTATAAAAGATTATTAAGAATGGCACTCTATGCAGAATTATGTTTTCATATCCCAGCACTGAATCTCTGAATAGTGCATTACCGTAAATGAATATCTCACTGTTCCCTTCAATTTCTCTCTCTCGCTCTACCTCTCACTTGCCTATTCTGCTAATGTAAGGCAACAACAACAACAAAACTGTTGCAGTTACCGGAGGCTGATGGATTTTGAATCCTCTATATTGCTAGATGTACAGCTTTAATATTTCATGAGACGACATGATTCATTCAATCTCACAGCAGGAAGCGCTGGGCCTTTATGCCTGTGAGCAGACGAGAGTGTGCTGCAAGACATGATATGTGTTACTCTAAGAAGCCTTCACTCTTGCAGACAGATTTACTCTGTGTTAGGCCTGACACATGATGCCACTCAAATCAGCTGCGTTTGCCAGATTTATGCTGAATGCGTTTATTATATTCCTACTATAAGCTCCTGCAGATCCTCCTTTAAAGCCGACACGTGCGTGACTGGAGCATGTGAGTCAAAGCAATTTCACTGCTCAAATGTTCTGTAATCCAATTCCACTCCAGGTTTTCTGTTTAACTTTATTTACTCACTCACTGCAAAAGAAAACCTGTTCTGAGGTTAGTTCACTTTATTTAAGAAGTGTGCTAATTGTAATTCTCTCTCTCTCTCTCTCTCTCTCTCTCTCTCTCTCTCTCTCTCTCTCTCTCTCTCTCTCTCTCTCTCTCTCTCTGCCACATTCTTTCGAATCGCCTCCTCCGTTCCTGCCTGACAGGCCCAATTGTTCCAGCCTGGAGCAGTGCAGGAACAGAACATGTGCTTCCTGTCGCTCGCACCCTGGGGTCTTAATAAGCAAGAGACAGTCCTGTATGCATAAATAACCTTCATCACTTCATCCAAGTTTTAGAGAATAAGAGAGAGAGAGACTACTAGCCGATCAGGATAAGGGCTCTAAATCACTGTTCCCTGAAACTCAACGCTGTTTGATCCTGCTAATCCAACCATTCAGGGCCGATCAATGGCCCTCCTCAAGGCATTAGTGTCTGATTGCACAGGGCAGGTGTGTACTGGTGGGCTTCGGTCCAGTAACGTTTTTTTTCTCTTCTGAAATCTCCCTGGTGTTGAAATTGATTCTGCAAAGCTAGACTGGTTGCCTAATCACGCAGGAGGAGAGCGTAACCAGCCTGTCAGCGCATGCTTATGCAGCCAGATCTGGGCTCTCCTCCACGCTGAAGCAGAGCGGGGATGACCGTGTTTTCCGGGCCTCCTGCAGAAAGCCCCCAAATGATTAATTCCTGAGAGAAATCAACACCTCACACTCATTGATCTGAACAATGTTTGCTTTCGCTGTGCTGTGGAGATTCAATGTGTTAAGATCCATGTGTTTGTTGCAAACGAGCTGGCTTCATAACATGACTTTGTAAAGTTTAATCTTTTGATTTTTGAATGGCAGACCCTATTATTGAGCCTTCTGGTGTTTGTGTGTGTCAAAATCTGCTTACGTTATATTACTGTAACAATGAACAGCAGGTTGACAAAATGATTTCTTTGAAAAACTGCATAGTCTACCTGGAATAGCTTTTCAGTGGTTTATGGTGTTGTGCATGTGATTGTGCAGTGCACTTGAATCTGTGTGTGTCGTATTCTGTGTTTTTGTGAAAGTGAAATATAGAGAGTACAGATGAGTTTATGTATGTTTGAGGAAATCATGATTTATTTGGTATTAAAACAGACAGGAATAGAGCTAGATCTAGTAACTCTACCAGTCAAATATTTGCTTCTGATCTTAAAATCCTTTTCATCTAAGCATGTTAACTTTTGCCAGCTTTTTTTAAAAATCAATCCAGATAGTGCTTAAACATTTTGCATTTCTGGGTGGATCTGTAGCATGTAGTGAAGGAAGACAGCCACCAGGTGCTCTACAGAATATATGTGAAAATTCCTTTAACACTGTTGAAAAAAGCGATAATTGTGACAACAGAAATTGAGTATACTCATTAAAAGGCATGGCCGAACTACATTTTTAAGTCTTTTAAAAAAATGTATTGTAGGTATTTTTATAAATTACTGTACCGTTTTTTTTTAAATTATTATTTTTGTTTGTTTATTGTTATGTCAAATATTTCATCTTAAGTCTTATACCTGTCCATCAATGTTTAGTTTGTCATGATTTTAATAAAATTCAACAATGAAACATTAAAGATAATAACATAACATAAAATAACATAGGTGCCCCTCTTGGGGGTTTAATTTGGAATGCAAAATTAAACACTTCTGGCATCTACATCCATTGTAGTTGTAGAGGTTTTAGTGATAAAAATATAGACTAGGTGTGTCCAAACTTTTGGTGTAGAATTGTATTTTATTCTTCAGGCTTTGAAGTTTAAACTTTTACTGTTTTCCTAAAATGTAGAAAATATCAGGAATAAAATTGAGATTGTGTGTTCTTATATTTGACCTGTTGTGTGTCTGGAACCCTTTTTTACTCTTATAAGAATATTTGTTCTGGCTGATTTAGACTGTTGGGTTTAGGAAATGTATACTTGCTTCTCGTTGGAATGGGTAGAAATGGAAAGTGGGATTTACCAGTAAGTCTCATTCTCCACACAATAGCAGAGGGTTAATCAGCTTCCGCTCTCATCTCAGCTGAATCAGGAAATCCCATGCATGCTCTCCAAAAGCTTCCTCATCCCTCCATCTTCCATCTATCTACCACTCCACACCGCACATTGTCCCTCTCTAAAGTTGCTTCCACCACTATCCACATCTATAGAGTTTCAAAACTCTTTTTAAATTCTTGTACATGTGATGCTTTATTTCTTTTAAGATGATTAGTGAGAAGCCATTGTGCTGTTTATAGAGGTTTCAAAGTATGCAAACTATTTGTAAGTAATGATATAATGATTTTTTTTAGCTTTTCATCCATGAAATAAGAGAAAAAACTAATATCTTACAGTACATTAGTCTTGCAGTTTGTCATTTGTTTTATTCTTTTCACTATCAACAGAATCATATTTTAGCCACCCTCTGCAATGTTATAATCTAAACTCAATAATATATATATATATAAAAGGAATAATCTTTGAACTGACTTTGGAAACATCTCTGAGAGAGTTCAGCCTTGAATCAAAACTGATTTATCTTTCACAAAGGAGACAAACTCTGGGCAGTAAGAAGAACTTCACTTTTCCCCACATTACAGCAGAACTGATTGGCTTGACTTTGAGTGGCAGAATATTATTTGCCATAAAACGTAGACAGACAGAAGAGTGTGGCAGCTTTCAATGAATGTACTACTTGAGATCAGGTCTAGGTAGTCTGAGGGTAAATAGTTTTTTAAGAGTCGGCTGAATCAATTTCTTGTTAAGTACTTTTAGTCAGTGTCTTCAAGTAACAATTACGCTCTCAAAGTTTCTATAATGAGTGTGATGTTAAACTTTCACTCTAGAGTTACCAAACTTTTTTATAGGTCCGCAGAATCAAGTAAAATGGCTCTGCTTGCTTAGATTAAGCCGTGTTGGGAAAGCTACTATGAAGATGTATTTCGATTAGCCTTATTTTCTCAATTTCTAGCACCTGTGGCTAGACCTGAAGAACAGGCATAAGTGTTGTGTCACTTATTGTGATTTATTTGGTAAAGTCAGTCGTACATCTCCATACCATGACGTCTTGGTTACAAAAAGCTATTGCACATTTTCACCATTATTATCCAGGATAAAAGATTAGTTAATTGAATACACATTTTATCCTTTATGGTGTACGTTGTCGCAAAGAAACATACCATTTATTATTGCAAAATTGAGACAGTAAAACAATTATTAAAATAATAATAATTAGCAAAGTAAATATAAAAAATTGACCCAAACCCTGACAGTGTGGTTACTGAAATACATATAACTTCCCCATGTGACATAAACCTGCTATATAACCTGCAGCCTGATATATTTGACCATCCTTATTGACATCCTGTGACTGTGACCCTGGACCCAGTGTGCATTTACTCTGATTTATCTTTCATTTTGCTGCACATGAATCCATCCAACTCATCCATGTTATATTATCAGAACAGAACATCACCAGAAAGCTGATATGAACTGATCGTGCCTCCAGCCAAGATGCTGCAGAGTTTATATCACATTCTGTTATTACATCCACTTTTACAGTCACTGCCATTATTCATGAAAATCTAACTACACAATTACATGGCTTGAAGTGCACGGCGGGTCAGGCACTCAATCAACATTTGTGTTGCTTCAACATCCAGCACGCCTGCCATTTAAAGAATCTAATGCAGTTACACAAAATTCTGCAACAGCATGTCGTATCCATATCATGCTTTTAGAAAGCTGTGTTACTGTGTAGCTCTCTTTACAAAAGCAAAAATAAAGGCCATAGTTGCATTTTAAGACCATTCAGAGACATTTGCAAATCACTGCACGGATATTTGTTTGGATGAGAACATGAGGAAACTTCAAAAAACTTTTGGCCGTCTTAAAGTTAAAGTAGCTCACTGCAGCAAACTGAAAGATTTTTCAAGTCTTTGCCTAAACAGACATTAATGCCAAGATTAATATGCTCTGATGCAAGACTGTGAACATAAGACAAGATATGAAATGCAATGCTCATGATGTCATTCGGGATAAGAACTAAGAGAAAATCTAAAATGGGGATTAAGTCTAACAAGCCGGCTAGCGAGTACATATTCTCACTACACGCATGCATAGACGAGCCGCATCAACAACGGCTTTCAAGCAACAAATGACAGCGATTGAAATGAAATGATGCAAGCAATCTTCACTATCTCGCCCTCCCTAAAGGTTGGGTTGAAAATCTTGCAATATGTGTTTTATATTGCAGTCTTATTAAAGACCAGGTGGAGTAGAATATACAGTATAGTGTTAGAAATGATTGATCCATGTTTTGTCATTCTAGTGCTTGTAAATATTGGCATATATTGTATCTTGTATATATGATTAGCTATTGTTTCTCTAGTGTTACTTAACAGGTAAAGAACACATTTTTTTCTACGTTTTTCGAAAAGTTTTAGGGAAAAAACTGCAGCTATCTGCATAAAATCTGACAAAACTAGTTTGCATAGCGTGTGGTAAAAGGAGTAGCCTGCAAGACTCGTGTCTTTCTTGGATAATGGGATCCATGGGAACCCAGCAAAACCCGCTGTAACACAGACATCAAGACATTTTATTGATTTCTACCACGTCTGCTGATATGCGGTATGTGCTGTGGGATCAATTTTCCATGAAGAGAAAATGTAAATAATCTGCTATATAATAGGCTTAGAGCTTGTACATATTCTGTTTTCATTCTTGAGTGCCTTTCCCCTGACTCAGATGGTGTAATTCACATTCTTTGGCAGAATTGCTAAGCACAGTCTGCTTCCTCTTTTAAAAACGCTGGCCTACTAAAAAGTTTCTCAGGCGTGAATATGAAGAACCGGATGGTGTAATCGCACACGCAGACAGTGGATGTCATGGCAGTCGCTGCTCCGTCTGTGAATGCAAAGCATTTTCTTTTCTCTTTGTCTGCTTCGAGCATGTGTAAGTCAGCAGCTCATCCTAGCAGTAATGACCGTCTCTGAGGAGCATCGGGCCAACTTTACCATCTACCAAACCTTATCCCATTTGGCCTGTGATGGCGGGACCCTTGGGAGACATGGCAAGACTTAAAGCTGCTGGTGAACGAGGTCCATCACGTTCCTTCCACCTCAGGTGCTGACATGCACTGTCAGGTATTTTTGTCAAGGTGAGAACAAGGAAAGACCTCAGGGGCAGAAGGATTGGAGTTGGTTAAGAGTTAGTTGACATGTAGTCTGCAGTCCGAGTGTGAAGAGTGGCACAATTCCACCGTTTGTCCATTGAATGCAGGGATAAAGTGTTTTATTCATTTCTCAGTGATGGGATGCCCTTGGAGTGCAGTACACGACCTACAGTAAATAACAGACAATAACAAAAATAACAAACTCTACAATAGCGTAGAGTTTGTTTGAAGGTAGAAAAGAATGAATGTTGTGGTTGAACTAATTGAAAAATACCTTGATGTGTATAAGGATATTACTTTTTTTCTTTCAACAATAAATCAGGATGTCTACACATTTTTAATGAATGTATGATGCATCAGAGAAGGTTGTGAAATCATTAACTTTAAAGATCTTTAAAGAAATCGTTTTTGATCATGTTATCATCCCTTTAAACTAACTGTGAATACTTTAACCTGATAACTGTCATTGTACATAATAAGCATACACATGAAAATGCATTATTTCTTTTTGAATTTTAGGTATTGTTAAAAATAACATTAACATTTTTATTACTTTTTTTCAATATATAGTTTGTCATGAAATAACCGAAGCGTGACAGTTAACAGGTTCATTTATACCATCTTACAGCCCTATTTTCTGATATTAACATATATATCTGATCTGATTTATAAGAACTATTCTGTTTTTGTGTGATAACAATAAAACATCCATCTTCTGTAAAGCTGCTGTAAAACAATATGCATTATAAAAAGCAGTATAGAAGTAAATGTCAATTGAATCTGTAACTGATGCTCCGTCAGTCGTCAAGGTGAGAAAGTTTCAGCTTTTACCTCGGCATGCAGGCGTCCATTGACTGTTGAATTATATTTCAGTAAATCTGTCAAAACAAAGTTCTGTAACACTAACACCCAAAGAAAGAAGTGTTTAACAAAAATAAAAAATTTAGATTGAAAATTATAAACCTTTGCCTACGTTACCAGCCGTCAAGATGAATTAATTACAAATATAACTCAATATAATTGATCTCTTATATACAATAGTATATATCTAAAAGTTAAAGTTTACCTAATGATAATGTCCTGCTCATAGGTTTACTTACAGTAGATTGCTGAAGCCTCAATATGTCACCATACACTCTTGTCATGGGTTGAGGCTCAATTTCAACATAACTTTGACAATTTTCCAAAACAACACAATGTCACCCTCCATCCTGAGGCCTTCTCTTTTTGCTCCTGAATCAGAATTCACTGTCAGCACCTTGTGGACAGTCAGAGAGATAGAAACCCTACCTGGTCTTAATGATGTGTGCGTGGTGTGTCTGCTGTGTCGCAATCCAGCTTCCCCCCACTCACATGGCGAATGTTGAATATTTCAGAAGTTGTTTACCAGTCTCGCTCCCAGTACAGCTGCAGATAGATGGATGCTCTAGTGAGGAGCTGTCAATAAGACAGCCCCCTATCTTAACCCCAGCAGGACTGCAGAATGAGGGACAATCCATTATTGATGAATATTTCATTTCAGAGAGCTTATTTGGCTCTGTGACTAGTTTGTATGTAGGAAACATACAGTGTTTACAAAATAATTAAGTTCCAGGACACAGGTTTGTTTTTCTCTGCAGTTAGTTAAAAAAAAAAGATTTTTACTTTGATATTAATCATGATGATCACTAGAATTTTCCTTATGGAGATGTTCAGGCATTTCATTTGACTTTCTACCAATATGATAAAAGTATTGAGATTACTTAACCACTCACTGCTGTAAAAAAAACACCTGACCTGTTATCAGACCATAACGTCAATCTTTATATATATATATAGAACATAGTAATGTTTTTTTAAGGGACACATTTATATATATTTCATATATTATTATATATATTTTATATAATATATATATATATATATATTTATATATATATATATATATATTTATATATATATATATATATATATATATTATATATATATACTTACAAACCAGTGATGATTTTGTTAAAGCTTTATTGTCATTAGGTTACTTTTGCCCAAGCGTCCGTGACTGGACGAACACTTTGTGCAGAGCTGTGAACAAATATACATCTTTGGCTAATAGTCCTGTCATTGTAGCCATACATATTTGTCCGGAGCTTCTAACTCTATGACTAATGACGCTTGACTCACTGTCATTAGTTACTGTGTAGTTTCAGTCTGCATAGTATTAGTCTTTCATTCCAGTGTGAATCTATCTGTACCTGCCTGATTAATTGTTGTGTACATATAACTGAATTGATGGAGGATGGGGTGACACTAACTGAAACCATAGCAATGATAAATACTGTGATTATTTCTTCCGTTTAACTAAATAGTGTCTGATGTTTTCATCCTCTGGAGAGATTTATTTAAGTATCTCTTTGTTAGGACTGTCAGAAGTGTGATTGAGATGATTGTTGCTTGATGTATGTTTGCAAAAATATTTGATATATTCATACGTGTTACATATTATACTACTCATATAGTTTGTCTTGAGGTAATCGTAGATGTGTGTTGTGTCTAAAACACCCTTTAGCTGTGAGTGTATTTACAACACAGTCATACTTTTCAGCCTAAAGATATTTGCTTAACATATGAAGAAAGAACCAGAATCAATATCAAAAACATATTGAAACTGCAAAACTGGCATTTTTCCTATGTTAATATTACATGCCAAACACATACTGTATGGAAGGACTATTAATACCAATGAATTATTATAATACTTAATATATATTTATATAAAATATATAGAATATAGTTAGATACTATAATGGTAAATTATACACTTTACTATTTAATTCATAGCTTTACCGCTCTATTTATCTTTCGTTTTTAGCATAAATTAACTTCACAAGTGATTCTTACCTAATTTTCTTACGCAAACAGAACAAATTCCACCAATATAGTAGTTTCAAGTAGTATTTTGCTACAAAAGATTGAATATTCTTGTTTTACTAAAGGAGATTTAAATAGAACCATTAGGAACATTGATGTGAGCTTTTCATCTCCACAGCAGAGAAGACTGAGCCAAAATCATTTACACAATACTGTGTTCTTACTAACAATGTTTAGACAAAATAGCCCATAGTCATCTCTTCCAAATCATGAAAATCTCCATTTCTATTGTCTTTTGTTAGGGATTTATTTTGGACCTTGCTACCGAGTGCTCTGTCTTGTAAAGCCAGTCTCTGAAGCTGTGGGTAATGTTTTAGCGTGCCAGGACTCATACTGAATGGTCTGTTTTGTGACTAAGCTTCATTAGTTTTGTTTGAGATGTACTTGAAGGTACATTCTGGATGACATATGGAGTAGCCTGTGAGTTATTCACGATTAAATGTGTGGGCGACTATTCAAAACAAAGGAGTCTTCTTGAAACACTTGGTTAATAGGGCCAAAGTTGTTTTCATCACTTCTGCATAAACAGTACAAGACTTATTCAGAAGTGGGACGTGGTGGAGTCAATTATTTCGTTACTGTATAGTCTGACTGATGATGTGTTTGTAGCTGTATTTGTCTGTGTTAAACACTGAATATGCCTAGATTTCACAGAAACGTGACAATATAGCACAACTAGCATTGTGTCTGTTTGGAGACAGTTTGACCCAAGCAAATAAGAATGTACAAATTCTAGACTATACTAACTTCACATGTAAATATTGATTGAATATATTACATTTACAAAATGATATAATATATAATACACAATAATATGTTTCGTTGACCCCATTGGATGAAGAATATGTGATGAATGTTTTCAAGTTAAAGTTGACGAGCTGTTTTTCTCGTAAGTTCTTACACTCTAAAAAAGGACGTGTTATTTTTAACACATTTTTTGTGTTATGCTGTTTAACACATAATGTGTCATTTTGTGTTAAATACATAAAAGGGACAACACATGTTGAGTTGAAAGTAACAAGTTGAGTTAAAAGTAACACAAAATGTGTTGTTTTTAAATAAACACAAGATGTTTCTATTTAGGAACAACACACAGATGTGTTGTCCCTAACTAGACACATCTTTGTGTTATTTTTAACACTTCTGTTTTTAGAGTGTACAAGACAAAGGAAAATCTGTGTGAAAGACATGTTGTTTGTGACTTCAGAAAAGTAAGTGTTTAACATCAACACTGTTTTGTTGTTAATGTCATTGTGTTCTATTTGCAGAATCTGTGTTAATTGTTGCCACACTGACAAATTACATTAGGGGATAAAAGTATAAACTAAAAATCAAAACATACACAGATTCTGTTTATTCTATTAGAGAAAAATAAAGGAAATTACAATTATAGACATCTCAGAATTATGATGAGAAGAGAGAAAGACGCACGTTATATGCACAAGTGACAGAGAAAAGGTAAAATTTCATTGTTGATGTTTCTTCTGTGGGACCAGACGGAGAGGTTTTGGTCTCCTCACTCCATCCCTAAGAAGCGCAGTCATTAGGTGAGCAGTTCAGTGTCTCTGTACGGGCCGTGCTCCAGTCCGCTGCATGCCTCAACAAACGAAACAATGTGCCCGTAATGGAATAGATGATTTCACAGCACCAGTGCTGAAAACATACATGCTTCACACGGTCCATCAAGAACAAATGCAGCTGAGAGATGCTAATGGTTTGCTTTGATGTTTGATGGATTTTATGAAGCATGAAAGCAAAATCACTATGATTACAGAATGCTTTCTTATCTAAATGTGACGCTAAGTGAGATATATCGTTGTATAAATTCAATTTACCGTGTGACAGATTCTGGATCGCACAATTCTTCTCACTCATATACTCTATATATATTTTGCAGTCAGCGCATGTTTTGGCTTCAAGGACGTGTGGAGGGTAGGCTTTTGTTCTTGTGCTATGTGTCCTGTACAGTATTCATTTCTTTTCACGAATAAATCCAGATTCATATAATTCTGCTGTTGTACTTTATGGTGGTGTACTTGTTTAGTTGATTTATGATTTGGTCTGTAGGGGTCAACAAATCCATTTTATTGGTATCAGCACTATGAAAAGGGGTCTACAGTAAAGAAAGGAGTTCAGTGTATTCATGACACAGGAAAACAAACATTGATAAAATTATCCAAGCAATAGGTCACATTATAGTGACTGATTTAAGTGAGAGATGTTCTTGGGTCAACATTGTATTTAGGTTCTGGATCAACATTTCTGTTGAAAAACCCTGTTTATAACCCAATATTAACAATAACTTTTCCCTAAAATCGAAGGGAAATGTTAGGGGATAATAATAGATGGTGATGATAATGGTTATAAGGCTAAATGTATATGATGGTGGTTGATTATTGGTTGATCATTACTATAATTTAAAGCTGTTTTCTTTCTGTCATTGAAGCTGTAATATGGAACTGTGTTATTCGGTCTACTGTAGGTGTTAAAACTGCATAAATGTTAATGAATCTCCATAATCTCTAGGAAACATACAACAAAACTCAAAGTTTCTAAATTTAGGCACTGTCAAAATAATCGGTTCATTGACTTCAGTCTTTGTGTCCGGCCAACCGTCCTCATTGCATTTCTTTAAGTCATTGCCCACGCCGATCTTCTATGGAGCAGAATCACCGTTTCAATTTTAGTGTCATGACATTAATTCCAAACTAAGCTCGCCCCACTCACACTTTCCAGATCGACTAACACACGACATCCTGTCTTGCCTGGTGTCTGTATTAAGTGCTGAGGCCATGCGTTCTGATAGGTAGTGCCACGTATAGCCATATTTATTGTGACAGTTAAATTACAGGCTTGCGGTGCAGTCATCCTTCACTTCACAGCTCCATATCTGGACTCGGGGTTCACAGAGGCTCATATGCACACACATACGTAGTGTTATTGACTGTTATTGTTATACAAAGCTAATGACATTTTGCTCATGAGAACTGCTGGGTGGCTTTCAACAATGTGGGTGAATTAAGTATGTTGAGTCTGATTTAAGTATGTTGCCTTAAAAAATGTGTCTTTTTTGATATTTTTAAATTAGATAGCTGATCAAATAAGTCGACTGATATTTTTTGATGTCTGGACTTGATCAACAAGGCTTGAGTAAAATATAAACAGATGCTTCAATATATTAGTAAAAAACACAATCTGTGAAAATGTTTCACAAAATTTCAAGTTTTGACTGAAAATGTCACATCCATATGTATCTGTCGTCAGCTCAATTATCTTTCTATTTAATAACCAACTACGATTTTACATAAAATTTTTAAATAGTTAATAATATACAGTACATTCAGTAAAACACTGTGTTTACAATTGAACGCTCAGAATACAAGTTTAGACAATTATCTTTAGTTTTTATAATGTACATCTTATTTAACAATAATACCATGTATTCTGTTTTTTTCATAACGACATTTCTTGATCTTTGTTTCCCTTGTTTTCTTTTGTTTTTACTTTCTATTTATACTGTGTGTAACGCTGTTTTGCAACAATGCAGAATTGTTAAAAGTGAATTGAATTCTTCAGCCAGACAGCTGAGATCAGAGATTAGATGATGCATAAACAAGCATGAGGAAGGCCGTGTGTTCTCGCTGCCTCCGATACGATGCAATGAAGCGTCTGTGGACATCCGAGGCCAGAGTCATAATAAGTAAGCCTACTACACTTGACTTTTTCTCTCTCTCTTTTTATTTATTCACTTTTGTGCCATTCTTTCAGAGAGCCACTTGTTTTGATTTGGCTCCTCAGAGGGTGGCATTTAATGGCTTATAGTTGGAGGACGCCTCTTAGACCCAGAACAGATGCTGGGGTTTAATGAACAAGCCTCGGTTACTTACTGCCTCGTGACTGATAAGCTCCAATAAAGGTGGAAAGGGCAGAGAGAGAGAGAGAGAGAGAGAGATGGGGTTGAAGAACAGTCAGAGACAAATCATACGATAGTGAGGAGAACGATAGTGGTTTTAAAAGAACCATATCACTAGAACATAAAATTAACAATGTTATTATTTCCTACATAATAATTAGAGATAATTGGATGTACTGCAAGATTTTTTGTTTCACACGTGTCAAATGTCAATTGTTGGTTTCTCACCTTAACATGCACATCTATAGACTTTGTGAAAGTGCATCCAATCATTACTGCTCAAAGGGAAATAAAGTGTCACCACATCAATAACCTTTCACAGCCTGTCTACTCCCATCAAAACATGGTTAGCTTTTGACCTGCGCTTACACCAACATCAAACCTGCTGTTAAATTGATCTATTTATATATCTGCTGATTACTCATGATACAGCGATGCTGTATAATATTCCTCAAACATTCAATTCTTTCATTTTTCTCTCATGTCTGCACTAGATATTGCATGTATTGTAGTCCAATGTGTGCCATCTTTTTTGTTTTCGGTTGACTTATTGGAGAATATCCGAATGATTTTTTAGAATTTTCAAATCAAAATCACTGCAATATACTTACCATGGATTGTGTTTGGTCCTCTTTGTTTTATTTATTTAAAACTGCATTATGATCTTTGTCATGTAAATTTTTGCAAACATAGGATTTTTATTGCCAAAATAGGATTTTCATTCAGGTGTTCATTGTCTTCATGTACTGAATGCCACAACAGTGGTGCCTCTAATGTGGCATTTTTCATTTGTACAAACCTAACCTAACCTAAAATGTACAGTAACTGGATTCTTGTGCTCTCTTGCAGACATTGGTAATTCTATAAACTTAAAAAAAAAAGATGGATGATGAGTCTCCACCTCTTTCCACTCATAAATCGAGCCGAAATGTCCCTGAAATGGCCGATGACATCATTTGGAGCCAGAGTCTGTGCAGTAGTGATCATGAGGTGGAGCTAAGGTATTAAAATTCTGATCATATTTCCACAGATTCAGTAACAAATGAAGAAAAAGAACTTTTATAGCATCTCTTATAAGTAACCAAAACCAAACTTGTAAAAAAAATGAACACTTGAACATACAACATACATTTAAAGTTCAATTTGATTCGTTTCCATTTGTTCACATGGAGAGAGCGGAGGTAATGAGCTAAACTCCAGCCAGCCACCAGGGGGCGGTCTAAATATTTTGACTTCACTTTTCAGTAGGTGTGCAGCACACATGGGTAATCCCTTCAGAAAACGCAAATCTAATTTAAATCTTGGGAGCCAGTCAAATTGGAGCGAGTGAAAATAGCTTGGCCAATAAAGGATGTTCTGATTCTGATTATACTAAACCTTATCCGCCCTGTTAAAAGTCTGTAAATCTGTGGAAGTTGAACATCCGTTGAGCTAAACTGACACGTCTGATCTCAGTTTCTGCCTATTTCAGCGAAATAAAAATTAAACCAACTGATGAACTTGGCAAGCAGCTGTAACGTTAGCCAAGTGTCTAAAACAAACTGTTTAACTGTTTAAGTGCGGTTCAGGTTTTTGGGGTTTCACACATGTTCTTTTACCTCATTAACAAACTGTGTCGGTCAGAACAATCAGAGCTGTTGGCATCGCTTAAAACTCTTTAAAACTTTATTTAAACAGCTCCTGTAGTACAAACAGTGCTATACAAAAGCCTTTCAAATTCAGCATGTCAAATAGAAAAAACCTGTAAAAGAAACAAATAAATACAAATGAAAGAAGAATAAATTGGCGAGCAGTGCAACTGAGGCACAAAATTAAGAATTAATACCCTCACAACAGCAGTAATTAAGATTGCAATAAATTAATACACGCTAAGAAAATACCAGTGTACATTTGAAATAAACATTATTAATTAACAAATAAATAATAATCAAAATTAACAGTCACCCAGATGAGTAATCAAGACAATGAATGCTATTCTTTGTAGAAGCCTGATACCACACGGCACAGACTGCCTACAATTATTGCTTTATTTCTTAAGTGTAAATCCATATCCATGAAAAATAACCGAGGCTAATGAAGACTGTAAGTACCTGTTGGAAATATGCCTCCTAAACTTATCAGATATGCATTTATGTGCAATCCAATTTAGTGAACACCATAAACATTTCACATGAAGCCTAAAATTTATAGGAAGTTAAATAAGAGATTTTAAACGGATGTAATATATGCTTTGCTTCCGCTTTTAGTCAGCACTTTTGGATAATTTGCAGTGTAGATGTAGGGAAAATCATACAGGAGTTTTGCAGTAATGCAGTATTACTTCTAGCAAGTGTCATATAGTTTCTAATATTGTCAGACCAAAACAGATGATCTTTTTGCATTCTGATTAAAAGAGCAGGTGAGACACTGTGTTATTTATTGCGTAGAACATCAAGTAATATGGGGTTTGAGAGACATAAATGAATTATTTTGTGTCTTTCTGTAAGATAAATTGTGACACTTGTTGTTTAGGTCATGTGGGTGTTAAAACTAAAATAGGATTAAACGCTCAACAAAACATGGTTTTAATTGAAAGACATTTCTGAGGTGTTAATGAAAGATAATAGTTTTGTAGTACAGAATAAAAATATAAAAGATTAATTATTAGTGATGTAAATGCAGTCAACATGCAAAGCGTTGATTTTATTATACCCTGTCAGATGTATTGTGTGTTCATCCAGCACTTGAGGCAGTTGAGAAGCTAATAAAGGTCATTAGGCATTTCGCATTACTGTATCACCACATTCTTTTACATGCCTATTAATGTTAATTACAGTTATAGTCTGAATAGTCTGTCCCAGAATGTACCTCCAGCTTGGAAATAAAAAAAGTTATATATGCTTGGTATGGCTGTGGCATAATGTGAGCTTCATTATAAAAGTTATCTGCTGGGCTATTAAAAAAGAAAAAACCACTCGTGCTATTGAACATTTAGACGAGGAAATTAGCAGGATGTATATCAGGCGTGACCCTATTTTATCTCTAAGCAGGAATAGATTATGGCCAGTGCACTGTGACCCCTGAGGACAGAGACCTTGGGTGATAAGGTCCAAAATAGTCCAGAAGAAAGACACTTCTTACTGTAGATAGATGAACATGGCTTGAATATGCGGCAATAATATAATAAATGAAATTCATACATGTATTAAAAAATGTATATAAATTACACAATAATTTTAAAATTGATGACACTGATGATTGAGGCGTATAACTGTATTTTTACTTTCTTTGTATCTCTGGCATACCAAATTTTACATTTAAGTATGTTTACATTTACATTTATTTATTTGGCAGACATATTTATGCAAATCGATTTACAGATTAGAGCATTTAACAGTTTGTCAAAACTATGTTCACATATAGCACTACAGATAAAGCTAGGGAAAGATATGCAAATGTTTTTTTTACGTTTTACTTTTTATGGTAAATGTTATTGCAAGTGATTTTTGTGCCTCGATAAAACTACTTGGAGGAAATTACTTGAAGTCTCCCATTAATAAGTTTTCTTGATTTTATTTACACACACTGATGTTTTTCAACATTTTTAAGCATTCAGTTTTCTTGATGATATGTAAAAAGTCTGTTTTTGTTATAAAAAACAGACACCTTTGATAACGTTAAATGTCTTAAAAGCTGTATATGAGTCCTTATTGCATGAATTTTTACTGCATGTTATCCAAGATGCAAAAATGCAGAGTGTGATGAAGACAAAGAAATAGTCCAAATTAAAACTGATAGAGGCATTACAGACTTAAAAAAGACATTACAGTACATCTTTTATGAGTCACCGTTGGTTCCAAGTTTTCCCAGACATACTGCTATAAAATAAAATAAAATGCCAGACAAGTGTCAAAGATTTCCTGTTTCCTGCTTTTTCCTCCGTTCCATACCGAGACAGTACCCGCATAGATCTTTAGGTGAGAGGAGACAGCGGTGGTGGGCTGGCACGATAACACATTCTCAGCATGAGTCTAGACTATCGCAGGATGCGCGTGGCAGATCTGTCCACACCGTGTCCCGTGCAGTACAACACGTCACAATACGCCACCTGCTTCACAGTTCTCACAACAGCAAAAAACAGGCCTTTTGCCAGCGAGATGACAGAGAAAGTGCAGGGCCATTTTGTTAGCCATCATTTCCTCTCAGCGTTGAGGGCGGCGAGAGGCGGGACTGGTATCGCTGACTGCAACCGCAAATGCAAATATGATTTGCGGAGTGGAAAGCTGGGATGCATGATACTGATGTTTTATTAACTTACAACTCTGACCTTTTCATTGTCTCTTGGGAATTCTTTTGTTGGCTGGAATGTGTGTGAAACTCTGTTTAATAGAAAGAGGGAGTCTGTAATAAAGCCTGCAGCGTTTGCAGCAACTGATGTGCTTTGAAAAGGTGAGTTTCTAGATTTTCAGGTATTATGAGGTGGATAACAGGGATGACATCAAATAACTAGACTATCAGTTTTATTATATGCATTAACTCTTTATGGTGCTCATGGTTTTGTTACTCTAATGGACCCACAGCATTATTCTGTATTTAATACATTTCAGCCATTCTTTATCGTTTACTTTTTCAATTAAAAGCAAGGTGGACACCATATGTGGTTAATAGTTGTCATTTACCTCTATCTCTGCTAAATCACATTGTGAAAAAGTGTGCTGTTGTTTTTTTGTGAAAAATGTACTAAAAAGAAAAATCTGTATGAATGATGTAAAAAAAACATGTTCATCTTGAAACAATATAAATGTCTGAGGTTGAAAAAGCAATTAATTGCATCATTTTTCTTTTAGTAAACTACAGACCCAAACACCATATAAGAGTTATGTTCTGTTTATCTTTTTGTGTCAGGTGGGGAACCCCTTATGAAAATTAACCATGGTTTTACTACAGATACAACCACAAACCATGGTAACTGTACTTAAATCATAGTAAACCTTAATTTATCATGGTTTTACTACAGTAATCATAATTTATCCATGGTATGTGTACTAAAACTTATACAAATGGCAATCATAAGAGCATTGTGCTCGCAACATCAAAGTCATGGGTTCAATCCCAGGATTTCACATACTTAAAAAAATATTATGATGCACTGTAAGTCGCTTTGGATAAAAGTGTCTGCCAAATGTGTAAAAATGTTATAATTTTATCTATGAATTTTGGCAGTGACCCCATAATGTTCTTCTCTGCCATACATGCGAGTATATGTGTGTGTGTGTGTGTGTATTTGAGCATGCGAGGCTATTGTAGCCATTAAGGAGCCATGAGGTGAAAGATGTGTGTGTGTGATAGGGAAGGAGAACTGCTCTCATCACTTGCTGGAGGCTGATAATGTCAGCGAACAGGGACAACGGGAGCAGAGATGCACACAGGTACACTTGAGCTGCTGGCAGGTCTGGCTGACTGCCGATAAGCCGGACAGTCTCTGGGAGGTGGCTGGATCTGGGATTATTAACAACGATAAAGCCTATTTGTGACGATGGGCTGTACAAATGAGGAACCGAAAGTGTCCGTCTTAGATTTTACCTCAGAGATGGATATAGAAACTGAGGCGATAACTCAAAGTCTTCTGACTGACCCATTTTCATACTCCATGGTGGATTTATGGATCCGTTTGAGCAACTTAACTCAAATGCAGAGTTTAGAGCAGATGTTTTTGCTGCCTCACCAAGATCTAATGTTGTAAATTTTAATGTCCTTCAACATTAACAGGCTGTTTCTGTGCGTGCAGTCGTTTCTGGGCCGCTTTGAAGCTTATACGCATCTCAGCTTTACAGCCAGTGAATAATTAGCAGTTGGATGTTCACTTCCAACGCTCTTTTATAGTTTCAGATACATGCTGAAGTCTAGAATATTTTCGATCGCTGTGTAATGTGACCTAAAGGAAATACAACACAGGCACCATAACCAAACTGCCTGTCGTAAAAAATGATTTCTTTTAAATTAGAGCCGGATACTTAAGAAAACCAAATAAAACATGCAGTAGCATCTAGAGAGCATCTGTGTTTTGACTTATAGATCAAAGTGGGCACGTACACTCACACAGGCAGTTTACAAACCTTTGTTTTTGTACAGAAATCTGCTTTACAAAGCAGATTTTTTTACAGTACAATCTATTTTTACAGTACTCTCCCCTTCGGCAGGTGTGCAAAGACTCCTTTTGCCAAATTTAAGTCGTTTCATTTTCATGATGAAATGTCTTGGCAAGTGTGTCTTTCTCCTCTTGGGAAATAGTTTCTAAAGTTTTCAGAGATCTAAACTTTAGTACAAGCTAATTATAAAAAGGAAACTTCTATAATAGCGTAGGAGGCTGCCAGATTACCTTTTTGCATTATTATCATGCACTGTATTTACAGTTACCCTCGCCAAACATTGATAACTTGTCAACACCAAGCTCATTGATATTCTTTACCTGCCGTTTCATTCCTCAATGGACCGCAGTAGATTAGAGTAATATCTAATCACTGCTATTGTCTGAAATATTTAGATTTGGCTCAATAAAGCTGATAAGAAGAATAAAGAATTAACCTCATTTGCATGAATGCATTTGGCGGATGCTTATATCCAGAGTGATTTACAATGCATTTAATGTATACAGTACATTTAATCAGTATGTTTGTTCCCTGAGGATTCAACCTGTGAACTTATTTTCGCTAAGGCTCTGTGCTATGTTAAATCTTAACTAAATAAAGTCTACAAAAAGTATTTAACAGAGATTTCAACATGCATTAAATTCAATAAATGCTTTTCTAAGTTTAAAAAAAAACAACCTATTAGCACTTTTCACTTTCCTTGGACCTTATTGTCACATTTTCTTAGTGCTGTTGCCCAAGTAAATAATTGGACTTTGCAAGCCAGGACAATACAGCAGAATAAGGAACACATGTGGTCGATCAAGAGGAAGACATATAAAGGGCCAGTCTACTATTGAACAGGTAACTTTGGTCTTTTTTCTCTCTGTAGAATGAGACGTTAAACAGGTCTGTTGAAGGTATGAGAGACGCCAGCCGACAGCCCCACAGAGACCACCACCAGCTCCCTGGTGCCACCAGTCGTAATTGAAATGCCCTTTGAGTGCATAGACGTGGATCTAGTTACTGCTAACCTTGAGAAATATCACCTGGGTCTTTCAGAGGTTCATTACCTGATGTTCTAGATCACGTAAGACCTTCTGTAACCGAAGGTAAAGGGTAGAAAACAGGACAGATCTTTTCTCAGTGCATAAGGTACATAACTTTCTAGGGTTGGCGTGTTTACTAAGTGTTTTCTTGCCCATTTCACTTCTGGTCCTGGAACAACGCTATAAAATTTTATGCTGGCACTGTGACATTGATTACAGAGCACTCCAGTAATGGATGATGATGTTATCTGTGACCAACATCACAGTGTCTTCAATGGGTTGTCTCTGTCCAACAGCATTAATGCAAACATCATAATGTGGTTCTTTTCGTCATATTAACAATATCCCAAGCAAGAACCAAGAGTAGCCTATAATGGTTGTGATGTGCATGTTTCTCATAATCTTGGTAAGGTTCTGGACCAGTGGCTTTAAAGTAGGTGGCTAAGTTGGGTCGATAAGGTCAGAGTTTCAATGCTAAGAGAGATGATAACAAAAGGGGTTGGAGTACATTAGCCACCTGGATACCCACAATCCACCCAAGGGTTAGAGAGTCTGTTTAAAGACCAGTAGTTGATGTTTTTTGTCTGAATGACCCCCAAATACCTCTGCTAGCCAATAAGCAGAGACAAGAGGAAGGTCTATGTGTGTGCATGATTATACTTGAGTAAAGCATTCATGGTTTTTAATGGTTTATGAATAGAGTGAGATTTTCACCCCTAGCGGCCCAATGCACTTGAGACACGAGTGGCTTTCAGAGCATGCTTTGTTGTTTTGTTTATACTATTATATCCCTATTTTGTTTCGTGGTACAGCTAGTATCTGGTTTATTTTTAGATGTACTTTCTGTTAATGTTGTGTTGCCAAGTGTTGTTTGCTTTGCTAATGTTATCCAGTTCCCTGGGGTGGAGGTAGTATTGACTGTGATATTGACAGTGTTTCACACTTCTGTTTCTGCTCTTACTATTAGCAGATTTGAGCTTACAACTGAAGCAGTTCTGACAGACATGTGTAAACTGTTAGTTAGACTTTTTTGCCATGTTCACACTGCAAGAATTTGAGAGTAAATCAATAGAAATATTAAATATTATACAGTATGTGTATGGAAAACACTCCTGGAATTAAAATGGATTTACAGTATTAAAGTTTAGTCTCATAGGTGCAAAAAGAAACGGGTACACTGCAAAAAAAGGAATTTCTTACTTAGTATTTTTGTCTTGTTTTCATGTGTAACTATTTAAAAATACTTCAATCAAGATACATTTTCTTCATAATCCAAATTATCTAATATATTATGTCTTGTTTTCAGAGATCAGGAAAATAAACTTAAATAAAATTAGGTACTTAATAGAAACTCACAAGCTTACGCCATGGCAGATATTATTGCTCGTTTTGAGCATAAACTTGTCTAAACTGAATTTTTTCAAGAAAAAATTGTCAAAATGACAATCTTATGTAAAAATCAAGTCAAGACACTCCCTTCTTCCCCTTGAACTATCAGGTTAGTTGCCTTTCCTCTTACCATGCAGTCGCATTCCCTTCCTCACATAGGGTGGTGGGAACATTTAGCAGCGTAATTGCAAGTGTCTCTCTCTCTCTCTCGCACACACTGTCTGTGATGTACGCCCATTGTGTTCCAATTCCCCCTGTGTAATCAATCCATGTAATTACATTGTCGTCTTTTTCCCCAAAGCCTTAATCAAGCTGTGCAACGTCCTGGATCTCCCTACACTAAGAACGAGACTAAGAAAAGAAAAGCGTTTACATCCACACACGTGCTTAAACGGATTGCAAAAGTGACGGCGTATAAACCTGCAGTGAATGAGCCACATCTGTCCGTCCGAAGGATAATACAAGAATCGTTGTGAGTATGAATAGTATGAACAGGAGATGCAGCTGGCACTGAATGGAGATAGTGGACTTGCTGACTCAGTCAAGGATGAAATAACTGTGCCGGCGAATGAAAAGAGAGGAAGTTTAATGCAGAGATTCTGACTGCCGGGAAAAGAGCTAGTCAGCCGTGAGCTGATGTTTTTCATTAATATCAGAAAACCGGCCTTGTGCTTGTTTAGTCCAAGGTTCAGAGAAATTGCTTACACCCTTCAGGGCTATTTTAAGTTTGTGGCCCCTGCAGACATATCACAGGCATTCTTTTACAAAAGTGCTATTTCTAAATTTTTCACTATGAAACTCCCTCGGGAGGTGGTTAAGCCTAGTGGGAAATTTAATGCACTTGTCGGTGTGGCGGTCTGTTTCTGCAGTTGGGTGCCCTTTGAAACCAAATTGGCCAGTAAATGAAATGCAGTGTGCACAAGACAGTTCCATAATGAATTATGACATGTATGTGGACGGTTATTCCCTTTTTTACCCAGAGGGTCAGGTCGTTTTTTCTGGTTTATTCGCTTTGAATGTGTCAGACTCTCTCTGTGCTCACTGTAAGTTGCATTATGCAAATCAATAATCCTTCTCTATAATAAACTTTTTTTAGAAGGTGTTAATGAAATTCTCCATCGTTTGAAATATTTTCTTTTATTTTGGAGATGAGCTACAGGCCAGATGGATGTCGCCTTGATCGTTGTTTGCTGCGTTAAATTGGAAATTCATTAAAAAGACATTCTGAGGAATTTGAGTAGCTGGATGTGTCACATATAAAATCTCGAAAACAAATACAAAGGATTAAATAGATCTGAGTGGTATTATAGTGCATGTATAGGGATGCAGATATGCAAAGCAAAATACACAGACAACCAAACAATACCCAAACATTTTGCTTTGCTGAAACCCTTAACCTGATAACAGTCACTGCACATATTAAGCATGCACATGAAAATGCATCCAAACTATAATTTTTCAAATTGTACATATTTTAGTATTTTTTTTTAATTTATGTCTATTGTTATGCAAATTTGTCTTTCTATTAATAAAATAAAAAAATGATTTCTATCAATATATAGTTTGTCACGATTGGATTAGAATTCAACTGTAAAATATTAAAGTAAATAGTGAAATAACCTGTGAAAATGTGACAATTAACAGGTTAAATCATAATTATTCTAGTCTGATCTAACAGAAATTTGTAACTTTTTTACAAACTCATATGAATTTATACAAAGTGTATCATACAAAAACGTATGTAAAAAGCAATACTGAAGCCCCACCCCCTAACCTAACCACCACTGGTGTAAAGTCAAATCATACTAAAATGTGGTCATACAAATTCATATGAATTAGCCACCTTGTAAAATATTGACAATTTCTTATAAAATTATTCTCGTGCTCTCAAGATACACACACACACACACACAAATATGTTTTCAAATAAATAGAGTTGTGGCATACCGCTATAGTGTTGTTAAATCTCACAGGGAAACAGTGGACTACATAAGGTGGTTTCCTCTCTGTGATGAATGACCTGCTCTGTTCACTAACACAACTTCCCTCAGTGCATGCAATTCTTTAAGAACTTCTTCTGTCCCACCCCAGGAGGAATCAGAGGTCCTCACCCCTCCACTCCACAACAACTAAAAGTGAACTGTAGTCTGGCTTCTGCAGTCGGGTTCCTGAGTGGCAAGAACAAAAACGTTTCAGGAAGACCTTCTCATAGACCTTCTTCTGCTTTGTGATCTGGATCCAACTTTGCTGCCAAGAAAGTACAGTGAACTTAACCTTCTTGTCTTTTTACATGTTTGTGGTGTGTGTCCAGCAAAGGTTTTCAGTGCAGCTGAAAAACACTGGTTGTGTGTTTTTGTTTTAGCCGTTGGTTGCTCTGATACAGAATATCCTCCAATGTAATGTTTTACTAGTATCTGATTTAGCATATCGTTTGTTTAATCAGCAATATTGTGGTAGCCAGAGGATGTAATCTGGTACATTAATGAATAAACTGAGACAGAAACAAACTTCTGCATTATTTTTCAGTCGCTGTACACAGACATATTGTTATTGTTATATCCTTTTTTTTCTTATTTTAAATCCTTAAAATCATTCTTTTTTTAAAGAAGTGTTTTTCTATTCACAGTGTAGTTTTTTTCTCTTTGTAAATCATTTAAAACACTTTGTATGAAATGTGCTACAGGTATTTACAAGTAGGATTTGCCAATTGGTTGGTGTGGTATTTGTCCCTCCCCTCCTGTACTGTGATTGGATGGTTGAGTAAAAAGAGAAAAAAGTGTTACTGTCATCATTTACTCTTCCTTAATTATTCTAATGGCTTTTTTATGCAATGCAAAAGTAGACATTTTAAGGGATGTGCCGGTTGCTTTTTGTATGAACACATTTTAAAAGTCTAATTACATGAAAAAGTGAAGAATACATTCCTTAATTTTTCATGTTCTCTGTGTTCAACAGAATCAATAAAGCGACGGAGGCTTGGAATAACACGAGGGTAAGGACATGATGCTTTTTCATTTTTGGTTTAAAATATATCTTTAAATAATTGAACAGCTTTGATTTTTCAGACTGTTTTTCAGACCTCTTAGCGTCCCCCCCTCGTTCTCTTGTTATACACAAGAGTTTGGCATCACCATACGTGTGCGTAGCTCAGAATACAAGGGCAGAACAGGATAACTAGAACATGCATCTTATAGAGTTTGACACCTCCATGCCTCCTGGCATGTGCTATGAGCCGTGAAGGTACCTGCAGAACAAGTGCTGTCCGTGGGATTTTGTCCTCCAGTCTAATTTAATCTTGTTCATGTAACATCTTATTTAATCTAGTTCCCCACTGGCAGCCTGTCAGAGGAGCATATGCTTTTCCAGCACCTAAACTCTCTGTGTAAACAGACTGTGAACCTGCGTTTGAGGTAGTTAGGCACCTGTTGCTGTTTTCCAGTTTGCTTTAGGCTAGAAATAAAAATACACAACAGGGTGTCTATTGCTTAAGTTTATGGACACAATGTCATGTTTCAATGCATATAATCAAATTAGAGATATTAGTGCACTGTAACTGTGGCTGGGGTTTAGTGAGATGAATCTCAAAATTGTTTCATTATTTATTTACTGTGATGTCATTCCAAATCTTTCTTTTGCGGAACACAAAAGAAAATATTTTTAAGAATGTTGGTAACCAAACAACATTTGCCCCTCCTGCAAAACGAACTAATTTTAAAAAGAATAAAACAGGTCATGTGACACAGGGTCAGAAAGAGGTTAAAAATGTTTTCTGAAAATGTTCAGAAAAACTGAATTATGACTTTACAATCATTACAGTAAATGCTAAAAGGTATATGGGCACGGTGGACAATGTGCTCAGAAGTCATAAGCTTTAAAAATGAATAGGTTACGAATAGGTTAAAATAGCTAATGATAATGTTTCTATTGATTCAATTCTCTTTTGACATTTCACAATCATACAATGACTTCTTATTCTTTCCCTTCAGTAGCAGACAGCTGGTAATTGCCAGTAGAGGAAAATGCTGTGTCGTTATAAATGAGAATTGTAAACTTCAATCTGGGTAGCGGTGAGCATTGATTGCTTCCTGTCTACATGACATGTGGTATGAAATCTTGCGAGCTATTAGTTTTCACTTTTTAATTGTATGGCCTCAGCAAGATCTCAAGAACCAGAGGAAGCTAGTTCAGCAGGCCATGCTATTATAACAGCTAGACCTAATAGATTGATTGACAGACAGACTGTTAGGTTAGTAACAAAGGTGTTAAGCTTTTCCTCGTACAATGAGTTTATAGACACAGACACTCTAAACCCGCTGAATATCTGTTCCTAATTTGCAGTCAAAAGGATGTGGTTACATTACATTAAATATTTACACTGCTGTTTTTATTAAACCTCAGAGGTAAGACTTTCTTTATTGATCTGACTAAACCTGACAATCAATCAATCAATAAAATTACTTGATAAAAGTAAGTGATGTTTGCTTAACTGAGATCTTTATTAACTTGAGCTTGGCAATATTTAGTTTACTGCTAATGAAATTTAAACCTACTGTGTTCTTCTACAGTGAAGCATTTTCACTGCATGTTATTTAGTCTGATGGTTATTTATTTATTGTTTTACCCTTTTTTGGATTAAAAGCATAATTTACTACATCAGTAAACAAAAGTCACTATAGTAATAAATTTACAGGCCTATTTTTGCGTTATATGTACTGACAACTGCTGTTTTGCTTTTTTTTGCATTTCAGTCATTTGTGCGTGTGGGTTTAATTTAAAAAATTTTGCCTCCTCAGAACTGATGAAATAAATGAAAATAAGGAGTTCTCAGTTAAAACAAATAAGATGAAACTAACTTAAGGTAATGGTTTATTTACTCATTGGGTGTTATGGTAAGTGAGCATCGATGTCAATGACCCTCTTGACTGTTGCATTTCTTCCTCTGATTTAGATAATGGCAGAAAGCAAAGGCTGGATCTGTATGATGCAATACACGTTTCACTTTTGAGAGGAAAACATTTCTAAATGTAAGCACAGTGTTAAATTGGATTAAAGTCATATTAAGGGGCTCCTAAAAGTAATTCAGGCTTTTGAAATAGTGTGAAATGAGAGTCTGCTGTTTTGACAAATACACAACTTGTTTGTGAACATACTGTAGTATTATTGCTGTGATATACCAATTACCAAAACATGACCGAAGACACCAATTTCAATGTTTGTTCACTAAATTTGTCCACTAAAGGGCACTAATGTACATTTATGTGCCACGAGGGGATTTCACTGTTAGCTAGCCTGTGAATGTCAATTAGTTTGTTGATCTTCCTTTTTGATGGACCATAAAATTTTATTTTATTTTAGTTTATTTTAGAAATGTAATTCTGATGCTTCTGACCAGATAATTTAAATATACCAGGTGTGATACCTGTGAGGATAAACATTTACAGCATTTCTTTAATTAGTTTCATATTTTAATTTAATTTGATTTCATTTGTATTTGTGCTATAAAATATTTTTTACGTATTGTTGAGATGAGTTTGAGAATTAACTTTATCATTTTTTGACAAAGAAAATAGAATAACACGTGCTGGTCTGCATACTGTTTGATAGTCACAGTGGTTTTTATTGATAGTGTCTTTTATTCGAATCATAAATAGACTACACTGACATCTTCCTTATAGCCATGTGATTGTTTTGAAGCTTATAGATTTAAAGAATATCAATGTGATTTATGTTTATTGCAGTTTCAATTTTTACGAAGTAAACATTGCGACAGGGAACGATACAGTATCTAGTGGAGAAGCTTTTATTATAGAAAGTAAATACAATGCTGATTTTTTTTGTTACAGTGCAATACATACAAAGGCCAATATTCCTCATCTAAATTCTGGTCTCTTGTTATTATAGCATTAAAATGCACCATAAATGCCTATATAACATGATTGATTACCTTACAGAATGCGCATTCACGTTCATTTTATGCACGATTTGCTTTTAAGAGATCCAAAATGAACAGCGCAAACTTCCGAAAACAAATCTAAAGGAATTCGGTGAAGGACGCGGCGCTAATCGCCTCATCCGCCGCTCATTTTATGCAGACTGATGAATGGCACATTTGAGGGAAGTGCAGCTCTTTATGAAGGCTCAAACCGGCACTTACAGCCAAGCATGGCAAATGCAACCTTTATAGTGCGGGATAAGAGTTGCCCGCTCTGAGACGGCGGGACACCTCGGCAAATGTTAATTGAAATGACCTGGCAGATTTACGAGAGGGGGAGAAGTCATTAATGCCTGGCACGATCCCGTGGCGAGCCGGATTTGAGATAAGTCCCTTTGCGGATCTTACGGGGCTTAAGAGGGATGGAGATGGCAGAGAAGAAGAGCTAATGAAAGTGTTCACAATGAAGGCCGCATTAGCCAATGTAGCTTTCGGTGTGTTATTAAAAATGACAAAGGCCGTTGGATTGAATATAGAGGCCGCTGGGCTTATGTGGGAGGCTATTGATAGTGTATTGCAGACATGTATTACTGACATGATTGATGTCTACTTATACCCTATTCCTGCTCTTTTCTTCTTTATTAAGACAGAATTGAATCTAACACATTAGCCTACATAGGTTCAACACATCTAAGAGTATTAGTGATTATAACCGCAGTCACACACACACACACACGTTACTATTGATTATTCGTTATTATGATTCAATTAGTGAGCGGTGTGCTTGGTTTAGTCCTACAGATATTCCTTTATGACTTATTCAATACTGTAAAGGTCAGCGTGGCACAAAAGCATTGATTGTGCTTAAATACATGTTATTTTTTGCCCAATTGCACATCGACTAATTGTGATGAGTAACAGTGAATAGGTCATGCTGTGCAGTTCTTGTTGTCATGCATGGACTCTGTTCCATTTTCATACTATATTTAGACTTCAGGATGAAGAAAGGGCAAAGACAGGCATATTCAATTTACACTACTAAAATGTCACAGAACATTAGTTAATGCCCTGTCTTTGGTCTCGTGACTTCTGACCCGCTTGCCAGTGGAGAGGGGGAGATCTTATTCATGAGAGCCGTTGAAGAGTGTTGGAGGGAGCGCAGAGATTGGAGGAGGAGGAAAGAGCAATGTTTTATTATAAAAGCTGACAAACTGGAGGAGCTGGAGGAATTCATGAATAAAAGTAAGTTATACATATAGTGTAGTCAAATTATGTTTTGGTGAAGTTCTTGGTCAAATCACACACAAAAGAGATGATTTTAAATGTAGGAACAAGACACGTAAAATAGAGTCTGTTTTCTTTATCTCTGATTCTGAGCTACCTCTATTTAAGTTTTTACAGTATGTATGTCACTGCAAAAAAAGTATTTTAAGCGCACATTTGGTGTAAATTGCACAGAAAATTGTTTTTATATGCAATGCAGTTTTGAATAATCATACACCAGAAATTGTCATTCAAATAATTTTCTATCTCTCAGAGGATATGATGATTCTTGAGGTTAGTGGAGTGCAGTGTTTCATTTTTTGTTGCACCAATAACAATTGCCTGAATCCGAGTGAAAGGTCAAAAGGGGAGGATCTCTCAGTTTTACAATTACAGCTAACCTGAGACTGATTTGTTCTGTTTTAATTAAGCTCCTACGAGTCCAGCTTTACAGATGCTGAGGAGAGCCGCACGTGGAAACTGAATGTTGCTAGGAGACGGGTTTCTACACTGCCCTGATGAAATCTGCGACGCACAGCATTTCATTATTATTCCATTCTCTTTCATATTCATTGCGTTATCTTGTGCATTTCTTATTTTGGGACTGAATCTGACCTTTTTATTACAGTGTCTTCTGGAGAAGAGTTCTGAAGAAGTGAATCGCAACACAGTGGGAACTGATCTTACTTTTTGGAATGCTTCAGAAGCAATGAGGTATCTGTTTTTCTCATGTTAGTGAAACAGACTGCAATCTGAATTGAAAAGTCTTCTGTATTTTGGATGGTCAACATTAATGACACCAATCCAGGTCTGAAATATTTATTGCAACCTGCAGAAAATGAACTCGGGGAACAAACGTTCCCTCATCTACACCTGTGGGAATACATGTGCTTAATGATTTATGAGACATCTTTGATTGCACCATTTCTCCAGTAACTTCATACGCAATCTTTCGATTGTGGCTGATTATGTTTGTTGTCAACCTGGGTCTGTTCAATATATAAACTGTATTGATGTCAAATGCCCAGAGTATTCAGTGCCAACTTATTATACACTTATTCGTGTTTTTTATATATATATATATATATATATATATATATATATATATATATATATATATATATATATATATATATATATATATATATATATATATATATATATATATATATATATATATATATATATATATATATATATATATATATATATATATATATACAGTCATTCATACAGTTTCTGTCAAAGAACAGAACCATTTGATTGCCCAGTGGTTATGACTCTTTACAGCCATTTAGACATAGTCATGTTTTTATAAGAATAATTCTCACGCTCTGTATTTTCGCTGCAATTGAAGGACTATAAGACAAGTACTGTACTGTACTAAAAGGTACTGTATCTCAAAATTGATCATGTAATTTACAGCAATAAAAATACAGCTATTTGGATCATTTGTATACCTACTACTATGATACTGATACTTAGAGACTTTAGCCTGCATTTGACAAATGGGTTTCATAAGTCATACAGATTTAAAACATGATGGAGATATACAGATAAAATTTTCATTTTTGGGGAGAACTATGCCTTTAAGTAATGTTTACCAGAGCAGAACAGTTTGATAAATAGCTTGCTATTTTCTTGTACACAGAAATCATTACTGTTGTCGTTCTTTCTTCCTATTTCCATAGTCACGTCTAACAATTACAGTATCCTCCCCAGTAATTGCATAACCACTATGGAAGTAAATTTGTAGTCTTTAAGGAGATTGCCATGTTTTGTAATACCTTCAACAACCCGCTTATTGATCAGCACCGTTTAGGAATATTATGTTTATTTTTTATTACATTTAAGATTGCAGACTGTCCAATGCAGCATTGCGTTACACTAAATTGGCTGACGCAGTTCAGCCTGAACCTCTCTGCCAGAACTCCCGTCACTCTCGGGAAATTGGTGGTGCACATTCCCCACAGGAAAGAAGTCTGCAGTCTGAAGAAATAACATCACATCTCAATCTTTCTCTCACTTGTTTAAAGGTTGATTCACGGCGTGTTTTTGTTTCCCCTCCCAGAGCGGAGCAGGTGATCGAGAACACGACGTCACTTACAGGAACTGAGGAGGAGATCTGCATCATCATGGGCAGACGCAATGCATCTGATCGTGTCCTGCATCTTGAAAGGGAACAAACTGGATGAACTGAAACTGGATGAGATTGAGGCCTTTATTCTCAGTAAGTTCTCTTCATTCCAGGAGAGCTCAGAAAGAGTAAATATATTGAGCGTTCTCAGAGTAATACATTTTGCTGACTTCATATTCTTTTCATTTTCTAAGAGTTTGTCTCTTATTACAAGACACATGGGAAAAAAGGATTAGCCACTGAGGGAAATGGATTTCACTGCAGCTCCCCTAAAACAGATCTATTTCACTATTATTTTCATCCTCCATCATAATAACGTCTTCCTTTGATTACCTTAAAGGCACCATCCCACAAGGATTTCTATTTTTGTGTTATTGCATTAAAGGAGGGTTCAAACAGAACATCCATTTCATTTTTATATTTCATCCTGTGGCCTGTCACCACTTATGTTCCAATTTGTCATCTAATTATGTATATATTACTGATAATTATGTTACCTTTGAATAGATTCTTTGGATTTCAATTACTGTAGGATTGGCTGTGATTTGCTCATATCATCACTAACTGAGGTTAATGTCCAATGCGATGTAAAGTAAAAATGTAATGTTGGGCTTGACTCAAACCAATTTCTTGGCATGTAGTGTAAAAGGTCGAGAAAACACCTGTACGGTTGCCAGTCTAAGAACAGCTCAGAAAACAGCCAAGAAAATGTATATTCATAACCGTGTATTTTATTGTTTACAAGTTTATTTTTTAAGCATTTGACAAACGCTACTTACAGACATGTACAGATATACAATGTGTGTGTTCCTAAAAGTCGAACCCAACAACTTGCTTTCATTAGCACCATGTGCTACCTCACATACTCATATTATGTTAATACACTGTAGGATTTATAAACAAATACATTATAAGCCAGCAGCTGGAATTATAATACACAGTTGATCAACATAACAAAGCTGAATGAGATTGTTGTTTAGAATCCATATGCAGAGTTTGTCGAGGATAGATCCATCAAACACGGTTGACAAATCCCAATTGAAATTCAATAACGTAATCAAAAAAACTGACAGAATTAGAATTAATAGACCAACTGAGATTAAGAATACAGCAGCAGTTAATCTTTATATACACAACATGTGTATATAAATTGATGGAGTTTGTTTGTTTAGTTATAGCAACTATAGTATATGATAATGGTGTGGTGATAATTGGTATTGGTAAAGCATTGTCCTTGCAACGCAAAGGAACTGATATATTTGATACAAATGTATACCTTGCACTGTAAGTTGCTTTGGATAAAGTCAGTCAAATGCATACATATAATGTAAATATATATCTGTGACCATCCCACTAAACGTTGCCATCTGTCGCCTTCTGTTTCAGGAACATTAGGGCTAAAATTGTTAGAAATCAAAGTAGGATCCAGAATGTACCCCAGCAGGAACAAAGAATATTGTGGTCCATACCTACTGTATCCACCAAGGCTAGGACCTATAGGTAAGCCGATCTGTTTGATCTCCAATCGGCTCTAACGTCGTGATTTATTTGTTGTCCACTGAATTTCACATGCTAGCCCGAAGTGAAACTTGCATTGATTTTCAATAGTTTGCAAAAAGCTTTCCAGTCACATGGAATGAATTGTGTACCTTTGATGATGTCCTGCTGAGCTGGAAAGATTTTCTACAATCTCCTGACAACAGGTCAATGAATGTTTAAGTGTTATAGTCTTGGGTCTATAAAATCTTTAGCATTCGAAATCTGTGTGATCATGGTCTCCTGAGACCTAATAAAGCTCATCATTAAAGGCTTCAGGTTCTTACCGGATTTATCAAGCACTTAATACCCTGATGTCCAGAAATAAGGTGTTTTGTGCTTTCATTTGATGAGCCGTGAATGTATGTCTAAAGACATTTCCACACTCCAGGAGTCTTTAAGGTGTTTTCATTCAGAGACAGGAATGGAGCTAGTCTTCAGTATTATACTATTCACTTTAATATTTCAGTTAGTTGAAAGTTTGTTAGTTTTAGTTAGTTAAAATCTAATCAAATCATGATAAACCACATATTGATGAAAAGGTCTATTTGAAATTTTCCGTAACAATAAACATAAAATAAAAAAAACTATTTTTAAAATACGTTACCTACAAATAATGATGCATTTTCATGTGTATGCTCAAATGTGAAAGTCATGAACTATTCATGCATTAAAAGAAAAAGATACAGTGTGTTTAGGCCAGAAACTACACTGAAACACCAATGCACCACAAAGTTCATTGCAAGAGTGTAAAATTGACAGAAAGTGTGTTTTAAACTTGGAAAGATGAAGACTCACTGGCCATTGTTCGTGGCAGTAGCGAGATGATCAGAACAGCAAAGCCAGCAGAGTACATCGAGCAGCAAATCAATGTTCTCAGATGATACATTCGTAAGTATTGATCCATGTGTAAGAGCTGCAGGAGATGTGATCAGACGTCTGATCCTGAGAGAACGCCAGAGCTTACTTTCTATTTAGTCTCACTAATATCATTTAGAAGAAAGGTCAACTGCTTCACTGCTCATAGACTCATTTCATAGCTGCGTAAGTTATTTTTGCAGTAAGTTTTGTTTAAGGTTCAAGACACACTTGACCTGTTCGCTGTCATTTTGTTGCCATAGAGAAAATAAGATTTGGTGTGAGTCTCTTAGCGATACTCCTGAGGTCAGAAGGAGTGTAAACACATTTAAGATTTTGCAGGAAAAGTAAATACGCTTTTTCTTCAAAGCTTTAGAGATTCAGTAGTATAGGGTCTGTCTTTTTCTCTCTCTCTCTCTCTCTTCCACTTTGCCGTCTCTCTTTTTTGTCACTTCCATATTTCATCCTCGCAGCTCAGTGAGGGTTGTGTTCCCAGCGGCTCAGTCAAATGTCTGTTTGGGGCTCCAGTTAGACAATCACCGGACAACACGGAAACTTGCACTGAATTTTAAAGGGCATACCAGTTATTCAGTTATACCAGTACATCATCTGATGTTTGTGCACAACATGGCATGTGTATGTGTTTTCACACAATCATGTTTCTTGTGTTTTTAAATAGTAAAAAAACATTTTTAAAAGAAACATTTCATCTTCAAAACCTTATTTTAATATTTCTACTAAATTGAATCAAAGCTGATATTCAGTGAAATGACAGATCAAACCCATCACATGATCATTGGTTTTTGTTCCCAGTCAATCAATAAATCACTCTTTTAAAGTCTTACACAGCAAAAATGAATTACAAGAAACGTTTATCATCAGTGAGTGTTGACATGCTTTGTAATACATACTGTAATATTACACTATTCAGTCATCAACTATAAAGGCTTTTAAAAACAAATCTGGTCTTTAATAGGTTTGGTCTATCTGGGTGAAGAGGTGACATCTTCTGTAAATAATTGCTGTGCCAGGACAGGGAACAATGGATGTTCAGGTGGGACATCCAATTACCTGCTTACTGTATATGGGCCGGTCTGCTTGTGCTTGTGAGACACACACAACAGACGCTGGAAGAACATGCTGTGCATTCCCTAATAATCAAACTTACCATCATCTTCACACGCCACAGACAATTAATGATGAATATGTAATCAAAGTATAGTATATTTCTCTTAACAATATTTTTTCAGACCTTGCATCAATATTTTCTCTGAAAGTTACAGTATATGTTGTTCCATGAGGCAATGCAATGTCCAAAATAATATACAAACATTAAAAGCTTCCCCACCCATCTGCCCGAGCATCTGGAACATTAGACAAAGCTCTGATTGAAGATGAATGGATTCGAGTCACTTCTGCACACAGGTATTCCTTTTTCTATGATTTAGATCCATTAACCAAAGTTTAATAGCTTAACTTTTCTGTGTTGCTTTGTTTTAGCTGTCACGCCTGCTGTAAGGCTTCCATTAATCATACTGCTTTACAATGTGAGTAAAGAAAATCTAAAACCGTGTAATTTTTCTGTGGCAATCAAAACATTTAGCTGCTATAAACTATTAAAAATTTGCTTGTGGAAAAGAAACAAATGAAGGCAACACTTTGCGGGGGCTTATTTGTAATGTGATTCTTTGAAAAACTTTGGGTACTTTTTCAGCATTATGTACTTAATCTGTGAATCGAAATTTTGACGGCAGAGAAAACGATGCCTGCTCGCATTTTCTTCCTCCTCTCTGTCTGTTTTTTTGTGTTGACAGGCATCAAAAAACCGAAAACAGTAGGATCATTACCTCATCCCTGCCACCTTTCACCTCGCCCACATTCATGTTTCATCTCCTCCTCTTTTCTCATTGAGGTTCCTAGAGTGCCAGATTTTCAGCTCACCTGTCATCCTCTCCACGGCGTCTTCATTTCACCTCTTTCTCTTTTCCTTTCTACATTATTGCATCGTCTTCTGTTTCTTCACTGTGACCTTTTTTAGGTTTGACAATCTCTTTACCATCTCTGATCTCAACATACCACAATGTTCCACTTGTTATTAACTTCTTGTTGTATGTTCATGCTGTTGTACTCTGTATTATCCTCATCTCTTTGCGCACTGCAGTTACGCTCTTTACCTTGTTTTCCCACTTTCCATTTATTGGTGTCATTTTCCCAGTTTGACGGCTTTTCTGCCTGTCCGGGAGAGTGAAATCTTTGATCGGCTCGGTGGCATTCTGCCATTTTCCTCCACTTTTCTTGACAAAGCACTCATAGTTGGAGAGTTTTGGCAGGCAAGAGCCAATCTGCAACATCAGGAGCTGCTCTCCTCCATCATTGGCAGCCAACCCGGTTCAAGCTGAGAGGGTTGTGACATTCTGCCTTCGCTCTTATTTTCCTGTAAAAGGGGTCATAGTCTTCACAAGTAGCCATAGAAGGACAAATCTAAGTATCTGTGCCCTTCTGTCTGTACTCAAAGACCAGTTTGAAATGCCAATTTCTTGCTGATGAAGTCTCATGGAGATCTCATTTGTGTTTCATTTACTTTGTTTCAGACATTCTCTAAAAAATTATATGGCTGTAACATTCATTTTTGTTATACTGAAATCTATGCCTTTTTTGTATCCATTATTTCAAAACTTTCATATCTTGACTTTTTACCTCCACTTAACTTTCATTACTGTGTTGGAGAAACAATTGAGATGTTAAAAATCTCATTTGTGATGTTTTCTTTCCTATGGGGAGCCTCTCGGCTATGTGCTCAGACCCACTACCATCAAGCACATCTGTTTGCTGTGTCTCGTGCCTCCCACACCGCCAGCCAGCAGCCGCTCTCATGGAGCTGAGAATCTGCGCTATTGACAAAATTAAAGAAGAGGCAAAGAACACTGATCCTGGGAGGATGGATGAAAATTACTCCATGCTTAACACTGCGCTGGAGCCATGACTTTACCGGAATCAAACTATATGGATTGGAAACTGTATGCGAGCCAAATTAAAGAAAGTGGCAGTACCTCAGACCCAAAAGACTTTAGCAAAATAACGGCTGTAATTGTGTGGTTAATATGTATGTACTGCAGAGCTTTGCCAGGTCTTGATGTTAAGTAAAACTAATTAAACAGCCTAAAGTTCTGCACACACACTGAGAATCTCATTTATCCATTGTATATTTGTTTTGGCTGCGAGTGTTCTCTCTGTCATCTTACAGCAAAGCATTAACCTTTTTCATTGTATCTCTCTCTCTTGCTTTTTAACTTTAACTGTTCCTGCCTTTTAAGGCAATTTGTGTTTTATTTGACCAATTAGCCTAATAAAACTAAAAATAAAATTAGTTTTTTATTAATGGAGCAGTACAGTCTTATACAGTAAGTGTTTGTTTCTCCACTGTTTATCACCCTTCCTTTCTATTTCCTCAGATTTTCATCTGCGCCACAAACAAAAGGTTCATATTGGTTCTGACATGCTTCACAGTAACTTAGCAGATGAGTGGATTCGCCGAGGCATATCTGCAATTGTCTGAGGTGAGAATATGTTCTGGCCTTTACATCTTAACATCTCTTTTAGAAACAGGGCTGCTTTCATTTATGTAATGGGTTATGCAGGGGTGTAGGTTCTTGTGTGCCTTTAGTACAATGGAGTTAATTTAGCGTCATCTCACTTATTTGCAGCCTTTGAAAGAAATAGAAACTTCATCATTGTTCGTACATTTGCTAACCCCTGTGTCATTCCAAACCCTTGTGAGATTATTTCTTCTGTGAAACTCAAAAGGACACATTTCAGAAAGTTGTATTGGTCTCAATTTTCTGTGCAGTGAATGTATGAGGTTTCAAGCTTTACAAAGAATGTAGAATTGCACAAAAGTGTGGTCAATTTCTCACTAAAGTGTTCTGAAGTCAGGAAGGCTTTTTGTGACAAATAGATCGAAATTTAAGTTGTTATTCACTGTAATCTTCTCCTCCAGTGGGCTTTTAACTGCTGTGACTGGATCATTCTGTCAATAAGTTGAGTCTGAGAGAACAGTCCGTTTTATGAATATAAATTATTCAATTAAAAGATTGTTTGTTAATAAATTGAACATCTACTTTTTTCGTGAATGTGCCAAGGAGAGCTATAGGGCAGATACCAATATTTCCAGTAAATTATTACGACTTACATTTTTCTCCGGTAATGTCAGTTAGTCCTTGTTCATTGATATTTAAAGAAAATTGTTGAGAATTTCTTCTTTTGTGCTGAACAGAAAAGGAAAACCATAAAGACTTTCTAGAATTTCTAGTTGATTATGTTTGAACTATTCTTTAAAGCTGACGTAATCTTCAAATCAATTTAATATGTTTTAAAAACCACAATCATACCATGTTATGACCACAGATTTCCTATTTCCTATTTATCACACCCTCTGCCACTTAAAAAAGGGGGTTGCTATCTCAGTTAGTTTCCTAATCAACTTCATTGAGTTGCTTTAACCACCCAACCGGTAAACACACAAAATTAGGCTGTTTAATCATTAGCCTCCGTGATGTGCTGCTTTGAGAATCCTGCAATTCATTTTCTCTTTAAACCTTGAAGGCTAAACTTAAACCAAAGACAAAACTCAACCAAGGACACACACAATGTTGTTTTAATTAAAAAGAACCATCTCTGCATGACAAACTGCTTAGAATGACATGCATGATTTTTGCAGTTATTGACCGAGTCATAAATGAAAGAACGTTTTATTGTGACAAATGACAAAACACAGTAGTGAAGGTCATTTATAATTTTGGCTTTTATAAAGACAATATTTGCACAAATTCCTGTAGATGACATACTACATATTCCTGGAAAATCAATATTATATAAAAATCTAGAGCTCCAATCACTGTGATATTCTTAATAAGACGTTGCCAAGAAGACTTCAAAGTGCCCTTCTCCCTGTAAAGGTTCAAATCAATTTTACCCAATAGCAGTAATGTCAAATTTGACCCAGCCAATAAATGACATTTGCTTAGGTGACAGCTCCATTATGATCATATTTGCAGGATAAAGTCCCCACAGTGTAAGTAGTCTCAGGAGACCATCTATACCTGACATTCCTAATATACGAGTTGCAAATAAAACAGAAATTTCTCTATCCAACACCGTGAATCTGTAAGTGTATGCGGTCAGACTGAATCAATAAATTAGCCGCTAATGAGGCGTTTTTAAGGTAATTGGTAAGTGAAGCTGCCTGTACTCCTGACCTTTTGCTCTCACGCCTCTTATTTACTGTGTTTTTGTTTTATTTTGTGCTATCTATGCCTTTGCAGACTCTCATCTCTCTTTTAATGAACTTCTCTCACTGTAATCACAGAAAACAAAGAAACAATACAGTGAATGTGTATGTGGACACTCATTTAAATGAACCTAAAAAGTCCAACAGTGGGTTAAAACAACTCAAATTGAGTAATTGAAATTGAGTTTTGTTGTCTGTATTTTAACTCATTGTTTTTCAGAGCGTACTGTATGATACAGTGAATTTTGAGTCATTTTTATGACTTTAAACAAAAAGCACCACTTATTTTAAAAATGACCAAAGATGTATTTTAAAATGCTGTATTTAATAAAATTTAAGAAGATCAATAGCAATAATGCACAATAGTAGCAGTTTTTTCTTGATAGTTTTCTCTGTTCTTAGTTTGTTTAGAAGTTACAGCTGAATTTGACCAAATTCATGTAAGTCAGTTGTGCTTTAATCTCTGTGAACTATTTGGCTCTTATTGCACCTTGATGGGAGAGAAAGAGTGACCACAAAGTCAACAAACAGGTTTAATTATGTTACGATTTACACACAAGCAGCCACGTAGGTTGAATTTAATTCATGTTGATAGTCAAAAGTTTGGCTTGTCTTCATTATAGCACGTAATTGTGGGCCAAATTGCATTTAATAGTGACATAAATTAATAAAAAAAGAAAAGCCCCAGAAGCCGATCCCCAGCCCCCTAATGAAACTGTGAATTAAATATTTTCGCTGAAGGTAAAACCTGACAAGTTAATTTACGTGGTCTTCTGTGGTTCTCACATTTGGACATACTGTATATCTCATACTGTAAAACCTATATGAGCCCACAGGTACCAGATGTCACACGAGAAACATGGACTTTATGAGACACGTGTCAGACCTTCGTGTTGAGCAATGTGCATCAGAGAAGAGAATCTGTTATTCTTAGCATGGACAAAAGGTTTTAGCTTTATTCTACAGCAATATATAAAATGAACCATAGATATCGAAGGAATCTCGCAAATGCTTGCTTGGTTTATTAGATATAAAAGCTACATTTCTAAGATGATTTGGACTTTAACACACACATAATACAGACACACACAGAGTCTGATCTACGGGTGTGATTAGTGTGTCGGGCGGATACGTGTGGTAACTGTCTGAGATGAATCCAGCCATGAAATTGATCAGGGCTTTTGAGTGTTGCACTTGTCTTTAAGGGAAAAGACTACAAGATATTACTGAAGCAATGAGAAGTAACCTTTCTGTCATCTGAGTCACTGCTGCATGACACTGAGAAAGATTTAAATCACACTCTTAAGTAACGGCCAACAATCAGCTGCTCTTTCAGTCTGTCTCTGTTTAGACAACACATACAGTAGATATTTTCTTGCAGTTTAAGCAGCATCACTAGCCTTTTCTTTTGAAGGGCTTTATTTTAAACAGTGATGTATTGATGCAAAATGCCTCTGGTTTCATAGCGTGGTTTGGATTACGGCTTTAATAATGTAAAATGTCTTAACGGTTCTGCTGTAATGTGACATTCATAAAATGAAAATGAAAAACGCACTTTTAGATTTATGCTTATATAAAATGTTTAAGTTATATCTCCATCTAATGTGTGATCCATGTCTGTCGTCAAACACGTACACAAAACGCACACACACGTGGGCTATAGGACTTGCAGGATCAGACCAATCTCATTATTAAGATGTATCACATGCGGTCCACCATTGATCTCAGTTGGCTTCGTTCAGCTCAAGTTTAATCAGCATTCCTCCCAGGGCCCGATCTCTTCCACATACTGGCTTTCTGCCCTGCTCCCCTGATCTGGCAAAATAACATTGCAAATTTGCAAAAATACGTTATTAATTTTCCATGAGGCATGCCAGACAAACATTCCTTTCATATTTTTTTTCCGTTTTTCATTTTTCATTTCCTGTAGCGCACCTGAGACACCTCCTGCACTTTTACACCCCTCTCCCCTGCGCTGCCTCGATTCAGTCAGCTACTGAAATGATATCTGCTAGGAAATCATTTTGAGAACATCTCAGCAGAATAGAGCAGCCTGCCCAGGTGTGTGTCATTTTGTGTGCGTGCGTGTGTTGGCCCACCTCTATACCGCTTGCTATCACGCCCTACTTACAAAACCATTCCCCTTTGCTGTGAAGGAGAGAGAGCGGCTCACCCACTGAGAACCACCTCTCCCAGCCCACAAGCTCAGCTATTTCAGGAATGAAGTTAAATCTGTCCTTGCTTTTTAGACGTGCGGTTTAGTGGAGCCCCCATTCAACTAAAAGGGGAGATAACGGTATCTACACAGCAATTACTGTGATCTACTTTATTGTTGAAGCACAATCGGTCTCATGAACTAATGTGCATAAAAATTTTCCTTACGCAGCAAAAGTTCTTACATTAGTATTTCTGGTACATACAGTATGCACATTAGTTTGACCTTTTTCTCATTCTAATGATGAATCTTGACTGTCTAATGGAAAAACAGGTTTAAATAATCACAACATTATACTCCATTTTTATTTTAGTTTATCAAATTTTAACAATAATTATTATTATATAACTCATAAACAGTATAATAATAATTTTCATACAACAACCTTTTTTGCCAATTTGCAACACTTATTATTATTTAAGCATACTGTGATGTTTTACTCTCATTGTTTAAGTGTGTACTGTACTATAAATTGAGCTTTTGATTTTATGTATTGTTTATTCTTAGCATCTTTACTGCTGAATGTTTTCTCCTTTGTAAGTCACTTTGGATAAAAGCATCTGGTAAAAGAATAAATGTAATGTTAATGTAATTTAGATTTTATCATCTTTGTAATTTGTTGTTTCTCATGCCCTTCTACCCTGACTTTCTTAGACAAAATAAGAATTTCATTGTACCAAGGTACAGATGACAATGAAAGGTCTTGTGTCTTCCACATTTTCAAATTGGCCTAACACATTTCATGTACCTATGGCCACCTGATGGCAATCTATGATATTTGTGTACATGCATTTTTAGTTGATTCATCCTAAACCTAGAAAAAAACGCGAGTGCAAGTTTCTGATCCTGCGTGAAACCATTCGCCCGCAGTGTTTTACTCACCAACACATCAGGATGCTCGCTTAGTTAGATGTCACCCTGACAGCCCCCACGTGCACTGCAGGATTCAATTTAATCTTCTGTTCTCAGTCCGTATTGGGAGAAGTCCCAGTCTCTGTGCTGCCTGCGTGAAACTGGAGTGCATGAAATTGAGAAGGGTGTGAGGGGGGAAAACTTAAAAATAAAAAACAGCTCTGCGACTCCCTTTGGGCTGTGTATCCCATGCAGTTTACCAAACTCACAAATCCAATTTCAGAACGGTATTTGGTAGTTACAAGCACATGACCTTGAAATTGGATAGATACGCTGTGCTATAGGCCATTCCGTGCTTTACGCTTATAGCCACGGTTGACTTTTGACTCATTTTGGGTCAGGACGGGAGTCGCCGTGCTCGTCTGGAAGCGTCTTCGGGGTGTTGCAGTCTCAAGCTCTGTTTCAATGAACATGTGAATAGCTTTACATTAAACTCATATTAGGATGGAGTCATGGCAAAAAAACATATTCTACTTGTTATCATCTATAATACCTGTTAGGGACTGAAGGACCTGGAGGCAGCCCATGTGTGGATGTTGTTTTTATATAATAATACTATATATTGCAGTACATATTAAAATAGTATGATACATACAGTCTGTGTGTGTTAGACTAAAAGCAAAGAATGTATGTTATTGTGTATCCTTGGGTGCAGATAGTATTTCCCTACCGTTTGCCACCTGTCTCTTTGTAAAATGATGAAGTGTAGGTAAGGAGTGCTTTTTATTATCTGTTTAGCATACTTCTGATATTGCTGTTAAAATGACAGCTGAGGTCAAAAACACATTTCGACAAACAATCACATGAGAGGAATGTTATAGTAGGGTTGTGTGTCGTGAGGCTGTAGTGAGTGTTGTCAACAGCTCGAGCTCTGGGACTGTTGTGGCACTAAGCTTGTTAGCAGTGTTGTCCGCAGGCTGTGTGCACTGACCTTTCCAGATGCTGGACACACTCTTTGGGAAGCAGGTGTGACATGTGACACAGAGATTACCCAGCTGTCCCATCCCGGTACATCAATTCATCCCGGTATTTCATCGTTGGTTGCATGTTGCCGTACTGACGGATGTGTGTGTGTTGCGAGGATAAAATACTGCTGGTCGATCCAACTAATTGTCTCTCCGTATCGTAAAACAAAAGATTCAGATTTGTTGCTTTGTTTATATGAGACGAGACATCATCCTGAATAGGTTGAGATCAAACAAACTGAAAACTCTTGACAAGGGAGATGTTTCCAAAACACCCATTCATCGCATTAACCTTTAATTTGTTTGAAATCAAATGGGTCAGCAAATTAATTCGGCTTGTTTTTAGTTCTTTTAACTTGTTTTTGCAAAGAACAAACAAATTGCAGACCATTTAGAAACTGCACACTCTACGAGTTTACCACAATTGACAGATCTTCATTAAAATAATAATGCATTGTTTATTTGCCATCTTATTGATATTCAGGAGGCCACACTTTATTACTCTGTTGTTTTGATAATAGGATTATTTGCAAGTGTAATGTGAACAAACGGGGGCAAGAATCACCGCATGGCTAATTGGGCCTTTTTATATCTGAACACACTCATTATGGTCAATTTAAAGATGCTGGGACGCTTCCAGAAGCCCAGGGACCAGAAACGATGCTGAAGTACATTGTGTAGAAGTGTGCACGCGTGTGCGAGTGTGACACAAAAGCAATTAATTCTGTTGATGTACAGGTCGTAAACACTGATTTAATTGATCATATTTGTCTTCATGCATTGCTTTGTGTTTTTAATAGATGAAGTGTCTCCCAGGAAAGCGTCATTACAAGAGATGTTCAGAGACCAATCACATGGTTTCTGCTGGTTTTTACAGTATCATCCGTTGTTTGAAATGTTTTCGGTCTCCACCGATCACATCGATCTCTACCACCATTTGAACCATGGAAAATAAATCAATGTCTGTTCAGTTTACTCTGGTTCCTGTCACTCATCTGTTTTTCCCGTCTGCTGTTGTACCCTCATCGTGGGATTTTCTAGATGAGTTTTAAAGTGTTGTGAGGTGTTAAGATCTTGGAGTAAATGTGAGGATGTGTGTAGGGACTATAGAAACTACATCCATTATACTGGATGTGTAGCACCTAATGGATCTTTCTAAGAGAACAGATTCACATTGTTAATGCACATCAAAACAAGCTGTGTCCATTTTTAAAAGTTGTTTTGATGTTCATTAAGAATATGAGCACATAATAAATCTGTTCTCTCAGACTCCAATTGTCCCAGCATGCACAAATCATTGTAGTTTTATTTATCTTCATTTGATTTTCATGTCATGTTTAGTTCTAGTTAAAAGTGTTGTTACACACACAATGAACTCAGCAGAGGTTCTGATTTACTTTAGTTTGCAATTGTTTTTTATGATTAAGGAGATTCGAGTCTGTCTCTCACCTTGTTTAAGCCTCTATTAGATAACTGCAGGTTTTATTACATTTCTTTTTCAATTTCCCCAGTGTTCAGGGTTTCAGCAAATGTTTCTTTGATGACTGAATAGTTTTGCTCAGGGAATGAAAGTGTAAAGCAATCATGCTGTTTTTGAGATTATTATACCCATCTCTCCTGCACACCAGTGATTCTTTTGTTGCTTTGGTCATATTAACTTTCTTGTTACATTTAAGATTTTATCCTTTTTTAGTCTTTTGTTTTACATTTATATTGGACTCTTTCAAAGTATACTGTAGCTTGAATGCACTATAAGTGGCTTTGAATAAAAGCGTCTCCTAAAATGCATAAATGTAAATGATATGTAAATATGAAACAGAGATAATATTTCTATATAGTTCTAGTGCCTAGGTGGACTTGAAACATGTTTAAATTTGTTTTATAGCCCTCCATTCCTGAAATTGGTTGTGGTTTTGATGACACTGTGGAGAGCATCTGCAGAATGCAGCACAACTACAGCCCATACAGACTCTAAATAAAGGCCACAAATCTTTCCTAATATCCCTCATTTCAAAGAGCCATTTCTATCAAAAATGAGACAGTAATAAACAATATTAATGATTATAAAAGTGCCACAATTGAAGACAAAGCACACAAACAGCTGCTTATTATTTCATGAAGATAAATGAGGGAATTACAGATGATGATGTGTATAAAGGCAGAAATGTAAAACAATTAAATTCCCTGAAAACAAAATGTTCGTGTTTCTATTTGAATATTAAGCGGAGATGGGCCTGTCATCTCAAACAGAAGTTGACTTTTGAGAATAGGCAGAAGACTGTAAAAGTGCGTAATGTAAACTTAATGCATGTCGACTCTCTCCGCAGTCAGAATCAAGGGAATCCTAAATCTGCAATTTAAATTCTGCAGTTGAGCTCGACAGAGAATAATTAAAGCAGCCTGTGATATTGTTCTCGTTGTCCTGATGGGGTAATTATTTGGATGCAAATGACAGTAAACAATATGCTACCAACAAAAACTCGGCCACACTTCAAAGGTGAAAACCGCTGACTGCTGGGCTGTTGGCACAAAAGGTGTAATACTCTTGGGTGACTTTTTAAATGATGTTGATAGATGTTTCCACATCGGACATGACTTGTGTGCTTGTGAATAGACGGATGTGTTTTTTGTGGCACTTCAGTTGTTCTGGATGTGCAGTAACACACTCTGTCTTGTCAAGTAGCTTTTATGTTTGTTTTGTATTATGTTGAATCCATGCCATCTGTCTTTCACTGATTTCCTGAGAAATCTATGAGGGGTAGAATAAAATGTTTGTCGCAGAAAAATCCCAGTTTTTTATTGTTCACTTGTCTATCCTTTATTTATTGAATTATTTAATATAAACCATAATCCTACACGATGTGTCTTTCAGATTCACATATTAAAACTGTAATGTGATCACAATCACTTACAAAAGCACTTCTGCATTCTTTAGTGGTGCTATTGAGCTGTTTATTTTGATGCCTTGCAATGATATCAAGCTCTCTGCAATGAGCTCACTTTATTAATAAATAAGATGGAATATGATTGGAATATGAAAAAAATATGGACAATTATATAATGAATGCTGCATAATTGTCAGATTTGTATAACTTTTTATGTTTAAGCAAGTGTATGCACTCAGTTATCTATATGTTGTTTAGGTCTTTAATTTGACTGACAGCATTTCAAACCAAAATATATAAGCGGTACATACATATATCAGTTTTGTCTAAAACATTAGTCATCAATATTAATATTATTTATAGAACTGTTGTACAAAATCAATATCACATGAGCAAAAATGCTGTTAATGCTAATATCTCATATGTCTTGCCTGCGGCTGAATCATATTCTGTACTCATAATATTCCTTAAATATATCCATCTCTTTGGTCTGTGAACATTATTATGAGCAGATGCCGTGACTGTCCTCGTGAGCTTGGGTTATACTGTACAGTATGTGTGTGTGTGTTCTCATGCTAAAAGGCCTCAGATGGTCCGTTTATAAGCATCATACATACTCAGCTGTTCACATGACCCTTTTATTATCCACTTTAAATAATGCCTCTCTTTGCAGGTCCTTGGGGAAAACATGGCAATTTCCCCCTCACTTTTATTCAGTCGCTCTATCTTCTTTATTCCAGAGATCTGTAGGCTAAAAAATGGCTTTCACTGCTGTTTCTCTCATATACTTTCTGTCACTAAATTTGACTGTACACCGTTTCTTTTGTTTTTCTCCTTGGTTGATTTCTAATGATGGTGTGATTCAGTGCTGGAGAAACTACTGTGAAGATATATTCTAAAAAATAAAGGTCCCTAAAAGGTTCTTTCTTACAATATGAACTGAAATATTTCTCATCAAATTAACCCAAATCTAAACAATTTGACCTATTATCTACAGTTATTTTACAGCTCCATACTCTTAATGTATTTTAACCATTGTCTCGTTTCTATTTTTATTTCTCCTAAAATATTTAGGGGAACATCAAAGACTAAGCTAATACTTAAATAAAACACAACTGAGAAATCCATCAAATCTCTAAATTATTATTATTTTTCTTGATAAATTTTTTCCTCTGGATAAATAATTATTTAACTACAAAAAAACAGTTGGACCATCTGTGGAAACCCACTTTATAAAGAGAGAGTTAGTACTATTTTTAGTTACACTTCAACAACAATTGTGACAGCTGTGATAGCACCCCATTCATCCTAAACATAAGTAAAAGTAGTATTTACACACGCAGACTCCTAAATCCTTACAAACAAATACAGGGACTTGCATGAAACATGTACAAGCTCTCATAAGATATTAATTCCTGATCTTTTATTCATGATGATACTCTAGCAGAAACAGTACATTTGCTGTTTCCATTTTCCACCATTTAATTTTCAACCTTCTGATTGTTGTTGTGATGTCAACTGCATACAGCCAAGCCAAGCATGAAGTGTTTCTGGCCACAGCCGTAGAGAGATTATGCCCTGCGCTCATACGTGATGCTATGTGCCCTTTTCCTACACGATCCACAGCCATTCCCTGGAAACCTGGAAAATGAGCTCACTTTGTCACCCAGACAGCATGAATGTGGTCCAAACATCTGAGAGATGAAGAGAGAGTGAGCGAGAATTCAGCCTATTAAAATATCCTTTTAAATGAAAAACACATTTGTTCCAGTTGTCTATATCATTTGTTATGGGTAACATTGTTTTCAGGTGTCTGTCTTGGAGCCATGCAAAAAACTATAAAGTGTTTAATATCACATAATTAGCCTCAATAAGAATTAATGAGTTGTACAGTTCAAATAATCTGGTCATTTAATTTGTCATTTTTAGTTTAACTTACAATAGACTGTAAATGTTGGAACATTGCTTAATGGACCCATGTGAATCTTAAAACAAAATTAATTCTGCAAAATTAATAGTATAACCCCCTCAGGTAATAAAGCTTGTTTTCATTACTGTAATATGTTACTTTTAATGTTGTAGAATAGCTAACTTAAAGTTGATACTACATTTTTCACGTCTGTAGCATCAGCATTTTTTTATTAAATAATTACAAGAGAACATTGTACTGGATATATAGGTGAACTGAAGCAATGATCTCTTCTAAATTGTCCTCTGTGTGAAGTAAAGTTGAGGTCTGTATTGTTTGTGTGCTGAATAAATACTGCTCTGACTGCAGTATTAAACTTTTTGAAGATTGCATGTTATAGATATTAACATCATAAATAGCTATATTGTTTAGTATTTAGCTTCTTCTTGTTTGTAACTTTAAATGTAGTTAACTAGCATTTTTATAAATGGGAACTATTCAGTAGTTTTAAGTCCCTCTGCAATAGTTCAGTGTTTCTTTGCATATGTCCCACTAAAATAGGTTGGTTCAGGGAATACTTAAGAGTGGAATTTAAATTATACAAAATGAGTAAGATTAGTCATCAATACATTTAGTCCATACTCACGGTATTACTAAATGAGTATAAATACATTAAAAATGTACTTTGATGCTAACACACATCACTTTTGATTTCTTGAGCTCTTTAACAACTTTAAGTTTGAAGTTGTTCAGCATGTGTAAGCTTCCCCAACACTGGGAGAAGATTTAGTTGTGGTGTTAGGTACTAAAATACTCCTGCAAACAATGTATGCCCGGCCTGTCTTTTTCCTCCCTCTCTGTCTCTTTGTCTCCAGTGGTGGGAAACACATGACAGGTGTGCAGTGAAAGATGGTTCCGTGCCGTCGCTGCTTTCCCTGGGCGTGACCGTGGTCAGACTGCTGTTCCAGCCCAATGGGTTCAGCTACCCAAGTGGCTCCAAGAGGAAAGACTGGAAGAGAAAGGAAATTACATTATGTGTGTGTGTTTTAATACTGTTAATGTTAGAAAAACAATTTGTATTATTGAAATACTGTTTTGTGTTGGTTAATATTCTAAATGTTACCCTCATTTGTACATTGCTTTGGATAAAAGCATCTGCTAAATGACTAAATGTAATGTAAAGCTTTTTTGCATAATATTTTGGCACAATTTTATAATATTTTAAATTTAAGTGTTCTAAAACATCTTTCTGCACGGCTGTTTAGAAACAATGCACACTGGAAAAGTGCTATTAAAATGAAATTGCATTGAATGTGTGCAGTCACTGTGTTAAAATACTTTTCTTTCACAACTTAATGAGGACACACGAGGACACATTTGTTGGCCAATTTTCCCTAAAAATACAAACAGAATGACTTTATGAAGTTGAGTCATGTTTATTCCTTAAACCCAAAAACAACAGAAGCTGACTCAATGTCCTGTACAGCCCAGAAGCAAATTATAAACCACAATATTTAAAAGATAAACAACAAAAGATAAAACACAGACACCATTAAAAAATAAATAGAAGAAGAAGCAAACATTTTGATAAAAGACTGACAGCTGACTTTTGAAGAGAACACACTGTGAAACCTCAGGCAGAATTTAAAGCTAAGAAATAAAAATGGACCTTTAAACTAGATTTAAAAGTGGCTATGGAAGGAGCAGGATCAGATGTGAAAAAGCAGACTTAGAGGCAGCGATTAGGAAGGCCAAATCAAAGAAAGTTTGATAGGCAAGTCGGTTCACACGGTGGTGACGTGTCCTAGCTGTTTCCTATGTAGTAATGCAAATACTGGTCACATGTAACTTCCTGAGATGTACTCAGTTCAGATATGTATCTACTGTATAACACAGGTTGTATCTGATAGTGTACATCATGCTGATGTACAGAAGTGTGAATCCATGTCATAGTGACTGTTTCCTGCTGATCTCCTGCTGGATTCTTTGTAGCAGTGTGACATTTAAACCCCTGATGACTGGAGTTGGTGAGAAAGGTCAAGTGAGTAGCCGTAAAACTAGCCATTTTACGGGTATAAATGATGAGTTTACCAGAGATTAATGACTATTGTGGATGTTGAATGCCAAGATTCTTCCTGTTTTTGTCCACCTCCTGAATGCCTGAATAACTTTACATCAAGGTCACAGGGCAAAAGGCAGTGTTGTCCGCAGGCGTGCCTTGCTTATTCATATTGCCACTGGGAAAGGTCTGTGTAGCATAACATGATGTAAACAGATGTGAGGAGAATGTCTTAAAGAATGGCTATTCTGTTTATATAGTGCACATATATAGTTCACACAGGTTTTTACCTCTTCACACACAATCCATTACAAAGAAGTCACATAAAGAAGTTTTATTATAACTGTCTGTTTTGTAAACTATAAATTTATAGAGATGATACAAAATTAAATTGGATCTCATTTAGACCAAAGTGGAGACAACTGCTTATAAAATCTGTAATATTGTAAGGTTTGCATATTTTCCAGTATGTATTGTCTTCAAATTGTTTTCAAATAATGCTTTAAATAAAACATATGGTAATGTGCATGGGAGAACATAGGACACACATTTCAATAAAATGACATTGAGTATGTTTTGTTACATAAAGAAATTTATTTTTGTTATTAAAATAGTGAACCTTTGTAAAAGTAAACAGAACAAATTGCTTTATTTTATATACGTTAAATATAAATATAATTTGTTTTTAATAAAGTTTAAAGTTTAGCGCGTAAGTGACGTCATCACGTAATCACAAACAATTTCCCCATCTATGCTTATACGTGCGCGTGCACTCCCTAGCGGAAAAGTCACCTGTTAAACGTGACCCTGCGGCATGAACTTGAAGAGACAGGTGCGTTTGACAACATTTTGTACAATAGTGAGGAAATTAGGTGTTTAAATGTGTTTTTGGTGCCTATATTAGTAATTTAGTGCTGGACAGTAAACGTTTATTATTAGCATTGCGTTCGAGTTGTTTGTTTAGTGTTGCGGTTTACGTCGTATTTAAAATGCGGGTTTTAATTATATTATGAGAAATGTTAATGGATACCTGCTATCGTTCATTTAGTGTTGGTGTATTTTGTTTTCCGTTTAGAAATGTTAATATATTTTTATTAGCAGCTGGGATTCATTTTTACGTCATGCACCTGTGTAAGGTGTGCATTGAAGTTGTGTTGTCTCTTTTTAAACTGCAGATGGGATGTCTGCAGTCCATTTGTCTTGTTGTGTAAGTTGTGCTATACATTGTGATTTTAAACTTTCCCAATGGTTACAATGGTTTCTGTTCAGGGTAATGTACATGTAAACACCTGATATGTGGAGATATATTTGATGCAGTCTTGGAGCAAAAGTGCTTTCATAGCAGGCTTTCCTTTCAAGCTCTATGGAGAGATTACTATGCCCTTGGTTGGAAAACATTTTATAGGATTTGCTTACTAAGCTGCAGATGTTTAACAATAAAAATAAATTGTGGAGTGCTGCTATTACTTGAAAATTAGCTTGCAGATTGTATCATCTGCTACAAAATTTAATGGCTCAGTTTTTACCATAAAAATGTGATTATAACTGCAAGTCATTGAATTAGATTTTCATAGTAATGAGTTACACTCCGCTTTTATGTTAGTTACATTACACGATGTTATCGGGATCAGTACGTCACAAAGTACAAATCTAATCACCATTATAACATTGGCCTTCTAAATCGTTAGTAATTTCTAACTTGAGCAAGTTTTGTTATTTTGTTTCTTTAATTGTAATATTTTCCCTTTCAATTATTAATATTAATGCATATACTACCATAAGATATAATTAAGTCATATATGTGACCCTGCCTGTAAAAACCCAGCTAAAGTAATTTTTATGTTTTCTATATAACATCCTACACAATGTAAAGGACATTTTGTGAAAAGATAACCTAAATATCTTTAATACTGAATGAGTAATGACATGTCAAAGATTGAAATTGTTATCTCAGAATTTGATTTTGAGACTTTGGTTTTCACAGACAGGGTCACATATCTCCTGAAACTGCTTGTACAGTATGATGTTGTATGGACCATACTATTTTATTTGTCCATATTTATGAACACATCCTTTATCTGTTTTTGTCTTTGATGTTTTTTTAAAGAACATTGTAAGGTTTGTACATTACTGTATTTAACTGTACAGGTTGTGTATGAGGACCATCTACATCATTATTATTAATTAAAAGTAGTTGGGTTTAATGAGCTTGCTTACATCGATTCATCTGAAAGCATTTTCATACCTAGCCACATTCTGGCTGCCTTAGTCTTCATGCTCACTCACTATATTGACATTGTAATAAGGCAGATTACTCTGCGATTGAACTGCGATTCCTTTTTCAAATTGTGTTGGTATGTGAATGTTTGCATGGCTAAATCCATCTCCTCTGTGGCTGGTGTACACCTGTTCGGTGGTATTAAGTGCAAGACTGCATCCTAAGAGTTCGAGTGAATCATGACCGCTCTAGGGTGCAGCTGATGTAATGCATGCCTGCCTCCACCTCTTTCCTTTTCCATGACTTTTGTCTCCTCAGGTTAGTGTAAAATGCAGCCTATTACAATATTGCTCCTTTCACATTTCTCCTGATGGAGCGGCTGATCTGGCCCGAGAGAACAGAGCAGAGCCGAGGGATTTATTTAATGCTTTATTTCTCCTTCTGCTGAGTGCACAGTTCCAGCGTAACTGGAGTTGCCTCTGGGGAACGATGCGGTGCCAGACCTGATCCCAATCTATTACATGGTGCTCCTGAGCCAGGCATCATTCCTGAAGCATGTTGTAAGCAGGTGTGAGGATACTGAGACACTCCTGATGCATCTGTGTGCTGATGCGTGCGCTGTTTTAAAAGAGCTTGTGATGTATTATGGAATCGTGAAATCCATCTAAAAGCGTAATTGAAGTTTTTGGTGACAGGAGGGGGTGTCTGTTCAGACTTCATATGTACTTTGATCATATTTTATGGGCTTGCTGAGTGATAATGTTATATGAGTAAAAAAACATTGAGGATGGGGTTTGACAAGGGAATCATAATGGTCCCTGTGTGTGCATGTGAAAACACAGATTGAGTGTCTCTTGGGAGGCAGAAAGGAAAAAGGCAAAGCAGAAATCGATACAGAAATGGAATTCCTGGAAATTTAAACGTAATAGACAGATGGAAATGTTGCTTTATTTGTCTTCACTGAAAATGCTTCAAATCGGGGATGACAGGTGTGGATTTTTTTTCGGTTTGTTTTATCGCTTTCAGGGGAGAACAGTTTGTACACTGTACACACCAAACACATTTGCTTAGTTTGTGTAGTTGACAAAAAACCTCAACCTCTAAAAAAATAGAGTTAGAATAAACAAAAGAGCTAGAAATGAGGATAAGGTGCAGTGTAGTGCACTTTGAAGAAGTTTTACAGTGCCAGACTAAAACACTCATGCACAACACTCAACACAAACTTCCATTGATAGCATCTTGTATTTGATTCTCCTTTAGCCCCCTACTATTTCTGACAAAGAATAAAGAGGGAAAGATGTGATTCGCAACCCCACCTTTCATTTTCACAAGCAGATTTTGGTAAGGTCATGGATAAGTACAAGGACTCTTGTGAAAACTTAATCATGCGCAAGTGTCTCTGTGTGTCTGGTGCACTCCACCCACGGACAGCTGATAGCATTCTGTATTATATCATGAAATGAAATTAGAAGATCAAATTTAATTGTGGGGGCGAAGGTTTCAGAATGACCGCCACAAATCTGCCAGCTATTGAAAACACCCCCGCTTGGCAGGGGAAGGTGTTTGGCTCTATTATTGACCAACAAAGCTCTATTCATGTACTTTGCTAATAAAGCAAGTGATTCAAAGGTCTGCATTAGATTAGAATGACTCAGATTGCAAAAGCCTGTTTTTACTGTGGAATTCAGAAGCATTGAACAATAATATGTGGGTTGTGAAGATGACATAGCATGTCTGTTATCCCTATAGGCGTCTCTGAATCTCTTTGAGACATTTTTATCAGTTTTGTAAATTGAAATAATCAGTACAGTTATAGTTGGTTTAATTTATCATCACTTTTCTAACAAGATTACTTCCTTAACTCGAGAGCTACAGGAGAAAATGTGGCATGTTTTTGTTTCCAAGTAGAGGCACTTTTGACCACTTGAAGCATCTTATCATGGCCTTGAGACTTCCATCATAATCAATATCACTTTTTTTCATTTTCTTCAGCAAATTGTACACATAAAAACCAAATAAGTGTAAATTATTAAAAATAATTGTAAGAAAAGTAGTTTAATATTTAATATTTCACATATTTATTTAAATTTGTTCCACTAATTAAGTACTTATATGCTTTAACATGTCTATACAGAAGCAGATTACAGTTGTCTGGCATGTTTTAAAGTGTTAAATAATTAGCATTTGAAGCTACTGTTTACAGGTGAACTTTCAGGCATCTGAAGTTGATATCGGACTTGTTTTTTAAATAATGCTGTTTGTGGTTGAAATTCACCATATTAATTGAATTCACTCACAGACTTGCTATGGTCACAGCTGTTATTTACGACTGTCATGAGAATATTAACTTTTATGTTGGTTAAGTTAATCATACAGACAATTTTTAAGCCGCTACTGTATATTGTTGTATGAACAGGTCAATTCAGAAGCCAGAGCTGTTAGATTATTTGGTTGTCCAAACACTGACTATATATATATATATATAGTGAGATAGATACTGTAGGTTTCAGTTTCTACGAAATAAAGGAGAAAGAAAGCTAATTAGTTCCTCCTACTGGCCCTGTCCTTGCTGACTCGAGGGATGACTCCAATCCAGCCTTTGCTTTCATCCTGCTGGCGTGGCCTTTACACTATCCAGTCTTCCTTGTTAGCTCGGAAGAGAAGACACACAGCTCTATGTCTCGCTCTCCCTCTCATTTCTCTCTCTCTCTTTCTGGCACAGTGAGTGTTTAAGTTCTGAGCTCAGATCATTTCAGTTTTATTCTGTATCTATCATGCACTGCTGTCACTGATTGGCATTTGAGAAATTTCGGTGGAATCAGTTAGTTGAAGATGGAGTACCGGCTTCTGAGAAAGAACGTTAAAAGCATCGCTCTTTGGCTGACTCACACAGTGGATGCTGTACGCTTTACTGCGCTGAGTCACACCATCAAAATAAAAAACAATGGGTAATGGACGTGCAAATGTAATGTGCTTGTAATTTTAGAACAGTGCTTGGAGTGGGTTTGTAGAAAAGCCTCAGGTGACAGTGAAAACAAGCAGAACATTTTATTCACTTTCCGGTTTGACAATATCTTGATAAAACCCTGAGAGCTTTATTTAATTTAATAACCATGACTAAAAAGTGGCCAGTTTTAATTTCTCAATGTACTACGTGTCTTATTCTTTGTTTGCTGATAATAATTACTTAAAGGACAAATAAATTGTTTTCAGTTGATGCCAAGTAAATGTCAAGTAGTGAAAGAATTTATTTAAAAGATTTATTTAGATTTTCTGATAATATATGCAGTGAATAATGAACACCACTCTCTGTTTCAATCATGACAGATTGGGGTAAATACAATCTAAAATCTCTGCATATCAGAAATAATGCTCTCGTTTTTAAATCCGTTGTGAAATGGCTTGTTTTTGTTAGCTGTCATCCTGACTCGCTGTATCCTTAACAGCATGTGCTGTGATGGGTTTAGCCTCTCTCAGCTAATTGAAATTGACTGGTGAATGCTTTCCTCTGTGTCGAATGCATGCTGATGGAGGATCAGTTGAAATGGATGGGTTAAACTTCAAGCTCTTATAAGCTCATATGAATGTGATAAGAGTCTGCATTCAAATGACTGAATGTCAACATCAGAGGTACTAGTGCTAGATTCATTTCCATGTGCTTTATTATCTGTTGTGTGGGTATATTTGGCATGATTTGATCTGACAATAAATGAAACATTGACCTTTAGCATCAGGATGTCGAAGTACAGTGAATATAATATAAGCTGGTTTATTTTGTGATAATCCACTTTATACATTTCAGTACATTATGTTCGTAGTTCTTGAGCTGTTTGTATTGAACCATATTGACTCGTCTTTATGATATGAGACTGACTGCAGATGCCAGGCTCATCTGACAAGACCTTTCACAGCTCCGGTTGGCTCCCACACTCTCTTTGATCTAAACGGATCTCTTTCTTCAGGACTAGTGTATTAACAAGTGTAAATTGACTTGTAGCTTTAAACATTTCTCTAATAACTGCTGAAGAAAGGCACTGCGGCAATGTTAGCTTTTCTAATATGAACTAAATTATGTAACGGAGTGCAGTGAGTCGTTGTTAGCACACGGTGTCTCCTTTAAAGCCCTATCGCAGAATTGCTGTTCTTAATCCACTTTAAAAAACCCAATTGTTAATATAGCATTAGATTTGTATTAGTTTAAAACTGTCAGTGCTTATGATTTTCACACATTTAACAATGATAATAATAGCCCCCAACCTAGAGAACATTACGAGATCTGCTGAAACAAATGTTGCAGCCATTCTGAAACAACTCATTTCATTCCAAGCATATTTCTTTTTTTCTTTTTGATGCCTCCGGAGTGCCACGCTTCAGGTTATGCCTCATTCAGTCAAATTCCTGTATAGTGGATGCGCTTAATCTACACATCAAAAGAAGTCTATCTCTCTCTCTCGCACAAACACACCCAAACACACATTTTGCCTTGAAGGAAGTACTTCTTATAGAGATGGCCATAATGGGATTATGGTTTTGAGTGCCATCCTTTCCTTTCCCCTCTCTTTCATCCTTCTCTTGCAGCAGGTAGCAGTGACCTCGGCAACCCCTTTCAAATACACACACACTCAAAGCCCTCAGTTAGTGGTGTCTCTCATTAGGTCCTGCAGTTGTCTGCTCCTCCCTGCCTGGGTAGTAAAGGGTTGTAAAGGTGGAGGCCATCAGATAGTGACTGGCACTAACAAGCAGGATTGAGGACAGTTTCTGACCATGCTGGTGAACGTCAGTTTGACAGACTAAATACTGTTACCCGGTCATCTGACATGATTGAAATGTCTCCCTGACATCTATGTTTTTAGATTGCCCGTTGTTTTGTTCTGATCTGGATGTTGCGTGATAAAACCAAGTACTGACTCTTATGATGAATTGAAGTGTCTCAGGTGCGGATTCAACCATAAGTGTATTAGGATAATGTTTCACACAGGTGTTTTTTAACTTTATATTAACGTTTATAGTATGTATTTGGCATGCATCTTTTTTTATTAAAACGTAATGTAGGGTACAGTTTTTCAGTACATGCATACCTTGGGAATTGAACCTGTGACAGGAAACGTCACAGAATGAACTTCTTAATTTACAGTGGCATTTAAAGTATTTGGGCTTTCAAGTCATGTTTAAAAATGTATGAATCTCATTGCATCTGATAAAAAATACTGATGCTTGAACTTTTCTTAGACGTTACTTTACTTTTCTAAGCAACTTTTGCAATTTTGCAATTACTTAAACCAACTGGACCAGAGTCTCACATGAACTGTGGACAAGTTCTGCAAAATGTTGATCAAGTGATCAAATGCTTTCATCTTCATTTTAAACCCTTTTTAAATAAAAAAAGGTAAATTATTTCAAACCTCACTTTAAAAATATTTTATAGAAGTGACATCTTTCTTTAAAATGTAATTTGTCTAATACAATGAGAATTATACATCTACGTTTTCAAATAGACATTGTAGTACATTTTAAAACCATTGTCGGTATCATGTCATCAGTTGTTTGCACATTTTTACCTTTAACAGGTTTTTGTACTGCCACAGTAGTTTTTTTTTAAAGCTGTAAATGTTTTATCCTCGTGTATGATCCGCACTTCTGTGCAGGGCAGCATCTGTGTCTCCTCATCAGAACCTGGAGGGTATCAGATGTGCCACCGCTGGTGAATAATGCTTCAAGTCTTGGAGAAAAACCCCTGTGGCTATTTATGAAAGCACTGTGCTCTATGATCTCTGGTGTTTTATGGATCTATGATGAGGATTGGTGTACTCTACTTGATTTGCTTCCTTTTGCCCTGTGTTCCTCTCAGCAGCTCACACATCCACTGTACAGGCAATATCTCTCATCCCTCTGAAGTCTAATATCTCATCAGCGATGGAGAGAGAGAGAGAGAGAGATGCGAGACGGAGAGGTAAAAGGAAAAAGTTATTTTGTGAGCATTTTTCGCCTTTGATATGGCTCTCATCTTAGATTAGAGCCTGAGGATCATTTTGTCACCTGAGAGGGAGAGGGAGAGGGAGAGGGAGAGGGAGAGGGAGAGGGAGAGGGAGAGGGAGAGGGAGAGAGAGGAGAGGGGGAGAGGGAGAGGGAGATGCAAAGTCTGTTTACCCATTAACTTGACTGTTACTGAAAAAATTGCAGCTCTAAATACATGTACAAATCTGTTCAATTATGAAGTATTAATTACTCACACATCACCCATTCTGTTTTTGCTGTGTTTATGAGCTTCTGCTGAGACTAAAGACTGGTTTCCTTTTGCATGGTGTAGGCTGCTTTGGCTTGTTGGCCATTGATGATGCTTATCCTGTTCTGAGATTTATATAAAACCATTTTTCAGAGTATCAACTATGATAGTCTGGGTGGCGTATGTTGTTTGTTTAACAAATATCTAATGAGCCAATAGACCGAATTATATATTTAATTCATAGTGTGAGCATTAATTATGTTGCAGATGAAAGAGAAGGGAAACGTTGAAAGTGGTTGGCAGGGGTGTGACAAAGAAAGTGTGTGTGTTTGCATGTGTGTAGACAATGCATTGACTCCTTTTAAATGCACTTGAGACTTCTGGTGGTAGTAGATGATGAGCAGAAGATGCAGATTGAAGAAAGTAAAAAGAAATAGATGATAGTTAAAATATTAAAGCAGAGAACATGGATGCATGTTTTTGTTTGCTGCACTTCTGAAAGGTCAATCTCTAATTGAAAGTATTAACATTACTTTGCAGACAAACTCAAACTCCTGAAAATGTCACAAAGATTTGGAGCACTGATTGCCAGTAATATAGCTTGACAAAACTAGTGAAACAAACCCACTACAATGAAGTTGGGGGGGGCAAAAGTCTGAGTAATTAAGTACTTAACAAAAGTTCTGTGTGTGCTTTTATATCAAACTGAATGTCATGGTTTATGCCAAACCCATCTTCTTTGCATGTTGTCTGTGAATGTGGAAATATTCTCCCAGCATGGCTTCTCAAACATGCCCACAAGATTGTTGAAAAACCCTATTAATTCCTGCTTTGAAAGAAAGTTTGGTCACTTTGGAAAGGACAGCTGGACTTTGGATAACTATATGTGTGTGCGTAAAGGGAGGTGAAGTATTTTACTTTTATTGACTCTTCTTAGAAACTTATTTTAAGCTGTGTGTGAGCATGATAATGGTGTATTGATGGGTTTCCATGGCCATGGTGCAATCCAGAGACAGAGTTGAAAAGTAAGACCATCTGTGTGTGTGGTTTAAAATTATGGGATTTTTTCTTACAGGCTTAGTCAACTTAGTCTTGAAGTTGATAATGTTGTAGTTGCAGTATCCTCTGGTCATTGATTTATGGATGTACTCTTTCACTGCACGAGTACCTTAGTATCTTTAAACAGCCTATGCTTTTGATTCTACCCCGCTTTTCAGTAAAATCAATACTAATGTTTGTGTGTGTATTTGTGCATGTTTGCTTTTTGCTGTAATTACAGAAATAACTAAAGCTCTTTTGAAGCACAACACAGCATGAGCAGTTATCCTCAATACATAGTAATTCTATAGTAAATCTATCTCTCTTTTTTATATATAGAGCCGGTGTGACTCATATATATATTTACAGGGTGTGTAAACATAACATACTTTTTAAGCAACTTTCTTTTTGAGTCTTGTATTTGTTTACAATCTCATCTTAAGTAAATGATCATAAACATTTTCTTTCTTGTTTGTCCAAATTTGTCATTTTCTTGCTACCCCAAATGCATCTTGATGCAGCTTTTCTATTACAGTACTATATACAGTAGTCTGTTTTTTTCCATGTTTAACACAGAGAGTGAATGATGCTTTTACATTTAAGATCAATACCAAAAGATATTTTGTAGTTTTTTCCCCATTTGCTCTCTTGAATTGATCAGTTTGTTCATTTTTCATGCTGTTTTAAATGTAGCATGCCATGTTCACGTGTAACTTTATTTTTAGTTATGTTATGTTTCTTTTATAAAACATAAACAAGTGCATAATATTGAATATAAAAGCATGTAAATATAAAGCTTATTCAGTTTAGAAAAGCATCTTGTTACAGTTACTTAATGTAAATGGGCAATTATTTCAATGATGTTTTAATTTTAGTTGACATTTTAAGGTCAGCCAAGAATAAATAATTAGGCAAATAAATAAACTTGGAAACAGAAATGCAAACTGTTGACTTCAGTTTTTCTTTTCTATAAAAGCTCATCATTCTACAGCGTACTGGCATGTCTCTGCAAGAGTAATTTCAGCGGTCTTCCATCTCAGTGTGTATTCAATTACCCTGTCTATAAGGGCCACACATGTGTCCTCACATACCAATGAGATCTCACTCTGGATTGGAGTGCAGAGAAAAACACGGTGAGAGGTGAATATTAATCTAGCTATCAATAGGTGAGAGAGTGAATAATATGGGCTTTATCATGCATCTCACGTCACATTTAAATCAGCATGCTCACGTCATCGTTTTGGTCTCGCTTTATTGTCTCGGTGACCTTATGCTGCATCTCAATATAGATTATTATTCGTTTTGCTGGGGGCCTTTCTTGCCCCGCTTTACTTGCGCAAAGTGAATGTGTTTGCAGCAGACGTATTGGCGATTCTCATGATGGCTCATTCAAGGTAAAGATCAAAGGAATCTGCAGGGAAAGTCACAATTTTTTTGGCTTCTGTGTAAGTGTTTTTATAGCTCACTGTCACAGGAACAGGGTGAGCAAAATAAATAAGGGACGAAACGCACTGTGAATTTGAGTATGTGTTCGTATTTGTTTACGCAAGCATGACTGGATTATGGATACGCTGCGTTGGGATGAACAGAGACTCTGTCCATCTCAATATCTTTGCAGATTCATCTTCAATCTAGTGTATTGTCACCACAGCTCCAGCACATCCCAGAGTACGGCTCAGTCATTTATTATATTTGTGCAGTCAACGTAGAGCACGAAATGTGCCGGCGCTCCATAATGGACCGGATGACTTGTTGTTTACTGGCCCACATTTCCTTCAGCAAGTTACTCTGAGAACAAAAATGCAGAGGTAAGGATAGCGGCAAGAGTGGGGGAAATGTTGAAAAGCCTTGCTCCTGAATCGGCCCTAATGCTTTATTTAAGAGCAGCTTGCGTGGAATCCATTACACATCCTGTCTGCTGCGACGGCCTTCCTGCAGGGAGAAGAATATTAACAGCATCTTGTCATGGCGCTCTTGGGCGAACACAAGCGCCGTTCATTGACCTTCTGCAAATGCACCTTTGTCTTCAGTCATGACCCCAGCTGTAATCTGTGTGCGGAGAGACTCTGGACCTTGTTGTCGAAGTGGGGGTCAGAAATGTCTCAAAGAATATTTGTACGCCTATATATACATTATTAAAGAAGTGTGAACATACTTTCTAGGCAGTCCTTTTGGGTGCAGCCTGGTGGATATTCTTCTGACATTTATCATCATCATTTACTTTGCTAGGATCACATTTTGATTTGTAATGTCAGAATATTCTCAGTGTCTTCATTTAACTGGCAGAACGTTAATTTTACCTATCCGTTCAGTTTACATTTAGTTTATTTGCAATTTCAGGTTTTTTAAAGGGTACAGATGATATGCACATAGCCCGTGGTGCTCCAATAAGTATGAAGCAGAAAATGGCCATTACATTCCTATTTCAAATCCCTTGCTAACTCTCAAGAAGTAATGGTTTTCCTTGGGCATGATTTCTGCCTGGTGTTAGGGATGCTGTGCAGAGAGAGAGCCACTTGTGGATACCCTAAACCCAACAGGGCTCAAATATTCCCAGCTGCTTTTCAGAATCTTAGCCAGAAATGGCGCTGACTGCACTCCACTTAAAAAACAGATTGGTATAAAAATACATCAGCAGAACGTGACTTTTACTGAGAATTATTTTATATACTCTGAGTAGTGCATGTTATTTTGTGTACAGGCCAATTACTTCCACTGCCTGTTTTCACAAGCTTATGTTTGATGTACGGTTGTGAGCTTTCTTCAGATTAATACACAGTCTTGTTCCAGGCGGCTGCAACATTTCGTTCTCTTTCTGTGATCGTTTAATTTATTATTGATCAGTGTGTCCACTGCTCAGTCCAACATATATGTTCTCTGTTTTTCACTCTCCTTTAAAAGCGTTGGATGAAATAACTGGGCAGATGCTTTATCCCGAGGAAGTGAATTAGAAGACCTTTGAAGTGGCTTTTGCTTGTTAATTCATGGCGACATGATCACTAGTTACTTACCAGCTTAACTTTAATAGCCAGCAGAGCTATTGATAACTGCGAATGTGGAAACTGGCAGTGTATTTTTTTTAAGACTGTACAAACAAAAAGCAAGTACAGTAGAATTGCAAAGCTGGTTGATTCGTTATACTGTGTAGTAATCGATCTCTCTCAAGTCTGACTTTTGATTTTTAAAAGTGGATGAATCTGAAATCAATGACGACAATAATGAACCAGCATGTAGAAAGTTGTTGCAGCGTATCGTTGCACAGCTGTCGCCCTGCAACATTTCACAGACAACACAAATTAAATTATAATCTTATTTAGTTGATTCTAATGGCCTTGAGCAAAACTTGAATATATTTGAAAGATTATATGCCATGAACGGTGGAAATGTTGTGCATCTTTTGACAGTGTGATTGGATTAAGTCCGTACTGCTAAACTATTAATGCCCTAGACATACCAGAGTGATAAAAAAATTACTGCTTAATGTTATGATGATTCCTATGCATTTATAGTGTCATTGTCACTTGTTTATACATTATAATATGTATTATTATCCCCCCCAAAAATCGAAAACCGATCTGATATAGTATTGGTAAAGCTAAATTTGTGATTAGTTTAACTGGTTTATTCTTCACATTACTAATGGTACATTTCATGCAACACTGTACGTAGCGGTATTCACAGCTATCGTGGCGTTCTTTTGATGTGGAGACACTCAGATTTTTATCCCCTTTTAAAAAAACAATGAACTTTGTGTTGCTCACTAAGCTAATCAATGTAAAGGTGTAAAAAATTAATGATGTGGCGCTCTGTTTAAAACAGTGGTGCGTGGGGCTTTAAATCAGCTGGCGGGGGAGTTGAGGGACCAGTAATTTCCACTGAGTGCTCTGTTAATCAGACGCCAGTGAATGAGTGAATTAAGACTCCACTCGTAAGTCTGTCAAAATGAATTGTTTAGTGGAGAGTAATGAAAAAGGCTTAGCCATAGCCATGCACGCATCAATAGATTTTTTATGAGCTGCGCCCACTTCGGCAGCCTGCCGCTAATTGACATGGCTGAAGGTGTGTTTCGATCAGGCTTTCTGCTCCGGTCAAGGGTCAGGTCTCAGTGGAGATCTTCGCTCTTCTGCGGACCATGTGGGGCGGCTGCATCTCTATCACCTGAGCCATTTCCTGCCCCGGCTTTATGATGGCTGAATTCACATTGTATCATTTTTCACTGCATCAAGCTGATAAACAACCTACCTCTTTTTCTGATTCCCTGCACGCACACACACAAACTCTCTTTCTTCCCCATTTCTTCTCTTTTTCTTCCTGAAATTACTACACTGAGAATGAAAGTGAATGTGTGTCGACACTTTCTGACTCACTAAATAGACCAGAATACTTCATTTTGTGCCAAGATGTTGAATAAATCTTATGCAACCCCAGGGAGTCAGTGTATAAGCCTATTTGACTGCAATTTAGTTTTCCTGGGAAACACTTAATGGTGCCCACTTACAAAATTGAAGTCATATAGGTTGCTCAAATATTGTCAAGTGCAGTCCTCTAAAGTGGGCATGCTGTTATCTGATTGGTCCAGAAAATAATGAAAAAGTCTGGCATTTTATTATGATTTCACCTTAAAAAATGTCTTTCTCTGTTCTCTGTCTTTACACATGCTCAGTGCTCCTTTAAATAATTTACAAGCATTTAGCTGCAGAACCGAGAGTGACTGGAAATGAAGTGTTTGTGTGTGTGGTGGAAAAGGACCAGGACTGGTTTTATATTGTGCTGACTAGCAGAGCTTCTGCTTAAAAAGCTTCTGCTGAGGAGGGTAAATGAGGACATGACCGCGAGAGTTAAGCAAAGACCCCAACAATTAATTCAATACAGCTCTTTAATAATACACTAAAATATTCATCAGACTGATAAGAACTGAATGAGAGTTCAGGCTGATTTTGAGAAGATAAAAATGTCTTTGGTTTGGCAGTAAGAGAAGAATGTCAGTTAGTCACATGATCTGACTTGATAACTTGGTAGAGAAATTACAAGAGACATTTAAGAAGTGTGCCATTTCTGTGCCTCTCATAGGCTTCTATGTAGCTTAACCATCAAGACTTTCTTGGTCAACCAGCAAGAGATAGAAATTACTTACAGTCGGCTCTTTTTTTTAAAAACCATATGAGAGAAAATATATTTAGTATTGAGAAATGTTGACCACATACATATGTATGCTTCACCATCTTTAATTCAATTCCCTACAGTTTGGTGAAGTTCATACAGTTTAAGTCTGTGACCTCATTATTTATCCACAAAAAGAAACATTATGGCTATAAATAAAGATTTGTAAATCAATTCTAAGAAACACCTTTCTCTCCATTCTAACGTATTGTTTTTAATTGTCTTCTGTCTAATTGTCTATAATGACACTGATAAGGCAACCGCAAGAAAATAATTACTTCCAAGTTAAACACTTGGGAGGTGCTGCTTTTGTGTTATTTTTAGTCATAATCCATCAAGGCTGTCATGCTGCACTGAATAAAAACAGATAAATGGTGGTGTATGTGCTCTGTATGTAATTATGTTGATTATGTACGTGGACGTTTACATCAGTAGACTTTTGCACGGTGATGACAGATGTGCCGGTCTCAGGGGAAATGCGATTGGGCACGTAGTTATTAGAGGCTCCAGGTGTATAGTTGTCAGATTTGTATGTTTTTATAAATGCAGATTTATACATCTGTCATTGTACAATTACTGTGTTTTAAATATAATTACAGAGCAAGTGTGTGCCTGTTTACTCTTCATTTTCATCAGACAAACTGAACTGCCAGCACTTTCTTACCTTACAGTATTGTGCCATCTGAATGTAACAAAGATAAATGTTTTGTAATATTAAATGTAATCAGATTTTAAATGCATTGTGTAAAATCCAATGTATAATGAAAGAAATAGCAATTAATAAAACAATAATGTTTAAGCATTCATGCTATTTTAATGTTATTTATACAAGGTTTTTTCTTTAGTAATTTTTTACTTTGAAACTGTGAGCAGAAATTTTTGTTCTTATTCTCATACAAACATTAAGGCGATTGTAGATAACTCTGGCAGGTCCTGTTTGTCTCATTCAGACATCATAAACAATAACTAGCTTTATTGTCTCCTGTGAAACTCACTGTGTTGTTCCCCTGAGAGAAACCCTAAGAGTAGAAACAAGCGCTCCAGCCCTCCTCCACCTTCCCTCAGGCCAGAATCAGCCCCCCGTCCACAACTATTACTCGCTAAACAGTGACCTGGGAATCTCTGATAGGAAGAGATTTACTGTGCTTCTGTTAATATAGGAGCATAAGCGGACCGGATGAAGTGACTTTAGGGAGGGAAGAGGAGGAATAGCGTGCCGGTTGATTGGATCCTGTGAGGTTATGACTGGGAACATCCTGGATATGGCCTTTGGTTGACTGCACATGGGGAGTTTCTCATTTTACTTGTTGCTTCTTTTAGTTTTTCTTTCTGTCTGTAAATCTCTTTTTTTACCCGTCTCATTTTGAAAGGTTTTCTTTCTTTGTATCGAGTCAAGAGGTCAATCTGTGAAGTTTTGGATTTGCTATTGATAGAAGATTTTAGCATGTTCTCACACTCTTTAGTATAGACCATTTCACAAGATGTAAACAACACTGGTCCAGAAGCACTTCCTGTTACAGTATTTTTATATTTCATATCTTCACATTAAATCTTAAAGATGTTCGTTAAACATTTTGATTTCATTGTAAATGTTCTGTTGGTTGTATTTTGTTCTGACATTAGTGTAGTGTTAAAAAACCAGGACAGGAAGTGCGTCTGGACCAGAGCTGTTTATATATTGTGAAATGGTCTGTAGAACGTGTTTCTTTGTTTACACGTCCACATACTTTAGTCAGTATTAAAGTACAAGGCCAATGACACTGTTATCCAATTAGCCCAGGAGACATAAACACAGCCTTAAGACATTGTGCACAAAGATGATTGATTTATTGCTACCTAATCATTATTCTTTAACCATCTCACTGCTTTAACAATCTCCGCCTCTCTCTTTACTGTATCTCTTGCTCTATAAATCTCTCTCTTTGTTATTTAAAATCCAGTGATGGGCCCATACAGTGGCCAATAAGGATCCAGCCAGTGTTGGCGTGTGCTCGGCCAGATGAATGTGTCTGTCTTCTCAGTGTTTTGGCCCATTGTTTGTGTTGCTCTCTCTCTCATACAGAGAGAGGCATGTGGTGATGGAAATGAATGGGTATTGTTCAGAGTTATCTGTTATGTGGTGACACCGCATCATTACGAGGGCTCTGCTGTGATACTTCTGCGGAGCATGGCCGGCCTGAGGGGACGGGCAGATTAGGAAACACATACTGTATACGCTGCTTTGTTTTACTCAGAAAAAAGAGAGAATGCAAGTTGACCTTTTGACCAGCATTAACTGGCTATGATAATGCTAGTAAAGTGCGTATACACACAAACAAAAGCAAGCTACTGAATAAAATTGTGCTCGAGTATATCCCAATTGTTATACTATTAACAACCTTCATCCTTGGTAGTTTTGATACCTTGAACTTTAGAAACTTCGTAGACATTTATTGTAGAAGCCGGCTAAATTTTAATGGTAAATTTTCTTTTTGTGGGCCGATTAAAAAACTCAGCCAAAAGAAATTGGTCCTTTGCATAGCAACCGAAATATACAATTTTGGAATGCATTAGCATTTTTGTACGCAAAACACATCAGAAGGTCCGTGACTGGCGTGTGGGTGGGTCCGTGAAGGGTCTGTTTGCAGGTGAGACTATTAGTCTCCTAACAATAGCCTGGCATAATGTTGACTGTAAACAAACGCTCGGTTACAAATGCCATCCCGGTTCGTGCCGTTTCCAGTGGTAACAAATAAAACAGGCGTGCGACACCTGAGTTAATCCCTGTGGAGTTCAGCTGTGTCTACCGCTGAATACAGAACGACAGAGCAACAGTCTCGGTTTCTTTTCAGACGTCATGCTCAGGGAATCATGGCATCACTGTATTGTGTAGTTAACAGCTCAGAAAATGAACACGTCTGCCTTGCCTTGAAACTAATTGGGAGAACGTGAATGTGTGTGTACATTCCTATATAGCATCTAATAAAAATAAATGGCTCTGCGTTTCCATTCTAACAGAGGCGACGCATGGCTTTGCTTTTTAATTTGCTCTATTCATGCTGATAAAGTGGATAGCACATATTTAGCTTCTTGGTGTCTTTCTAAGTAACACAGATTACTATAATGGCTTGGCAAGGCAGAGGCCAGACCACATGTTCCACTTCAGATATCCAGCATTTGCTCACTATGCACATTTAATACTGGTTCTCATTTTTCTATATTTTTTTGAGCAGCGCTATTATTTGTCAAGCTGAGGTGTATTAGAGTTTCATATTTTATTTATTATCGCATTTTATTTATTTGTTTATTGAAAAGAAAAGTGCAAGTGCAAGTACTTGTTTTCCTCATGCAGATGAATGTATTATTCTAAACATCTAACGCATGTTCTCTCTATTGACCTTTACTGTATATGTTTTCACTTAACATGCTGTCTGAGCGTTCCTGTTAACAATCTGCTGTGGAAGTGATACATCTTAGATTGCACAGAAGAAAACATATTGTAGCTTGGTTATGAGCAGGCAGGCAAACCCCGAGCTCAGCAGAATGCTCTGTGGCTTTTCACCTGGGATTCACAAATTTCTACACATCTTACAGTATTTATTAAGTATTTTGTTTAATTTAATCATGCATTTGACAGCAAAGAATGCAGTCTCGGTAGTCCACAAAACTAAGTTTACCCCTAAATTTTAAATGAATGTAGCAGATTTGTTTATGCAACTGGGCAGAAAATGTAACAAATGTAAATTTTGTATGGGCCTAGTTTTGAGCTACTGGTTATTTTTATACGATATAAATTCAAAATTTTATTTTCATATGTAGGAGTTTACATAATAATGTAAAATGGACACTTTCTTTTCCCTGGACCCATATATCCATACAAATGAACTCTATATATCTGCATAACACTTTTCTCCTCACCATTTGCATCTAATTTGACAGCAAATCTAGTTCTCCATTATTATGTTTCGTCAAGCAGGTCACCTCTTATTCTGCAAGTTTAAATAACCCTACAGAAACTATAATGAATGATTTAATAGTTACCCCTTTCCCTTATATTTGCATATGCAATATATGCCATCTCAAATCCATGCTGAGCAATGTGCTTAAATGGGGATAAGACTAGTGGACCAAGAGACTTCTTGTGTGGGCCCTTAGTTTTATGCTGATTATGAATGGAGTGGCATATGGGGACTATTGCCTAAAGTAGCTTCAGCATAATGACATATTCACACAGCCTGTTGGATATGAAAATGTTTGCTTTTTGCTGTTGGTTTTTCCACATGTAGTTATGTATTCCAGAGTCAATTATATATGGAACCCATCCATGGGTAAATGGGCAATCTGGACAGTGGTCATTTTTGCGTATTTGTAAGATAGATGGCTATGTTTTATTTAAATATTTTATTATGGAAAACCACTGTTTCACTATCCAAAAACTGTAGACTGGATATTGGATATACTGTGCAGTGTTCAGTGAGTAGTACGCTAATATTCAATTCCAAACGTATTCAGTCTTGTGTGTGGACATGTGCCCTGTTTAGTGGGGGAGAACAGAAGCGTGTCCGAAGCCAAAATGAATCCTGTCAGATCTCCAGCACACTACATATTGGGATTAATGACGGAGAATGTTCCGGCAGGAAGATCTTCATACCCACTCCATTATTAATGCAGCATGCCAGAGAAAAATGTTAGAGGCCAATGAAGAGGAAAAAAAGAGAAAGAGGGAGAAATGCTAAAAAGCAGAAATGAGCCTTTTCAGTTGATTTTTTTATTTTTATTTTATGCAGAATGCCGTGTAGCTTACTAGATGTTACTTTATAACAAAATATGTTCAGGATTTTTGGGCGCGTGTGTTTGTTGTGTTGTTTTTACATGCTTGAAAGCAGGTATGACTGCCTCTTAAAAGCAGAAGGTTAAAGCTTCTCTTCTCAGTTTCTGCTGGCCTTGTGTGTTTTACCTTGGCTGTGACAGGCACTAACACTGCCTTAAATGAGCTATTGAGAGACAAGGCCTGTGTACTTTGATCTGATGGCTCTCACAGATGCAGTTAAAGAGGAGAGGCTCTAAAGACATTTCAAGCCTTTTTCTCTCCTCTTCCCTTGCTTATATTGATCTGCCAGTTATTGCTCACTCTGGGACTCGTTCCTGTCATGGTTGTATTCTCATTTCTGCAGCTGTTTCCCTTTGGTTTGGAAACCTTTGCCATCCTTCGATTTAGTCGTGCACGTGCCCGGTCACTATTTTGTGTGCTTGCATACAGTCGCATTACCTACTTTTAAAGGTTCACCCCATCCAGTGAAATATATAATAGTAATAATTCTTATAAATGCACATACACGATCAGTCTCTATTCTGGTTACACCTGCAGGCTGTTTATCTGACATTAATAGTGTTTCATGTTCATTGCATGTGTCTTTGTTATCACTGTTTGTTTTGGAGGCATGTGGGAAAAGACCTAATGCTATAATAAAAACGCAAACTGTTGGCGTTTCATTACAGGAGGGAAAAATTCAATTACAAGGCTGTAGTTCTGCTCTGTAAACTCCTGAGGGAAACACCTGAACATTTTGCTGTATTTTTTTCTTTTTGAAACACTTACTCATTTTAGCGTAGAGGAAAATCCCTTTATAAGATTAGAAATTCACTGGGGAGGATGAGGTGAGATCCCACTGGGATTTAATATATTTAATATAATATTCATTATCATCTTTATAAGATGATAAACACTAGTCTTTATTTAGCAGTTAATGGAGTATTTCTGACAGTCACAGCATTCAGTCAGATATAACAAGTCTCTTGATGGAAGAGTTTCCTCTGACTGTCTGTGTCACAGCCTCTCAGTCTGACTGATATGTATGAGCTATTTAAATATTGATGAGAAAAATCTCTTGCTGGTTTACACAGAACCCCATCCTGCTTATTTGCATCAGTATTATTTATGTATGAACAAATATGATTTATTAATTTTGCACATTAACTCAAAGCAAATTTCCATAGAGTTGTGATTTGCCAAAACATTTGTACCAAAAAATGATAAATGCACGATAAATAATGTTGAGCAGTGTCTTGGGAGGATAGGCAAATTTGATCACTTGTGATTGATTTATGTGTTTATTTTAGTCCGTGTGCATGTGATTGTGTTAAAGTGAATGTGTGAGTGTTTGTGCAGTCCGTGTTTGCATGAGACCTCATGCAGCTGTAATGAGGGTTTCAAGCACCAGGGAGATTTGTGTAAATTTGGAGTGTGGCAATTAAAGGCAATCACACTAAAGCATCCGACACACATCTGCAAACTGAAGGCTGAATGGATGTCACTGCAGGAATGTATGGGCTGTTAGCATCATTGCCGTCTTAATTTAAATGAAAAAAGAAATGATTTTCAGAAATGCTTTTCTACTTCAGAATTTACAGAGAAGACAAGGGCAGTGAAAAAAACAAACCTGTCAAACAAAAAAGGCAGGCCAAAGACTAGATAAAGACTGTTTATTCAAGCAATGGAAGACGGGTTTGTCTGAAAGTCATTAGTCATCATACTGTATTTACAGCCTTGTTTAGATGCTGCATGGTGCCACAAAAATGATGCACTTCTGACCTTATTTATAAAACACAAGCTGAAGAAATTTGTCTGTAAAACGACTACTACTGTATGTCCCATTAAAAACAACTTTGGATTACAGCTCGGAGAATGTTTGCCTATATGTGTTCCTGAGTGTTCGGTATATACGTCTTTTTCATATACAGTATGTAAATATCTGTTAAGCAAAATAGCTCAATCAGCACAGTACTAAATATGCAATTTTATTATCCACTTATTTTTTAAAGGATAAACATCTTGCAGATTTTGCAAGCTCAACACACTCAACGGTAAATGGATTTAAAACTATTTACATGGTAATTCGTTCTGCTTATGTTTCATGAATAAGCCCCATAATCTTGCATTTAAACGTCTGTAACTAGTTTCTATCTCAGTAGTGGTGTTGGTCTATTCAGCATTTGCCTAATGTCTCAGACTGCAAACTCTGTGTGTGTCAGTGTGTATTTCTTCGGGCCAGTTTGTGCACTCCAGCTCAATGTGTCATTTCTACAGGTCCATTGTAGACCGGCTGGTTGCATTTCACAGGTGGATGGACACATTACTTCCAAATCCATCACTGTGGGTTCTGCTTGTGAGGAGAGACACTCAAAGTTAATATCCCCACCAATGTGCTTGAAAGATCAGAGAGTCCAGCGCAGCAATTACATCTTCAGAGCTCCATTCTTCCTCTCGGCCCAGATTGCTTTGTTACTGGAGTCTGGAGGCTGTCACGCGGAAGTCTGAAGTAACAGAATGAAAGCAGGCCAGGAGCGGTTGATCTGATGTAAGAGGTGTTTTTTGGAGTGGTCACTGTGGGGTTGTATAGTTGGATTGGGGTTTTACCTTTGCCTTTAATATACAGTAAAACAAACTGCGAAATGTGCCTCAGGTGGTGTGATAGTACAATAGTGACTTTGCAGACTTGGTCAGTGTTTGGTAATGAAATTTCTCAGCTGTTATAGCTTTGAAACAGGAGAGCTTGTAAAGTTAATGGAAAACATTACAATACAATACAATATTGCTTAAAGTTTGTAAAATACATTTAAATGATATTATATCAAAATAAATTATATCAATTACATTTTTAAAATAAATTATATTTTAAAAACTTATATTTCACATGCCTTTTAGAGTACTGTGCTTCATTTGTTGAAACACAGTTCAAACTAAACTGTCTGTCATACAGATCTGAATAATACAAGCTTGTAAACCCTTATTTCCATATTGCCAGATCTTCTGATGTGCAGTTTTCAATGCCCTATTGTACAGCCAAACAAAACAGAAATTACAGTAATCTGCTACAGCAAGATGCAATAAATGATTAATCAGATTTACCCTGCGGTGACATGAGGCTCTCCCGCGCTGCTGCTCGGCACGGGTTCACGCGATAGCTCGGCTCGTTCACTGGTAATCAAAATATTCATTTGCGGGCTATAAAATGCCACTTTGTGCTGGTGTGCTAGATTGCAGTTTCCTGTTCAGCGTGTATGCGTCTCTTATTTTAAAAACGGAGGCAAATATCACCTCCATGCCTCGGTTTTGTGCGGTGCATTTTGTAGCTTTCCTTTTGTATGAAAGTGTATTCCCATAGAGGAATTTCTGAGAAGCAGCTTAGCTTGTGCGCGTGGAGAATGCATGATTTATTTACATGTTTATATTTATGCGTGCATGTTTGTTGTGCTGCAGGTCATGCACGGCTTAGCCTCATAGATAACTCCATTGTGGGAATTTGGGATCCCACCTTCACTAAGCCCATAAAGGGATTTTCCCCTGAGGCATGGGTGGTCAAAAGTGGAAATAAAGCCACGGCAAGCAAATGGCATGTCTGTTGGAGAAAAGCGCAGGGGTTTAGATGCAAGATATGGGGTTCACCGAGGGGCAGAGGGTGGAGAAATGGGACATTCTCTGCTGGGGCTGTAAGCCACAACAGGGTCGTGAAGACACGCTCTTTATTTAAAGAGACAGAAAAACAACCCTGCCGTACAGTGTGACTGACTAAGAATAAAATGATCCCAAAGATCATTCGAAAAGGGTGACTTCCTCAGATTTACCGTCTTCCTCTTTTAAAGCTGCCACACAAGAAATGTGTGAAATATCTTTATTAAACACTTATCATATAGACATACAGAAATAGATCTCTACTTATTTTATGTCTTTTGATTTTGCTGTGGTAGATAAGATGGATAACATCAAATAGTAAAATAGTCCTCCTGACCACATCATGGTACATCATGCAGGTACCATTAAAGTACTCTATTCTCCAAGTCTTCTAAAGCTATATGAGAGCTTTGTGTTTTCCTTTAGCCAAACATCTATCTATCTCTATCTATTTTATTTTGAAAACCTCAAATATAGTTCAGCAATAATAGGATTTATATATAAAATCTGTATAGAGACATTGTCAGTCTATAGATAAAATCTGTGTTTCTTGAATTTTTCCTTTTGTATTTAACTTTCAAACAAGAACAAGATAAGGCTGAGCAAATTATATAAAGAGGTCCCTTTTTAATGTGTTGTACTTGTTAGCATTGTTAGACATGCTGTTTTTGGCAGGAATATGCATGATGGATTGAGTGTTTTTCTTTCATGCCTTTTCATTCTACAAGCTCCCTTTATTGCTGTTTTTAAATGTTTGTTGTTCTCTAATGATGGTGTGAGATTGACCCATTACCTTTAAACAGCAGTCAGTTTTCAGACTGCCCGAGATTTTTCTTAACGAACTAATTAGTGTGTGCTAAAATAATTGAAAAGCAAATGAAAAGCAGAGGCCTCGCTTTTCCTTCTGGTGCTTGTGCTGTCAAACAAGCTTGCTGTGACAAAGCCCTTAAGACCACATAACTCTGGTTATTAATCAACAAAGCCTGTATGTTTTATTAAATGTGTGCAATTCTATGGATCACTGGTGTGCTTACTATTAAAAGCCTTCTTTGGCGACACTCGGAGGGGGTCTGCGCATGCAGCTGGCTGTGTAGATGATGTCTAGACTTGGAATTGCGCTTCCCCCTCCGGATCTGACTGATGGTAGATGGATGTGGATCGAAGCTGATGGACCATTAGCCTCCCACTGAGGTTCCCAGACTGTGTAGATGCTGCACAGAGAGATGGTGCACACTCCCACTATTTTAGCACATTTTATTGGCAGGGTTTTTGAAGATAGAACACTTGAAAAGCAATCAGATCACTTGGTATATTGGCACTGATAGTGACAGTACTGAACACTAAACAAATACAGCTATTGTTTATCAACTATTTTTAAAGGGGCTGATGTTGATAGCTCTGCTTACATTTACACTCCCTGCATCTTTCATGGTGTGTCTTAATCCCTTCCATCTATTTCCACTTAGTTTTCCCAGCGTGCACAAGGTATTCTGCCTCAGGCAAATTGTTTCATTCTGATATTAATCTATCATTGCACAGTTAAGGCGCTATCATGCTATGGCAAGCGTGAATGCATTTGTTACATTACTGCATACTAGAAAACAAGTTACAGGTGTCAGCCAACACGCAGTGTTAAGAGAAGCAGAAACACAACATTATGAGGTAGTATCTATTTTACAAGTTTCTGTAACAAAATATATGCACACACACACATGCTGTCATAACTATCAAATGTAAAAAGGTAGAGGGTTGGAAAGCTGATCCCATTTCCATTACTTTCAAGTTCTCATTTGTAGCATTTCAGAACCATGGACAGCTCCTGTTTCAGCATCAGAAAGCTGGACAGCTCCGTCTAACGCACAATAGTCAGTTAATTTCAGCCCCTATCATGGCAGCAGTACTATTTAAACCAGATTTTTAAAATTAGAAATTAATATTTCAAATTATTTAATTATATGTATACTGTATAATGTACTGTACCCTCTCGATTAATGCAGAAATTCCACCACAAGAATACACTTAAATGTAATAATAATCACTGAATGGGTGTGTTTTATAGGCAATATAATTGGATTCATTTTGAGAGTTTTAGTCTTTGAAAATAGAATGTGCTTAAGGGGTTTGTAATGGCATCAGTTGCATTTGTTTTGCTTTCATTATCTGAATTTTTTGAAACATGTCTCATGGTCAGAACCATAGAACCAAGAAAAGGCACCAGCAGAACTTTTCTACAGAATTTAAACAGCCACATTTCTTACTTGTGGTGGAATATAAATATTTTTATGCAGTGTCAGTAAGTGCCCTCAGATCTGTTTACATCGTGTCACTCATACAGTATAATTAAATGTGTTCTTCAGAGTTTTTCTCAGTGTGGAAAATGCACATGTAAGCAGATTGTGTCCCCTTTACCTGTTTATGTGGCACACACTTGCTTGTACAAGCAGATGTATGTGCCTGTGATTAATCGATTGACAGTAAGATATTTCTGACCCCATGTTAATTGGGCAGGAGATGATTTATTTGCTTTTTTTTTAAGATTTACTCCTATTAATCTTCTAGTAAATATTTTCAATAAAACAAATGTGAAATTTAGAGGTTTAACAAGTGCTGCAGATTGCCTTAAGTCCAAATTCAGTGTTAAAAAAATTACTGCAGCTGTCACTGTCATTTGGATTCAAGACGAATTTTCCAAAACACTTACTCATCCTTCCACACGTCATCTTTTGAGTTGTGATCTTGGATTGGTGGGTCATATGTTTCTCCCATAAGAACATTCTGTCCAGCTTCAGGCCTTAATCCAGCCAAACTCACATGCAGGACGATAGCCTTAACACTGCCCTAAAAGCCTCAATCTGGCTTTTGAGCCAAAGCTTCATGTTTTAGAGTGATTTTGTGCATCTGAGTGAATGTAATTTGCTACATTCATGGTCTTACATCCTCTTCTTTAAGTACTTACAGGATTAACAATCAGCACTACAGTTCAGAATGAATGACTACTTTCAGAGTTTTATGTTTGCTGGTCTCTCTTACCAGCATGGTCCAAGCAGAGATATTGTACTTATTGTCACTTTGTGTGATATTTTTAGACGTATCACTTAAGCCAGACTGACAGAAATGGCAGGGCTTTCTGCCTCGCTTTACAATTGTGTAGCCTTTGTCTATTTTTTGTTTTAATTTTTTGTTTATGGCTTAGGAATTGCTCCAAATGAACTGTATGTCTTGCCAGGCCTGTTCCTGGCTGTTTCCAAATGAAAGTGGATAAGCTGACAATGCACTATAGCAGATGAGTCTGGGTGCCCCACAGTGACACTGGAAATTAAATGCACAACCTCTTACCAATGAGTTAAAGATATACAGAGAGCAAACTGTTTTCAGTAGCATCTGTAGCAGTAAATGGATTACAGAAAATGTTACTTGTTGGAGAGGAATAAACTGCGTTCATTAAATAGCCTGTAATGAAGTAATGAAATATTTGCAATTTATTTGTTCTTATCAAAAGAAAATAATTTGAGCATAAATGGTTTGAAGAAAAAGAACAAAGATTTATGGTAATCCTGCATTTAGATCTTACAACTAGGAAACTGTTTTCTTGTATTGTCTCGCATACCAGATGAGAATATAATCATAGGTTCACCTTCAGTGCCAAGACGGTTTAGAAACACCTGTGTTTGTTTGCTTTGCGCCGTTTAATTGTTGTTTTTCGTTTTTAGGATTTGGAGTGGGAGGGCACAGTTTGAAAGAATACAACAAAACTGAAGTTCATTCACTGAAATCACAATTTAGGCAGAGCAGATTTACGTCTCACAAAACATCTGGAAACGTGCTGGGAGATTGCCAAGAGGTTTCTAATCAGCAGAGCAAATAGGCTTTGGACTGAAGATACCTGAGCTGACAGTGAAGCAAAAGACTGTCGGTCTTTTACTGCAGCCAGTTTTCCAGAGAAACATGATCAATGTAAATGTTTCATAGACAGTTACTGTAAGCAGGGAATCTCTCTGTTGATGCTGCATGCGTGTTACCTGCATAGTTAAAATGGCTTAATAATTGTATCTATAATTGGCTTGGTTATACTGTCCGTGTGAGCTTGTCTGATATGCCCATATGTTCATGCTAATGTGCTGCCATACAACATAACAAAGTGAAGCATCGGGTAATAATCAAACTTACACAGAGGCCATCGATCAATTACAGACCCGCACCAAAGCATGCTGACATGGGTAAAATCCATTATCCCTGGTGCTGTCAATCATGACCAGCAGAGAGAATGTATAATGGTGACTGTGGGGCAGAGCTGATGGCAGAACATCAGCAGAAACCACATGCACAGTCTGCATAATTGAGCCTTGCAGGTTTGTGCTCCAACATCTGTGTTCATCCATGTTTTGACTCTGGTTGTTAAAGATTAATGAAACATTGAGTCGGTGCATTAGAAGGCTCTGCTTTGTTCCTACTCGACCTTATCTCTCCACTGTTTCAGGGACAGACACTTCTTGTGATTAATGTCAGTCTGCGTTTACGTTATGAGGGATGGCGTCTTTGCTCCCCATCTCTGTCAGTCTTTCGGTGAGCTGTGGCAGGCCGTGTGCTGATAGCCTTTGAGATCTAGATTATTAAACCAGGGCAGATTTTTAAAAAATCTTTTTGTCATTGCAGTCTGATAATTCTGATAAAGTTAAATAATCCTCATATGTTGCGACACTCAAAAATTTTCCCTTGTATGATGCTGTGTAACTTGAAGTATTTCTAATTAATGCTAAGTATTTATAGTAAGTAATAGTAAATTCTCTAATAAAAGTGAAGCCCTCTAATTTTAAAGTGCAAACGGCGCTTTTAATTGTGTTCTCAAAGGTTGTTTTGGACAAAAGTTTTAGCTGTCACTTTTTGAAGTCTTAATTGGTGATGTATTATTTTAATTAATTTTCCTTCTGTTCCTTTTTACTCATGTGTCTGTGATTTAGCTTCTCATTAAAATTAAAAAATTAATAAATGAACAATGTTTTTTTTTTTTTTTTTGTTTTGATATTACATGACAGTGTGAGAAAGATCTTTAAGTGTTAATGGTGATATAAGAGTAAATAACGGATACAGGGAGATAAAAAGTGTTTTTGAGGAATTTGAGACAGTCTGATGTTATCTGTAATGTGTGGTTGACGGGTTTTGTGACCTGGAACATCACATTTTTAAGACATGGGCAGGACTTCGCTAGAAGATGATGGCACAACTTTTAGGTGAAAATGTATAGATTATATATTCTGAAATAAAAACAGTCAAGCAAAAGATAATAAAGTAGGTACAAATACCAAATAATAATTCTTTGTATGTTGTTTACAAGGTGGCAAGCATGGAAAGGTGATGAGACATTCAGACACACACACTATATACAAGGAAAACACAATGGCTCACAAACGTGCAGAGCATTCCTTAAATATATATGTATGTGTTAGACATTTTTCAGCAACGTCTCATCTTCCTGCATCCTTCTCTTTGTCCTAAACACACACAGAACACTTGTGCAGATAGGAGGTGAGGAGAAAGCCATTACAGATAGAGCCCTGCGCTGGGCGAGACCACTCAACCAGCGCCTTGTTATCTGTCCTCCTCCACACAAACACGCGGCACACGTCGTGCTCCTGGAGACAATGCGGCCTGCTGCTCGCCGCGCTGGCGGTAAATAGGATTTCGGAGCCGTGCGGTGCTTTTCTCGTTGACTGTTTGGTATTCTCTATATATCACAGACGTCTGTTTACACCCTCTTCCGGCTGATGTCTGAGCTGTTTTTCTGTGTTTTTGGCCTGATCTCGTTTCAGTCTTTATTCAACAACAGACCCTTTAGGATTTCCTCCCACTTTTCCCCTCTCTTCACAACTGAGAATTAGCAGGCCCTCTTTTATGTACAAATAGCATTTGCTCTATCACAAAATCAGTGACCTGGCAAACGCGTCTCATGACAGTTTGATCCATTGCTTGTTTTTGCAGGCATGGGATGGTTAGACATAAAAACACTCGTGTATAGAAACTGTGTTGACAGAGCTGATAATAGCAGGACTATGGGCCGGCTATGATGAAGTGGTAAAAGCAATTACATTAGAGCTCCATTACAAAGCCAACAGCAGCAGTGTGAGAGAGCCATTGTGTAGCTATTGCCTTATCTCCAAAACCTTCAATGAGGCGTACACAGCACTTTAAGTTTGTTTTGATGAAGGTGGATTTATTGGGGTCCACATGTAGAGGCTTTCTCTATAAGCACTTGTGACGTGTGCTGTATTTATTTCCTGCTTATTTTGGATTTGATTAATGTGGTGTAATTAGCCGGGAATAGATTGGGTGGGTACTGGCAGGTGTTTTATTGCCTGGGTGAGTTGCCTCTCAAGTGGCCTGACTGGGATGAAATGGTCAGAGGAGCTCACGGTGGTTTAATTGGCCCTTTAGTGAAGGCTATGACAGGCCCTCTCCCCTGAAACTAGAGATTAATGCTTTAGACTTGTGGATAATAGTGGACATGCAATGTTCTCCTTGTGCCGCAGTGAAGGCTGAAAGGATTTATTTCCCTGTTTGAGGTTTGAAGCCAGAGTAGAATTTTGGGCAGAAGGAAACTTGAGGAAGGAAACGGTTTAATAGCATTGTAGGATTTAAAGGTGCATAACTCATCCTGTAAAGTTGAAAAGTGAAACGTTGAAAATGATGCCATTATTTGTTTGTTTTTCAGTGACTGGACATAGTTTGTTTGGAAGATGATAGATTAATCCATTCAATAACAATTGCATTTTCAGACACTGAACTCCTACGATAACTAGATCAGAATACGTGACCGTGCCTGTGAAACCCAGCTGAAGTGTGTTTTCAACATAATAATGTAAAGAACATTCTGTAAAAATACAATCTTAATATCTTTAATATTGACAGAGTAAGATTATGTCAAAGATTTAAATCGTAGTAAAATTATAAGGGTGAAATGAAACGTTCTCTCAGAATTAGATTTTTAGACTTTGGCCTGGTTTTCACAGACAGGGTCACATATTACTGACATACTGACTTATGCAAAAAGAAACCACCTATCAAACACCCAAAACACATTTATTACCACCAAGCCACACTCTATGCATCATCTAAACCTGAAGCGACTGATTCCATTAACTCCAGCTAGCTTTGCAGATGGATTCTAATGAATACAGTTTTGAACGTATGCACAAAGAAGAACAGTTCATGGAATATGGTGAAGGAAAGCAATGTGTAGCGTGAAAAGTGTGAGAAATGAAAGGGGCTGTGGGGGTGTGATCTGTCATTTCTCATTAACACCAGCTGAAGGTGCAGAGATGGGTGTACCGTGCTGCTCCTCCCATAAGACCTGCTATGATCTACATTATCACCTGTCAGCATCTCAGTGCATGTCCTCATCTCTCTTCACCTGTTCCAACTCCGGTACTCTAACATCCTATTCTGTGAGTCCACAATGCACTGTGTTAACTGATTATTGGATGATCTATGTGCATGTGGTAAAAGCTTTAGGCTGAGCAATAATGGGCACCATTCTTTATTCTTCATCTATTGATAGCTAGTTTGACCAAATATTTCTTTGAGGTTAATACAAGTAATGGGACAGTATCACAATATACTACAGCACTTGGCCATCTGTCTGCCATGATATAACGTGTGACCGTGAGAGTGACATGTCTTATCAGCCCTATTGCAGATGCTTTTCAATTTTCGAATTATGTCATGATTGGGTTTATCAGCGCTCTGTTCAGATTCACAGTTTAATTGCATGTATTTATTGAAATCCAGTGCGTTCCTAATAGGTAGTTTTTTGTGACGCTCATTACAGTTAGTATTGGAGTCTTTTTTTTAATAATAAAAAATTATTTAAATTATAAAACCACATTCATAATGCCATCTTTCAAATATGACAAGGATTATCCTTAATGTTTTTAGAAGATTTTATTGTATTAAATTTAATTAAAAAAACAGACACTGCAAAGTGCATGAGACTGGGATATTTGACCGTGTCTGTGAAAACCAGGCTAAAGTTTCAAAATTAATTTATGAGATAACAAGAATCAAAATTTGATTTCACCTATAAATATTACTATGATTTTAATCTTTGACATGTCATTACTCAGTCAGAATGAAAGGTATCAAGGTTATATTTTCACAGAATGTTCTTTACATTATCTAGGATGATTTTATGTAGAAAACAGCAAATCACAAAAATAACTTAAGCTGGGTTTTCACAGGCAGGGACACATATTTGATGATTTGATCAGATTTAGGAATTTATTTTTTAGCGGTGCAATTTTCATTACATAATGGTTCAGAATCACTGGTTTAGCACTATGGCTGAAACTTTTTATATAATATTTTCACAGTGTGTTTGTATTTTTCTTTCACTGTGTTATATAATGACCTAGGGTCTAAAACCCATAGAGAGGAAAATGATTGAAAAATCTTCCTCTCTTTCATCACGTCGCCTGTTTTGTAGACACCCATCAGTCAAGTGAGAGTAATGGCTCAGTAAGGCTCTACCTGCAGTAAAGAGAAAGTAGGAAACCTCAATCAATAAGCTCTGAATTTCAGCGCTGAGGTGACGTGGGTGTGTGTACACGTTAAAGTGGCAGGTGGCCAACCTTTAATGAATTCCTAATGAGTTGTAACTAGAGGTGAAGCTGCAGTATTCTACACATGGTTCTAATAGGAGGTCTGGAGTCTGAGTGAGTATGAAGGAATAGAAGGTTAAGCTGACAGGAAACACGCTGAGAAATGATACAAACCAATCCGCATCAAACAGCGCATGCACATCGCAGTCCATTATCAAGCTCACCACACATAAAATAATTGAACTTTCATGCTGTTTCAGGCTGGTTTAGACTGATCTAATTGGTGGTAACCATCAAAGAGATGTCAACAATATACCAAACTGAGCTTTTATGTCAGCTCAAAATATGTTTTGCTTTTTTTTGTTTTTCATTATTCGTTTTATAACCTTTATTTGTTGACTCATAGTGTCTCATTTATCCCAGAAGTTTGGGATAAACTTGAAAGGTGCTATTTTTATAGAACCATATTTGGTATCTCTATTAAATCTAATTTAAGTAATACAAAGTAATACAAAGAATTTTCCTCTAGGATGTCACCAGAGCTGTTAGCACGTGTTGGTGTACGTGTATCTACTTACAGTCACATCTTTACCTCTAGCAGATTGATCCGATGCTGCTAATTGGCCACGTGTGGTGTGTGTGAGCGAGAAAGACAGAGCGCCAGTGACCACAAAAGCAACAGATTAGAGTTGTTCTCTGTGGAACAAAGAGATAAACCTCTGTTAAAGGTTACTAGGGCAGGGAAGTGATTCTGACAGGCTGAACCGTCCCCATTATGTGTCCCTGCTAAGGGTTTCTGGGCCATAAAGATCATTCTTTTCTCATCATGAGCAATAAAACCTCATCAGAGATTGTTCAAGTCCTTGAATGTCCCTGGCAAGGTGCCCTTCTCATTACTTTACGCTCCAAAACACATCAGATTGAGACGATCGATAACTCTGTATTGTTATTTTTACCCTGTTGGCCTCTTCTGGTATCGCATGGCAGGAGTTCAAATTGAGATTAACGGCAACCGAGGCATGTTTGTTATAGTTATTCATGATTTGCTTTATAAATGATAATTCTCCCAGATGGAAATGTCATACTTTAACCTGTTGGACAGTCGGTCCCACATTGATGGAAGCTGTGATTTCCGATTCATTTTCTTTGCAAGTTGCCCTTTTCGTGGCATTTAACGCACTGAAACGACTCCATTGACTCAGCATTGTACAGCGAATACAAATAGCCCGTCAAAGTAAATACGTAAATAGGTCACCAGTAGTACAGTTCACATGCCTTAATTATTTCAGTGCTGTCCGGTATAATACCGCCATGAGAAATCGAAAGAAACCCCTGCGAGGATGTGATCATGACAGTGCTGGTAATCATAACATTTCTCTACAGACAGTATTTGTGCAATTTGTCTCTCTAGCTAACACTAAATATTTGAAGCCGGCCTTCATGTTCCTGCAGAATCTACAGGAACAAAGAGATAATGGGCAACATGGATTTCACGCAGGGAATCACATTAAAGAATCTTCTCAATCCACAGGCAATCAAATTCAATGACATATGAGGAGGCGATGGTACGTTTATGCCATGAACAGAATATATATATATTTGATGAATGTATGCAAGGAATATGATTAGCTGCTCAAGTGTTTGATATGAAATTAATGCATTCCATCATGCTTAATTCAGCGGCTGTGTGCACAGGGTTGCTTCCTAAACATGATGTAGGCAGAGGTCTGTTTCCTCTTTGATGGGATATGCCTTCAGCTTGGAGCAAAAGCAAAGATGTGCCAAGGTAAATAGACATCAAAAGGCTCTATTGGTCATGGAAATTAACATAAATTCGGTAAAATATCACTGCTTAGACAAATTTTCTAAAGAGAAGAATAAAAAAAGATAAAGGACAACAACAGCTGAGTTAATGTTGTCACTCATGTGTTTATTAATCTCATGAAAGCTTCAAAACATTAGTCAACGGCCGCCATTAACATGGTTAATAGGTTTCTAAAAATTTACAGGTAGGTTTGGGTAGTTAGAAGTGCTTTTTAAAACAAGGTTCAAGATTTTATAAATAGAAATTAAAGATGATGTTTGAAGATGTATATAAATAATATTTGGAATATTAGAAGTATTTCAGAATAAATTATTATTAATAAATATATTCTAAATAATATTTGAAAATTATTTAGTATATTTTATATTATCATGACTTTTATTAATACGTTCCTAAAATAAAGATAGACACATTATTGCTATCATTATTAATAATAATAATAATAATAATGTCGTTTAAAATAGGTAATATTTCACAATGAGGTTGTTAACATGAACTAACAATTAACAATACTTCTACATCATTTAATAATTTTACACTTTTTAATTTCCAAAATGTTAAAATTTTTTAGATTTTGTTAAGATTAGTTAATACAGAATGAACTAATATAATTGGACAATTATTTGCATTAACTAACATTAACAAATAAAGAAAAAAAGTGTTGCTCATTGTTTATGTTAGTTTACTTAAAACATTTACTAATATTAATAATGATATCTTATTGTTATGTGCTAACCAAAAATGTAATTCTGTATTTGTCTATTTATTTATTATGTAAACGGGAACCAAAATGATTTCCCCTCATATATATCACACACAGCCCCAGGTGCTATTGACTTACGGTGAGACAGCACAGTAGGAGGTGTTTCTGGTGTTAGTGGCCTATAATTTCCCTCCTACCAACCATGAAGCACCCCCTGGAGCCGACACCTGCGTGCCCAGCTGTTTTCCTCTTTAAAAATGCCCTTACATCCACCCGGGTGAGTCGTAAGTCTATTGAGGTGATATTTTAAGTTTTAATCAAATGCTGTGGTGGATGGTTTCATAGATCGGGCATCCTAGCGCTCAACACCAGAGCCCCAGAGAGTATGAAGATGCAAAAGTGTCAGGATGGAGATATGGATAATAACAGAGGCTCTCCAGGCACAGTAGTATATTTAAAGTTCATGTTTTCATTTCAAATCTGCTCTGCTGGAATCTAAGTCCCTTTAGACATAAAGCATACACAGATATGAAATATCTACGGGCACGCAAGCCAAAGCATACAAATTTCACATGGCTCAAAGTTAGGGGCAGGGTTTAGAACTATATTGTGTTCACTTTGATCTACAGTAGTAAGCCTTTGGAAACGCAACGTTATTTCCCAGGTGACTTCTGTTAAGTAGTGCATCTGTATCCAGGAAAGATTACCATCTCCTGGGCTTGTGGTGATAAATGTGGTTTACATTATTAATGCAAAGTTACAAAGGAAGAGGGAGCAAAGGAAAGAAAAAATGTGTCACGACATTGATGCATAGAGGTGCAGACAGGTTACTTGGGCTGTGTGACCTGCTTTATGGCTGAATGGATCTCCAGCTGGGTTGTACATGAATAGGGCTGGATTTAGAAAGATTAACATAAATGTTTAACCTTTGAAACATTCACGGCCTTTGTGGGTCAGTGATGAGGTTGATACGAATTTTGTTCATGCCCGTAACCTGTAAGCTTAATAATAACCTATAAGCTCAATAACAATAACTGTATTATCTGATTGGTTGGTGACAAAGTTAATCCAAAACTAACAAAGATATTGATACAGGAACATGTAGGTTAGGTCTAGCACTGAAGATTATTTTTGAGCTGTGTGCAGGACGCTTCCTAAATATATCTTTTTATGAAAACAGTCTTTCCCTCAGTCAATGCCAGAGATTAAAAACATCAAATAAATTAAATTGCAAATGACATTTACTGAAGGAGGTTCATAAGGCTGTTGACTTTGAGGGAATGGATTTTTGACTAATTAGACTGACACTGTTCAAATAGATCAATAATTCAAAACGTTTTCAGACGGAAAGAAAGAATACAAGTTCAATCAGTTCTGGTTAGGGTAAATATAGATAATTAGGTAGAGAGAGAAATATTTTAATTCATTTTTACACATTTTTTATTCATGCAAATGATGAAATTAGGCAAGTAAACAGCATTAGAAATGTTTTAGTGTGGTTAGTCAGCTCCTGACCTGAGAAATCATTGCTTTCTATTCAAGTAATGAGTCCAATAAGTCACAAGATTCTGAGAGTTAAAATATTGCCAGCTGGAAATCACAAGTCCACTAAGTGTTTAGAAAAGCCACAATAGAAAGTAGATCTGACCGTAATGCTAGTAAAAATATTTATGCAAGCTCTAATACAAAAACATCAACAAAGAAGGTCATTAAAATATTTGGAAAATATATTGATACACCTTCATGATTAAAATTGTTAATTAAAAATGTATTACATCTGTTTTTTAAAAAAAGCTTTTAAAACTGTATTGTTAGGCTTAGGCACACAGAGAAAAAACAACCACCAATGTAGGTGCCTAAATGATCATCTGATAAAGCCTTTATGCGACGTGTGAATAAAGCCAGAAATTAAGGTCTGTCTTCCTTTTCTTTGTCATCATCTTCATAATGATTATCATAATCAGCAGGCCTCTTTCTCTCTCTCTCTCTCTCTCTCTCTTTCTCTTCATTTTCTTTTCTTGCCGAGCTGTAATGCTTGATGGACTGACCTTTGTGTAACTTTTCACTCCGAGCTCTAACAATAGCGTGAAAGATCGCTGATGGTGGCTCTGATGTGTACGCCTGAAGTGTGAACCGGGATAAAATTACCTTTCCTGTGAAATTGCCTCTCTCCTCCAACCAAATTTTCATCTGTAAGTACAAATGGGCTTCGTTTTCCTGCCTTCCATTTTGGTATATGAAGTAGTCTGCTTATTTCTGTGTATGAGTGTTGGTCATGACCCCTGTAAGAAACACTGGGGCAAACTTCTATATAGACTGTAGATGATGACTATATGGATGACATAGCAGACAGAAATTGAGAGTTTTATGTACAGTATTTATATAACGGCAGATGGAAGAGATAAAATTATGTAGACACTATTGAAGATTCATACCCCGTGTACACTGACCACCTCTTCCTGTGCAAACCAAATTATGATGGATGAAGTTAAAGCACTTAGTCGTAAAGACTTTACCCTGCAAAATATAATCCAAACAAAAATCCTTTTTATATGTGAGAGTAATGTGGAATGGAAAGGCAAGGTGCCCTAATGACGGACCTGACGGGTACGGTGCATGATGGATGTAAAGCGTTCTCGGAGATAGACAGTGTGATCATATTCCGAGTGTAAACATTTAGCGAAGAGGAACAATGTCATTCAATCTCTCTAAAGATAATTAAGCGCCGTATGCTTTGGGCGGTAATACCCATGGGCAGATAGCGCAGCATAATGGCTTTTAATTAATCTCTCCAAATTGAATCAGGAATTTACCTTTGTGGCAGTTACCTTTCCAGCAGTTTCATATGGCATTTGTTACCGAATGAAGAGGTGAACGTGGTGTCTCTAAATACATTTCCAGACATGAAAGAGACAGTCAGTGACGGGACATTTGAGAGGCGGCTTGTCTGCTCCTGACAGACCTTAGGACAGAGATAAATATACAGTTTCCTGTCTAAGAGTGATGAAGACTGTCCTTTTAGAGTTTTGCTCTTACATTGTAATGTGGGTTTAAGGAAAGATATCAAAACATTGCAGAAAGGTGGAGATCTTGACTACTTCTCGAGTGTACTGTTGCTAAATCTGATTAAATGTCATCTGTCTCTTGACAATTGTCTCATTTTACCGTCCACGTATCCAGATGCTTCTAAGTGTCATTTTAGCAGCCTGTCTACTGCAATATCCATCCAGATAGTCTGTAATAGTGCTTCCATTATCTATTCAAAGGTTCTTTGTGTGTGTATTATATAGCGTGTGTAATATATTTCATGTATATACACACTGCGTGGATAGATGTGAAAAGGTTGATTAAGAAAGGTGGATGCATAATATATAATTTAATAGAAGATTTTATCTTGAACCTTCATTTATCCTTATATGTCTGTCAGTGCTATGGATTGCATATTTATCTCATACTTTTGAACAGACTACATTAATACAACCAATTTCCAACCAATACCTCTCTGTATGATGCATCTGCCTTTCCACATTCATTTGCACATACATTAAAATGCTTTAAATGAGTCTCTAAGTGAAAATGTCCTAGTCTGTAATGATTAACTGTTTGTCCTTTCAAGTATAAGTGGTGCTTTAAAAATACAGTGCGGAAAAATACACAGTTTCTGTTGTGGGTAATTATAGCTTGATGGTAAAGGTTGCAATGGACATTCGTTCAAATTGCTTTCAGCCTGAAATGGACATCTGTGAAAAAGATATAACTTCCCTGAATGTTTCCTGCTTTTTCTGCTAAAATACATGTAGAATCATTCATTTACGTTAAAGAGCCACAATTACACATCAACATTACATCTAAGTGTAGGGGTGGGAGAACAAATCAATGCATCGATGCATCGGGATTCTTTCTCTAACGATTCTGAATCGATTCTCAAAGATTCAGAATCGATTCTATGTCAGAACTTGTTCATCCTGAATATAACTTTGTTAAAATAAAAGCAATAAAATTAAACTTCAAGATGGGAATACTGTCAAAGAGATTCTAACTATAAACAAAAAGCATAAAAACTCTTTATTTATTTAAAATGCAAATTTATCATATTTGCAAAAATTATATGAAGAATCGTTTTGGAATCGGATCGTGAGTCCCAGAATCGGAATCGGATCGGATCGCGTAGTACCTAAAGATTCCCACCCCTATCTAAGTGCCGTAATATTTTCAACAGAAAACCAAACCAAATACATTCAAGACCTCGCTGCAGGCAAAAGCTACTAATTTTATTTTTTATTTTAGCACATTTCAAAGACATGCAACAGAAGTATTGAAGTGCAGGTACCATGAACTCTACCCTAAATCAAACTTTCTTCAGTTCAAAGTAATTAATCACAGTCAGAGCAATGTTCACCTGTAAAGAAATCAGTTTTTTCTTTTGAAAGATTGATTAAAAAATAGATGACAGCAGGTCCAAAAATACCATGAGGTAAATAGCTCTCCTGCTTTGCACCAGAACGATAACGCTCGCCCGCAGTGTGCGCTCGCATACAGCGGTGCATAATAACTGAACCCGCCATGCCCGGCATCTGTTTTAGAGATGGGTTCAAGACTCGCAGCCCGGAGAAGCGCCAGATCCTCGCTTGCCCCGTCTTGCTCGCAGCCTTGATTTTAATCAGAATATCTAATAGGTGAGAGGCAGGAGGTGCACATTGTAAATTAATAGGATTTACTAGATGAGCTCGAGTCAGTGCCATATCGCTTCTGGTGCGACCCCTCTTTGTGCTGCTCTGCTTTTCCTGTCAATTACATTCTCGCCAGGCAAGAAGTGGTGTTGTCAGGTGACAAAACGTGCCCACGTAGGAGGATGGTGACGTGCTAAAATTATGGCATATCAAAGTGACACTTGATATCGCTGTGTATAGGAACCAGCAGGGGATGTGATGTTAATGAGATAAGTCAAATATGTTTGAGACGTAAGGCTGCCTTGTTCATAACAATTTTCAAAACAAATGAGGGCATACACGTGAAAACAGGCTCCTCTTAAAATGCCTTTTTGTAAAAATCTAGTTGAGATGTGATACATGATAGTGTAATGTGAAAAGTGGCAAGGGGTCTACTATTCTATCTCTATCAAAGTCAAAAGAAAAAGGCACTTCGACCTGATTTGTGTGAAATGCAAACTTCAGGGCTGCTTGTTTCTTAAATGTTGATTCAGCAGTTGAGAAACCAAAGCAGAAGAAACTTTCCATCGCTGTTGTTATTCTTGCAAAGATGATGAAAGCTAACTTTCCGAAGGGCTATTACTGTGTCTGCAAGGCCACTGTAATTTAAGAAACTATGGAACTAAGTACAGTAATCTCTCACTGTGTTTCAACCCTCATACTGTCGGTCGCTGTGAAGCTAAATCCGAACCCTATCTTTACATCTGTGCCCCGGGGTCAGCGCTGGGGAAAATTACTTCTGCTTGGGCTGAAAGGCCACGTACTCCAGATACAAGAAAGCTTTTAGTGGAGTTTTGTGTTTGCTGTTAAAATCCTCATCGTGACAGGTTCTCCAGCTCTCGTGACGGCTGGTTGTTTGCATGCTGTTTGGCCCTGCCACCCGTGGTCAGGCGAGACTTCAGCCTTGTTGTTTTCTGCGTTCTCTGCATTTTGACTGATTTGTCTTTGTTCAGCGTTTTACATGACTGTTATGGCTGCGGGTTACGTGACACTCTGACCCTGACCTGACTGCCTCTCCAGTAGCTTTTCAAAATCCTGTCTGTGCTTGACACATTTGCTGTTCGGCCGACTCTGGCTCCTTGCATCTGCTATTCAGTTACCCACCTCGCTTACTCAAGGACACAGTATTGACAGAATGAAGCAAGAGTGACTTTAAAGCATATTTTAAAAAATCATTTCTTTGCTAAAAAGTTATTATGTTTAACTTACTGGGTCGACCAGCTTCATTAGAAAACAATCATGAAAACAATGAAGTTTTTTCACCAGCTAAACAAATGTCTGTGAAAGGCTAAAGTTTTAAACTCAAATTATGAGATAAGAAGCATCAAAGTTTGATTTCACCTATAGACCATTTCACAATATGTAAACAGCACTGGTCCAAAAGCACTTCCTGTCTCAGTTTTGTAACACTACACAATGTCAGAACGAAATACAACCAACAGAAAGAACATTTACAATGAAATCAAAATGTTTAACGAACATCTTTAAGGTTCAATTATACATTCAGCCTCATGTCATTCCAAACCTGTATGACTTTCTTCTACACAAAACAAGATATTTTAAAGAACTTTGGTAACAAAATAACATTAACCTTCTAATTGACTTCCATTATATAGACACAAAACCACTGAGACATTTCTCAGAATATCTTCATTTTTGTTCCACAGAAGAAAAAGTCATCAACAGGTTTTGAAAGGCATGAGAGCAAATAAATAATGTTAGTTTTGTTAGTTTTGGGTGAACTATCCCTCTAAGCTGGTCTTTACAGCAGGGTTGCCCACATTTTGTCGACATTTAATATAAAGCCCTCTGTGCTGTTGAAGAGCGATTTCATTTCCCAGCGTCTTTGAGACAGAAATACAGTATGTGTGAATCAATGCAGCTCAATATCCCACTACAATAGACTGAGAGTGACATACATTAAAGTTTACAAGGAGAGTTTGCTAAATGCCGTGCTGAAGAGTAGAGGTTGAGAGTGACGTGTCAGTAGGTAATACAGCACCTGTTATCTGTGTGACGCTGGACTCAGATCAGTGGTGCTATGGATAGTGACCATGTGTCAGGCATAAGGGTGACGCATGTGCCAAGCAAACTGTAATCTGGTAGCACAAAGCAGGACTAACTGAAACATTACTCTTCATATTGCAAAATCCAATACAACTATTAAGTAGTGTTTTGCTTGATATCAGGTGTATGTTATATGTTGCTCAAACAAGTAAACATGAGAAATTCTTAAAAGGGGTTAAGGGTTGGCTTGGTAGTTTGGACTGGTCAGCCCATGCTGATAGATATCGTAAATGCACTATCTGGATGCTAAAAGCATCTTTATCCCTTAGTTGTTTTTTAGGGCTCTTAAAAGCATGCAATGGACTATTTATTCCATCTGCTGCCTTTAACGTCAACAAACTTTGAACTTGGGTCTTTACGTATGCATGCAACTGCATTTCTCCTAACCACATATAATTAATGTTTAATATTTCATTTAATCTTTGATTTAATTATGTTGGCTTTGCGTATTATAAAAACAACTTGCATATTTTATGCTTAAACTTGGAAAAATACAGAAATTTTAGTTATTGTCCCATAGAAGTTAAAATGAGAGGTAGGTGCACGGTGTGAATAGAGAGCATGTTTTGATGGAGCGGCATCGGATTTTGATGAGCCGAATCCATGCAATACACATCTTCACCAGACACATGCTTCTTGTCCTGACAGCTTGAATTTTGGGCATGCGGTGGGCTCCTGGAGTTTTCGGGCTCCTGTAAACACTAGCTAAGATTAGAAGCTGCCAACACACAAATCCCAAGCTGGGGACCAGGAGGAAACATAGATTGTTTTGGAGTTTGATGCCATGATGCAACATCTGAAACATAGTTCTCTTGTATTATTGATGGATTATATTTAATTCTTGAATTGAATTATAATCGGTGTCCTACAAAGAAAAGCTGCTAGTTTTATGGGCACAAAATCTCTGAATTTTGTTCCATAAATGTCAGCGATATTACAAATTGTCTTTAGAGTGGTTTCTGTGAAATTTATGGAAGAGTCAATGAAACGGGTGTTGGCATTATAGTTTTTATTCATGGGTTAATTAATCCATTTTTTATCTCGGCATTTAAGTGCCTATCTTTATCCAGGTAGTTCTAAGGTAGTGCTTAAATTAGTGGCTTTAGCAGCGTTATGACATTGCCAACTGTAATAAAGGCAATCAGAAATGAAAGAGTTGGACCAACTCCCAATAGTCAATGTGTACATTGATCACAAACACAGAAAAGAGCCCTACTGAACTTACTTGCCTTAGTGAGCTTTACAATTTTTATTATTAGAAGATTTATAGGAAGTGTCAATCTGTTCTCCTGGCAGGAATGTGAAGGGGACATTTGGAGTTGCATTTGCCCACATTTAGCCTTGTAGACTATGCCATACAAAATCAATAGCGCTTCCATGAATTTACTGCTTAATTAAGCAGCCGATTGATGGTGTTTCAAATCGATGTACTAAATGGTGAAAGACTCTTTCCCCAATTAACAATTGTCATCAATACTAAAAAAAGCTAAACAAAGGTAAATGTTTAACACAAACATGAACGACATCGGTGCTGTTTTCTGAAAGTATAGTTAGGTCCAAAGATCTGGGCAAACTTAAAAATAAACTTTTTCAGATAAAAATAATACAGAAATAATGCAGAAGGAGATTTCTTACATAAATATATAAAACAAAAATGTAGATAATTTGACACTTTTCTATTAATGTTAAAAAGTTGTGCCATTTATCATGTAACTACTTTGTATAAGGTCAGATGTCCTTTGAAGCACACATGATGCTCTTTGGGAAAGAAATAACATGAATCGTCAGGTTTCCACAGGTTTTGCCATGCCAGCTGAGTTCATGCTGTTATTGATGCAAAAGTGGGCCATGACAACTGCTAAAACATTTTTTACTTTATACACATTTATTTACACATTCATTTATGTATTTTACTAGGCATTTAATGTATTTTAACTTGAGAATATTAGTAAAAAGTATAACGTATAAAAAAGTAAAACTATGTCTTTACTAGTGCCCTTAGACTTTTCGTCCCCATTGTGTGAAATCCCTAAACAAGTGCCACAGACTGAAGACATTTTTCTTTAAATATATATATTTTGAAGTGAGACCGAAACATCGTGTGACAGATACTCATTTTATTCAAATTGAAAGCAGAATGCTCAGATGCCTCGAGACAGTCTCAACAGGAGGCCGTCATGTGTGATATGGTGATGTGTTTCACATAATGACGACAGTGAGGTTAGAGCAACAGTCTTCATCTTACATCTCGCTGACATATTCTTTCCCTGTCACAGCACTATTATTCTGCTATCTTCACTAAAATAGTGAGCCCCACATAGTGTTCACCCCCCTCGAACAAGTGTTACAGTCTTTGACAGTCGCTTTGATTTCCAGCATGCATATGACAAAAACAAGTGTGAGCTGGCCAAGAGATGAAGTGGAGTCACATGGGGAAGTGTTTTGACCAAAACTTGTAACTTATCATGTTAACTCTGAAACAGTGGGATTTTAATGATTAAAAATAAAATCAATTTAAAAAGGATTAAAAGCCATAGGGACATTATTTATAGTGAAAAGCAGGTACAGTAAGTCATTAAGTATTGAACATTCACAGATTCATAAAGCATTTATTATGAATCCGTCACGCTTAATACATCCTGAGTGAACTGAAAGTACATCATAATGAAAGTAATATTTATATGATTTGTTTCATTAGCATTTTTTAATTTGCTTCCACTCTCGTTGTGACTGTAGCTATCGTTCTGTAAGCCATTCCCAGATGCTCCATTCATGCCTTATTGATTCTCTAAAGCAAATCAATTTTTATGATATTAATTAAATGTGAAGATGAGACAGAAACATGTTGCTTTTTATGGAGTCGCATTCAAAGAGAGAGGCGACACTAATCGAACATAATAACAATAGCTGACGGTTACAAAGTCTGTTATTATAATTCTCTTTTAGGCGTACAGTAGCATTGATCTATTCTATCTCAACTGATCAGTTCCATATATATATAAATAGTACATATACTATATATTTACTATATAATGTTTTTATATATATTAAATAAATTAATATATATATAAAAAAAAAGAATATATATATATATATAATAAATGAATATATAATACATATACATTATAAAATCTATAGATATTTATGTATGTAATGTATATGTGTCCCTGTCTGTGAAAACCAGGCTGAAGTCTAAAAATATAATTCTGAGATAACGAGCATCAAAGTTTAATTTCACCTATTATTTTACTATGATTTTAATCTTTGACATGACATTACTCAGACAATATTAAAGATACCAATGTTAAATTCGCACAGAATGTTATTTTTATTATGTAGAAATCACAAAAAATGACTTTAGCTCAGTTTTCACAGACTGTGTCACCTATATTCATATTTTCTTCCTTTACTGTAGTTATGTTTGTGGTTGGTTTAGATCTCCACTATTATTCTCCCCTGTCCTTTCTTTTCTGCATGCATGAGTGCTAAGTATCCTAGTCCAATTGATTGTAATATATTAAAGTAGAAGTGGAGACAGAAACTCAGATGTGTGCAGGAGAAACAATAGCTCTCATTTAAACAGGCTCAGTCATTGCAATCAGCAGCGACTCTCACATCCTGAGCAACCGCAGCACTCTCTGATTACACATAAATGCACACAGGCAGGAGTCTAATTCACCGTTATTATTCCGACTCCTTCCTCTTCTCCTTCTTGTTTTCCACTTCACCGCTTTTGTTTAAAAAACGCACGATTGAAAGCGGAAGGACACTGTGATGATGAGCCAAATGTTGCACTCCAGACATTTTCCCTGTTGTTGTTAGCACAACCGAGGCGAGTGTTAAAAATTTTAATAGTGTGGAGATCTAGATGTTGTATGGATTTCTTAGTTCTGTATCTGCCATCATTTCTCTCTTAATATAACCACAATGCTTGGCCCAGACATCTGCGCCACATTTTGCACGCAGTTGCGTAACACGTTCCCCTGCTTATGCCACAAATAAATACATCCATTACTGAAATGGCATGCTACCCACGCACAAACACACATTGCACAATATGTTTGTTTGTTCTTCCTCATTAGATTTGTATCATTCGCCTCCTGTGTGTCAATTACTCCATTCAGAACATCCTGCTGTGCCTGTGAGTATGAGACCTCACGGTTTTCAGATGGGTCTCCTCTAGCGTAGTCTAGCGTATCCCGTGACATCAGAGTAGCATAAAGTCGGGGCTGTATTTCAGATTGTTTTTTGCTATGAAACACTTAGTTGGAGAAGAACAGTTATTCTGACTGACATGTAAGGTGACCGATCACAAATCGGTTTGATTGGGCAGGGATGGATGTTATCAGAACTAGATTATTTAATAATTATAGAACGGCGAGTTTGAGTTTAAAGAGTTTAATATTTTTGTCATGGTGGTTTTAACAGACTTTACTCAAAAATAAAATTCTTTCATCAGCCTTGTAACCAAACAGCACTGGCCTCCATTGACTTCCATTGTATGGACACAAAATCACTGAGACATTTCTCAAAATATCTTCTTTTGTGTTCCACAGAAGAAAGAGTCACATACAGGTTGAAAACAACATAAGGGTGAATAAATGATGGCCGAATTTATATTTTTGGATGAACTATCGCTTCAAGCAGAGACTAAAGACAATCATTGTCTTAATCATATTGGCTGTTGTGAGCTAAGAACCTGTTATTATGCAGAATTTGTTTTGTGGTATTGTGTGATTAAAATACTCTGTTGCTGATGTCTGCAGGAAAAGGCTCAACATGCTGTTTGATGTTGTGAAGTAGACGTGGCACACACACAGTATTTCTTATCTGATGCACCGCAAGGAGGATCACCCGCTCAGTCAGATGGCATTAAAGCACAACGTTCTGCTCCTGGGATGTGCATAAGCTGTTTTGCAGTGATCTGTATCAGAGTTTGTCTTATTTTTATTGTTAGTGTCGTTTAATAAAAAATGATAGTTATGCTGCTACTGTATCTGAAAACCACCACAACTAGTCTACTTCGAAGATCGGAGTATTCCTCATTTTCAGCACGTTGCGTAAAGCTAGCCAACTAGATTGTCCCTGGCGTTTATAGCCAACATTTCCCTTTGTGCAGTCAGTAAATAAATTATGGGCGGCCCGTGGTAGTGGCTGAAACCAGGTCATCTCTTAATCCCAATTGTATGCACTTATCCTCATGATTTGTGTAGATTTGTGCTTTTATCTGCATATCTTCGTACATCTTGTAGGAGTATAATTACAGGGACGTGGTAATCAGTGAACACTTGGGAAATGAGATGTTGAAACGTGCCAGGTTGATGAGCAGCTCTTCAAGAGGTGCTTCACTTCACTTCTGTACTTGTTTTATCCATACGTGGTGATAAAGATGCGGGGGGGAGGAGGACGATGAGGAAGGCAGAGAGGAGATTGCACCTGTGGTGCAGGGTGTGTGACTGACAGATACTCAGACACACTCGGACTGAATTTCAAAAGTGAGGCATTATTCCAAAAGCAGAAGCTACAGCAGACCTTCCTGTGCCCTTGGGTACACACCACTTTCAAAATAAGGAGAGAGAGAAAATGAAAATCCACAACTTTGCACAGTGTTGGTTATTGATTCAATGCTTTATGAAAACGGAGGTTTGAATGATCTTAAAATAAGAGTTTTGGCAGGATTCTCAGTATTCTGTTTGCCGTGTAAGGTCATAAATCAAACATCAGTAGAGTATGATGAAGAATTCCATCATACTATATTTGCTGAATGTCAAATGCAAGAAAATTCTGTTTTTCAGACTGATTTTCTTATTCATTACTTGATTCAGGGCTTGTGACTACATTTTTATGGGTGCTTCATTTCTTCTCAGTGCCCAATCAGAAGTAAGGTTTAATGTAGCCCCGCCCCCAGTTTCCAATTGCCCTGGCAGCCCAATTGCCCAGTCAAAAAGTTTCTTTAAAGCATTTGGCCTGGATACTTTTGGCAAACAGACAGATTTTTTTCTATATTGTGGTGGTTATATTTTATATTTTGAATTATGCATGTGACAATTTAAACTAGATTAAAATCAAGCCTTTTAACAATGCGCATTTCATCTTCACATAAACTGCAAAATGGAAAATTTAATAGAATATGTATTTTGTAATGGAATGTTTTTCGATAAAAGCGCAATGTTTGCTGAAAGTCATTATTTATTGCATAATGTCTTTACGTGGGAGTCCCGTAAGGTACCGTCACTTAACATTATTACATTGACTCCCAGGACATAAAAATAATTCTTCTTTTACAATCATAAATGAAAGCTTGAGGAATTAAGGTGTACAGTATGTGCATGGCAACCTTAAAGCTTAGGAACAATAAAGCATTGAATTTAAATACAATCAAATCAGTAGACCTTTCATCGAATGCTATTGTTTAAGCTCAATGTTTTCCCATAGTGCTGTTTGGTGCAGTGATGCATCACTGTGTCTCTATTGTTAACAGTGACGTCTCTATTCATAGCCATATTAAAGTTGCTGATTCATGCGAATAAGCACATATCAATTATAAACAATGATAACTTTATATAAGGTATTCAATATTCAAAAATGGGAAACTGTGTCCATTCAAGATACCTCAAGGTCAGTTTTCATAACTAATATCAGAATTTTGTCTTCTAACCCAGCGCATTGATTTGGCACGTGAATATACATGAGATCCATATACATGTTTCAAGTGTAAATTCTTGTTCAATGATGAGGAACCGGAAACCAATTTCGACCCCTTGCTGTGTTTGGTGTGCTTTTGATGTGGCATCTTCGGGGAGCCGTGCACGGTTTAATTGTGAAAGCCCAGTGCTATCTGTGGTTACCATCATGCTTGGTCTGTCAACCTCTCATTTGTACTAGTTTACTATTAAACAAATGTATCTCGTTGCATTCTGGCTCGTGTAAATCACAGCGCGGCTCATTGGACGTCATCTCTGCACGTGCTGTGTAGCATGCAGCTTTAGTGCTGATGTAGTTTGTTTTCTTTACTGTTGGAAGGTGTTAGTTTGTAGACTCCATGATAGCAGTGTGCATCTCCAGTGAATACTGTACCACTGAATCAATAACAAATTATAGATCTGCCAAGCCCCTAGATATTCTGTTAGGTGAGAGCAATATTAAAACAGCTTGAGGTCTTCTTTAGGATCATGGTCAAAATGAACAACAAAACCCTTCAGAATGAGAAACAAGACAGGTAACACCACATGAAAATTCATTTGACACCCTTGTGACCACACAGAGTCTTTTTGTTAATGTAAAAGTCTAGCGGTGCCATAATACTTTGTATGTGTTTTGTGTGATTCACATTATAGTAGTTTAAATGTAAACAAGAATAAATAGCATCGCCGTCATGTCCGTGACTTCTGATCTGTTTATTGAATAAGGCGTTTTTATAAATTAAAATAAAATAAGAGCTTACGTGAATCCATTCAAACAAGCATGTGCACTCTCATGAACACAAAACACAGGTTCAATTCTGATGTGAAAGCAAACTCTAATGTTCATAGTGACTGATTGTGCGCCGTGCACATGCATACAAATGATAAAGTGATGTAGTGAATATAGCTTAGCTGGAGGGAATAGGATTACGAAACGCACAGGCTTGATTTGCATGCATTTCAGAACACAGAAGCCATTACCTTACACATTGCTGTCTGCTGCGGCTCTTCTGATCTGCATGGATGACTCCTTGCGTTCCAAGGTTAATGTAGACGCGGTGTTTGGAACAGTGAATAAGGCTGATAATGCACTGGAAAACATCCAGGGGCCAGAGTCAAGTGTCATGCCCCATCTGCATTAAGAACCTCATCAGCACAATGGAACAGCACTTTAACATTCATTCCCGCCTTGCTGTCGGCACATTCGCGAATGTCTAAAATGTAGACGCCCTTGCTGCTGAGGTAACGTGGAAAGCTTTGGCGGTAGGAACGTTGTGACAGCGGCATGTACGACGACTATTAGCGTCTGTCACACAAGTATGCATCTTTTACAATGGTTTTTTCAGAACCGTCCCCATGCCAGCTGTATGATGCATTCGATTTCAGCAGCCACTTGAGGGCAAAAAGACACTTTTGTGTGTCATCTGTCCTGTCGTTTTGGAAGAACATAACAAACCTTTCGTATAGTAACATGAAACACAGAAATGCTCTTAGTGGGAGGTTGTTTGAGGCGATGCTTACCTTTAGATTATAACATGTTATTCAGAAGTTTAATGACCATTTAAGATCATTTGCATAGAGTCTGAATCTTTTGGTATGATTGAACAGCTTTAACATAAGAATACTCCTGTCAGTAAGCAGGTAAAATGTGGATTTTTGTTGGCTTTTTTAGTGGCTTTTTGAACCGTTGTCAATAAATTATATTCCTATAAAAAAATTTTTAGCTGATGTGCATCAGTGGAATATTTCTTGCCTTAAGTTCAAGTTTTTTGTATTATCTCTGCATAAAATAAATGTGATGGGATTCATTTTAAATTCAATAAATAATTCTATATTTTTAAATATTTTAATATGTCTAAAATTCTGATTATCTGAAAGATTTGTGAATCTCTAAACGTCAAACATTTATTGAGATCATTTAAGTGTTTCTATAATATCTGTGAATACTAATAAGATCATATTGCATTGTCTAATTTACCAAAGCTGCTATGTCACAATTTAAAATTGTGTCAATAATGGCCAGGCAAAATAAATAAAAAATGAAATTTGAAAATGCAGTCATGCTCTTATCTTCATAATATAAATTACATTTTTATTCCGCTTCTGTACAGAAAAACACATTTGTTTCGTTTCAGCCCTTCGCCGAATGTGTTTTACAAACCCAAATATGAAGTTATAAACCTGATCCTGAATTGCTTTTCTCCAGCTGTGTAATGAAGTTCAATTAAAGGTGAAGAATAATACAGCAAACAGTATTGCAGATTGACACAAGACTATTTAAAGTGCTTGACTAGTGGACACAGCTGCCCCACAGCTTTCCCCAGGTGTTATACGTCCAGAGGGCAGCCTACAACCACAAGTGTCCTTTGCAGATGATATTGAATGGAATCTCACTAAATATAATTCCCAGAACCAACTGGATCAGTGAGATAAGAATCACAGTTAGTTGAAAATCAGACACATTATGTTCTCTTCATTACAGTAAATGACGAGCTCACCCATTGTATATCAGCAGTGTTCTTTCTGTTAGATGGGTTTTTTCCAGTAATGAAGATTACATATGATTACATGTAGACTTTGTTCATTAGGGCACCCACACACATTCTGTGGCTGCAGATTTCTGTAGATTATGAACATCCATCATACGGTGCATAAAGTTTTAATCTCCAGATTTTTTCTCTCGATCATATAAAGAATATATTAGTTAAATGTATTGTACTTTTAGCTGCCAATAAGATTGTAATACTGTCAGAAGCTTCAGTTTCCATAGAAATTGCTAAATTTGTCTGCAGATTGACATCTGCCTGTTGGGTGACACTAGTGACAGAAATGGCCCTGTTTGCCCTATAAGTACTTGCGTAGAAAAAGACACATAATTGCCATAGAAATTTTCATAGACATGGTAAGGGTTGTGACACTACAGGGAGTGCAGAATTATTAGGCAAATGAGTATTTTGACCACATCATCCTCGTTATGCATGTTGTCTCACTCCAAGCTGTATAGGCTGGAAAGCCTACTACCAATTAAGCATATTAGGTGATGTGCATCTCTGTAATGAGAAGGGTGTGGTCTACACATCAACACCCTATATCAGGTGTGCATAATTATTAGGTAACTTCCTTTCCTTTGGCAAAATGGGTCAAAAGAAGGACTTGACAGGCTCAGAAAAGTCAAAAATAGTGAGATATATTGCAGAGGGATGCAGCAGTCTTAAAATAGCCAAGCTTCTGAAGCATCATCAACAATCAAGCGTTTCATTCAAAATAGTCAACAGGGTTAGCAAGAAGCTGTGGAAAAACCAAGCAAAATAACTGCCCGTGAACTGAGAAAAGTCAAGCGTGCAGCTGCCAAGATGCCACTTGCCACCAGTTTGGCCATATTTCAGAGCTGCAACATCACTGGAGTGCCCAAAAGCACAAGGTGTGCAATACTCAGAGACATGGCCAAGGTAAGAAAGGCAGAAAGTCGACCACCACTGAACAAGACACACAAGCTGAAACGTCAAGACTGGGCCAAGAAATATCTCAAGACTGATTTTCTAAGGTTTTATGGACTGATGAAATGAGAGTAAGTCTTGATGGGCCAGATGGATGGGCCCGTGGCTGGATTGGTAAAGGGCAGAGAGCTCCAGTCCGACTCAGACGCCAGCAAGGTGGGAGGTGGAGTACTGGTTTGGGCTGGTATCGTCAAAGATGAGCTTGTGGGGCCTTTTCGGGTTGAGGATGGAGTCAAGCTCAACTCCCAGTCCTACTGCCAGTTTCTGGAAGACACCTTCTTCAAGCAGTGGTACAGGAAGAAGTCTGTATCCTTCAAGAAAAACATGATTTTCATGCAGGACAATGCTCCATCACATCGCGTCCAAGTACTGCACAGCGTGGCTGGCAAGAAAGGGTATAAAAGAAGAAAATCTAATGATATGGCCTCCTTGTTCACCTGATCTGAACCCCATTGAGAACCTGTGGTCCATCATCAAATGTGCTGATTTACAAGGAGGGAAAACAGTACACCTCTCTGAACAGTGTCTGGGAGGCTGTGGTTGCTGCTGCACGCAATGTTGATGGTGAACAGATCAAAACACTGACAGAATCCATGGATGGCAGGCTTTTGAGTGTCCTTGCAAAGAAAGGTGGCTATATTGGTCACTGATTTGTTTTGTTTGGTTTTGAATGTCAGAAATGTATATTTGTGAATGTTGAGATGTTATATTGGTTTCACGGGTAAAAATAAATAATTGAAATGGGTATAAATTTGTTTTTTGTTAAGTTGCCTAATAATTATGCACACCTGATATAGGGTGTTGATGTCATTAGACCACACCCCTTCTCATTACAGAGATGCACATCACCTAATATGCTTAATTGGTAGTAGGCTTTCCAGCCTATACAGCTTGGAGTGAGACAACATGCATAACGAGGATGATGTGGTCAAAATACTCATTTGCCTAATAATTCTGCACTCCCTGTATATATATATATATATACACACACACACACACACACACACACACACACACACACACACACACACACACACACACACACACACACACACACACACACACACACACACACACACACACACACACACACACACACACACACACACACACACACACACACACACACACACACACACACACACACACACACACACACACACATACATACACAGATACTGTACAGCTAGTTCCCAATGTGGATTCTGTCTCGTGTAACTTCCATTAAAGAGTCAATATCCACTGAGACTCTCAAGCTAAATTTTACAGTTCAGAAGACTCTTTAAATGCTTAACATTTTTAAGCAAGTGTGTTGAAGCATGCTTATTAGTCCGAAAAGTGGGACGATTAACCTTGACCATTAATTTGAAAACCTTTACAATCTTACTACCAGACTGGCTGTAAGCAGAGTCACACATTTATAAAGTCTTTATATCTTTAAAATACTTCTCACTAAAGCAAACATGGATACACAAATAGAACATGTTTAATACAACAGCAAATAAATATGATTAAAGATCAAGCTGTGAGACTTGATTTACTCTGGGGCTGTGGTGACAGATCTATTTCTGCTCACTCAGACTGAGCCAAACTGAAGCAGTGTTCAACTAGCAGAAATAATGTTTATATCGCAGATAACATTTTAGAGATTAAACGGCACGAATGAAATCTTGTAGCATATATCTTTGCTTTGGCGCTCTGTTCCAAAATCTTCCAAAAAAGTCTTATATTGAGCATACATATGAAAATGCACTATCCAAACTACAATTTTTAACATTTTAGATATTACATCAACCCACACTTTTAAACATTTTAAAAGTATTTTTTGTTTTTTTAATTTTGGTATTTTTATAAATAACAATAATTTTGTTTGTTTATTGTTATTCAAATGTGTCAAATAAATATTCTGGAGTCTTAAACATATTAAATATAAAAAAAAATTAAAGTAAATAGTGACAGGTGACAGTTAACAGGTTATTATTTTACCCTTCTTGGTTTATGAACAAGGTTCTCAAGATTTTGGGAACAACATTTGAATATTTACATCCTTAGAATATGACTGTATGACATAAAGGCATTATAGTAGCTCTAATGTCCCAGTTTACAGTACATTAAATATACTGTTAAACCAGAACAGTTCACACCTATCAGCCTAAGACTAAGTCAGCATAACAACTAATCCCAAGGTTTAGCCTTGAGCTTTTTGATGTGATGCAGAAAATGGTGTTACATATGTCATGCCAGAGTGCACATGAATCCAGCTCAATGGAAGAGCAGTGTGCTCCCAGCATCAAAGCACTAATACTGTGCAGTGGACTCTTCTCTAGAGAGTATGGCATGGAGCAGGACACTCTGGGTTGTTTTCTGACAAGTGTTATCAAAGCAGGAACGTGATGCTGTACTACCAAGATAGCTCATACAGACCTTACACGGTACAATATAAATACTGTATGTGTGCGTGTTTGTGTGCTGGACGGAAGAGTCACAGCATATTTTTTCTGTTGCAAACCACAGAAAGTTAAGAACACAACATCTTTTTGACCTTGTAAATGCTCATTTGGCTTGTAAATGAAGATAGGGTAAATCATTTCTTCAAACCAGTCATTTTTCTTGTGAGCATCATGGCTCAACATGGACAGGCACATGCGCTCCCTACGGTAACTGCAACACACCTTTGGCTCCAGGCAAAAATAGCCATTTCTGTGTTACCACATTGAATATTACCTTTAATAATGGCCATAAATTATAGAATGGTTTTCGGAAGTGAACGATTGAGAACTTTTACAAACTTAATCGTCATGAAATCTAATTTACACAAGCAGGGAAATTAATTACCATTTGGATGTAAATGTGGTCTATTTACATCCAAATGGTGATTCATTTACATGGAACCCAAACCTCAAAGCGTAGCTATAAACTGCTTTAATCACTTGGATTCGGTCAGAATTAGTGAATATAGAGTGCTGTTTATGTCACCGCATGTTTTAATAGCATCAAGCCAAACAGCTTTTTTCAAATAATGGGCGTGTTGTTGTTTCATGTTGCGTCATAAAAGCCTCTGTTCCAAAAGTCTGGAGGAATGGGCTGAGTGCCGAAATGCCTGTTGTGTGAGCAGTGTGAATACTGCTACATGTTAATTTGGGTGACCAAATGAATTTGGATGAATGTAGTGTATAAATGTAAGATAATCCTCTTGTTTCTTTATTCAAGGTGTAAACATTACAATATGTTGCAAGTTTTGCAGCCTTCATGCTGAGTTCATCTTTGCCATTTGAGTTATTGTAGTGGTGTCTTGTATACTCTCGGGTGAAAGGGAATCTTGCTGGGGGTCAAGTCTGTGGTAATGAGCCCATGTTCTCTAGTGTCTGACAAATGACACTCACTGCATGTGAGATTTCTTATGCCTCCTGACCTGAGAAACCACAGATCAAAGTACATCATCATCATTATATTACTGTATATATAGAGAGAAATAAAGAACATACTATGTGGTCACATACTATACAAATACATTTTTAAAATTATGTTCCTGTAGTTTCATAAACATTCATACTTTACAAAGCAGTATGTTGTAATGAGGAATTATTCACATAAAACTAATAAAAATGTTTACAGGAAATTCTAGATAATTGCAATGAAATGCTGATGAAGGTACAGTAACTTAAGATTTTTTAAGAGTTCATTTTTATGATTCAATGATTCATTAGATTTGACAGGTTTTGTGTGATTTGTTTGAACTCATAATCTGTACAGTATCTGTCATTGAGATATAATCGAGTTGTGGATTTAGTGGTTAGTGCATGCGCTCCGACATGATGTGCAACAATGTGTGTCGGTGACATGACTTTGAGTCTGACACGTGTCATTTCCTGTTCCTGTTTATAATTTTATGTTCCTCTATTCTATTTCAGATGTTTTTGAAAGTACAGCAAAAAGTGTTTACAAAACTTTGGCAGCAATTTATTTTGGATACGACTATTTTCCTTTGACATAATTTGATTTTTCATTAAAATGTGGTTCAGACAGTTTTCAATGTCAATGCTTGATGACAGCACAGAAGAAAATGCTTGACAATCAGTTTGCCTCTGAGCATTACCCAAGACTCATAAAAGATTCATAAAGGATTAAATAAGGACTATGAATAATGTGTCGAATAGAGAGGCATTGTGTAACGGCTTCCAATAATGGCACTTGAGCGATGGCTTTTAGTGCTGGATCACTAATGGAAACTGGATTATACATTAAAAAAACAGACAACCTAGTGTTGGAATGCAGTTGCATGTTTGTCAGACTTAAAGGGGTCATGACACGAGGTTTCATTGTACTCAGAAAACATGCTGCAGGTTTTAAAACCAGAAACTGTCTACACAGTCGAACATTTATGCAAACTAGTTTTAAGGGCACAGCTGCAAAAAACACCTGCTTGTTTCTAGAGGTCAGTGTGAAGATGGGAGACAGTCATGAAAAATGTAGTTACTGTATGTCTGTTAAGCCTGTTTTGGTACAAAAAAACTTTACTTGCATTATAGGTGAGAAATAAAATAAATGCATATAAAATAAATTAATTATACAAATCTACGAAATTACTCTATTTAAATGTCTTAGACCAGCATATGATGGAGTGATCTTACTTATTTTGATGGAAAATATAAAATTAATTTAATAAACTATGTAAAATGACAATGATGTCTTATGCAGCAGTCTTATGTGCAGAATCATCATTTTACATTATTTACATTTCATACATTTCATACTGCCTCACATTTTTACCCAAAAGTTAGTTATGAATATAATTTCTCTTCAATTTGAAACTTTCAAACTTCTGTTGGTGTTTTATAATAGCTGTGAATTCTTATGAAGCCACAGAGAAACTACAGAGCTCCACAAACAAAGAGATGAAATGAAAAAATGAGATGAAAAAAGCAAGGAGTCATTCATCTCAGAAACTGTACTGCTATGATCAAATATGAATATGTGTCTCCTTACAACCTCAGACATTAGACACATATGATAAGCATTTCATTATTAATGGAGAGTTTAGCTATAGTTACATAGACCATTAGACAGAGAGAATGACAGCTTCCTTTCTCACTATACATATGCACACACATACACACACGGTTATTGTTGAGAGAGAGAGAGACTGTGTGTTCTTTAGGGTTTGATGCATCATAAATATGTATGCCAGTCAACAGAAGGATAGAAGATGATGAGATAGAAGGAATGAGAGAGAGAGAGAGACAGAGAATTGAGAGACAGAAAAAGTGAAAGAAATAGAAAACACTTTATCCTTTGTCTGGAAGTGATCGCTCCGTTTTATTGAACTATTATCAACTTCAAATTGTTCCTTTGCTGTCACAAACTGTAACATATGATCTAGTGCATTTTTTGCATGCATAAAAGCAGGAAAAAACAAGGCATTCAAGCAATGTTTGTCTGGAATAAAGTTATATTCATATTCAATTACCTTACTTTTAGTGTCAAATTCAATTTGTTTGCAGAACATTTAAGAACATTCTGGTGCTAAATCAAAATTAAACCTTGTAATGCATTTAAGTATCGCTACATCAAAGACTTTCTGCATATATTAGAAGCAATTGTTTATTCGCAGCAGCAGTTTTTTTACTTTGCATTGTTTCAATCTTCTCGTTTAAGAGGTTTTGGCTGTGATTCCATGAAAGCGTTTAACTAAACCTCAGTTCAGCGTGTGTTTCTGACTGTAGACAGACGTCTCTTGCTTTGTGTCAGGGTACTTTATGTGATGTTGCCCCTCTCCAAATGTTTGCCGAGTGCTTGAAAGCGGTAGCGTGTTCGTCTTTTCTTTAAGTGTGACACAGGCAGTCTAGTCTTTCATGGTGGGGTGTAGACAGTCAGTAAGTGCTTTATACTCCAGGAGAGGAGCTGAAAGGTGCTGCCTTGCTATGTTATCTCTCTCCAGCACATGCAGTTTAGACCCTTCCAGCTGCCTTCTGATTCAATCAAAACACTACAGGTTTGTGGCCTGCCTCTCTCTCTCTCTCTCTCTCTCTCTCTCTCTCTCTCTCTCTCTCTCTCTCTCTCTCTCTCTCTCTCTCTCTCTCTCTCTCTCTCTCTCTCTCTCTCTCTCTCTCTCTCTCTCTCTCTCTCTCTCTCTCTCTCTCTCTCTCTCTCTCTCTCTCTCTCTCTCTCTCTCTCTCTCTCTCTCTCTAGTGAACCCATCAGAAGTGATCTCAATGCTTTTTACACTTGGTATCAACATGCATCTGTGGTTCCTGAAGACACTTGTGAATAGACTTGAATGAATTTCCATCCTTTACTAGGTCACTGCATGTCATCACTGCATGTTTGTAAAGAAGGCAGTCTTCACACTATTGCTTCCAAGTATACTGTCCTTGAAATGTGATCCCATGAGAAGGTTTCGAGTTGAATGCTGTTGGATATTCTAGTCAAGCTCGTGCATTGCATGATCTGTGGGTAATTCCATGCAGATGTCAAACATAAAGCTTTGCCATCATACTGATAGCTCAGATGTCAATATCGGGTGGGTAAAATACCTGGGTGAAGTTTGATAAAGCATGATTTTTCATGGTCAGTCCATATTCCTAATTACTGAGCACATTAAAATTAAAAAATTATTTTATATTCTTTAAGGAGTCATCCCTTATTACATATTTCTTCTAGTTTGTGCATTTTGTGCATTTTTCAGTATGAACATTTCCCGGGATCAAACCCATGACCTTTGTGCAATGCTCTACCAAGCGAGCTACATATCTATGGATTTGAATAGCAGGTTTATAGGCTTTGCAATGTTATTTGTTCACGTCTCCCCGTGCAGTGCCATTATGTCATTGGAATTTTTTCATACGTCTGAAATGTTTTTTAAATGATGAGCAGCACAATCTCCCAGTTCATTTAAGCAGGCCACTTAATCAAAGTCTAAGTGTCAAGATAGTGACAGAGGTCAGTGAATAGCAAGAGTCATTAGATCTAATTGCACACGGGCATGCACCCGCCCGCGCGCACAAGCTACGGCAAACACGGCTGATCTTTGCGTGAGGTGGATGTTATGAGCAGCGGTGTGTCACCTGTTTCCTCCCAAGAACTCTTACAGAATAACAATGTTTTCACAGCACGTTCAGTTGTCCTCTTGATACAGACACGTTTTGTGACATTCTCACCTTCTTTTGGATTCCATAAAAGCCCCTGTAATCTTTGCATTTATCACGTGCTGGAATGACACATAAGTAATAAAACTATATTGTTATATGGGTACTTTTAACACCATTATCCAACAACACAATAAACAGATAAAGACTTGAAACTAAAAAGGTTTGAAATCTCTAGCAAGAATCTAAAAATGAACTCACAGAAACCTCCAAGAGGATTTTAATACGAGTCATTTAGAGTTTATGAGTTTAATACGGCAGATTAAAAGTCGTTAAAGTGACATTTCCTTACGAGAGTGTTTTGGGCTCCAGGTCAGGTGCAGAATCAATCTATCCTGTATCTCTCTGCACTTCTGTCCGCTGTGGTCTGTAGTGTTTTCCAGCCAATACACCCAGGGTTTCTGCGATTTGATTTGTTTTTCGCTAATGTTCACAGATATCAGGGGACGCTGGCATTTGGCCTTCTGCATTTCCTGATCGTTCCCGACTCACGGCAGCAGAAAGATTTGAATCATCCCCTGTTGAAATGAACACCTGCCATTGTGCTACAGGGCTTTGATTTCCTGCGAGGGAAATGACTGCGTTTGGAAATTCCCTTAACAAAACTCTTAGGTCCTCGGCTTACCTGATGTTGTCAAGGCAACAGCAAAATTGTCTATTTCTTGACAGCAGATTGGGCCGTGCAGGGCCACCATTTCAATTCTGGCTATATTTATATTTATACATAATAAGTCTGGAAAATGCTCACGATTGATGTCTGAATATGGCTGGAAAAATTATTTTTAATCATCATGAGAGGGAAGGCTGAAAGGGAGGGAGCTGTTAGAATTGAAAGTAATTTTAAGATGCAACAAAAGGTCACTACTTTGATGACAGTAACTGCATCAGGTCTAATCCCACCCGTAGACACAACCTTTAGAGTTCTGATTGTTCAAATGAATATTTAATTTAAAGTGGCATCATTACTCTGGCCAGCTGTGGGCGGTCTGCTCGAGGAGAATTCATGCTCTTTAATTGGAACATTTCAGTTAAATACAAATAGCTGTGTGTGGTTTGAAGTCAAAGGGAGATTTAATAGAAACTTAAATGACATGCAAAGAGCTGTGTTGTGTTGATTACTAATTTCTGGCTCATTTCATGTGCTTATCATTTAATGTTTCAATTCAGCTCGTACTTAAAAGGGAATAGAAAGGATTTTTTTAAAAATCTTTTTGAATATCATCGGTAAAAAGTAGGTTACAGAATTCCAAGCAATTGTTTGTTGATTAAGACATTAAAAAGCACAGTTTTAATTAATAAAACATAGTATCTGGAAGTAAACCCTAAAAGATAAAAAGAAAAAATATATACCATAAAATAAGCTTTTAAGGAAACAAAACCGATTGTTAACGACATAAAAAAGTTTAAAAAAAATTAAAAGAACATATAATAATAATAATAATAATAATAATAATAATGATAATAATAATAATAATAGTAATAATAATACAGTAATGAAATTCACAACATTGTCCTTTAATATCGCATAATATCAAATAATTAAGTATATTTAATATATAAGTATATTTAATATATTTATATTCAGATATATTTATATTTATACTGTAGTATATGAGACTATTTATAGCACTGTAAAACTGTAAAAAAAACTCAACTCAAAATGTTCTAGTGATTGCTCACAAATTTTGTTTAGTCAGTTATTACTTGTGGCAATAGTTTGTTACATGAACTGGGTTTAATAAGTAGTCTATCCCATAGAGGTCATCATTGGTCCCCCCCTCAGACAGTAGCTGCAGTGTTTGCTGTTCAGTTTCTGACAGCACTGCAGGTTCATGAAGGCGTCTGAGGGAAACTCACCTTCATATCTCATTGCAGCATCTGTTTGGAGTCAAACCTGCCACACCGCTGCCGCGGCCCTTTCACGCCGGTGTCTTCTTTAATTAGGCCGGAATGCCCAGAGACGACCAATAATCTGTCATCCCTTATAAACACGTTCAGGGAAGTTCAATTATTTTAACCCCCTGTCAGATGTACCTGCAGGTCGACAGATGCATTGGTGTGTATCCACACAAGTTAATGTGTGTGAGGAAGAGAGAGCATAATTGAGCGTTATATAGTGAGTTGTATACTTATTTGTAAGTTACATAATACAAATTGTGTGGTTAGCTGCCATTGCACATTTATCCTGCTAACTGACATTATGAGGACACTAATAAAATTACTTTCAAGTTACGTTTCCAACCAATAAATGTATGAGTTATTCATGAAATTAAAATTTTCATTCTTCCTTTTCAATTTCTGAGCGGTACAAGCAATAAAACGAAACCTTTTAAAAGTAGCAATATAGATTAGAGATGGTTTAACTTCATTAAAAGATGTTTTCATCCTACTTTAACTGCATATATACATAGAAACTAATATAGATACTGTTCTGTGTTTCTTCCTTATATTTTAATGTGTGTCGTGTGTAATTCCAGCTTACCTTTTATGACAAATATTCTCAGCATAACATTTACAAAGACAGACAGAATATAAGCACTCAGTGAAACATGAGACTGATTAAAAGTTAGCAGAAATTAACCTCAAAACTTTAAATTTGATTTCATAATAAAAAGCACCTGCAGACTGAGATGATGGGATGTAATTTGACAACTTTAAAAGAAAGATCAGAAGTCATTTCTGCAGGATATTCAGTATTCACAAAGTTCTAGATATGCAGCACCCTTTGTGTATTTGTTTTATAATTTTTTTATATATTTTTATTGTTTTCAGCTACCAACAAGAGTGTAGTACTATCAGCTCCATTAATGTTACACGACGTCTGACAGAATTTACTCATAGTTTTACAAAAACATCAATGTAGAAATCTGGTAAACATGTGCAGTTCTTTTGTTTTGTCATTTTCTGACCATGTCAATTTACAGAAGAGCAGTTTTGTTCCCAGAACTCCTTCTGCTCTTGCTATAATGTACATAATGTATGAGTCTCCAACCAAACATACATGCTCTTTGCCTCTCCTGAAATGTTACTAAATCTGCCAGCGACACAATTATTCCCATGCCTTCTGTAATCACGGATGTGCGTACGCTTAACCCAACCACAGCTGTGGGTGGTAATCATATAACATGATTTGCTATTTCTACCGAACTTCAAACAAGCACGCACACGTACGACCCACATGGTTTGTCACGCACGGAGCATCTGTATAGCATGTTGTTTAGTCTCTGAATGCATGTGGAGCATCTACGCTTGATGGATGACTTTCATTTGCTCAGGTTCAGCTACAGTATGCTGTTTCCTCTTGGTTCTGGCAGCTTCTGCAGGGCTTTTAAGATCTCACACATTAATTAAGACTGTTCTGTAGCTCCTACACATGCAAACACGTACCACTATCACATTTTATTTTGCAGTATTGAAAAGGATGTAGAAAGAAAAACACTGAAAGATTGATTGGCAGTTTTTTATAAATGCCATTTGTGATTTTCTGATTAAATTATAAAGGGTGTTCAAGGTCAAGCTTTGTTTTAAAGAGAGCTGATGATTGTCACGCTAATGTGCAAATTCATTGGCATTTGAATGACTGCGGTTTACAGTAATGCACAGAATTTATTCAGCTTAGTGTGTTATCGACTGAATCCGCTACATACCTTTAGCAGCTCACAGTATTTATAAAGCAAAAAGCCAGGAGAGGTTACAGTAACAGTGATTATACAGTTACATTTAGAATTAAATTAAATAAATTATAATGCCTAAAATACCTAAAATAGCTCAAATAAAAAAAAATATATTAAAAAAGTCTGATTGGTTTAAAGAGCGACTGGATGTAATTGGTTTAAAGAACATTTCCTATTTACAGTATGATAACTCACAGTAACATCTGTGGTGTGATTTATCTATTTTTATGTGTTTATTGATGTAGAAAACACTCACAGGTGTCATTGTACACATATTTTTACCTTTTTACAGTGTTTATTTATTTTTTTTGTTTGTTTGTTATTTTATTAATTGAGATCATCTGTAGTTATAATTGACCTTAATAATAAACCTTCAAGGACACAAAAGCATGTCATATTACCATTCAACATGTGGGGCTGCTGCCATCTGCCCATCAGCATGTCAGATACTCGTGAAAGGATGAAACACATGTGGAGTTTTTATATTTCACACATGCTTGGATCATCACCAGTGACTTCATGGCATTTCTGAAGCTCAGATTAACTAAACGCACACCCGCAGCTTCACAGTTCACACATTTCTGTCACGCTTTGACCTTGTAATAATTGCACATAGTCATGTAATATCACAAACACCCAGTGCTAGATCCATATGCAGTAGACAACAGTAAAGCTCTATAAATGTATCTTTAGGCAAAACATTTTCTGAAAAAATGTTACAATTATCCTTACTTTCCCCTTCCCAGCTAGTGGTAATTTATTTATCCAAGATGTGCCTTTATAAGAGCTGCTAAAATGAGCCAGACTCATACTTTAAACTTATGTCTGCCACATTTGAATAAAAGTACTCCCAGGCACCTATTACCTGCCACAAACTTTCAGAAATGAACAGGTAGTGCTGCCTCAATCAGTATAACATCTTCAGCCCAGCTTGTTTCTGTCTCGAGAGAGCCGCAGCGCGACTGGAGGAGATGAACTCGACCTCCGTGGCGCGCTGGCGGCGGCGAGATGAGCAGCAGAATCGTTTCATTTGGGGCTGGTTATGGAGACACGCCCCTCATTCCCACTTTTCTCCCTGTAAGTGGAATCAACCTGTTGCTAAGTAACACTCACACACAGAATGTGTATTCATGAAGTCTGGGCTGTGCGTGTCTGCACATGTTTGATGAACCCGTCACAGCCTCACATCACTGCAGAGACTGTGTGAATATTAACCAGTGCTTTGATTCCACATTCACACAGTCAAACATAAATAACAACACAAAGTCATAAAAGAAGAATATAATAGTAATATTAAGTATTCCTAAGGTCACTAATGCACCATCGCCAAGGAATGCCACTGGTTTTCTTTTGCCTTTATTAAAAAAATGGCTCTTACTTTCCAGTATAAATGTCTTATTTCTAACTCGAGATACATTTACTTAGCAATAAAGGGATAGTTAACCCAAAAATAAAAGTTCTGTTATCTTTAATCATTCATTAATGCGGTTCAAAAACTGTATATGACTTTTTCTTTCGTGGAACACAAACAAATATATTCTGAAAAATGTCTTTGTGGTTTTGTCTGTATAGTGGAAGTCAATGGGGCTCAATGTTGTCTGGTTACCAACATTCTTAAAAATATCCTTTTTTTGTGTTCTGCAAAAGAAAGAAAATCATACAGCTTTGCTGTAAAATAAAGTATTCTAAAAAAAAAGTTTTGCTTTGTTTTTGCTTATTTTGGATTTAAAAAATATTATGTTTTCCTTTTGATTTACATTTATTTTTTCTTACCCCACTGGCAGATATATTTTCTTGTTGTAAGCATACACTCACTCAATTGTAATATTTTTTATTAAAAACAACTATCAACTTAATTTCTTACAGTAATTGGTTTTGCTTTTCAAGTTCATGATATTTGTACTGGAAATAAAGACAAAAATCCTGAGTAAGAAGTTTATTTGTTTGTATATCGGTTTGCTGGCGTGTTGATTGTTTTGCTGGATGCTCTTCAAAAGCATAACTTTATAAATCTTATTTTAAATCTAGGATGAACGTCCATGCTAGTTTACACTGGTTGTTGCTGATTTGCAGTTAATCAAGCTTGGTGCACAATCCTAACCATGCTGGTTTTGCTATTGAAAACAGTTGATCAAAGACGCCTTTCAGTTAGGAACTAGTTAGTAAACCTGCTGAGAAAACACAAGCAAACACAACATGCTGGTTACTTGTCAGTAAGGGATGATCGAGCAGGGATGATCGAGTCAGTTATTTATTGTCTTAAAGCCTTTAAATGTCCTTCATTGCACCTCACTGCACTTTCACTATGACAGATGAAGTGAGAAACAGGTTTGAATAAAGAGGAGGGAAAGATCCACCCCGCGAGCACGCGTGCGAGAAAGTGATGTTTGGTTAGAGGTGAAGGGGGTCAGCTGTGTGCCATTCCCAAACCACTGAAACAGAACTAATGAGTCTGTAATAGCTTTCCATCAAAACCACACACGCCTACAGTCTCAAGGGGTCCAAAAAGAAACATCAATGTCAGAATAAAATGTCTTGAGAGACAGTGATTACATTTGACTTCATGTGAATCATCTTCATATCTGTAATGTTGCCATCAACCCTTTACATTCATCACTTAAATAACATCTGTGTTTCAGTAAAATATTCTTCTTAAATGACCACACTTGGCTAGAAATCTTTATGACGTCTTTATAGTGTGTACTGAAAGCGTGATTGGTGCTATAAGCAAGCGTTTCAGTTTTAGTGTACGCTTAATGTTTTATGATATCTTGCCTCTGGGCTTTTACCTTTACTGGCTCTAAACGACATCCATAGGTCGTTGGGTCAAAATGCTGTTATCTGCCATTCAAAACAGCCTCCATAAATGCAGAAATTCAGCTTTCAGAGGGAACACGCTTTATATATGTTAATGGAGGATTAGCACGTATGGGCTGAAGACATGCATTTATGTGTTGGAATGTACGTTTCATCCCTGTCTCAGCCTTACAGACGACAATGTGTTTCTTGAAGCAGTAGATTAATTTAAAGACCTGTCGCAGCACACACACACACACATACGTGCATACACACACAGTATGTGTTGACCCGTTTGCCATCGGGGGGTTAACACACATATGTCTTCCAGCAATGAGGCTGTTGGCAGCTCATTGCTTTCTAAATGATGTGCCACAGTCTGTCAAAGACGGACCTACATTTCATTAGATCGAGTACAAACACACACACACGGTCACGTTATGGGAGGGGGTTGGTCATGCTCGAGTGGTTCTGGAATATACTGTACTCACAGATCTGACAGGTGTGGTGTTCAACACAAACCCTATCTTCCATCATTCTTCAAGCAGATATCTCCATTTACACCCTCTCTGCCAAGAGTTAGAAAGAGACGAAGGGTATAAACAATCAGGGCCGGTCGCAGACATCAGATGTGATTTGATTATTGGTTGGTTATATAAAATAATAAATATACAAAACAGCACACAGTAACAGCATACAAAATAATGAATATTTAAACATTGCATGATAAAATGCAACTATTTTGATAAAAACAAGATAAATGAACAAAATATAGTTTTTATTATATTTCATATAAATATTACAATATTATTACTAACATTAATAAAAATATATATTATAGATAGATAATGTATTATTAAATAATTTTATATATTTAAATCATATAGATGACCAATTACAATTATACCATATGTATCAGTATCAATTTACACATTTTTATATTATCGAAACATCCATCATAACAAGTTCACAATTTTTTAACGCTATATACAGTGCTAGCGTTAGCTACAACCTATCTAGTAATTACTTTACATCTTAAAGGAATAGTTCACCCAAAAATGAAAATTCTTTCATTTATTCATCCTCCAAAAGACTTTCTTTCTTTTGCAGAACACAATATAAAGATATTTTGAAGAATGTTGGTAATCAAAAAACATTGAGCCCCATTGACTTCCATTATATGGACATAAAACCACTGAGACATTTCTTAAAATATGGTCTTTTGTGTTCCACAGAAGAAAGAGTCACATACAGGTTTTAAACGACATGAGAGTGAGTAGGTAAGCATGGCCAGTGCACCCGTATCCAGCACATCAGCCATGAGCAATAAACTATTAATAGTGAGTGTGGCCTACTGTACATGAGCAGCACACCTTTATGACTCAATAAATTGCTGTCACACTTGGACTTTTATAGCATTAAAGATCAGATGAGATGCTATAATCAGTGAATCAAGTGTGTTGTTATAAAGGCACGGCCTGCAGTTAATGATGCTGGGGACATTTTAGTTTGCTCTGCAGCTGTGATTTGTGTTGGGCTGGTATGTGGCGTGAAGATTCATCCATGCTTCATAATGAGCATCAGTCAATGTGCACCGCTTTAAAACAACTGAGACTAGAGGTGTTGGATTTATTGCCCATTCAACTAAATAAATAGTTGGAAATGGATGAAGAAAAGCATGTATAAAGATCTGCTCAGAGCGGGTGGTCAGATGAATGTGTTGTTGCTTACGGTTTGTGAGGCTTAATAATTACTGTTACTTTCTGTTTTAAGCACAGACAGACCAAACAACATCAGTGTGTGTTTGTTAAAGAAAAGCAGATTTAAGTAAGTTCAAGTAATTGGATAAACACTTTAAATAATATTTTTTTTCTAACCTTGATGTTGTACATTATTATCTTTCTGTGACTTAATGCACTTTTCTTTTGTCACACAAGTTTACTCACAATGTTTTACATCACCCCATATCATGTCATCCCATGTGACTTCCTTCCTTTCTCCAGTCGAACACAAACCAAGATAAAGTATATAAAAATATTCATCACTTTATGTCCATCTATAGGTCCCAACTTTCTTGAAGCTCCAGTAAGCATATACATCCATCATAAAAGTCATTGAAACAAATCCAGTTCAGTTACATTTGTAAGAGAAAACAACAAAAAAGCAAAAAAAAGAAATTGTGAACATTTTAAATAAAAGGTAAAAGCTAAATAAACCAATAAGAGTGCTATATTCAAATATTGCGGCATGTCGATAACTTTAAATCTCATTGATTCCTGTATGTCTCGTGGCAAAATATCATATAACAACTAGTCACACAACAACCAATGTCGCCATATTTAAATTTAGCAGGTTTTAAATTTTGCTAAATAAGCTCAAAATATAATTTAGATATAAAATTATGGATATTTTATTATAAAATCTTTGTTTGTGCATTTGACTGAAGAAAGAAAGTCACATACATCTGGAATGACATAAGGGGAAAGGAGTAAATTCAGATCATTATTATTTTTGGTGAACTATTGCATTTCCTTGAAGCATTATCATTTTGTTAAGAGTGCTATTCATGTGTTTTTTATACTGGTAGCACAGACTGAGCGATTCCCAGTCTGTGCTACCAGTACATCAGGATGTACTTAAGCAGAAATGTTCCAGTGGATAGTTATGGAAATGTGTGTAATGTGTTTAACATCATGAGATCACCTTCAGTGCAGTGCCAGAGTAAATATTTGACTTATCTATTACAGAGCACGCTGTGATTTAAGAGTCCAAATATTCTCTTATAGTGTGTTTTTTGTCTGTTGAGAACAGTGCACCCAGGTGGTGTATCAGCAGATATTATCCCTCCATCGCTCTGGCATAATTAGATTTTGGACACCCTGGCAGTCCAGTTTGTTTATTTCTGATTTGCTTCACTAGTTCTGCTTGATTGATTCCAAGGTCAGAAGACTCCAGGCTTCCCACTTAGATGAACTCATCTTTCTTTCTTCTCAAACAGCGCCGCTAAAATGTATAAATGCAAACCCAATCTAGGTGGAAAAAGAAACGTGTAAATTGTTAATCAGCGTAAGGCGCCGCCAAACTCACCGTGCCAGCACAAAAATTCCTGCAGGCTCATTAAGGCTTAATGTGTTCTTCGAAAGATGGCCCTGTCTTGTCCATTGTTTCTGTATTAGCAACTCATTTCAAAAGCGATGTAATTCGCTTCTGTTTACGTTGTTGATTTAACCTGGGAGCCCTTGTGCTCGTTTGTGGTGATGTCTCAACAAATGTTCTTCATTGTGGGTGCTGGGCTGAAATAGACATCTTTTTATCAAACCTGCTCATGTCTTTGTGGTACTTTAAAGTTCTTGTGTTATTTGTGCTTTAGGCAGGACACATCCCACAGCCCAGGGGTGAAACTAAAGAGGGGTGTAGTTATTGAGTTTAGTGTATCATAGAGCTCAATATAATATATATTTATATTTTTACATTAGGATTACATTTTATTTTTCAGTAACAGAAACAAAAATTCAACAAGAACAGGGTTTTTGCATGTGTGTGTACCCAGTTCACTATATTTCTAAATTGTATAAGGGTTAGGTTGCTGTGTATAAAAACAATAGAAGTGTTTAAAATGTCCTTCTTTAGATAAATAAGTAAACATGTGGAAACATTTTTTGGTCTAAATGAGGACTTTTTACTAAAAAAATTGTACTAAATGATGTTTATTTAAAAATGTAAAAATGGTTTGTGTAAGGCTAGGTTTAGGTTTAGGGTGAGGCGATACAATATACAGCCTGTACAGTATAAAATGTCTATGGAAAGTTCCCATAAAACATGACAACCCAACGTGAGCGTGTCTATGAACATAACTAAAAGACCCTAAAAGACCTTTTCCAGAACTCTCGGCAGGTCACATGCTTATAAATGTGTCTCTCAAAACATTTAATTCCACCCAGGAGCTACAGATGGAGAAGTGTACCATACAATAAACACATGGACATGTCACTGTGGATTAAATCCCTCTGTCAGACAGGCCGTCTCTCCTACACTGTTCATGACATGCTGAACACATCAGGACTTCTGGACACTTCACACTTTGCCTGCACTTAGCACACAGTCCACTCTGCTTTTTCGCCTATTTCCCCAAATGTACATCCGAGCCTGTCATGCATGTGTCGTCTCCACCCGCAGTCTTCAGCCAAATCAGCGGCAGATGTCAAGCCAGGTCTTCTTCTGTCAGCATTGAGCTCCATACATCACTCTGAGAAAGCATTAACTGAAAACTCTCTCACGCTGGCATGGTAAAGTGCTGAAGGGTGGTGTAGTTAAATATGATAACAATCTGGTGGTATAAAAGAGCTGACTGTCAGTCAGGACCAACATTATCCCAAGAAACACAACATCTGTTGAGAAGCAAAACATTGTGGGAACCTCTGATGAAGTTGCAGGAGCGTGAGGTTTTGCTGTAGTAAATGATCCTCACTAAAAATCTAGTATTTTTCATCATTTTTACAAAATGTCACTCAGGTAATCATAAAATGTGTGTGTATTTCACCTGTATTCAACAGTTTATACAGTACAACATCTTTAGAGAGATGGAATGATGGATGTGTGATGGGGAACTCTGTTTAATCATTCGTACCTTGGGGCAGTTTTAGACCAGCAATTATTTGGCTTCTTGTAATGTTTCTGGCGTTCTGGCCTTGTTTGGGTCTGTAAACAGCCTCAGTCGCTTTGGCCTAAAACTGTATAACAGCAGACAGCTTGTCAAAGACAAGGGCACATGAGCAATTACTGTGATCAGAAACCATTGGCTTACTGTGCCACAGGCAACGTTTTAATGACAAAAAGAAGTTTCATCTTCTTTGTTTTTACATTTACATTTAGGCATTTAGCTGACGCTTTTATCCAAAGCGACTTACATTTTTGGTTGATATCCTCTTAACTTATAATGTTTTTCTTATCTGAATGTAATTGCGTTTATATAAAATATTAGAAATTCAAATGTACTGTAAAGCTGCATAGGATTTATGCTTTTAACAACAAAATTTAGCGATGGATGACCTGTTTACCTTTCCTCTTTGGTGATGTAGCCTCTTTTGTTTTCAGTAGCCCTTAACGTTTTTCCTCAGCATAGTCAAACATGATAGTATTTTCACCTTTTGCCCTCACATATTGTATGCACAATCACAAATATCTATTCGTGCATGACCTCTGTCACATGCAAGACTTTCTATACCACCATCCCAACATTACGGAGCTGATGTATTACATCACTTTTCTCCATTTTGGCGAGGAGGCAGAGGACAGTTTGGCCCAGCCGGAATGCTTCGGGTCGGGCCTTGATCCCTGCCCGGCTCCCTACGCGGGCCAACGGTTCTCAGCTGCTTCCATCTCGACCACTGCTCCAGATCGACAGCGGGCCGCAGGTGCTGCCTGACGCTTCATTAAGCCTCAGCTCGAGCACACTAAAGCCTATCCACTTTCCTCCACCCTAGATTGATCCCAAGACCACACACACAGATGCTGTGGATCAACTCACACTCTCATAACGTCCTTTAATCTAATCATCTTTTATTTGCACTTAGCATCAATGCCGGTTTATTGGTCAGGCATGATCCCACTCAACACCCTGTGCTGCTTTACTGAATGCCTCATGTATGAGAAATAGCTGTGTTCCCTGAGAATATATCCGGCTTATTAAAGTATGAGAGCTCACACAAATCGTATTTTTCCCACCATTGTGTGACAGCAGTTAGGAGCGTTTTAGGTGCTGGGAAGTAAGTAATGAAAGAAATGCCAGGCTTAAACGTCAGTGACAACTTATTCTGGCTATTAGCGGTCAGGTACCCGACAGAGTATGATTCAACATGGTTTTAAAGCTCTGCATTGACAGTTGTGTCATATACCTAACCAACAGCTGTATGACTTAACTAGGAAGTGTTTTCACAGAGAAGATTGATTAAGGTAAAGAAGAAAACTGTAGTGATGTTACAGTAAACAATTTCAATATTATAAAAAAAATGCACATTGTTTGCTTTAGATTCTGTCCATTTGTTTCATTTCTTGTTAAACTATCACTCGACTTGATAATAGTGTTTTCCATTAAAACCATGACTACCATATTTAATTCAATTAAGGTTGCAACATGGCTGCTGCCACCATCAATAAGACACTATGATAAATAGCAACGTTCAAATATCAACCTAAATTAAATTATAATTGAATATGGTATTCACAGCGATGCATTAATTTATATTACCATGGTTACTGTATGGTTGACGTTGGCACACTAATGCACAGTCTCTCACAGTTTATTGCTTTAATCTGTCATCGTTCCACAGGTGGAACATTTACATCACTATTCACTTTAATATTTCATAGTTGAATTCTGATCTAATCATGACAAACTGTATGTTGATGAAAAGGACTCGAGAATAAATATTAGACACATTTTCATAACAATAAACATTACCTATTAATAAAACATGTAATGTTGATGTATTTATAAAAATACCTCCAATATCTATAATGTAAAAAAGTTTAGATATCGGGTTAATTACCACTAGCTTGAATTTCTTTCAGAGCTGATACCTGCACATCAGCTGTCTAGCACCTAATTTGTAGACCAGTGTGGACAAATATAGAAAATAACAGAATAATATATTACATAGCCTTGAGCTAGAAATATTTACCATCAGCTTCAGCATTAGTTTCGCTGACATAACAATTCTTGAGACGGCACCCTTGCATCTAATGTGTTCGCTCATTGCAAACCTATGTTTGTTTTTGAATACAGAATAAAAAAGTCTATGACACAGCAAGCAGTTTGCTGTATAAATATGGCAGAAAGCAGAGCTGTTGACTCATATCCTTTTACTGATATTTTTGGAGTGTAAGGAGATGCTGAGATAATGCTGATGTTTTCGTGACAGCAAACAAGGAATATGTTTTTGGCTTGATATAGATAGCTACAATGTGTCAGCAGACTGCAGGAAAACAGTCCAAAAAATACATGTGTTAATTATAGAACAAACATATGATTCATATTTAAGAATGACATATTGTAAGGAATACAAATGTAGTTTTTAGACTTCCATTATTTATAGCCACATCACAGAGTTTCTGCTTGTATTACTGATGTAACAGATATTCTCATCTAAAGAAACTTAGAAATGAGTCATATTAGATAAAGCTGTCCACAAAATGAGTTGTTTTTTTCAACAGTTAATGATAAAGATGCTTTTAATTAAAGTGTGTGAAATGTAATTGCTGACCCTTTCATTTCCTGCTGTGCCCAAAGGTCCTTCTCTAAAAGCTACGACACAAAGACAACTTCCATATGCTAAACTAAAGTAAAACAGCGTGACCTCTCGGCTCCTCACTTTCTGATTGACGGACATTGAGCGTCCTATTGTTTTTCTCATTAGGCTAATTAGGCCAAATGATTCCCCGCTGTCTCCCAGGTGGACAGCCGGCAGCAACTGGCAGGCGGGTTTGGCTAGACTGCGCAGGTCGTCTGATGTATTAATAGAGGCACAGCCATCTGTTTACGGGCTTTGTATTGCCTGGTCATTCTCCTATTTGAGCCCGGTCCAAACCAGAACACGGCTAATGCTAACGCTAACAGACACGTTCATCTGTTCCAGCTCACCCATATGACAGAAAAACACAAATGAGATCCTAGTAATATCTCAGGTGCTTCTCCAAGGTGGCAGAGAGAATGTGATGTGATTTATCACAGTCAGGTAAAGTAATGTTTTAAGAATGATCACATCCATAACAGTCTATATTCCTCATTAATAGGCACGTAAAAATGTAAATAAAATAGGTATTTTATGTTCTTTAAAGAGTCATCTCTTCTACATTTGTTAGGTATTATTGCTTCTGATTGGTGCATTTTAATTCACAGAAATCCTACAAAGTTTGTTGCCTCTCAAAAACGTGTTCTTTTTTCATAACGAATGTATATTTCTGTTTTTTTAAATAGATAACTCATACATAGACTGATATTTTTCTGATGTCTGGGGTTTAGAAAAATACAAACAGATGGTTCAATATATTGCTAGTAAAAACATTCTTTGAAAATGTATATTTCAAGCTTGGACTGAAAATGTCACATCCATAATGCTAAAATTGCATTAGAAGAGGTATTAATGATGTGCAATATGCTTTCTCAAGATCTGCAAGTCTGTTATCAGTTTCTTGTCAAAATCTTTCAAAACCGACTATGATGCTGTTTTAGCTTTACAATCTGTTTTATAGTTCTCTGCTGCAAATTCGTATAGATTTAATGGCTGTAATGGGAATTGTATTGGTTTTAATGGCACCTGTGATGGTTTCGGTTGGTGTTGGTTTCAAAAACTACACTAGATGAATGTATTTTTTTTCCTAATGGTATTAGCAATTGAAATCATGTGAGTTAAAAAGTTTTTATAAGGAAAGTTAATACACCTCAATCTAATCTCCTGAGCAATGATACTTTCTTCCATATCATCTCTCAGCATGAGCTTTACCTTTAACTGAAGAAGCGCAGGCCATTGAGGATGGTTTTATAATTGGTCTCCTGTTTTTTTTAAGTGTTTCTGCTGGAGTCTGTGTGGTTGCTAAGTACCTCACTCCTCTGAAGTGATTGCTGTAATGAACGTTTAGCACCGGCCCGTTGTTTTCCAGTCTATTCGCTGTAACGCTGCAGGGTAATTACTCAGGAGAGCCATGTGAGGTGGAGGATAGACTGCTTCTCTCAACACCACCTGTGTTTCACACCTCACTGAGGAACATCCCTGAGATCATGCTACACATAATTCTTCAGAGGGCTTTATCTAATGACAACTTACAAATGCATTATACCTCACAAATTAACCTTGTGTACACCATGTCTTTTTGCTTGCGAGTCTATGTTGCGTTATATAATACGAGCCCTATAATTAATTTTACCCACAAACCATTTAATTCCCTTTGGAATTTACAACAGGGTAAAACGGTTTGTCGATCGTTACAAACATTGTCTTGAGAATTCCCAACAACTGGTGTTTTAACACTAATGATATGTCTCTAAAATGATAAACCACCAAGGGGTTTATCATACACCACTGTGTAATATTCAATCTATACAAATCACAATTCATTGACATGGGTTGTGTTTAGCAATGTTTAATTATGTCCCAGCAGACTCGTTTTCATTTAAGTGCAATGTAAATCTTAATATCTACATAATATAAAGGCCTAGGAGTTAATGTAAGTGCATTTATTTAGACTGCAGAGATTCTGTTTCTCAATTCTCTTACTTGCCTTTGGCAGAATGCTGATTTTTGTGTCTATTAAATTATCTGTTTCTTCTCAGTTGATAAGTGAGATCTGTAATGAAGAGATTCCAGCTAATGTGAACACTTTTATTATCTCTGCCTGTGGCATAAAGTAGTGTCTGCACTTTTTCATTAGTTAACAGATGCCGTTGTAACAGAGGCCAGCTACGTAGTGTGTTAGATACTGGAATGATCGCAGGTTAGGACTGGTTACAACGGTGCCGTGAGAAATTCGAGAAATTATCTGAAGATCGATGTCAGTTTGTTTGCTGAGGGAAGCTGAAGTGACTCAGTAAACATTTCCATGAACTTGAAGAACTGAAGAACTCAACATGTTTGGACTGTGATTCTGAAACACACTTTGCAATTTTTTACATTAATTGTGTTCATTCGTTTTTCAGTATTGATATTCTGTTCATTGTGTAATTTTAGTAGAGATTTTTTTTTGTGTAGTGATATGACTGAGGGTGGCAAACGTTTTTTTGTCTGGAGAGGTTAATGAAAATTATGAATTTAACCAGGCTAACCAGTTTGGTCTCAGGAGTTCTTTCAGATTTTCAGAATTCAGAACAGCAGTTGATATATTTTGACAAAAAATATTGTGTACAACATCCATTTTTCATTTATGGAGGTCATGTCATTAAAGTGTTTTATTTGCAATATGATTTATTTTCTATTACATCAGTTTCACATTAAGCTCTTTAACCTGATTACTGTCACAGCAGAAATGAAGTATATAATTATGTATATAATATGAAAGTTTATATATCTGAACAACAATTCTTTTTAGATGTAATTTTAAAATCTTTTATCTTGAGTCTTATACTTTTCCATCACTTTGTTATTTGTCATGATTAGATTAAAATTAAATTCTGTTCACAATCCAGAGAGTTGACATGAGTTGTGTTGAGGTTCAAGAAGCAATTGTTTGTTGTTTCTATATATGAAACAGCCACAAAGTTAATATTTAACATAGCAGTTTCTTATTTATGCAGAAGTTACATGTGACATGGTCTAATGAACCATCACTTGGCAGAGAATATACAAATTGCTAAACGGTAAAAGAAAACTAAGTTTGTTTATTTGCTACTAAATAACACAAAGTGTGATTCACACCACATGAGACCTGTTACACATAGCAAAGGATTTGCATGTACAGTAGATGTATGTGTTCTTTCAACCATGTTCAGTCAACACAACCTGTTTCATGCTTAGTAAAACATGCCACTAATAGCATAAGTCTAGGAATAGATAGAAGGTCACATGCCACAAGATAATTGCACAGTATTTCCAACTATTTTTTTTTACAAAAACAATATTCCTGTATTTTAAATTCACTAAATTAACACCTAAAATGGACAACCCTTAAAAAGATGCACCTGCATCGCAGTCATTTGGGTGTTTTTGCATAACACATTTGGTTTCCTCAGGGTCACTTTAGTAAAGCTTTCTGATGATTTAGTTTAAAGAAGAAAGGAAAGGACCTTCCCAACAGGAGGGAGATCCCTTTGGACAGCCAGATTGTATTTTGCCTCAGGTGTGGATTTTAACTGTGCTGGTGACATATTCAGAGTTATAGACTATTGTAGAGATTGGTGGGGAGGGGGTCCTTATACCACTGTTATCTACTTCTGCTCCAAAAGGCAAATTTATTTAAAAAATAAAATAAAAATATGGCCTTGCCTGCACTGTCTCCTTTGTATCTGTCGTGGTAAGACAAAGCCCATCTCTGTTTGATATACGAGGCCCTGATCATTGAAACTTTCCTAGTCAGAGCGATTGCTCAGAGATTCCTGTCAACCTAACAAACATTGTTGAGATGAAGGGAAGGAGGCAGCAGTGGATGGAGAGTAAGAGAGAAAGGAGATGGGTGTGAAGTTTTAAAAAGCACCAAACAAAGGAGAGCCCAGCATGCTTTCATCTTACCAGAGAGCTCCATTAGACTTTCATGCAGTTCCACATGTAAGGAGGAGCGCTGAGAGCTTGGGGGCCAAAAACTAGAAATGATGAAAGACGGAGAAAAACGCTGACTTTGATTTCTACTAGATTTGCTCTGTTAAACGTGTTGAAGCGTCTTTGTCCGTAGACACCCTGCGGGCCATTAAACTATAGAAGTTTTAACGGTCAGCTGGAAGATGTGGGTTTCGTTTTCCTCACACATGCCATTACTATGTTCGTTCTTTAACTGCACAACATGTGATTTTGCTTTGTTAAACAAAAGCTGGGGATTAACAAGGCTGGTGTTCATTGTTGGGCAGAATCAACAGTTTTAGCCTAGTGTGATATGCAAACTAATAGCAGTTTGTTTGTTTTTTTGAGAAAAAACTGCAATCCTTAATTTTGTCTCCATATCTATATTTAAAACATAAAATTGCAGTTTACGTTATGTAATGACGACATTATGAACTCAAAATCATCAGACCGCTTACCTTAACAATCATTGAAAGCTTAACATTGTGAATTTTGGTAGGGTTAGAAGACAATTTTCTACGGTTTTTTATGTACTTGCTCAGTAGTTTTAGGTAAGGATTGCAGGCTAAGATAAAATCTAACAAGAAACACTTGTGAAGGATGGATAGACAATGGCTTTATTTGCTTTTCACATACTCTTATACTTTTAGACCGCAATATCTGATTAAAACCAGATTAACCTCATGTAACATCTCATCTTTTGACAAAACAGAACAATAATGCCAGCCAAAAAATAGCATTTAGTCAAGTCACTGTATTATCATATTTTCACTGTTGTTCAAATGCCACTGGTTATTTTTCACCATGTTGAAACAGCGGGCCAGTAAATGACAGAACGCTTTGTTGAAAATGAATCGGTGCATGAAAAGCAGTTTGCGCTGGCTGTGCACCGTCGCACAGCCTGATTGCCCTCCTTACTGTGTATCAAAATGTAGCCAATAAATGCTTCCAGCAAAAACTAAAATACAGCTAGCAGTGGTCAGGTAAAGTGGTGGTGCATCATGGGATGCTGGGCTTTTTACTTTCTAGTGCTGGCAGCACCACCGTCTGAGTTATTACATTCCTGTGGTTATTTTTAGTTGTGTTACACTGCATGACAGTGACCCTCTTTTTTTTTGTTACAATTAAGCCTGCACTTTCCTCAGGGATGTGGGTAAAAGAGCAGGCCTCTGTCCTTTCCATGTGTCCGTCTTGTTTCCTTTCAGCACACGGTACCCAGTGTCCAGTGTCTTTGGCACAAGAAAACTTTCCTTATCTGAGAGGACAGAGTACCTGGCAAGAACTTAAACCCACTGCCGGAGCACAGTTAATGGATAGCATTGTATTCAGACAACAGCACATCTATTTATAATATCTTCCAGCGCATAGCATGGCTTTACGTGGAAATTCTCACTACTCTGAAAGCATGAGAAAATTGTTGGGTACTCATTTTGTTAGATGTTATAATGCGAATGCAACGGTTGTGGTATCTCCAGCCGGGCGTCTGACGCACCTGCCGTGAGATGTTTAGGTATCTAAAGTGTAATTTTCCACAGCAACACATTTCATGGTCTTGCACTTCAGTATACTTTCACACTAGCAGAGAGATGAATAAACAGGTATTATTCTGTGCCATACTTTACATCGTCATTAGTTTAAAGAGCGGTCTCTGTCTTAAGAGCTGTTGACACTAAACATATCAGAACCACTAAATAGATCAATAGATCTAAATAAATCGAGCCTGTTTAACATCTGTTTTTCTTCTACTGACTTCTACAGAAATGCTGTTCATCACACTAGAGACGCAGGCTTTCTGAACCTGTCTATAGTGTTATGTTGTTTTTAGTGTTTTGGGTGTTGTTTGTGTCGTCTAATGCTAAATTTGATAATAACACACTTTTCTGTTTTCTGGAGATTTCCATAAATACATAAAATGCTGTTATTATTCCACTTTTTTAAGCCTTTTTGGATACTGTGTTATGTTGTTGGTGAAATAAGAAAAATGTAGTTTGCAAAACAATTCCGAATCCATCTTTTCAATGCAGTGATTGTTGATCCAGAAAATAAAAACCTTAGAAAAGCATTGTTAAAGTAATATATAAGTGATTTCATAAGCCATATGAGAGATTGTGTAATGAACAGACTATACTCAGCATGTATGTGTTTAAGCTTAAATGTAATAAAATTAAATAAAATTCAAATATATTTTAAAAATTATAATGAGTGAGTTGTTGCTGTATATAGTATTTCTAAAAATTATTTCTAAAGTAAATTGGAGACTTAAAAAAAGAGACTTAAACAAACAATACAAATGTTTATTTGTCTAATAATTATATTTCATATTTGGTTGTTTTGGCACAAAGTCCAGCCTCATTCATCAGAACAGAGGCCATTTGCGCAGGTCCCTCGGTGCAGTGTTGTGTGTATGTGTCCACATTCGTTTGTGGTTATATGTCACTTGTGTGCTCCTTTCAGTTTGCAGATGGCTCTAAATGTTCACTACTAGGTTCCAGCCAAGCGAATCTGTCAGAGAGAAAGCGAGAAATTCCTGAGGGTCATTTGTGGCTCCTTCTGTTACTACTTCTCTCTGGAGAAATGTGAAATGATGAAATGGTATTTATAGCAGACAAACAAGCCTGTCTCACTGTTACTCTTTCCTCTTGCACTTATTAACTTTGATTTATATAATGCATTGTCAGATGGCCTCGGATAGAACGCAGAATTATGCATGTGGGTGTAGGATAAGGTGACATGTGAATTTGCCTTTACCCCAAAGAAAACATAGGAAGGGAAAAAGTGTGAATTTATTTTTTAGGTGGGTGCATATTCATTGTTTTTTAATCATAATGTGAATGAAGTGCTGAAACCAGCTACAATGAATTAAATTAAGCATTAAATGTAATAATGAAAAAAAATATTAGTTCATACTGTACACAAGTGTGAATTATTTTTTAATATTTTTTAAACTCGCTATTGGAGAAACTCATGCCATGTGAAATAAGCCACAGATATTTGGCAAATATTCATATTTTAAATAACTTTGATTATAAAAAGTGAAATAATTTCGCCCGCACACTGTTTATTTCCACATGGTTACTGGTCATTCAGTACCAAAGTGACACAACTATATCTATGATCCAATTTATTATAAATGTACCTTGGCATCTAATCAGAGGGGATATTCAGTATGTTTGGCAGTGTTTTTACATGGGACAGTGGTGCCAGGGCAGAATCTCTCTGTGCCAGTCACAGTGTCCCATATGCTGTAAACACATGCAGACATCTTCTGTTCAGCATCTGCTAGGACAGCATCTGGCCACACCCACTCAAAATGCAGAGTCATAAGGTGAAGATGGCAGTGACCCTGCAGGAATAATACATTTTCACTTTTATAATATACAGCAGTAAAATGTTACTTTTTTAATGTTCCTAATAATAGTGAAAAATTTAACAAGGCAGAGAAATCCACAGACATAGAAATGCTCTTTCTCATCCAGCTTCTCTCTTTCCACTCTCCACCCAATCATCTTCATTTAAACGTCCTCTTGACTGGGGTGAGAAAGGTGAACCTCCGCCAAGCTCGGCTGGTCAAAGCAATTCCCCTCGCTAAAGAGGACCCTGCCCTCCACCTCCCAATCAGTCCACTTCCCTTCCCCTGCCCCACCCGCCGGCCCGGGATTCCCTCCACCCCGGGCAGTGCCATCAACCTGCCCCACCCCATTCCCACTGGATGTGAATGTGAAACACATCGTTAACTTTAACAATGACTTGTGTACATCTAACCGCTCAGCTGAATTGACCATAATGTCATTAGAGAATTACAATTAGAAAATTTATTCTAGTGTGGGTTTATAAATGAGACACCATCACCTGTTAATGTCCCATTTGCACGAGTTAGAGATGCTCTGTTTGTTGTTAGTCTCTGGGGATGAATATAGAACAATAAAATTACCTTTAGGTTAGGCATCTGCAAACATCTGCAAACATGGATGGATGGATGGATGGATGGATGGATGGATGGATGGATGGATGGATGGATGGATGGATGGATGGATAGATAGATAGATAGATAGATAGATAGATAGATAGATAGATAGATAGATAGATAGATAGATAGATAGATAGATAGATAGATAGATAGATAGATAGACAGAGCATATGTTCCCTTTAATCAACAATTCATCGAGCAGGTGGATTAAGAAGCAGCTTTCACAGAGACATGTTATGTTACGGCTCAAATCAAAGAAGACTAAAAAAAAGTGATTAGAGCACCACACATTCGTCTCACTACCATCTGTTTTCCATTTCAACTTAAAAGACTAAAGCACATGTTGTTTTGAAAGAGCTCAGGTAAATCAAATGAGGCGTTTTATGACTGTTAAAACAGATTGTCGGAGGTCAACAAGTCTTTGCTGGAAAATTATAATACAGGACAGGGTGCAAACTATGGCTTGAAATATCCTCATTTTACATATTTTGTACACGATCTTACATTTTATTAGCTATAGAAATTTATCCCATTAAATATTAAATATGAAATTAATATAAAACATATGAACTTTTGTGACATTTCAAACTGTTTAAATGTACAGAAACAGAAAATGTAATTATAATGCAATACATAATATTATAATATAGCATTGAATATAAATGTTGTGTATTTTATTAGCTCATTATTAGCACATTTCCCAAGAAAGAACTTTCCCGTTGGCTTTAGACACAACTGTTAACCAAGACACAAACCTAAAACAAGAAAAACATGCAACTTTATTAAATTATTTGTTATATAATCTTATAAAGAGTTATTAATTAGGCATATTTCTATCAAATTTATTTTGTAAGTAAATTAATTTTAAAGTGACAATCACTTGCAGAATAAAAATACCTTGGAATCTCACATCTGACCAATTAGAATCAAGTATTCTGCAATATTATTATTATTATTATTAATATACAATGTAATAAGAATAAATATTTCAAAAGTCATTATAAATTGCCCATAAATTAAAATCTAGATATTTCTATTCTATCAAACTAACATCCTTAAAATATGTCTAATCTTTATTACATTTGTAAGTTAAAAATGGCATCAGTTATCAAACATGTCTTGGTGTTTGCAGCCCTTTATGATGTTGCCATTTAGCAGGGGATTGTGTAAATCCACACAGTCAGTGGCAGGCACATGTTTCTGAAGCAATAGCTCATTCTCTCTCTCTCTCTCTCTCTCTCTCTCTCTCTCACTTGCTCACTCGCTCACAGAAGTGCTTGATGCCTGTGGACACTCCTAAAAGTGCTCAGCCATTATTTTGAAAGATTAATTCAGTGCTTGTGCTCTAGTGTTGTTGCTCTCCACAGCATTGATCCCTGTTTTAACCAAGACGCTGCAATTAAACGATCGATACGGAAAAGAGGAGCTGGAGATAACAGTTTTGTTATCCTTTGTTTAAACATTAAAACTCATGTTTTCTTATATTTGGTAATCCATCAAGGAAGATGCATCTCTCCAAGAAACCTGAACTGCTTAATTACAGTCAATCCAATCAGAGAAAAGTTCCAAAATCATGCATTTTATTGTTTTGTCTACGTCTGATAGCCATCAACTGTGTTCAGGAAAGGTTTGGTCATAAAGGTGATGTTTTTACATAGCTGCAATTTATTGTCTTTGTCTGTGGCCACCACCATGTAATAGATACAATAATTTGTGTCTTGTGTTTAACTATATTGGCATCTGACATTAAGATTAGACATTAGACATCGAGTACTGGAGAAGAATAACTATATCATGAGTGCAATAGAAGGCAAATGCACAAGACGTTTCTTTCTTTAATTGTTTATTTGTCATTTAACAGACTTGTTTTATTCAGTGACTGGAGTGCACTTACCGCAGTTTCAGGGCCCTCGGAGCAACCTGAGGTTAAATGCTTTGCTCAAGGGCACAAAAGAACATTTACACTGTGTTTGCAAACATGCAATAAGATGCGCAGCGAGCTGGTTTTCACAACAACATGCATTATCTCTCTATGGCAGATGGTTTTATTAATTTTAATCAGAATCTAAAGATTTTATAAACGGCTGCAATCATTTTCTTCATCCCTTTGGCATTCAATCTCAACTCTGTGTAAATGTTTTTTATTACCTCCAAGTGAATTGAAGTTATCAGTGAAAAAATAACTCTATGTTCATAAAGAGCAACATTGAGAGGTGTTTAGCAGTGGTCGAAATGAGAGGAAAAATAATAAAAGATATGAAAGAGAAATAAATGTATGATTCGTCATTGTGAAATTAGGACTGTATTACCCTTCATATGCACTTCTTGCATCCTGCAATATTTCATGATAATGACCTTGTGATGTATATCATTTCCTATATAGATAGAAATTTCTTTTCCTCTTCTCTTCAAGCTGTCTTTACCCTATACATGCTGTACTCCATCTGCTTTTCTGTCCCAGTGATACGTGACAGTTTTGGCCTCTAAATGTCAATGTCAGGCATCTTTTGGGTCCTCTTTCAAGATTCTGCAGCTATTACATTTGCACCCATATAAAAAGTTTAGTCAGACACTGTTGTAATGCGTTAGATAGTGGCGCTACGGTCATCGTTTAGATTGGGTTTCCCTGAGGTATTCAGAGACGACTTCAGAAATCACTTCAGCATGTGTTTGGGGGTGGGGCTTGTGGGAAGAGTCATCTGATTGGACATGTTCCACTGGATATTTCTCCCTAGTTAAAAGACAGGCTGTCCTCTTCTCGCTAATTTCATTCCACCTGTGTCCCTGTGCTCAAGCGAGGCCATTTGAAGTTAGAATTGGTATCTTGACACAACCGTAACAGGAGAGGAAATGAGATTCGTGGCCAGTCTAACAGCCGTAAATGTGGAATGTGACTGATTGTTTCAACAAGTTAGAAAGTTGTTTGTGTTCGTCAAGTGTTTTTGATAGTTTCTCATACTGTTTACAGCAGAGATATAATTGCAGAGACAAAAAAACAGCTATTTCTTTATTTTATAGATGACTTACTGTTGATAAGTACTGTATTTTATACTTATTTAATCCAAAATATGTCTGCTTTATTACATTTTTAAAGGGAGAAAAATAAAAATTCTTTAATCATTTACTCAACCTTATGTCACTTCAAACCTGTGTGACCTTTTTTCTGCTGCACAACATAAAAGATATTCTGGAGAACATTGGTAACCAAACATTAGCCTTCATTGTATGAACACACATTTCTAAAATACTGTATAGTCATATACAGGTTTTGAACAACATGAGGGTAAATAAATGATGACAGAATTTGTATTGGGTGAACTATCCCTTCAACTTCATCTTTAGGATGGAGGTACTATATTAAAATTATAACTGAACTGATACATTACAGTGCACACTGATTAAGTGTTCAAACAATAGGCACTTCTATGATGTATGTTATTTTAAGACCCCACACTTGTTTTTTTCCTCAACAAGTGTGCAGATTTTTCAACATGTTAAATCTTGCGTTTTTAAAATGAACCAGAAAAGTTTCTGGAAAAGAGCTAATTATAAAGGGACGGTCAAAGTGAAATGACCAGATTAAATTAAGATGTTATTAGATTATGTGTCTTTGAGATCTAAAAATAACGATTAAATAAAGATTAAAAATAACTTGAAAGTGCATAATTATTTTAAAATTTGAGAAAAAGCAAATAATTTTTTTTTAATGAGAATAAAATGGTGCAAAATGATGTTGGAAAGGCTTATTATCCCATGCATAGTTGTGCATAAGAATAAAAAACATTTTGTTTGCCTCATTATAACGCCTCTTTTCCAAAATAGATCTGAAGTTAAGCGCAATAAATGATAAACAAGCTCATTTTCATCTCTTGCATCTGCCTAGCTGCTGCTTGATTGCTTTGTGAGCGTTGTTAATTGCCAATTAGGAGCGGCCTGCTACACCAATCAAAATAGAGAGAGAATGACTCAGCCGGTACCAAACAAAACACAACAAGGACAAAATAAACAAGGAGAATGACAAAGACACCGAACGCAGTAGACAATCACAAACCAGCCTATCACAATCAGCTCATTTCACCTTCAACCTTCCCGCATTTTTCCTCTAATTGTGGAAAGTATTTATAGATTTTTGATCTGACTGCCATTCATATTACATCTGCATTATTTTTCATATCTGCTTATTTACAGTAAAACAGTACTTGTACTGTATGGCATTGGTTATTAAAGCCCAATCTTATTTTGTTAGATCTCTGACAGTCTGTTGCTTTAGTGTGTGCTAGTGCACAAGTAAAAAAATCACCGGATATTAAAAAGATATAGTGGGAACGATTTAGTTGACACTGGAATTTGCTGGTTAAATGCACATACTTCCTAAATGATTGTTTTGATATCATAATACACCCAAATGTTACAAATCAATATCTATCATTATATCACATTATAAAATAGATGCATTGTTTATATAAAATTTGTTATAAAAAAAATAAACAGCTCTGAAGCATTGCTCCAAATCCATTTAATGGTGTTAAAGGTTTTAAAAGGTTTGGAAAAGCTGTGGGCTTTCAGATGGGGTTTTCCTGCTGAAAAATACTAAACAAGAAGAGTTTAGTCAGGATTTTGGTCTCATCACATTAGGTCCTTGTATTACTTGTATTACTAGATTCATCCACTGCTTTCAGTGCTGAAGATTATTATAATGATAAGACTGTTTAATACTTCTTCATTCAAATGGCACATAAAACAGATTCTTTGCTCATGTAGAAGGTTAGAAATATGGTGAAAAGCTGGAGATGAAGAGAGATGAATTATACTATAGTCCTTAGCATCTGGTGATATATTTTTAATAACATTAATACACAGCTTGCTTTGAGGATACTGACCCAAAAAGAGGCCAAATGAAATATGCGTGTGAGTGTACAAAACAACAGCAGACTTTGACAAGTGAAAGAGAGAGCGCAAGTGGACGAGTGAAGGCGTACTGAAGTGTGTTAGAGTCTCTGGGAGAATGAATGGATGAGTGAGTTTGGTTGTGGAGCGTGAATGAGGGTAAGAAAGACAGACATGGTGGGGCATTGAATGGGCAGCTCTCCCCAATTTTAAACCGCTGCCTTTGAACTGGAAGCATTTTAATATCATACCAGAGAAGACCTGAATATAACATGAGCACATATGCAGAGAGAGAGATTTTTTATTTCAAAAGATTTTATTATTATAGTTCACTTTATTAAATAGAGGAATCCGGGGCTAGTTGTCACACATTAATGCAATTTTAATATTTAGCAGGTTTGATTTGTTTTTGTCAATTTGGTCTACTAAAAACTATTCAACAGTCTCACATTTTATTAAAAACACAACAAGCCTCAGTAGTCACACTATACGGGGTAAGTTGTCACAAAGGAAACAATGTCTTATAAATAAACCCCAAAATAATTCATGATACAGCAATAAATAAATACATAAATGGTACCACAAAATTATCAAACCATTGTTCGGGCAGATAGACAAAGTTACAGAGTAGTGCAAAATTACAACATTTGTATGAAATAAAAATGGTTAAAACATGTGACAACATGCCCCAACCTGACATTATTGGACAAAAAGTTTAGTTAGATGAAGATCTATAGCTTCATAGACACAATTTCTGCTAGTTTGAATATTATTAAAAACGACATGCAAATGCTTAGAGCAAAACAGGCATTTAAGTGTTAAAGTGTTAATGGAAAGGATTCCATGTTTTGCATGGAAAATGAAAATCTGAGGGGTATAATATTTGCTAAATGGGTTTTTATTGCTGGTGAAAGACAAAGTTTAAAAGGATTTAAAAAAATACTGAAACCGATCGGATTCAAACTACCAGTCATTCACACACTATTTTAGAAACTAAACACACATGTGCCCGTGTGCGGCTTCTAATCTAAAGGTGCCTGCAAAATCCACCCATACCAAAGTAAAGAAAACAGAATTGAAAAGTAGGTTACAACACTTACACCATGAAGTCATCTGTAATTTATAAGATGGAAAGAGGTTTGAGACTAACAACCGTGTGTTATTGAGTCATGAGCAGAGGCTCTGCAGCAGAAGGGATGTAAATCACGCACATTAGCATGCGATGTTGGACATGTAAATTATTTTCCTATGAAAGTGTGAGTAATATAATCTGTCTGCTACCTGATTATGTTCTCTCACTGCTCAGCCGCTGTCATCGCACTTAACTTATTCATCACCATCTGAGCAAAAATGAGCTCGTACAGCCATAACTAACCAAACCAGGCAAGTCAAAACAAACCTGTCTTTTCAAGCCCCTGTCTCGAACCTGGAATATTCAGGCTAGCCATTGTAAACGGGACCTGCAGATATCATGAAAATGTAAGCGTGGACATTTATTATTTAAGGCGTAATTATATGCTGGGTCTTTGTGTCAGTCGGCCCCTGTGACTGAGACTTTTTATTAGGGTGGCTTGTCATACATTTCGGGCCTTAGGTGTGTCACAGCTCTCAGTTCTGACCAATGCAGTCCTAACTTTAGAGTCCTAATGAAAAGAGTCTGGCATGGATGAAATGAAAAGAGAGTTATCCTCCTTCCACAGCTTTCCAGAGCTTGCTCGCTCTCTCTCTTTCCCTCTGAGACTCAATTTTAATGTCAAATGATTCTGATTGGATTTTACAGAATTAAATTAGAGGAGGACAGGGGGGAAAGAGTTAGAAGACGGGCTGAGAATGGGGCCGAAAGACTCGTACCAAACTCTTTAATTCATTTTCCTCAACACCAAGCGGAGATGAAACCCGGGAGCTACTTTTCATTCAGCTCCATTCAGACACTAATTTATTGATCGTGCCGGAACCTGAGGGCCGTATCTGAGGGAATTTCCCTTTTGAGCTCTGTGGTCTGCTCATGTGTTTGTGTTCCTGTGGTTTTGACCCAAATTAGGAAGCATGAAAACTCAATTACATTTATGCATAAACTTAATTCATTGCACAACAGACCTTTCGAGAAGGAATGTGTTCGTAGCCGTGAAAGGAAGTCAGTACATCAGCTTCAAACGGATCAACAGCATCCCTGCTAGTGAGGAGGCTTTCATCAGCCACTTAAACGTCACCTTTCTCAAATTAGCCTCCTGTAGTTCATTTGGGGCCTTTTGCTTTGAGGAGCGTTTAAATAATGGCTTGTCTTAAATGAGTGGGTAATTATTGAAGGGAGGTTAAGTGGTTTACTCAAAGGCACAGGAAGGCCATTCCCCAACAGAGATTCACCAGTGGTCACTAATGAATTTTACTGGGTTTGTTGTGAACTGTGTGGAAACCAACTGGTTGAACTCTCCCCAGCAGCCCTGAAGAAATAGGTCGTTAACCTGTAGAGAGATTGTTAAAACTGTTTCAGGGACAAACAAACAACAAAATGATGTTAACCACATAACAATGCACTGTTAAATTTATATAAAAAATTATATTTTCCATATCTTTAGCAGTTGATTTTAAGAAAATCTGTCACAAAGGTATCTGTCACTACTTCTGTAACAACTGAATTAGACAAATAGCAACGTCTTTAAAACCCACAAGGTTCTTAAAACATTGTTACTTGGGCTGTATGATTCTCGAGGATCCAGTGTGGAACCTTTATGGTATACAAATGTTTCTTTTATAATGGAAAAAGGTTTCCCAGACTACAGAAAATCCTATTTTTTCTATAGGATTGCTGCAAAGAACCCATTATTTTTAAGTATACAAAAATACAAACAAACAGAACTATACTACTGACAGTTTTCCCTGCCGTTGATTAAAGTACTGACAATCTCAGTGTTGTGCAGTGAAAAACTTGCTTCCAAAACACAATTTAAGAGACATTTGGCAAAATGTACCTATTTAACTATATATTTTGAATCATTTTTAATACTTGCATACTGTTGTAGATTTTGTTTACATTTGTTTAGTAAATAATTTCTGGTTATGTGTTGGGTCATCACTTGATTGACATCTGGTTCCTGAAGCAAAACCATCTAAAAACCACCGTGTTAAAACATGGAGGCTCAGATTAAGCCAGGAGTAAACCTTAGTGATATTTGGACATTCAAATAGCTTTTATAAATGTGCCTCAGAAGAAAACAACATTACTGGTGTGTATCTTGAGACAAAACAATGCCACTGATATATTTAAGATATGTCAGCGCAAGTTGTTTTCAGTTCAAACAGCTCAAACATGCATTTTAGTCTAGGACTATATATATAACACAGGGCCAGAGTCAGTTGAGAGCGTATCCCTACACTAAAAAACAGTTATAGTCTCACAGGGACGGAGAGGTGGGCTCTTGTGACTGATCATATTTTCTTTCTTCTTTTTATGTTTTGACCTGCTTTAGTTATGAGTCAAACAAGGAAAAATAAAAAGAGGCTTTGAGAAATTGTGTTCCTGAAGGTTTTCTCTAGGTCATCCTTCAGAAAGTACAAAAAAGTAGAGAGTGGTACATTATCAAGAGCCATTAACGCATCTGTGATTCACGACTGTATCTTCAAGAGGCAAAGTATTTCTTCATTTGAAAGGAACGTTCTGAAAGACATAACCAACCTATAATTTGTTTAAACAAGGAGAAAGATTTACTCCGGCGTACTAATGAGGGCTAGAATTGCTCCCTCCAGAAGTTTGAAACCAAGAAGCTGTCATGGAAATGAGACAGTAGCTACATTAAGGATGCGTGATGCTCTTGTAAGCCAGGCGTCTCTCTGTTCTCTCATGTAAGCAGGTCTATTATGCATCCTCTCCCATTAAGCCAGCACGGAGTGCATATAAATAATTATTAAAAAAAAGAGATTTATTTATTTTATTAATGAAAGACACCACTTCTAAACCGAAGACGCCTCCAGGTACATTGTGCTGCTAATGAATATTGTGTTTGCTACAGTTAGGGACAATAAATAGCAGGTTTCATTAAAGAGAGCGCAGATGCGGCGGACTGAATCAGCATACATCAAAACGAAAGGAATCATCTTGATTCATATTAGCAGACTCTTAATGTTGTTGATCTAATTAGACTAGTGCTGATGACAGGCGGAGTTGATGGGGTTACGTCAGGTCTGCGTTCAGAAGCAGGCTTTTGACAGATGTAAATTACCCAGCTCTCCAAGCAGATCCAAACACACGCAGCACTTCTCACTCAATTAGAAGCCTCTCTTCAAAAAAAGGCCTCTGCCTCAGGATTCAACAAGGTTTTCTCAAAGACAACCAGACAAAGTGATGGGAAAAGGCCTTCATCTTTTTCTCTAGATTACATGCAATGGTTATTTATAAGAAGCATCAATGCCTACAGCAAGAGAGGCCGGGGCTAGTTGTCACAGTTTTATTTCAATCTCAGATTTATGTTTTGTTAAAGCTACAAAAAGCTAAAGTTTCATTGCCTTTATTGCCCGAATGTTTTTCCACTCTGTAGTGTAGTTTTAAAGATTGACCTGCCATTTCAGAAAAAAAAAACTCTCCTGAGAAAATAATTCAACCTTTTGATTAAAGTCCACTTTCATTATTAATAGTCTAGTTTCGTTCTGTTCACTTGTGTACCCAACATCAAGAGCAAAAACACGACGATACTAGAATTTTGATACTTTGAAGGATCAAATTAAAATTTTAACTAGGTGTTGAAAACAAACACACACAAACCTCTGCAAGAGAAAATACACATTCACACATCACAGCTTCACTTTAACTTCAAAGCCTTTCAACAGGACAACTAGCCCTGTGTGCGCAAACTGATATCAAAAATCTCTTTCTCTTTAAACCTTGTAAATCACTGCACTTATCAAATAGGGTTTTTATTGTTGTAAAACTGTTTATGTGTTCATTCAGTTGTGTTGAAAGCCATCCACGCCTCCATTCTACTCCAGCTTTGACTAGTTCCTCCATGTCTGGCTTGATGTTGCTGCTGCTGTCTGGTCTCCATTATGGCTACAGATAAGAGCTCAGTTGTACGGCTCTTTGATTGACACTGGGTATTAAAGTGCCACCTGTGGCGAACATTTTGGCGATAAGAAGTGTAGGTGCATGTGTGTGTATTGGCAAGGTTCATTAGAATTCAATCCAGAAGGTTGGGAGTTTGTCACACATCACCAGGCACCTAAATAAACGCACTTGTGCTTTTTTTTGCAATGATAATACATAAAATACCATAAATAGCTCTATGTGCTATAACGATTATACGTTTTTAAATTTTTTAACTAATTGTCATTTTAATGTTTAGCAAATGATCTAAGAGTTTTTAAAAAGGATTTTGTACTTCTAATGTTGAAATAATAAATCATTTAACCTAAAAACTGTCACTGCACATATTGAGCATACACATGCACTATCCAAAGTACAATTATTTTTACCTTTTAGTTATTTTTAAAAACCTTTTTAAATCTTTTTTGTTTGAGGTATCTTCTATAATTAACATTAATATTAACTTTTATTTTTTTATGTTTATTGTTATAAAAATCTGTCAAATATTTGTTCTTAAAGGGGTCATATGACAGTTCTAAAAAGAACATTATTTTGTGTGTTTGGATTTAGGGTTTAAAAATTCTGAAAAGCTCATCGTTCTGAAAAGCTCATCGTTCTGAAAAGCTCATCGTTCTGAACAGCGCATTGTGCTCTGATTGGCCAGCGATCCAGCACATTGTGATTTTGAGCTTTGTTTTTTTTTTAAACAAACAAGAAATCGCATCATATGACCCCTTTAAGTCTTTCCATTAATATATAGTTTGTCATAATTCGATTACAATTCAGCTATGAAATATCACCGTTAACCGTCACCATTCCTCTGTAACATGTTATTTTTGTATTCATTTTAATATTTCATAGTTGAATTTTAATCTGATCGTGACAAACTATAAATTGATTTTAAAGGTCTAAGACTCGAGATGAAATATTTGACAAATTCCATTTTTTACTGACAAAATTTGCTTTACACTGAGCTCCAAAAAGCCATGAGACCAGCAGGAGATGGACTTTCTATTTCCTCAGAAACGGTCAGCACCTAAAACTATCATGTGGTTTAGAAAGAGCTCTGCATGAAGGGAAGCACCAGACCTGTTATATTTCATAGATGTGAGTGACTCAAGTCTGCACGACAGCATGGAGCCAACCTGATTGGGACTCTTTTGCACCCACTTCCAGGTGTTTCATATGGATAAAAGCATGCTGATGTCAGTGGACTGGAGTAAAGGAGTCGCAAGTGATTTGCAAGCAGAGATGCTTCAGTTTCAACCTTCTACACTTCCTGTTCACATGGCATTGAATCTGCACACACACATACATTCACATCATGCAAAATTCCCCTCTGGCTTTCCTTACATACCATTGTTCCTTTCCACGTTCTGGGACTTTTTTGAGGCTCTTCTCGTCTTAACATGCTCCAGTTCACTCCTGTGTGATTCCCTCATGTTTGCCGCTGCCTCTACTCCATCTGTTTCTCTCTTCCTAACGGACTAGTAATGAAGCACCTTCCCTTTTGCCCTTGATTTATTTTTTATGCATAATCGTGGCAGCTACTGTGCAATGAGGAACCGGAGTGTTCCTGTTGCTTCTGTAGCCAATCAGAGATACTCGTGTGGCTTTCTGGCCGCCGTGCAGTGGGTGTCTTCTTTAATGCATGCGTTTGCTTTTGTGCCCAAGACCTTGCGGTGATTCCCTAAACAGTTGCAGTGTTCTGTGTTTTAAAGAGCTTATATACAACTCCGAGCTTTGCTGTACGTCTCGGTAAAGCATGTCAGGAAGTAGTCTGGTAAATCCTCTGCAACCTCCAGATATAACCTGCAAAAGGCAATTGCGACATGAAAATTATATTCAGCACTAAAATGAGTGCTAATACTGCGCTACAAGCAAATGCATTTCATTCTCAGTAGATTTCCCTAATCTTCTTCTGACCAACATTACAACTTGACAAAGACAGATTTTATATACAGTACCAGTCAAAAGTTTAGACACAATTTATAAAAATGTTTCTCATGATCTTAAAAATATTTTTAAGATATTTAATATCTTTAAATACTTTTAATCTGAAGGTGTATGTTTTAATGTTTGAAATTACTTTTGCAGATAATTGTGCCAATATATTAATTTATTTAATTAGAAAATTAAAATTTCATTGAAAAATATTTTGAAATGGATTACTTGGACCAAATAATGAATAAAAAGCAGCCAATAATAGTCCAGCATAGATAGAAATTCCTTCAGTGCTGTTTAAAAGGTCTCAGGTTGAGAACTCAAGAAACTGGATGATAAAATGCCAAGAGTATAATTTTACAAATTCTAGACAAAGGTTGACTACTTTTGAAGATGCTAAAATATAACATAGTAGTAATTTTTGTTTCCAAACTTTTGACTGGTACTGTACATACACTAGATTTAAGCAGCAGCAAATCATCATAAAGCAACATTAAAGAGCGGTTGACAGTAGTAAAAAGGAATACAGGTAAAGAGGAACATGTAAGATCACACTATTTGTTCACCTGTACTTAGCAATGTTATTAAGAGGAAAGAAGCAGAAATCGTGCATTATAATCCATACAATAATCAAAATCAGGTTCACCTTAAGTAACTGAAACAGCACAGCAAGCACACAAACAGTTACCCCTCGCATAAACACACTGCTAAAACATCAAGAGTTACAAACTACAGCCTGAACCCTGTCTCACATCCGCTCGCCCACACATGTGCACATAGATAATCCATTCTGAATAATTATAGTTATGCTCAAACAGCTGACTCTTGGTAGATTGTTCATTGTGTTATTCTGGGGGAAAAACAAAGGAAATATCTGAAAGGTTATTAACATGCGGTGATTGTATGAAAATCTGTGTGAATTCTGTTCTGTACAGAACAAAAAAACTAATTAAGAGATTTATGAGCAGCAGATACAGATATGCTTCTAAAAGTTCAAACAAGGACAAGTCATTTTAATTTGGCAGCTACCTTGTCATGCAACTGACACTACCAGCCTGATCTCATGATGACATTACATTACCATTCTGAGATAATACATCGCTTTTGCTTTGTGGACAAAAGTAATTTATTATTAACTGATAATCTTGCCCTTTTATGAAACTGCAGCAGTTTGTATGTACTGTAGATTCCAATGAGAGCAAAAGCTCTACGAATAAAAAGTGAGCATACTGTAGGTTATATTTGTGCAATGCTGAAATTCAAGCCTGTGTCTCTCATTTGAGCACCACTTTTGTGTATCTGAAGCATGTGCACAAATTGTTAAGCCATGACCACATGTCCACATTCATCATTCAGATTAGTCTTCTCTCTAACACACACAATTTCCTACAACCTATTGCTGTCTGGCCATAATAAAGGACTGCTTTGTTATTTTAAGATTGACAAGAATGAGTAATGTGAAAAGACAGATTTTGCGAATTTGTGTTACAACGAAGGAGAGGTATTCGCTCACGGTTGCCAAGCAGCATCACAACTTGACAATTTAATATAGAATTTGATTGCCATGTGGTCACAGCGGTGCGTATATCGGCTATTGTGTGATGGCTTTTAACACTGTGTATTTAGTTTTACACAGTTAAACAGCTTTACTGCTTTAAGCCTATGTTTTAACTGAATTTCTAAATAATAAGAAGTGGGTGTTTTTGCACTGGTGCCAGATTTTTTAGCTTTCATGTAGCTCACTTTGTAAGAGCATGACACTAGCAAAGCCAAGGTCATGGGTTGGATCCCAATCACATACTCATAAAAAATGCTTTAGTAAAATGCACTGCAAGTCGCTTTTTTATAAAAGCGTCTGCCAAATGCATTAATGTAAATGTAATTTCTTATGATTAGTCATTTGGTATGTGGCCATTAAGAGAAAATAATCAAATTAGAAGAAATATGTTTACATTTACATATATGCATGTGACAGATGCTTGCATCCAAAGCGACTTTTTATACATTTAATCATTATAAGTCATCACTGAGATTGAACCGGGGATTGTCAATGCAATACTCTACCAAGTGAGATACATAACAACATGTTTTCAGTTGTCAAGTTTTAATTTGCTGGATTATGCAAAAAAAAAACTATATTGTGGTATACACTTATAAAATTCAAGATAGTACTCATACCGCCCACCCCTATACAGATGAAAAGGAAAGAAAGATGAGAGGGCTGTATCTGCCAGTGCACTGCTTTCTTCGCCTATTCAGACTCACTCTCAGGGTAAGCCAGAGTGGATTTAACATTGGCTTTAGGTGACCCAGATAAAGCTACATCCATCCAGCAGTTTCTGAGCCACAGATAAAACCTCTTTTCCTCTGGTTACTTGATTAGCATGCCATTTGCTTGTGCCTTATGACCTGCATCAGTTTCAAAGGCGTAAAAATTCATGTTTCAGAGTGGATTGTTTTTTTCTTCCATTTCTCTCACTGATGGTGAATTCATCATTGAAGATGTGCCCTGCTGCCTGTTATATATGCATGGTTTTACACGCCCACAATCCCATGTGGGTAGTTAACTATAAATAACCACACTTTAACCAAAAAGATCTGTATTTAGAATTTCGAAATCATTATTTACTTTATTTACATTCTAGATTTTAAGAAATATTTTATTCCCACAGGGCAGGCCACTCCCCTCATGACCCCAAGATGAATACTAGTCACTTATTTTTGTAATCCACCTATTGTTGAACACTACAGTATGTTGCAAACACTAATGTCTGCTTTATGAAAGAGACTATGATCTATCTTGCTCAGGAGGTCCACTAAAGGGTGTGAGAGCCAGTCAGGGACACCACAGGAATGGCACATTGATTTTAATCAGTGATGTCACAGAATCAATCCAACCTTATAACCCTCAGGTGAGACGGGGTAATGAGTCAAGGCCTCATGAGGGGAAGGTTTATTGGGCAGAAGACAAGGACATCTTGTCCTACCTTTACATTGCCAACTAGTTCACCAAAGCAGAACATCTTGCCCATCCGAAAGGAAAATTATTTTGTATCATGCACAACCATGAGGTAACTTCATGTAGCTTCTGCTCCCTTAGCTCTGTATATATTGCAAGTTTACACAGTAAATTTGCACAATGAAATCCTTTTAACAAACAACTCTTTTGAAAAAGCAGCAGGGTCATAGTCTTGCCACTTGGGAAATATTGACTTCAATGATCTGTTGTTTGTAAGCGTTGCTATAAATCACTCGCTTTGCTCACCGTTATCACAGTTTGATTAATTGCACTTTCTTAATAAGTCTGTTTGGATACATTTGTTGCATGTAGGTCTGGCGTATAAGAATAAAGCAAGGTTATTTTCTGAGTTTATGCCTGGCTGCAGGACTCAAGGCTGGTGATGTATGAGCTGAGCATGACTCTGTTTGTGTGAACCCGAGATGCTGATTACAAACAATTATTCACTGTTATTTACTTTAATAAAGAGTTAAAGGAAGCCCATAAATATATTCAGGTTGCTTTGAACTAGTGCTTTACTCTTCAGAGATATGCTGGATGCATATTATACTGTATATACAATTGACATGGTAACCTGAACTGTTGTCATGTCAGATGCCTAGGGTTAAAACCGTATGTTTTTAATCAGTCATTGTTTGGATCAATACAGCCCTTTCTTTCTAGTAATGCAAACATCAATAATTAATTGACTTGTGTCAATAGAGTACATGAGGCTATTAAACATCTAATTTAAAATCATGATTCACAATATGACTTAGTACTTTTATATAACTTTTATATGCCGCAGAGCAATATTTTAATATCACACAAAGCCTACGCTTTCCAGGGAAATCAACCTACCAAGTAATTTACTGTTAAGATGTCTCAGCATTTTTAAGTTGGGTTGGAGAAAAGATTTTAACATTAACAAAATGACATGCTTCTAAAACAAAAAAATGCATGAATTGCTACGAATGGTTTGCTCTTTTTGTTAAATGTCTGATCCTCAATAAAGCTTTACACACTTGCTATAAACAGTTACTCCGATTTACCAAACGACACTGAATACACAAATGAATTCTACAGATGGTCTTGTGCTGTGAATGTTTCATGTTTCAGACTGCATGAATAGCGAGTGTGTTAATGCCTTGACTTTCCAACAGCAGATCTCATTCAATCCTCATGTGAGAACGAAGGAAAGCGTTACCATGACTGTGCGGTTAGAGGCCTCGTTGATATTCTCCACCTCATCCTTCTCTCTGCCTGACCCTTTTTGTTAACTAAATTACATAAGCTGGTGGAACAGTGGCGGCATGCAGCGTAGAGGGCCAAAGACACAAAAACAACAGCTCATGTATACATTTTTTACCTAATCCTCCTAAAACACTTATTATGCAGCAATGAAAGGCGGAGATAAAATGATTAGCCTGATGTTGGGAAGGGTCTGCCCATTTCCTCTTACCCTCTCTAACATGACTGCCAACTGATGCTTAGCATTGCAAATGACCTGTCAGGGTGTTAAAAGAGAGTGTGGGGAGAGTGCAGATGGAGGAAGTTTGGAGAAGACTAGAGAGGACGGGGCAAGGGATGGCGAGTGGGGAAAGAAAGGAGGTGTGGGTGTGTTTCACTATTTATAAAGGCAAACTCATTTTGTACGAGCTTTTTGATGGAGTGCAAATCTATGGCTCCAAGGACGAGAGAGAGGCCGCTAATGTGATAAGTAGTCTGGCTGATTTGATTCGCTTCCAAGTCAAACACGTGTTTCATTCTGCTCCATTTGATGCCAATACCATTACCTGTGTACCTGGCCAGACAGAAAAGTGCATAGTGTATTTGTATACCTGGTGCAATACAAAACAAAATAATGCAGTTAAATTATCACTAAAATAGATTTTGTACTTGGATGTGTTTTTGCTGTTTGAGTCTAAAAACATTTTGTTTTAACAAGAATGGCTAGCAATATCTGTTTTTTATTTTATAACCAGTATTTACATATTTTAACTTGCAAAATAATTATGAAATGATAAGATCCTGGTCTGATTTTACTGTCTGTGATTCACAGCTTGCTGTCATTGACATATACTGTACGGCCTGGGTTTAGACTTTTACCGATATGGCTAGATGTCTAAAGTACAATGACCTATTTCTCACAAAAGCATCATTTTTGTGAATACACCCATAGTTTGTGGGTATACATGTATGCCTACAAATAGCACAAGCAACACCACCCATGCCCAAAGGCGTATTGCCGTGGGCTGAAAATTGCAGGATTTAGCACTCTCATGAAAATTGTATAAGATGTAGTGAACGGTCATAGCGCCTAATGCGAGTACGAAGAAAGGGCACATGCTCTTATAAAGGATTTTAGAGACCTGTGTGATGGCCTTGGGATCAAACTTCCATTGTAAGGATTAACTGGAGCATGATGTCTATATTGCCTCAATATTCAACAAAGGCTGCAACCAAAAAAGCCATTTTCTTAACAGCTAGAAAGTGGTTTCAAGGCAAAAAGGCTGATCTAGAAATATTGTTCTACCCTCTAATCTGACATGTGACAGGGAATATGTGAGGCGAAAGACACGTTTGCCTCGGTAGAGTAGCTCGAAGCTTCAAGGCATAGAGACTGGAGCTTTAATTTAAAGTGACAGCTACGTCTGACGGCCTGTACAGGTATTCTCACCTCCCTATCTCAATCTTCTTGGATCTGGTGCAGGTACGTCCAGAGAGACCATGTTTGCCTACGTTCAAGGTCTGTGTAGCCTCAAGTTTGTCTTGCTTGTCTAGGGGAAGGAAAATAAGGCATGTATAAAGTGTGCGCCACCTGTATAAAGATGTGTTTATCTGTTATCAGTGTCTCCAGATTTTCCTGGCACAAAAGCCTCAACTGTTGACAGGACCTGTCTAAAATTGCTCTTTGCTCGGATTTTTATGACTAGTTTTTCTTATTGTTATATTTCATAAAATTGCTTTCTTTTCCCGTAAACTTTAATTTAGGCTGAAACATTAGCTGAACAACTATTACAACGGTATTTTTAATTGATACATACTGTTGAAGACGGTATTAAATAAATAAATCAGCACTGTTTCATTCATTCCAGAATCTAACCCTGCAAACTTCATATTGCTCTTAACTTCATCATCTCCTGTCGTCTTTTCTCTTTCTTTACATTTCTAAGATCTGCTTCACCTCTTTCTTCATGCCACATTATCATAAATTTCAGGACAGTGGTGCCTAGAGAGTGCCCCAAAAATGTCATTTCTCAAGTAGAAACAGACATATTTTCAGTTCAGTCAAAGGTGTTTTTCCAAAATCTGTCATTAGTTTCATATGCAGCGCATAACCTGATGCATTATACTCTTTAGAGCATTAGGTTCACATTGCACAGTTTGCATGCCATATTACAACAAATATACAAGGAAGGATAGACTGATTCAATGGATATCATGACATTCATGAGAATAATCCTTATATTATACACAGGAGATATTTCATTCAAATTAATGCATCGCAAAATCACTTCTCTGTTATCTTATATTTGGAGATCGAGGGCCATCACTAAAATTTGCACCTTTGCCTCTAGACCTGTGAGTAAGTTACATCATTAATGTTCATTAGTCATCTTCCAGCTGTTTTCACTCATGACATTTGACAACGGTCAAACCATTGTCCAAAAGGCACAGGCTGCTTGTGACCATGTGATACTTTGAACCCATGAAAGCAAGTCAAGTGAAAGGGCTTAGCGTTAGCCATAAAACACTAATTTAATCTTTTAATCTATTTGTATTTTTTGTTGTAAAACGTGTTAAAATCGTTGTCTATACTACAGAAACTTCTGCCATAATTCTTTAAAACTGCTTTGGATTATCACTATTCCCTTAAAGTCCTCAAATGAAGCAGGTAATTACAAACAGCTTGGATGCAAACATTGTTCTGCCTAGCAAGACTACAGTAATAGTAATTTACAGAAGCATAAATACACATAAACTTCAGTCAGTCTTACTTATTTCATTTTTTTCTTTTTTCTGTATTTGCTCACTAGTGCATTGCAATAGTGATTAATGGCCCTAGAGGAATGGCTCGGCATGTTTAAACTGGCTTTATTTACTCAGATAGGCATTAGGACCACTTCACCCCATCCGATAAATGAAAATTATACTGCAAAGGAAAATAATCGTAATTGTCATATTTTATCAGTATTCCACACTGGATAAACCATGGGCTGCTGGGTCCACTACACAAACAAAATATCTGAATGGATTTTGCGTGTACAAAGAAGAGAGAGAGAGAGAGAGAGAGAGTGAGAGAGAGAGAGAGAGGGAGAGGGAGAGGGAGAGGAGAGAGAGAGAGAGAGAGAGAGGAGAGAGAGAGAGAGAGAGAGGGAGCGAGAGGGAGAGAGCGCAGCATCACAGGCAAGAGAAAAGCCAAGGTAAAAATGTGGCTTTTTGTAATGCCTCATGATTTTCCACTAGGAGGCAATTTTTCATTTTCACATTTAGTCACAACCCACCACCTGCCCCCAAATTCTGACATTTCTACATTAAAAAAGAAAGAGGACCAAATTATAGGTCAGGATAGTGAGCTGCAGGAGATGTGTGAAACAGCAAGAAAAGCACAGATAAAAATGGGAACATATGTAAGAAATGCATGTGATTCAACTTTATCATGTCATATGCTTTCAACTTACTGTGGGGTTTTTAACACTTGATGTAACATGTCAGAAATTTCAAGACGGTTTGTTGTCTTGTTTAATTCAGATTCTGTTTAGTCTTTACAAAGACATATTACATATTAAAGTGAGGAATGTAGTCTGCAAGTTAATATCTAGCCTCCTGTTTGATCAGGACACAGGCTATTGGTATAGTAGTTCACCCACAAATACAAATTCTGCCATTATTCATTTACCCAATATAATTCTAAACATGTATACTGTTTTTAGATTATTTTTTTTAGATTTTTTGATACTATTCATCTACTGTACATCCTTGAAGCTCCAAAAAACACACCATAACATTACTCTATATGACTTGTGCTATATTAACATGATATCTTTTCAAGCCGTATGATAGCTTGGTGTGAGAAACTTGAAACCTAAATTTCAATCATTATTCATTGATTATTTAACCTTCCAGAGAGCTGTTAAATCAAGAACCATTGCTCCTAGAGTCAGTCAGTGAGTCTTGTTCACAAATCAGACAAATCTGATCCGGTAAACAGCTCAATGGAGAGGAAGATTTGTGTTTGTACATCTGAAGCTTGACAGACATCACAATGAACTGTTGTTACTAGACAAACAATTTACAGGTGCTTTGCTTTATGCGTAGGAAGCGATGTCCTTATTTCACCCGATCCATTTTAACTATATAGACAATTGTTCAGGGGCTAATTTCAAAAGGAAAAATGAACACAGCGATTTATAAAATTCACATGGCGGACATTTCAGATTACAAGAGAGAAAGGGAGAATTATCAGACTGTCAATTAAGTAAACAACTGTATTTCTGTTCCGTTCCATCAGTCAATTAATCAGTGCTTTGTGTTCTCAGCCTCTGTTCTTCTTCCTGGCAACACAAGCAAACAGAATAGTCAAGGCCAAGGAGAAATCTCTCTTTTCACGCTCCACAAGGTTCGGCTGCGCACATCAACTGTGCTTATTGTGAACCCCAAACAAGAAGTCTCTTAAGTGATTTACCAACATAAACATATCACAGACACTGCAGAACTTAAACAGTGTGCTGTGACAGGCATATACAAATGAAGTCACATAGTTATTTTTAAATCCCTAATGGCTATTCATGCTGGCACAGTTCATATGCCCATTTCAAAAGAACAAGAAATAAAGTGACGGCAGGATAAAGTTACCGCTGTTGGACCACTAGCAGCGTTAGTTCTGTGGTCCACATGTCACAGCACAGCTTACTCCTATTGGTGAAACTTTATGTATAAATACACTATTATCTCACCTGCCCGAAGGTGCAAATGTTCTGCTGTGACTCCAGATTCAGGACATGCACTTTATTAGCACCTGCTACTGGAATCCTGCAATAACACAGACTGAGTTTAGATTTGGTGCTGAGGATAAATGGGTTTCTCAGACATGTGCAATGACTATAACAACTGCTTAAAATAACAGCCACTTTATTTATGTGGACCTTCCATATATTTTCAAGAATACACTCACAAGGTATATTCCAACAACTTCTACCACCTGTATACAGAACAGCTGCGTTTTGCTGTAGGATAAATATTGATTTAGTGCTCTCAAAAAATGAGAAAAGACATGGTTGTAGTGCATGTACCTAACATTGGGTTTTTCATCTATTTAAAACTGATAAGTCATAACTTGAGTTGTAGAAATGAAAGGTATTTAAGGAACCTTTTGGAGCGCCTCGGATCTATTTTATGTACTCAACAAAACTTCAATATAGCTTTTACATCACCTTCTACATATTACTTTTTAAAATATTCTTTTTTGCATTTTTTTCCTGTGTGTCAAAATACTCACCTGTCAAGATTGCCATCTGTGGAACACAAAGTAGATATACAATATAAGTATTCCAAAGCAATATAGCAATATGAGAAGCATACAATAATTTAGGTAATTATTCTGTAAAAAACCTTCCATTCACTGTAGCCCTGAAATGTCATGCATGCCTGCACATATTTAAACCTGGAGTGCAGCAATCAAGACAAGATGCAATAAGGGTGTCTCCCAAAACCCTAATGAAGTGTGAATGATGTGAGAGCTACAATAAATGGAGAGGCTTTCAGTAAATAATGACTTTAATTCTGGACGGTTTCTCACCTTGGACGGGTTGCTTTGTTTTCAGAAGAGAATCCATATAGAATAAGACAGAGAAGCTGTTCCAGACATATTCTTTGTTGATTTTCTGAAAAGTAAACATTTACAGTTGTCAAAATTAGCATATTTCTGGAAATACTATTAGCTTAATTGATCAGATTAAAAAGAAAATGCAAAAGGAATAGTTTCTATTTTCGTAAGGTTTTAGAATTTGTAAGGCCTTAATCTAAGGTGTTGACTATTCCAGATCTTAAATAATTCTCTCTCAGGTTTATGTTGCTTATACTTAACAACCATGGGCTCATTTAAGCAGCTTAATGAAAATAAGCAAATAAAGATAATTGAGTCTTACAAAGCATGGCGAGTTTATGAAAATATACCAAAGGCTTGCAATTTCCCCTGTCTGAAATGTAATTTAAAATGGTTATGAGGAATTACCAAAGATGAGACAAGATCTGGACAAAACTCATACACAACTGCTTGTAGATTTGTCAGAATTGCAAAACAAATCCCACATTAAAAAAAAAAAGACCTGCAGGATTTAGATGGGTGAGGTCCAGTGTGCAACAATCCTTACAAAAACATGATCCATGTTAAAAGGTTGTCGCAAAAAAACATTACCCCAATCACAAAACTTATGTAGTTATGCAACAACTTCAACTTAAGTCTTTTTTAAATCTTAACATCTTGCATATTCATTTCAGTGTACATATTAACAAATTAGATCACACATGAAATTACACATAGTACTTTGCATTCTTTGACTGAAGTCTGATTGAATCCAGATAATTGTACCAGTTTAAAGCTACACTTTGGGGTTTAAGTTCTGTGTTAATGAATAACTATTTAAATGTAAATGCAATCCCTCCACTCATGTAAATGAGATTTAATGATTTTTTAATGATGAAAGCCTGTAATAGTTCTTAATAGCCCACTTTCAATAACCATTTTGTAATTTATGACCATTATGAAAGGAAATACTCATAGTATTAACACAGAAATCATTTAATATTCTTTAGGAAGCCAGAGTTTTGTTATGGAACATATATGCCATGACGGTGAAAGAACCACACTATGACTTGACTTACATGCTGTATGTGCAGGATGAGTGAAACATGGTTTAGATAAGCCAGAGGCATATTAGTGCAAGTGCTATGATCTGATGAATTACAAATTGAACTCTTTGGCGACAATCACCAAGGGTATGGTTGAAGGGAAAAATGAGAAACATATGATGAAAAGAACACCTTGCTGACTGTTATGCATGGATCTAATTTGCTTTGGGGTTGTGTGGCTGCCTTTGGCGCTGGACATATTGTGCAGGTAGAGAAAAATAGATTAAGTATTAAAGTCAACATGAAATGGAAGTTGTGGTGGTGTTTTCCTGTGTTCTTGTTAGTATATTCAGGGAAAATGGCTTCTGGAGTTAAATTTAATTTTTTGGAAATTAATTGGATCGTTGGATTGTGAAAGCTTGGCCATTGGACAGTCAATTTAGTCCCACCTTCACAAGGAGACATATGTCATACACAGAAGATATGTCATTTAAAGGCGGAGGGTAAGTTATTAAGATTATAATGGGACATTATTTAATAAAATTATGCCTTGCCCGAATATATCACATTATTTTCAATAAACACCTCAGTAACATAAAAATTGTTCATTTTGATTTCATGATGACTTTGCTAATGTTCCACGGTCAGTGAAGAATATAAACCTGAAAAGAAGTTGGATGTTGGACATTAAAATCAGATCATTTTAAAACATCTATAAAACAACAAAATTAGACAACTACAAACAAGATGTTTTTGCTTGAATCATTAAAAATCAGGTTGATCTAGCTAATGACATGTATAGTTTTAAAATGATTAAGTCGATTGGATCTTTACCTGTAAGGCGGGACTTCCTGTCCTACAGACGTCAATCACGTGGCTGCCGCCTCGGCCCCTCCTACATGTACTGGCTTCAAATATTAGCTGATAGAGTGCCGAAATATTTAAGATTTACCCTGAACATTAAATATACATTACGATGTTTGATTTCAGTTAGGAAATATGTGGTACTAAAGGCTGTTTTGTGCTGACTGTTCATTTAGTTCACGAACATTAAAGTATAATTTACCAAAGTGCTGAGTTTGTAACGTGCAAAGTGCTGTTTCAATGTTTTTAATGCTTTAACACATTAAATCACATCTTTACTATCTCTCTGATAGCCAAACACAGATTATCAAAGAGTCCATGCTTCAAAACATAGCTAGGGTGTTCGTGTGGGTCACTCACTTTAGCCACTCGATGACAACAGTTCCGCTGCACAGCAGACGCCGAAAACCAATGGCTATGATAAATAAATATCGTTTTGCGATGGGAATCTAGTCGCCAAATGAGAATTCTCCGCAAACTCTCTTTCAGGTCTCTATTTGGAGCACGCGCTGGCTGACGTAGGTAAGCAGTGCGCGCGTCCTACTCCCTTGAGAAAGGAGAGCGTGAACGCGCATCTATCCTCCTCGCTGCAACAGTAAATGCGGGCATCCAGACGCCTGACCGAGTGCGGCGGTTCCTTTCCGATAGATCGGATGCCAGTGCATGGAGAGGGGTCTGCCGAAACAAACACGCATACAGATCCAAGCGGAGCCGAATCGGGGAGAAGACAAATGCGTATTGACACGGACGCTCAGTTGTAAGTGATGCTACTGCAAGTTGAAGTCCTGGAAGTAAAACCGCAGCAGATTGGGAATAAACGGATAGGAGATCGGCGTTCCTCTTTGCAGAGCGCACTCTCGTCCTTTGGAATACAGAGACGCAGCGTGGAATTACTGGAGCCCTCAGTTTGTGAACTAAACTCAACCTATTTTCTACAGCCTATTTTCATTTTTGTAGGATTTATTTGATTTCATTTCTGTTTTTATTTTGGTGTTTTATTTGGTTAGGTTTGTTCCCCCCCTATATTCTAATGTTGAGTATCACCCCTTTTCATTTCATTTCTTTTCTTATTCTTTGCGAAGGTAGATTGTGGCGAAAGATACTCGATCTCTCAAACTGAGTCGTGTCATGGATGGCAAATTTTATTTGCATCTACGGATCAAATCGGGGAATATACAATAACTGCTGCTGACAGAGATAAGGTATGTTGCTGGTTTTATACATTCTATGCATTTCCACACAGTGTACCTGCTAACAATGTGTCATCGTAAGCTGTGCCTTCAATTGCATTGGATATAGCAGCATTTACAATACTTTACGACTCCATTCAGTTCATGATCTTTTAAGTTGCTATATGTAGCGTGTGAAAGTGTGATCTGCCACAGGGAGGAGACAGGTGTATCTGATTTGAAGTATTTCTCCTCTTCGGAATAATGAGAACTGAAATGCACTCGGAATTAAGGATTCTGCTGCGGCGTTTCCCATTCATAGCTCGTCTTTAAGATGATTTACTTTGCACAGACAAAATGTTTCTTATACCAATGAATCACGCAAATCAAATGTCTATCATACCAGAATAGTAAAGGTTGCGCTCACACGCATGTCCGTTTACAATTGAGGCTTCGTAGGCTACTTTGTTGCCATGTTGCGTCCATATAGAAATCCACCTGTCACATTTAAAGTCTCTACCGCCGATGTTCGACTGTAATGTTATTTAAGGGTGATATAACTGTGATTTGGTGCCCGCTGTAGTTTCCTTCGTAACTTAAAATAGAATCACTCCGCAATACGAACCATTTAGCCAATAGCCAATAAGCGCGTGCATGTGTCTTTAAATAATGATTTTTAGCTCGTCTCTGTGCTGATTAATGAAAGTTAGTCTAATACTGGTCTGATACTGAGCAGTCACCCATCTGTTGAACGCGTCTTCACAACTGCTCTTTCAGTGCGTAATGACGGACGCTAATGTATTCTGCGCTAACGCTGTGTGAGAATGATCTGCATTCCTCTCCGAAGACCCTTATTGTAAAACAGATTTGGCGCGTTTTAGACGAACGTAACGTCCATTTATTCTTGATGTACAGTCTTGTGGCTTGAGTAATAATCCTTTGCTTTTTTATTACATAATGGCAAATGCATTAAGCCTGACTAGTTGACGAAAAATAAAACCAGTCTGCAGGCTGCCAAGCAAAATTTCGCTGCATAAGTGAGGCATATGCTTAGTTGATCAGTGTACATTTAGTTATGCAAATAACAAAATTACTGTACTGAACCTGTAGCTGTGTGATAACAGCTCTTTCGTGCACTGTTAGATGAAAATAAACGGCATGCATATGTGTTCACGTTTCTTGTATTGCATCGGTTACTTCCAAAAAGCCAAAAAGGATATTAATGTCAATGCACAGAGCTGCACGACCATGTTCGAGAGAGAGAGATTGATGCCCCTTGCTGTTTCTTGCATGTGATGGGGCGTAGAGAAATGCATATGGACCACGAGCCAGGCAACAGCTTGGTCTTGCCTGCTTGAGTGGTCCCTGGCTGTCCCATTGTTTCAGAAAAATACCCTCCCTAGTTCCCACCTCCAGTTCCGCTTTGGACCGTACGCCAGCCCCGGTGGTTCGTGTTTGTGAGGCACCCTGCTGAAAGTATGATATATCAGGTTTGGGCAGTGAGGTAGAGCGTGATATTTTAATTCTTGCAAACACTGTCAGCTTGCATTCACCAGCTGGAAAAGCCCTGGTGAGCAATACTGTCTGACAAATGCGCTTTAGCCCCTTGTCTGGGCTTCGGCAGGCTTTCGTGTCAGTCGTCCTCCAGCGCAAAAGCCTTATCTGTTATCAGTGCTTTGCTCTTGTCTCCAGAAATGCATTCGTTCAGGAAGGCCAAATCTAGTTTGAATTCCATTGTTCACATTGTTGTGATGCTGTGAATTTTGAGTGGCAGATTATAGTCAACGGGGTGCCTGTGGCTCCTACCCATATTTATGTATCAATATTTGTAGTTGATCATTTTGTATGCAGGGCCCTTTAAAGATGACCAACCAGGTGAAATGAAACTCATTGCGTGATGGTTACCAAACTAATTGCTTTTTAATATTGAAATAACAGAAGGAAGGATTTACATTCAAAAGTAACAAGGTATTTGAGATAGATATGAGTGCAGTGGCCTTTGATAAAACCATTTTGTAAATATGTTAGAACCCTGTCATAGGTTGATTTAAAGGGCTTTTATCGAGCATGTTGATGCAAGTGTCTGTTCCTGTTGTCCCCTAGTCAACCATTTGCAGCTGTCATTTTCTTTCTCGGCCGTCGAATGACTCGGGGGCTTGTAGCAGTGCACTCTGGTTTCAGCACACTGCCCAGCAGCAATATTTGCTTTTATGTAATGTTTTTTTCCATTATGTTCAGCCAAGAGAGAAAGTTAAAACCTCACAGATTGTATTGATTCTTTGTCTCTAAGCCTCTGTGCCGTTGTACAGGAGAGCCCCTGAGACTTTGAAGCGACGCACGGTCTTGATGGCTTTTTTCCCCTTGCTGTATTTTTACGGTCAAACTCAATCTCTCATTTCGTGTTTGACTCCAAGCTCTGAATTTCACTTCCTGACATTTCTATAGCCTGGTATCATAGGGCTGCTTTGTCATTGTTATTTGTCATTTGGCACGCTTGGTAATTCATTACAGTTTTCGGACTTTTTGTTTGTATAACCCAAGCAGTTGGACTACTTGACTGGCAATAAGTGCAATGCAAACAAGTCTTTTCAGTGATCGACCAACTGACAAAAAACATCAGCAATCATAGACCAATATACTTGTACATGAGACAGCTGTTGTTCAGAACAAATCAGCCGTAATTAAATCTAAGAATGAACAAATCTCTAATTAAGACATAAACAGAATCACTGTGCCATTGAAAACCAAGCTGTATAAATATCAATTGTCTCTTTTTTTCCCCCTTTGTTTTGTTGTAATTTTTATACAGTTACAATTATTTTTACATTTGATATAGGACATTAAAGAAAATTATCATTATAAATGTATACGTGCTGAAGGCCTAAACATCAGAGAGTTGACATATGACAGAAATTACAGTAATTATGAAGGCGTGCTGCCTATGACACAATTCTGTATACAGTAGCGTGAAGTTCAGCCTCTGACAGTATTTTAGTAAATTGTGTTAATTGCTATTCCTGTCGCATGGCAGTGTTTTATATCTTATATAAACTATAAATAAAGAGTTACATGGATTATTTTGATGTTAGTAGCTTGTCTTTGGCTTATATTTAGATTATCTGATTTGTTCTTTCTTGTTAACTTTGCATTGCTTACGACTCCACACTGATTGTAAAGAGCTGCTTATCTAGCTTTAGAGTTATTTTCCAGTTAACAAGGGACGAAATACCAGTAAAACACAGTTTGCTTATTACATGATTACACTTAAGGTCCCTTTTGCAATTTCTTTTAATAATGGTTTTTGTCTAAACGAATTGTTTCCTTATCCATAGACATCCAGCTGCTTCATCTTCTCTGACTGGCTTTGAGTCGCATCTTTCTGCTTTAGTATTTTTGGGTAGTCTCAGCAGTTCCCTAAACATTTATTTAGCTTTTGCATTGGCATGTAGAGATTAGTGGCGGCTTATTAAGATCCTGCAGGAGTGAATCCTGTGTACACACATGAACATGCCCTTGGAGCCAACCCAATTCAGTAAATGATGCTTTGATGAACTGTTTGTCCTGTAAAGCATTTTCACAGCAACCACTCTCAGTAATTAAATGTATGCTGTGTAGCTCGGGCTACTGTTTGGCAGTAAATGTCTACTTTGTGTTTGTGCAGGGAGTTCCCCATAGAAATCTGATGTGTTCTGTTGAAAAAGGTCCATTTGTGCTGCAGAGGCAATATCATCATCATTATGCCTTTAACATGCAAAGGTCTTGTGCTAAGTGAATAGCATTTCGCTTTGCAATAACCATATCTTGGAGGCCCTGTGGCAATTACACTAATGTGGTTTTGTACAGGCTAGCAACACAGGGTAACTCAAACAACACTGTCTATGGTTAGTAAATTAAATCAGAAGAAGGTTGGACTGGACAGTCTTTCTCATTCTCCCCTCCTTTTGTGACAAAGAGCCTTCTTTCGGATCAGCTTTGAGAGATCTATTATTGTGAGTGGAAGGACTGCAATGCTGATGATCCTCAATACACTTCACCCATCTAGTTATGCTCAATATTGCAATGCATAATGTATAAGACTCACACGAACAAGATCAGGACAAATTATCATTAGGAAGAGTGCTGCATTAAAATTGGATTATTACAAGTCTTCTGGAAAATATAAGGCAGTAATGGTATTAAGTTATTGACAGTGTTGTCACTGCATGAATCAGTCAATAATGTTTCTCAATTTTTTTTCAAAAAATAAAGTATTTCACAAGTTTTTTGAATGGATGAATGTAGTCGCTCCAAAGTTAATTTCATGGGTGTTAATTTCGATTTTGTCCTTTATTTATGTTGCTTAATTATATAAGCTTTGCCAGCTAGTTAACTTTATCGGATGTCTTCCAGCAGGGACATTACGTTCACATTGCATTACATTTATGTATTTGGTAGATGCTTTTATCCAAAAGTGCATTCAAGATTTGATCAGTATGTATGTTCCCTGGCAATTAAACCCATGACCTTGACATTGCTAATTCAGTGCTCCTCCAATAAAGCTACATAAACACATATTTTTTGTTACCAGCCTGATCTTGCAGGAATTCACAACTATTTTACAAGGTTATTTAATTTATATGAATTCATAGAATCTGACTTGAACAAAAATGTGCAAATATTAGAAAAAAGCAGTAATTAAGTCAACCTAAAGTCACTCCCACAAAAGCAAATTGTACCAAAACTTATGAATCATGCAATTTCATGTGATTTAGCCACCTTGTAAAATAGTTACCAGTTGCCATGAGAAAGTGTTGACATTTCCAACACTTTTTGCTTCTACTCAAAGCTCGACTTGGCCAATAAATTCAGACACACTGTTCAGACACTACTACATTTTAGACCAAATCAATGTCTGTCAATCAATGTCACTTCTCTTGATTTTCTCCATTGCAAATTTGCTGATGATCGGATCATATAACTATAGAAAATGGGCCTGATGCATCAAGGCAAGAGCCAGTGCTTTAGTGCAGAAGCAATCAGCCGACAGCGGATCTATTCCTGCGGCACGGTCACTTAGAGCTCACGGGCTTGCGTTGGACGGATGTGGATTTGACTGTACAACCAGTAGACTGATTGATAGGGTTGACTAGACTTGAATCTAACATTTGTGTTTCGGGAGCTCAATTGGTAAGGGACTTAAATTTAGTGTAAAAGTGTCTGTCAAATGCATAAATGTAAATGTAAACATTTCTACCCTCAATCTCTCTCTGTTTTAAAACATTTAATTAAAAATATATTAAACTTGGCCTTTAATTATAGAAGATTGAATGTGTTCGTGAAAAGAAAGGTTTCAGTTGTTTGTTCTGCATAGATCAACATTCTTGGAGATTATGAAATATCAGTTCATTAAAGGTTGTGCACAGGGGTAGTGTAGCAACGGATTTCATGTCGCAACATCACTGCTGACAGCACACTGGAGAGAACTTGATTTAGATGGCAGGCTCCCAGGAAGTTGTGTTAATATATGTGATGGGAAAGAAACATCTCATCTTCCTCCACAGTGGCACATGCAATAATTACATGTCCAAAACAGTTTATTAATCTGTCTGTTTATTAGTGAGTATTTTGGATAGATCACGATTCTGTTCTTTCTATAAAAATAGCTTGGAGACCTGTGCAGGGTGTCATATTGCGTAGGTTGTTTTAAACAAAAGCATCTGGCAAATGTATAAATGTAAATGTGACCATTGCCCCTTTTCATTTTACTTTGCTATTTGGTTAATTTGTGATATTATTGTACATTTATAAAACACAAAAAAACGTGTGGGTGATTTCGCATCATGAGTTTAATCTTGCCCCTTGAGTTAGATTCATTAAATCGGTTTTGACCTCTGCCCTGTCTCTGCTTTTTCCTGAGGGCTTTCCAGAACAGAATTGTATTTCCTGTTGCCATATTGTGACACATTTGCTTGCTAATTAGGGTTTGAAAACTGTTCTTCATAATCTACAAGCACATGCACGCTTGAAAAACAGTGCTTGAAGCTTAGTGGTGATGGCATCTGTCAGACTTCTCCTTTCTTGCCATTAGTATGACTGTGGAGCTGATTAATAGGGTAGTACAATGTTACTGTATATAGTGCAGCATATCTAGGAGGGATGAAGCAAGAATGTGGCGAAATAATATTGTAACTTTTTGTCACTATAGGGCATCTTTGGGATTCTTTGTGTAGTGTACTACAAACACATTTGTTTCACTTCTGCCTGTATTAGACTTTGGTGGATGTTTGCTTTTATATTTTTAGCTTGTCCTGAGTAAGAATTTTGGCCAACAAATTGAACAAAATATTGATTTTTTTTTTGTGTCAGGATGTTGATAAAGTATTGTGAGGCAAAATATTGCTGTTTTGAAATATCATTCTCTCCACCTCAATATTAAATGGTAACATTTTCTCCATTTGCAATTAATTAAAAAACAAAACTGACAACAGCAGGTTGCCAAATCATCTTCTTACTACTTATTGCCACCCGGTTCAGGATTTATACTCTTGACATCAAGTTGGCATCTAACTGTATTTATTGTGGTGATGAAATGCTGAGGTTAGCTGTGCCATGCTCAGACTCTTATTCAAATAAAAATACACAGTGTTGGAAGGTGAAAGGGAGAAAAGTGTCCAAGTGGGAATTGTGGGGCATGAAACAAAACTAGTCATGTCCTCGTCATGCCAGGGGAAGTCAAGTACAGGCAGTGCAGCAAGAACAGTTGGTCCTGTTCACAGTCTTTGGGCAATCTCAGTATGTCATAACTAGATTTCAAGGACACAAACACAATCGAAATTAAGAAATCGCAGGTGTTCTGGTTGCTTGCAGGCTGTTTACAAGCTTTAGGTGTCTGTAAAGATCTTCTTTGATAGGGCTTGAATTCCTCCTTCATAGCAAGCATCATTTTTTAGTATAAATGAAAGAAGGTCTGAGGCCATGCAGAATAGCATTACATTTTACTTGTACTATTTCTGCAGCATATACTATATTATGCATACTGTGCATGGATTTATTATGCGGATTTGATGGTAATAAAACTAATTGTGGGTTGAATTACATTCTGATACATGCAAATGTGAGCTATTGAGAAAAGATATAAATTATAAATTTTTGTGTAATTCACAAGCACTTTCAACAACTTGCGTCTGCAAAACGCAGTCGAGCACGATTCCTTCCTACACATCTACTAAAAACTCTACTGTAAACATTTTCAGGCTTTGTGTTGCCATCAAAAGACTGGCAGGTAAGCCCTGCTTTCATCTAGCTATACTCTCACTACATTATGGCTTTTAGATGCTCTTGACTCTTAGGCTTCTCAGGGGAGGAGGATGTTCAATGAACAACCAGTCAGATAAGAGTATGTGTTTTCTTTCTATTCCTTTCCAAAGTGCAAGTGTTGCGTTTGTGGATTAAATCACGGTGCATTCGTAAAACGGCTGTCCATGCACTGTGATCCCACAGGAAACGTTTGATTTATAAGCTTCTCTGCCTTTGTCTTATGCAATACTCCATCTCCTACTCTCACTTTCTCCTTCTGCCAGCATCTCCCACTTCAGATGAATGAAAGGTATGAGGAGTCAACCGTCTTTGTAGCTCTAGTGGTTTTTTGTCATCCTGAAAGTGCTGTGGACATCTTATGTTGTAACAGTCTTGAACACCCACTGATTCTCTACTGTGATATTTGTTTAGTTTGCTGGAAGTTTTCCAAGAACGTTCAAATATATTTTATCAATAAATTTATCATTTTATTTATCATATTTAAAATATGCCCGTTAAATTACCATGGTTTTATTATAGTAAAATTGTTAAAAGATTGTTGAGTATTAATATAACCACAGTTTTACTATAAATATAATAGTTAAACTATGATATATGTTGCAAAATCTTTGTTAATTTGTGGTTACGATGGTTTCATTATACAAAATATTTATTTGTAATAAAACCATGGCTAATTTCTGTGGGTCTCATAATTGTTTCTAGTAAATAATAATAAAATGTCATGTCATCTACAAAATCATTTTCTGTGTATTAAAATCGTATTTGGAATATTTTGTAAGATGATTTTATTTATGTAAATATACTGTGTTAATGATTACTATAATACAATTTTCATTGATTGATCTAATGCGTAACACTGACTGCCAAATTTTTTATGTATGACAGTGGCATATTTTTTGTTGTGGTGTTTGGGCTAGTTTTGATTGGCCATTGGGTGGGTTTTGTTACAAAAACTTGGCAACCCTGTACTAGATCACGTTTCAGAGTACACAAGCACCATTTTGATGTTCTTGGCTCTAAATTGCATTGTCTCTTAATATTCCCTCAAAGTATGAGTTGTGGTGAGGGGAGGAATGCCAAAACATCAGCTTTATACATTGTTAGTTAATTTTCCTGCATGGCTGTGTACTGTATTTATTATAAAAAGTGAAATGACGTGACACAGACAGAAAGGGACTGTGTCTTCAGAGCTCCTGCCCATTCTCAAGCTCATCTGCGGCTTGACTAATTATGGCCTACAGCATTAGGCCAAACAACAAAGAAATTTCCTAAAGCAGTTACACATGACAGGCATTGTCCTACCCCGTTTGCTGCTGCTGCTGCTGATCGATGGACTTCTTGGCAAATTTACATAGCTAGATTTTAAGAAAGTGTGAATAAACAGTACAGTTATTGCTCCTAGGAAAAAAAAGAGTCCTTTATGTCAGATGTTTCTGCAGCATTGTGCCAGAGTTGCTGTAATACATATTCCTCTTCCCGGACTGGCTCCCCAGTGATCACGCAACAAATATGTTTAATGTAATTTATTCTCGGCTGCACAAATAAAGGTTTAGCAGGATAGGCATAAGACACATTGGTTTAATATTACTTGGTGTTTGGGAGCAATCACTTCTTGTTAAAATGAAGGCTGTCACTTGTAATGTGCTGTTCGATATCATCATTGACTCTTGAAGTTCTTGAAGGTACAGAAATATCATAACGTATGATTAAACTTGTCTTTCTATGTCAGGGGTGCACAAGTCAAAGAAAGTCAAAAGAAATACAGATAGACAGTTTTCCTTTGTCAGAAAAAGCCATGCATATTGCCATGTAAAGCAGTTGGGATGTGAAAACCTACACATTTTTTAAAAGTAGGTTGGATTTAGTCGGAATAACTTGTGAACTACTGTTGTTGGTCCTAAGGATGTTGATGTTGGTCAAGCAGTCATACTTGTTTTTTAAGAGGCAAGTTTAAATCGATAATTGAATGCATGAAACGGCACAGAAGAGCTGCTGAGCTGAAAACATCAGTTCTTACTCATCATATTGCCTGCTGACCGTTAATCTAAGCTATTTACTGCAATGTCTATGATGAATGAATGTAAGCATTCAACTTAGTGCTCGTTGCACTAATTCAGCACAACATGCAGCTTGTGGTGCACCAACAATTGCCTCATGCGCTGTGAGCTACAGATAACTCCAGACTGATTTGGGTTGCTTGGATGTTGACATGGTTGTTTTCCTGTAAATAGCTTGAAAGTGCAGTGTAAATCTTTGGCTCATTACACATATGCAAGTATATTTTACAGGAGAGGATGTGTTTCGTTGTATAACCTGCAGTTCTGTATCCACCCTTAAGCAAAAGAACAGCAAATGTTGCAAGAGCTCAAGCAGAATGGCTTCCGGACCTGTGCCGAATTAAATGATCGAGCTCTTAATTGGGGATTGTTGAGTGTTATATGAGTCTCGACATTAATGCTGTTTTTGATGATGCTGTGGGATACGCACATTGCTGGTAGGGCTTGCTCGTGGCGGTCCCATCAATGGTTATTTCTCCTTGTGGAGCAAAAAAACTCTGAGTTGACTCTGAGTCATGCAATTCTGCACTCTGACAGCTAGCTTTGCTGTCCACTTTTATTACATTTGCTTTGATTTAACAGGATTTGCAGACAACTTATTTTATGTCTGGATTTATGTCTAGCCTTGAAAATTAAGACACTTCCCACCCCCAGTCCTTGCCATTTTGATGTTACAGGATTACGAGCTGAGGAAACTTCAGCTATGCTGTGTTTTAAACTTTTAGTCTTCAGCCTGTTTTACAGAAATTTGTACTTAAAAAGTACTTAAAATACGAAACTGCTTCACGTTTGTCTGCGCATCATGCCATTTTTGCAAATTTCAGAGTTCATGAGATGTATTTTTTGAGGGCAAGTCTGGTACTTTTACATTGTACAGTCTGACATAAAATACAGTCTTTTTTCTGTTTTTCCCAAGATTACGCTAAGGTCATAAAGTACAATCTGACAAGCAACAGTCATAAAGCACAGATAAAGTAAATCACACGGCTTTATGCACTGCAGAGTTCTGCATTGTAACCCTGTTAATGCTTCAGTTCTGCAGTGGTATCCCATGTTGCACTGCTTTTGTATCTGCTGTCCTGGTTGTGTTTAAGTGTTTTGGCTCAGGCTTTATAGCTGTGACTTAGATTACCTCCTAATGACACCTGAACTGCAGAAAGAGGATACTGACCACTTTGGAGCCTATTAGAGGGCCAACTAGGGGCATGTTTGGCCACAAACCACCAGGTCTATATGATTTTTGTGTTGTTAGATTTGAGAGTCTGTTTGGATCAAATAAAAAAAATAAAAACCCTTACAAAGTTTTCTAATGCAGTATAGGAGGGAGAACCTGAGGACTGGACTTCAAAAAACCTGTTTTAAATAGCAATATTTTTCAGAAAACTCAAGTCATTCAGAGTGTGTCATCGTACTGAATAGGTTTCAATATGGACAATAATGTATAGAGTCAGATACAACCTTAAAGTATGTCATATCACGCACGACTAAATCCATCTAATATCTCTCATTTAGCAGTTGAATGTCATTCATTGCAGGTATTGTGTGTTCACATTCAAACAAACTTGCCCTATGCACTGTTTAGCTGTATGAACGCTAGCCAAGAGACAGGATTAACCCTCGTCCCCCCCAAAAAAGATGATACAAAGTGCTGTGTGTATTTTTCATATGAGACTTCAACCCAAAACATCAATTTTCAATCAATAGCCAACAAAATCTCATTAAAACATTATACTTCGTGCTGTGGAAATTAGTTCTGGATGACAACTTTGTGATATGTCAGGACGGATATCTGTCTTGCTCAGCCGTGCAGAAAAATGTTATTTAAAGCTGGAAATTGGAGTCGTACAAAACAGAAGCCTTGCACTAAAACCGGGTAGAGAGAGAGTAATGAGTCGTACATTTTAGGATTTTTTTATGATATTACTATATACCAGAAAAAAGCTTAGAAGGGTTCTTGGCTTTATAATGCTTTTTCACATGTTTGAATGAACCTGCACTGTAAAAATGAAAGGTGTTTCAGATATTTTGTGGGTGCTCAAGGAACCTTGAAATGTTTTCCAAGTGCCTAAAAAACTCTTCTTTTCACAATTTGGTTACTGGTGGAATTATGATCAGTCTTTGTAGTTCTTGCAAAAAACTTATGGGATCCTTTAGGCACTTGAAATTCAGATCTAAAATTCAAGAAAAAAAGGTTGAGGTCTCCTGACAGGTCTGCCAGAAAATACAAGGAAACAGAATCACTATTCATCTTCACATTTATGCGACATGTTTTTTCACAGAAATAAAGACTGCCATTACTGTTGGAAGGAATATTCATGATTAGAAACCGTTAGATAGTTTCTATGTGAGGATAGGAATATATTTAGACTTCCAATTAAACAAATTCAATAAATTCACCAGGCAGTGACGAGTGTGATAAATTAATAACTGGCCCCTGTAAATGCATTACGTTGTATGGTACTGTGGGTTGTTTGGGTTTCTAAATGCAGGGTATCAGTTGCTGTTGGTGTTAGAAATGTGTTAAATTGGTAATGCAATGCAGACTTTGTAAATTTTGTGTTAGCTGCCGCAGTCTAACTTTGTTGTGTAGACCTCACACAGTGCGTATCATATTAAAAATATATCATTACCATAAATTTGTAATTCCACTTCACAGTAATAGTCTTTAAATTAAACCATAAACAATGATGACATGATTATTCAGTTATTTACTGCTTCAGAATGAGTTTAACTTCTGAGGTCTGCAGGTTCTTATCTGAACAGTATTTTCCAGACACTAGTACTGGCGGTGGATCAACTGCATTATTTAGACTTGTTGATTAAAGTCATTCATTTTGAAACTATTGCAATTTACACTGACTAACTGTAATACTTCTCTTTAACTACGTCTTTGGGAAAATAACATCTAGGCCTATAATATATGTATATATATATATTAATGCAGTAAAGTTTGACAACACAGCTTGACAAAACAATACAAGTTCATATTTGCTTTATTTATTCTATTTCAATACATATTGGATTCACCGTGCAGCCTTTTCTTTTCCCTTGATATTTATAAGTCCCTGCTTATGAATAGTAGAAGGCCGCTGCTTATTGATTTACGGTGCTTTTTCACAACAAATTTGCATGACTAACACCTCAGAGACTGATGAAAACTGTCGGAGAGTGTCAGATTTTCAAAGCAAACATGGAGAATATTGGTATTGATCCGCTCTTCGGCAGGCTTTTATCTGGAAGTAGCTTAATACCATGACAGGAATAAGAGACTTCAAGGATGAGAAAAAGAGCAGAAAGGGCCATTACATGGTGGTTTGTGAGCCGAATCAGATTTATCCTCATGCTCTCAAGAGGGGGATCTGTAGCACCTTAAAGCATGACAGATAACTTGCTGTATGCTCATTTCGTGACAGTCATTACGAAAGTCATTGCACCAATAGGCCGCTATACCCATCCTATTTGGATTTGTTCGCTCACAACAAGTCGGCTTCTATGCTATCGTAATGTAGGTCTGGTTTCTCAGATATCACCTCTGTTAAGTTGATTAGTCTGAATGAAATGGCCAGTACTTCATATAGCGCCTGCTTAGCATGCAGCCATAGAGTTACCATAGTGCAAATTCTATTTGTTAACTATTAATAATTCATTTAAATTAGTATTTTTTTTTCTAGACACAAACTATGAATAAATTAATGGCAACACGTTTTGTGCCAAATATTCCATTTACATCTGGAGTCTGTAATAATACGGCATAACCGCAAAACATTTAGGAAGACTTCGTGCTGTACATCATTGTCATTTGTATTAGTTGTAACATTGTGTCAGGTGTTGTTATGTGCGGCTAATGAATCCATTTACAACAGGCCTTCTGTTTGAAAAGCAGGAATGTGTTGCTTTGAGAGCTGGGGTTTCTGAAGCCTAATATTATGTATCGTCTGTTTGATTTCCTGTGTGGGTAAGATTGATGAATACAGGAGGCTGGTTGGCAGGCCAATTCCCCCAATGCTCCATTCATCTATAAAGGTTCTGTTTTCTGAAGCTGCCATTCAAACGTTGAAGGCTTTGTTTTGTTTAAAGAGGAGTGAACAGATGAGAAAAGGTGCTGGGCAGGTGGCACTCATCAGAAGTGGCTCTGCATTTGCTTGACCAATTATGTGACTCGTTTAATCTCGAGTCAAATTTTGTTGTCACATCTACACATTTTGTTTTGCACATTCACTGGTTGGAGGTGGAGCAGTGACTGTTTCTGACATTTTTAATTGATTCCTTGTAACAGATTGCAGAAGGAAAAGCACTAGTACACTAAGAACATAAGCTATTGTCATAGACTGAATCAGAGCCCATCTGGTGGCAGTTATTTCTGTTAATAATTTAAGTGCAGGTAAACCTTAGAAAAACACAGATTTAACAATAACTGTGACAACTGTGACAATTGTCAGTTCTTTGCTTTGAGAATAATTTCATTGGTCACTGCTATGACCTGCGAGCAACTGCCAGTTTTCATTTCAGACATGTCAGAGTTTGTCTGTGAGTCAACACACACAAACCATTAACCTAGCAGCAAGTTAAGGGGTAGGTCTCTTAATGAGAATTACCGCTGAAAAAGTTGGCCTCCAATTCTCAAACAACTGTAAGTGAAACTTGCGACTTGGGTGCCAACTTTGTCTTTGAGATGCTAGATAATCAATAACTGATTCTGTTCTGTGTTGGTTGAAACCCAGGTGGAAATATGGAATTACTGAGATGTGTGAACCTCTCACTTGTTCACTGATCCACATCAGCCATTTTGCTCGGTGACTTCAGTGAATAAGAAAGTGCTGGAGTTGACAGGCAGACAGGAAAATGGTGCACTCCTGTCAGGTCCTGCACGGACTGTTTGTGTGACTCTGGGTCTGAAATGCAATCAATGGCATAAACTTATGCAAATTTGACACATTTAAGTGCATTTTAAGTACTGCCATGTTATCCTGCTGGGAGACTGACAGGCCATAGATCAGATAGAACCTTGACGCTGAGCCCAGATCTCTTTGGGTAACCGGTAATGCAGAAGCAGGGTGATGTGACTGCTGGTCCGCATAGGTCAAGGCTTTTGAAGATCTGTTTTATGCTCGGGGTGGTGGGTTACAATTGTTGTTTTTAGATTGGCATCATGACCGGGATGACTCCATTGAGGCTGCCTTCACCCTGAGCCGCCCCTTTCAAGAACATTATTAGCACAGCATAGGAATGGACTGATCTCTGAAAAGAGTTCTGTCTTTAGGCAAACTGGCAGTCCTGATACACCAATACGGACAGAGAGTGTCCAGCATGATCCCCTTTGGATTGTAACCTGGGGAAGAGATGTTGTTACAGCAAAAGGTGAAAATGATGGTCAACTAAAGCAAAACATATCTGTAACTAACACGATGAAGGCGTGATATCGCACTGGCTTTGTCTTCTCTCAGGAGTCTCTGATTGCTCTTTCCACTTGGATGGGCAGCCAGAGCAGCCACTCATAATTAAAGACCAGCTTCTTGTTTAATGTGGCTGGCCTCTTGAGCCACTCCCAGCTGCTGTTGAAAATGTTAGCATGCCAGCTGTGTGCCTCCGCCACGATCTCCCAGGCATCAGGACCAGGCATCCAGTACACGTCTAAACAACCGTTGTAGCCCTTCGCACACCTGTTTACTCACTATCAATCACAATCTCTTTGAAGCGAAATTCACATTGGCAAGTTCCACCAGACCGTTTGGGTTTGATCTGCTGCGGCTTTGGGCCGTGGAGATCAATCCCGCCTTCGCTGTAATCGCTTTTAAGGGTCTCTCTCAAGGGAGGTATTGTTTTAGCTCACGACCTACCTAGAGTAATTAATTTATAGCTAGTCTTAATTAAACTTTTGAATTGTAGCCATTTAGTAGTGTTTGCTGTTCTGGTTCTGTCTATCTATATCCCTTTTTCTGCATTTCTTTCTTTCGGTCTTCCTACCTTTCATTGGCCACACATTATTATGATAATGGCCAAAGTGGTCTCATCAGCAATGTTCAGGCTGTATTCATTGGTTTCTGTGGTTCTTGTGGTTTCAAAACAGCATCATTAAATCCAGTAAATTAATTGTCTGGATTGCAGTGCACAGTGGTAAATGATAAACTTGTTTTTCTTGGGTCACTGGTGAGTATGACACAAAAAGAAGCTTGATCACTGGATAACAATGGCTAAATCTGATGTCTACCAGATTAATGATAAGACCTATTGAGGAGAACCTATTATTACTTATTACGAAAATATAATGGACCGGTTTGAGACCAAGACTCTTATGTATTAGGTGTTCACCTAGTTTATCTCAAGGGTAGGATTGGTGCTGCAGTACACCGCTAGAGTCAGCTGTCAGTGCAGATGGTGCATGTCAATCAAAGCAGCCTCATTAATAACCATTAAACACCTGCACATCAGGTAAGGATTGAGTGAGAAACGTTATGATGATGTCCGCCTAAGCGTTTAACAAAGTGTAAAAGCACACTTTTCTATTCAAGAACATTCTTCTATGAAGATTAGCCAAATTACACAACATTGACAAATCTCTTTTCTTTGTAGCAGTGCCGCAGCCTCGCATTAATTCTGCCTCCCAGTGTGCATTTGGACGGCAGCACCCTCCAGCAACACTTTCTTATGCAGGGAGAGTCACTCTTCAGCTTGATATATCACCAGCCCCTATGCCATCTGCACACCAACATCCACACATGCTTATTCGGGTCTTTCTGTTTGGTTTTACTTTCACAGAAGTGGTATCTCAGTCAGACTTTGTTTTTGCACTTTGTCACCAGGTTTTTATTTTTGCTTAGAATTATGTTTGCTGTTTCTGCTTAATGCGGTCACATTACAGTTTTTACAGCACTGTATTTTTTATGATTCAGTGCCTAATTATTTTTTTGAGTGTACAAAATTTTTCCACAGCGCAGATGAAAGAAACTAATGAGAATGAGTACTAGTGAACTGTTAGTTCTGAATGCATTTTCGAACCTTTATGTAGATGGACAAAATAGCATAGGATTATACATTTATGAACTAACCGAAAGTAGTAACCTCTTCATAGGTTATGGCATCTTGTCTTAATCGTATATTTAGGTGCAAAACAAGATATAACTTTCCTGTCCTTCGATGTGACACATTTACATTCTGAAATTATTTACCCTAGCTTTAAAATGTAAATTATTGTGATATAAGATTTTTAAATGTGCATTTTAGACAAACTAGAGAATGCACACTACATTTCTAACAACAGAATAAATATAAAGGTAATATATGACTCCACATCTGTTGCACTTGGAGATGTGGTTATAAAGAGCTATTTTGCACACGTCCTATTAAAAGTGAAGAATTTGAAGGTGAAAAGAACCTTCTGCCTTCATTCATGGAAGAGCAGAAAGTGAGTGAGTTTGACAGCTGGAGCTCGCTGCGCTCTTCAGAGAGAAAAACTTCGACTGAGGTCGAAGCAGATGAGTTCAGTATGCAGAACAGCATTAGTGAAACCTCAGGACAGGAAAAACCCAAACTCTGCAATCACAGACCTTCATGATTGGATAATTCATTTATGATTAGCTATCAGTGTGTTTAGGTTGTGCATGTGTCACATCTCAATTTGTTTGCATCCGCTCTTAAAGTGTTGCATGCTTAATAAGTATATAAGATAAAAGTAGAAAAGTTCTTGATGCTAATTAGTCAATGCAGAAAAAAGAAATAATACAGTAACATCCATGGCCATGTGATTAATTCTGTATACTGTGTCTATTTGAAAGCAACTTTATATTGTACCTATATAACTTTTACCTTAGTTTACAAGGAAACAACTATAATATATGATCACAGACACCGGGTTCTTATCAGATGCAGTGTGAAATGGAATTTTTTGTCCTGTCGTCTGGTTGTGACTGCAAAAAACAGATGTATATTAAATTAGTTTTTTGTATCACACCGTGTATATGCTGTCAGCCTAAAAACATTAGGGAAACTACTTAACAGGCACAGTGAATGTCTTAAAAAATGAATAGACTCGATAGTGTTGCATCTTGTTTCTGATTTCTATAGCTACTATCATACCTGGTAATGAAGAAACATAAAGTGGTTTACCGTTTAATTCAAATGAGATGGATTGCAGCTTCTCTTCTGGTGATAGAGCTCTGATAGATCGCCTCTTGTTTCAGTGCCTCTCCATCACATTGTTTTTCATCTTTCACACTTTTATCACATGTGCTACAGATCATAAATACCACAGTGTCAAATCTCAAGTCACGACAGAAAAGATGAAGACCCCATTAATGTCAAGACAAGGGAGAACGCCTTGATTTTCAAAAGAGAAAGAGCGTGATAAATGTCCTACTCCGCGCACAGGTTCATTAGTATGCCGCACCACATCTGTTACCTATAGCAAGGTTATAAATACCTAAAATATACACCCTTTCGTTTGCTGTCATAATTGGCAATAACCTTAAAAATGTCCTTTAACATCTTAACTAATTATACTCTGTTCTTTTCTAAAAGTAGGTACGTCTGACGAGAATTAGTTTTCTCATGCCGCGTATAGGCTACCGCATGGTTTTTTTTTTGCCTGGCAGCTCGGAGCATGTGGCTGTTTTCAGCAGAGAGCCGCGTGTTTAGTGAACATAAATCTGTTGGAGTTTGGTGGTTCAGACTGCCGGGCCGCAGTCGAGGCTCTGGAGGATACGACTTTACAGCGTGATGAGGCGCAGTGTGATGGGCCGATGGTGTTTAAGGAAATGAGCTCGTGGTTGGCGCAGAGTCCTCATAAATCAAAGAGCGAGTGAATAATTGGGCTGCGGATTGAAACCTGAGTGGCCATCGCCACAGGTATTCTGCGACATTGGGCTGGCAACTGCCATATATCACACACAGATGGAGAAACGGACAGCATGAGTGTTTGTGAGAGACAGTAGTTTTTGTGTTTTTTCTCAGAAAACATCACACTTGTTTAATACGCAGTTTGTGATTTATTGTGGCATTTACAGCTTTAAAATCAGTCGATGGCAAACGCTGTAAATGGTAATGGCAGTAAAGATCACAAAGCTACTAGAACGTTGTGTGCAGTTGTTTGACATCTGAGGTCATTTAAATATCTGACAATAGCCCTTTATTATCAGTTTGAAGGAACGCAGGAGTTGTACTGTACTCTCAAAGACACAAATAAATAAAGATTTAAGATTTATAAAAATATAATTTTTAACATTTGAAGATTATAAAAAACAGGATAAATATAATATATGAAATAGATTGTTTTGTGAATGTGTTATTTTATTCTTGCCAAATTTGTTTGTTATTTTTTTATTCGATTCAAATTTTTTAATTATCATTTTTCAATTTAATTCAACAAAATTTAATTTGGAGTTTGTAAATGAAAGTGTCTCAGATAACCTCTTTCTTCACATTAACCATAATAGCAACGAAACTGTGTCTATTCAAACTGTAATTAATCCACTAAAACCATGGTTACAATACTTTTACTGTATTAAAACCATAGTTTATTTAACTAAAATAGCATATAATAACCACTTACTTTTGTACCTTTTAGTAATTCATTTAATTATTTTATTTGATTTAGGTTTAAATACTATGTGCTAAACTGGATCAGAGAGAATGAGATTTTTGATTTTTGATGTGGACACATCAATAGCAGCTTTTTTGAAAGGTTGCTTCAGTTCTTCTGAAAGCGCGCTGAACACAAGTGGGTGCGAACTTCTTCACATCGTCTCTCTGCGGGCAGTTGCCAGCGTAAGTGTTTTTCCTTGATGAGCCATTTAGAAAGAAAAGAGGAGGAAAATGTGATCAGGTTGTGATGTGGCTCTCTGCTGTCTTGTGTCAGGGCCACCACAGGGGGAACGAATGAGCAGAGGTCATTCCTTCTCATCTAATAATATGCTGCAACCTATATCCACTGCATCACTGTTTCATGCACAGTTCCGATTTGGCAGACCTATATCATTAAAATATGTGCTGTTAGACGACGATGATGATGATGATGCAAAAAATGCTTAAAGCAATTTGGCAGACTGAGACTGCAGGTTCGTACTGTAATTCATATTCAGAACAAATCTTTTCTCGTCACAAAACCTTGTAATGAGGGACCTGCTAAACAGGTGCATGACAGTATTGTTTTCTAGATACCGTCTTCATTTCCACTCCAGACGGATAAATAGAAAATAATGGTGATTTGCAGAGAGAAAGCTACAATAAGATAGCTGAGCTGTTATCCAACATCTTGAAATTGACTCTTGGAGTCTCCGAGCAGGAGTGGGTGGTATGACCGAAAACCTGTTTCATGAAATTAGTCATTTTATTTAGTCGTAATGACATTTATATTGCCTTGTGGAAGTAAACTGCATAGATGAGAAGATGCAATATTGTAGTGATTTAGTTAGTCAATTAGAAACTAAGTGTTTAGAGTTCAGATGAGACCACATCCTTTTATACTTCGGTGTTTCTTTGTCTTAGGGCTGTTTTTTACTTTTATTATTTTTTATCTAGTTGTTCTCGACTGTCACTTGCTTTTTATGCTCTCATCACACGAATCCTTTGAAGTCCCATGGGAGAAGACTTGAGCACACATGAGCTCCTGTCTTCACCTTCTGAAACCTCCACATGAATAATAAAAGCTGCAGTCCGCTCATACGCTGGGGAACATTTCTTTGTCATCTATCCCCTTTCTTGTGGCCTCCGACTCGAGCAGATCCCTGGGTTTAGATGGGCTTTACCTCTGAGTTATTCATATACTGTACTGTACACCGCTGGGCTTGATCCGCATCATATTTGCAAGTTTTATTTATATATTTTCTGAGGTTCTTTGTTCTGTCCGTGCTTCACTGGTGAGGTGAAAAGTTTGGACGCAGAACCTGAACTTATTTCATCAGAATTGTCTTTGTGAAAGTATTCCATATATACCACGCAACTTGATGTTGACAGCAGCACTCCTCGAGTCCCCGGGGGAACATTTACACATTAAGCCGGTGCTTATGATTATACAGCCTGTTTAACTATGAACAATTTAAGCACAGAAAAGCTTAAATAACTGGCAATTATAAAGCTAAAGGAAAAGCCCCCAATCCTCTCCATCCCTTAAATATGCTAGTTAAACTCCAAAGGATTTTACAACACCAAAGGAGAATGGTTAAAAATCCCGAATCATGGCTACTCAGAGGGGTTTTTATTTTAATGGACTGTAAGACCTCTATATAGACTGGGTTAAACATTGCAGACTATGGCTTGGGCTTGTTTGCACCTTTCAAAATGGAGGGCAAAAAGACTATGATTAGGTTGAATGGCTGAAGTAATCATATTCCATATATAATGTAAATGAAGGTGAAAGTGCTTCTAGTCTTCATGAAGTTCATCACGAGAGAGAAAGACCGAACTGAATTTTAATGCGTGAGGCGAACTGAATAACATGACTAGGAATGGGAATTTAAAGATTCAGGTTTTGATTCTGAACAATTCTGGCTCACTGACTCTCACAACACTAGAGTTTAAATGTTGAGTTGTTGTTAACGTCTATGAACAAAACCTCCTCATTCTTGTAGCATGTCCACCCCAGCCCACTGTCTTTAACCTGCACTGAGATTGGTAACTCTCTCCAATTAGCAGGAAGTGTTCAGCGCCATCCGTCGGAAGGACGCACACATTTGAAGCCCTGCCATTTCAATCTACAGGCTGTTGTTGTTTTCATTCGCCAGACGGTACGTATCTGTCCGTTAGCCACATGTGTTTCATCACGCTTCTAATTGGATCAGATTCTGTCTTCACCGGTTTCCCTGCAATTAATTCACGAAGCTTTTTCTTTTTTTTTTCATAAGGAAGGAGAGGAAGGTGGGGATTAGAGAACAAGTGTGCATATTCATGAGGGCTCGCCCAAGATGTTGGATCGGGTTAGGTTATGAATATGAAGCAGGCACGGCGGATAGATGAGAATCACGGTGGCTTTTTGTAAAGCGTGTTGTTCAGTGACTTCGCTTCGGGCAAACCATATACAGTTACTATATTATTATTATTATGAAGTTTTTTTTAATATTGACAGTAAAATATTAATGTAGGTTGATCCTTGATTTATCCATTTGCTTTTGATTCTGCATTTGAAGAATGAACAATCAACATAACTTCTTTTAGATATATTTAGTCTTTACTCAACCTTTGTTAGCTTTTGTTGTATAAAGGTGATAAAAATGGTTTCATAAAATGATAAGGTTAATGCATTTTTGAGCTCGACTATGAAAGCATTTTACCCTCAGAATGAATTGTACTGATGAATCATCCACAGTACATTAAGAAAAAGATTATTAAGCATTATGTTTATTAAAGATTATTAGGATTAGTAAGCGTTATGTTTCCCAATGCATGTCAAGAATTCTTCTTAAGAATGGTTTGCACATGGTCTCATCTGATGATTTAGCTTATGTTTGTGGTTTTGTTTCATCAGTTAAACTCCTCGCTCCAAAGAGGCAGAGTGGGGAAACAATGGACTAATGCAATGCCAGAGCCATCGATTATGACACGGAAGAGCTCTCTAGGGTAGCAATGGCCAGGCTATTTGTTTGACAGGAAAAGACTGCAGGAAAGTCAATTACAGCGAGTGCTTGCTGCACATAGAGCCCAGGCAGCTGGCTGGACCCGATCTGGTCTCCGCTCTGACCCCTCGACCTCCCCAGGGCCCTGTTGTGTGTCACTGATTGCCAGAGTGTGCAAGACGTGGCACGTTCCATACATTCTAGGTCATACCCCCTACTCAAGATGAAGATGAAAAACCATTTTCAGACACAGAGTGGGAAACTAGATAGGAGTGAATTGTGACCATTGATAGCTTGATGTAATTTTGCTTACTCTGTGTGTGTGTTATTTGGGTCTGATTTAACAAAAATAAAAATAAGTTGAATCAGATGAAATATAAATATAAATAAAGTGTAAAGTAAGTCATCGCAAAAGGCAGTTTTGCCAGTACTGCACAGTCTATAAATCCATTCAAGTTTCATTGACATTTGGCATGTGGTTAGAAAAACATGTAGAAAAAGTGTCCCTAACCAGCTCATAGTGATTGAAAAAAATAGTTTTGATGATATGTAAATATTGAATTATTTGTTCTTTTGTGTTCACAAATCTAGCCTTCCTTTAGCCTGATCCAGGTTCTGTTGCCAAAAAATGACTTATAATGTCTCCCCTGATCTCTAATGGCATGTTTCTTTGGAGTGCGTACAATGATTTTTACATAATCACTATCATTTCAGAAGCAGTTTTTAAAGGTCATTGAGGGAAAAGTTATGTCTCTATGCTCAAGCTCAAAGAACATAAGTCATCAGAGAAAACATCTGCAGGTATGTCAAGTGCATCAAATTAAACATGAGAATTCCTGCGAGTTTTTTTTTTAATCTGCCTGTGCCTAAAGTGAAGTGTATGCAGATAAACTGCTTTAGTGTGGATTTATTCAACAGATTCAGATTAATGCAGTGGAGATTCTTTCAACATAATTAAAAATTGGTGTATTGGGATGCAAAATCCGTGATGGAATGTGGCAGTCATGCGTGTGTGAAAATACAAAAATGATGTTTGAACGCACGGCAGATGAGGGAAAGGTGGCTAGCAAACCTCATTAAATGAGGTGAAAATCAAATGTGGTGTAGAATTAAAGCTTGAAATTGGCTTTTCTTGTTGGGATCCTTGTTGTTGTTATTGTTCACAAAACGAAATAAGTAGAGTAAAGTAAAAAATGTGGATTTTGGAAAAAAAATAAAGAAAATTGCAAAAATCGTTTTTCATCAAGAAAGGTCTAATTTTAATGAATACTTAATGTCTAAAACACAGAGCATTTAAGTCTTTTATCCATCCATCCAATCATTCATCCATCCATCTATTTGTCTTTTTCATTTCTGCATGTTTCCATTATTTTAAGAAACAATGTAACATTAAAGCAGTGTTACTGATCCTGACTGTGGTTTAGTCAGAAGGAGTGCAGTTTATATTGGTATATTGGTTTGTAGTAAGGGTGTAAGCACCTCAGCATGAGGGTCAATAGCTAAACAGAGGAGTTTGAAGCTGAACTGATTTCATCTCTTTGGCTTTGAATTAAAAGCATTTTCTATATGTGTTTCAAGTTTCCGCTGCCTGCATCTACGCTTTCACTCTTCAGCTCTTAATCAATAGCGGTGCTGTGTTGTTGGTGTTCAGCTGGACGTTTGAACAGGCCTGTATGAGCATCCTGATTTGATCCGTGGGTTTTACATCCGTTGAGTATAGCAGTCTAGGGTAATGAAATCAGTTTCATTTGCTGCTTCTGCTTCACCCTTGAGGTGTACATGCCATCAAACCCTCTTTTGTATCCATAATTTACAGTACTGTATATGTAAGTAAATGCACTCTCTAGGAATAGGGAAAAACTGCATCAGTGATGTGATTGAAAGGGCGGACACGAGTCATAAAAATACACACTTATTCACACACACAGAATGAAATGAACCTATTACTATCGTATTCAAATTAATGGATTTAATCTCTCTAAATGCGCATTAAGTTCTTAATGTCACTGCTAATTATCACACCGTTTATATGCCCGAGGGTCTGCAGAACACTTTCACCATCACTTCATTGTTTGGGTTTTTCTCATGTCTGAGGTTACAGGCTCTGCTCACTGTATCGCTGATGTCATGTCAGCTGATGGCCCGCAGGCAAGGGTTCCATTATTACAAAATAAACTCGGACCGCCGTATTAAAACCTAGCCTGTCTCTGTCACTCCCGGTCCAAGGCTACACGATACAACCGCTTTCAGTAATATCCAATTTAAATGCTTGCAGGTGGCACGGCAAATGTATGCCCATTTCCATTCACTTATTTGTTGCCCATAGAGACCACTGTTTTCTTAGCCCGTGCATGTTCAGAGGGAAGGAAATATTAGGTGTCTGTTTTTTTCTTGTTCTCCAATCTCTTTCTCTGTAATAACAGAGCTGTGATTTGTGGGGCAGGTATAATTACCGTTGGATTAACCGGCCACCTGCGAACAGGCTTGAACATCAATGCCAAGCGTTATGTCTGAAGAGCTCTTTGTGCATGTGAACGAGCCGGGTACAAGGCCACATCGATACCATTCCTGTGACGCACCACCCTCAAAGTCTCCCTCCGCTTTGTCTTTCGTGTGGATTGTTGCTCATTTATGGATTGAAGAGCTGCTGTAAATTTAAGCAGAGGTCACCTGTTTGTCTGTCACAGCTCTGCTGCTCTTTAGAGAACCGTTACCAGTGTCCCATCTTCTTTTGTGTGTGTGGTATCCGTCTCCATGCCTTTTTTCTTTGTGTCGGCCTGCGTTTCACTCAGTTGATGGATCACCGTGGCTTGTGGCTCTCAGGCAACCTTGAAACTATAAGCTGTTCTGTTTCAATATAAGTTCTGACTGGGGATTTGATGACATTGCCTCACCTTTGGGAATTGAAAATGAGGAAAGAAAGCATGTGTGTTTGGGTGTATGTGTGTGCAGGCATCAGAGTTAAAGATTCACCAGTTTTCCCAGTTTGTATTTTGTTTTTTGGATTGATTTTTATAGTTTTACATTTTTTACTTAGAGACCGTTTGCATTTCAAGTATTTTGTCAAATATATTTCCTGCTTTTTAATAAATGTGTAGTTTGGATGATTTAAACTATTTTGATTACTATTTAAATTGCTACAATACCATACAAATACCATACATGAGTTCTAGATGGATGGATGGATTTTGATGAAGATGGATGTAGGTGTACATATATGTAGATGTATATGTAGATCAGTTTTCATCTTTGTAAAAATATCTCTTAAATAATATAATTTTGTTTCATTGCTCTTCTCTTCTTCACATCTATGACTGTGTCAGCCTCTTCATTTTTCTCTGATGTTTTTTATGAGGGTTTTTTCTTATTCAGTGCTTTTCTAACCTATAATTTTATAAAGCCAAATTGGCTCAACATGATGCAAGTCCTCATGTCTTTTGAAATCTTGCCTCAGCAAGCTCCACATCTGAGTCAAAGAGATCTCATTAAGCCTGGAGTGGATGTGCTGTTCAGGTTATCAGGTTCACAGTGACTTGTTGAAAATAGGTATGGATGTCACACACACAAGAAGTCAGTGAAAGATGAGCGTGTTCTCCAGTCAGACCTGCGGCTCTTCCTCTTACTGTGAACAGTCGGAGCTGCCATAACCTGCCGCCCCCCGAGCTGAATATCGGCCAATCAGGAGTGATGAACTGAGTGAATGTCAAAGAATCCTTTTTGGTAATGTAGAGTTCACATTGACGTCTCGCTGTGGCTCCAGGCGGGGTCTGTGTTTTTCATTTTCTGTGCTTTCATGCATCTTTTTCCTGACAAGATGCCTTTACCGCCCACCTCACATTTCTCCTTCAGTGTTCTTTACTAAATAACAGACGAAGGGTCAACAATGAATCAAACAGTAAACAGTTGGTGTTTGTGCTTTAACATCCATGAGTTTGGAATATTTGATGTGTCAGTTTACTGTTGGATGGAGTCCCAGGCCAGAGGAGACATTGTACAAGTGGGTCAGAATGACTTTGCCTGATTTGTTGTGACTGAGAACAGGGAACAGAACAATATCAAATTGCTTATTATATGAAATTGGATTGTTACACTTCTGTGGTTACATTTATTTGTCAACAGTTTTGTTTTAATAATCATAAAAAATGTACATGAAAAATTGGTTTTCTACTCCCAATCGATTTACGGAGGAATACATTGGAAATTAAGTCGCTCCTTCCTGTCAGTCTTAGTGAGCAAACATCTGTCAGTCCACAACAGCATGCAAATCTTGAAGAGGATGGAAAATATTACCATCAAAAGCCTGTGATGTCCAGACCTGTGAGCGACAGAAGAAGGATTATAGTGCTGTCAGAAGAAGACAGAAGAGGGATGACAAGCATTTCTTTCTGCCTTTAACACAATCTGAGGGAATATCTAAGACTGAAAAGAAAAAATGGGGAAAACGGTACAAAAAGACTTCACTTTGACAGGATGACTATTCTTGTGGTGGCTTTTGGCATTTGTTTTTTTTATTTGAAACACAACAGGAAGTGATGGCTAGGTTAGAGAATGGGATGGAGGACAATGTCTCAAAGGGATGGTTCCATTTAAAAAGTGAACATCATTATGTCCTCGTCGGAGCAATGCACTTGAATTTAAGTAAGTACGACGTTATTGTGACATGTCACAATTTATTTTAAACCTTTAAATTTAAATATAGTGTTATGGTGTTTTGAATTTAGATTTCTGTCAACTTATTTACTGGGTATTTGTGTGGCTTTTGGATGAAACTGCACAAATAGCTTTTGTGATTTTGGATAAAGGTGCTTGCCATTTTAAATAATTTTTTTATTTAAATTTATTGGCAATTCCATGCAAATTTCAAAAAATTGTTTCTATCAAAGGTTTTGTATCATACTGGTTAGATGTCAATATTTTAAAGTTTTTTTTGTTTTAAAGCATGTTTAAAGCATGTTTTTTTATAGTCAACTTAAGTGCTGTTTTCAGAATTGTTTTTAGAAAAGTGTGTTTTTTGCCACATGTATATTCCCTTTTAAAAAAAAAAAAAAAAAAGATAATTTGTACATGAACTGATATTTTTTGAACCTCAATTTTGTGAAAACCTGCCAACAGGGCTTTAGTAAAATAACAGATGTTTCAACATATTGCTAATAAATACATTTTGTGAATTTATATTTTAAGTTCTGACTGAACATCGATAACTCTGGAAATGTCCAAATCTAGAATATTTTTTTTCCATTGATAATACTTGGGTGCATAATAGCCATTAAAGGGGTTTAAATCTCAGTTAATCTTCTAAATTACCTTCTAAATGAAATGTTACCCTGAACCAACATGTTCATCATAAATGGTTGCATCATAAATGGCAAAATTGCTTCCTTGAAGTGACCATCACATTACTTTCCACTAACCGGCTTATACAAGGGCAGTTTGGGAGGAGATTAAGTTGCTCACTTTCATTTGGAACGACCCTTCGGGTAGCGTCCCCTCCCCGCAGTACCCTTCAAGGGCGCAAACATTCGTTTGGAATTCGCCCAGCATGTTTATAACACGTTCGCCTACAAGTTCGTCATGGGAGTGAATGTTATAGTCAACAGTCAACAATCTTCGCTGTTTTATTTTGTGTTTACTCTGATACTGTTCATAACTCCTGATAATCCCGAGGCGCTATGTATCATCTTGGTTTATAGGAACCACTGGCCACGCTGAGTGAAGTTTAAGAGCGTCTCCAGCGTTCTCAGTCGATATCTCCTATGATGATTTATGGGTGAGAGATTCATGGTACATTTTAATTGGTCGTTTTTGGAAAGGCTCTGGAGCGAGCTGACATTGAGTATTCTGCTCTGAGGTGAGACCCTTATGTGCAGTTCATGTTTTTGATGCGAAGAGTGAACTATAACAAGTCTTGCATATCTCCTTGACCGTGACGGGTTATAATGACCTGTTGCCCTGGCCAATTGACCTGATGAGAGGGAGAATAAAACCTCTGGTAACTTGTGTGGGATGTCAGTGTTGCAGAGATGGAAATGACAGGGGGCAAAATTTGTATTTGAGGATGTTTACATATACATTATGCAACATATACTGCAAGATACCAAATATTGAACAGAAGGTTTCTCAAGCTATGAAAGACCAGCATATGTTTTTGGATGCCTGAAGAGAGCTGCCTATGTAGGTGGTAGACAGCAAGTGCAGGCATAAGATTTATAACACATCCATAAAGTTTGTAAACTTTTAGCTAAATTTATACTTTCTACACATTGTATCCATTCTCCCACTTTCTTCCTCTCTCTCCCCCACACTTTGTCTCTTCTCATTTGAATGCTGCGGAGCTGTTGTCTGGATGATGCGGCAGCCATTGATCTGATCTCCTTGTCTCCTACAGCAGATCAAATATACAACACATACCTGCAGCGTCAGCAGCTACCAGAGCGAGAGCGAGAGAGAGAGCGAGAGAGAGCAATAGAGAGCAATAGACAGCGAGAGAGAGAGAGAGAGAGAGAGAGAGAGAGAGAGAGAGAGAGAGAGAGAGAGAGAGAGAGAGAGAGGGCACAGGATATTCAGAGATGAAATGAATGAACCACCAAAGCAAATAATTATTCCTACAACAGATCAAAGACGCGTGTCAGTGATGGGGTTAGACAATGGGATTTCATTTTCACTCGGAAACACAAAATATGTCATATAGGTTATAGATTTATTTAAATTCCGTATTACACATGCATATTTTCAGGCCACAGGATTATTTCTATCAGCCATCTATATAGTATCTGTGCATTCCATTTACATAAACCACAAGTACACCAACACATTGTTGCTATTGTGATGGAGACTTTCTATTGCCTTGTTGTTTTTGTATTATATTATATTGTTTTATTTGTATTATATTTTTATCCTCTTTAACCAAATAATATATAGGAATGCTGCGGTCACACAATTTGACATCGGCAAATCTCTTTGTCTTTTTTTGCACGTTTTTATCTTCCTGCGTTCCAACGGTCTTACTTTGCTAGTAAGAGAAATCTACAATATAAGCAAATGTAACTGTAAAATGTCATGGCTTACTTTTTGTGGACATTGTGAGGACACAAAGACATGCACATCTAATAGGAAAAGACACAGTAGATTGCAGATTAAATCATGATTATAAAATGTAATGTGACTCCATTGTTGTATGTTGACTTGTACTGTTACTGTATATATGCAAGACTTGATTTTTGCTTTAAATCTTTGCAGACTTGATATCCTCTAAGGGCCTGATAGTATTGGACGTATCTTTCTGCGGGTCTGAAGGTTGTTACCGCAGCGTTTCCGTCATTTAATGGCTTCCGAGGTGGGCTGACAGGACTAAGGCTAACAGTCTGTGTCATTAGCTTTCTCTTTTGTCCTGTTACAATATAATGAGCCAGGGAAAAAGCAATAACATCGCAGAGAAGTCCCCTCTAAGAGGTTTTATCTAATTTCTTTTACTCCCCTCAACCCTTTAGTCTTTATTTTCCTCTCTTTCTCTCGCTCTTTCGCAAACAGTCCATTCCATCTTGCCAAATGAGGCACTTTCTCCTCTCGCTACTCTAATTTGGTGTTTTAATTTAGCCTTAATGTAAGTAACCTCTCTATCTGTTTCGTGTTGGACTTTCTCTTTTTGTGTCTGTGAGCGGGAACTCTGGTTGGGGGGTAGGCGGGGAGTGAATCTGAAGAAGAGAAGCTTTCTCTCCCCGGACTCTTTGTGAAACGCATCCATTTGTGCGGTCAGGCCAATCAGCATGTAATAACACTTTCGAGGCTGTCTGGATGTAAATTGAGTTTGGTTGCAGGATTATGGTCTTTTGCAGGGCTGCTGCATCTCAACTTCAGGAAGGTTCCCTCACATCTGACTGGCCTTCAGAGCACCAATACCTGATTAAAACCTGCTCAGAATGCTGAACAGTGAAAGCAATTTAGTCAGAATTGTACTGAAGCGGGCTAGATAACTAATTTTAGCTGGATTGGGGTGCATTTTTAAATAGGTCTTGGTGTTTGAAGGACTGAAAGGTGTGCGGTAATCTCGGTTTTCTTTCTTTAAAGAAATAGTTCACATACAAATTAAACTTGTGTCATAATTTACTCAACTGTATGTTGATCCAAACCTACACTATAGATAATTACAAGAATTTGATTGGATGGATTTAGTAGTTTTGTAAAGAATAAACTTTTCTAATTTGTTGACTACAGATTACATCTTCCTACTCCCTCATTTGATTGGACACGCGTCGCTGATACTAGGGAAGGACTGATGCAGTGTCTGTTTCAGCTCATGAATTAGATCACTGCAGAAAGCCTGAATGCGCAGGCTGCTCGTGTGGTCCCTCTGCTCGGTATGTTCACAACGTTCCCCAGTCAAATAGATTTTGCTTTAAAGCTGTCAACACGATGCACATTACTCCACATGATTGCATGTTTCTGTTTGTTTCTCTGCCATGGCCCGAGATGGCAGTTGGCAAGAGGCTGCATCTCAGAAAGGGTCGAAATGAGTATCTTTTCATCCGGCCTGTCATAATGAATAGATGCAGACACATTATCAAATGTCAGAGCTGAACATGGGTGATTTATCTTGATGGTGTTTGACTAGTCCAATACTGTTTCAGCAAAGGTCTTGAGGGAAATGACCCTTGAATGATGATGACTAATCCAAGATAAAAAACATATTTTTACAAAGGGTGATTGTTTAGCAGAAAGCAAGTTAACAAATGTTTAGTGTAACCCAATTTTTAAATGTACATAATTTTTACATGAAAATTACATTCCGTCATGTAGGCAATCCTCGATTGATGTGCCGGAAGAATTTGTCTCTGGCCTGCAGTCGATGAATCCTGCTTTATAGTCTAGATTAATTGGGTCATTGGAGAGCTTGTGATGGAGGTGATGTTAGGGCCACCTCGTCCAGACTGTTTAAAGAAAGCCCTGTCGGTGCTGCGGTGAGCAGAGGGGATGTATAACAGGACTGCTAACAAACGCAGCGAGCAGACGAGAACGCAGGAAAGAGTCATACTGATAAATATTCACGCTTTGCTAAAGGGAAACGGAGACCTTTTTTTTTCTCTCTCTCCAGCTGCTCCATTAGACCGCCGCTAAGAGGGAACTTTGTCTCGGTGCACGTTGGAAGCTAACAGATGGTGACATTTCGGGCCTTGCCCAGTTCGACAAAAGGTTTGAGGGCACGAGTTTAGCGCTCGGACACTGCCAGAGGTACGAGGTTCACGTGGGGTCAGGTGCACAGGTATGTTTTGTTGCGGAGGGGGGCAGATGGATGACTATCCTCACAAATTATTTTAGTCTGTACCTAGTTTCTGATTATGGATTTTGCACTATTAACCTGATCACTGTCACTGCACATATTGAGGATACACATGGAAATGCTCTAATATAATATAAAATTCCAAAATATAATGTTTTACATTTTAGGATATTAGATTTATTTTAAAACATTTTTTAATCTTTTTTTTTATTTTTTTAGTATTTTTATAAATAACATTAACATAATTTTTTTATCTTTATTGTTATGCAAATGTGTCAAATATTTATTCTCGAGACCTTTTCATCAATATATATCATGATTAGAATTCAACTATAAAATTTTAAAGTGAATAGAGAAAAAAAAAGTTCCTATGATAAAAAAAAACTCAGCAATGTAAACTGTTTTTCTGAAATAGGGATTTTTTTATACCACTAGAACAACTTAAAAGTAGAAGTTGTGCAGTACTGGGGGGTATAGACACACAAATTACTTTAAAAATGCAGTTCTCATGGTCAGAGATATCCATCTGTTGCATCTGTGCATAGACAAGAATGCAACGGATTGTGAAACCTGATTTGTGAAGTTTACTGTGGACCGTAGCTCGGTGATTGGTTGTTCAATTATACTGAAATTAAACAAACAATATATTTTCCCTAAAGACACTTTGTCTATTCAATGTTTTATTCCCCTGCCACAATATATTGATGTTGAATTATCCTTGTAATTAAAAGGCTTGTCTCTGCAAACTTTTAAGCATTGTGATTAATTGATCAAATGAATTATTTAGTTAATACAGATTAAACTGGGAATTGATTGACAGCCTTTTGTCTGGTTAAAACCGTTGCTTTCAGTCGCTTCTCTGATCACGGGTTCTTCGAGGTAAGAGAGCGTGCAGGTGTCAGCTGGTTTAGGGCATCATTATGGCAGAGTCTTGCTGATGAGACTGAAGAAGAGAGCAGAGAACAGGCTCACGCTCTGCAGATAAGAGGAGCTCAAACAGCCTGTTTCAGGATCCATTTGAATTATTGATTTGGCAAATCCTTTCTGCAGGGATTCCAGCATAGGGCTTTAAATCTGGGCTTTTGCACGAGCCAGTGTACAGGCTTATCCTACAGGGATAAAATGATCTTTGGTACTGAGTCTTGGACAGTATATGTTATATATTCATCGTATGAATTTGTTTATGATAGGAAATTATGCAACATTATGAATACTGTAGTGATTTTGGACTAAAAGAGATGAGAAGAAACCAAATTATTAATGATTTAATTCCAAACTGCCGTGTTATTTTTAAGTTGGGTCAAAAAGGGACAAACCCAACCTTTGGGTTATACATTAACCTATGATGGTTTGTTTATGTGTAACCCAGCAGTTGGGTTTGTCCGTTTTTGACCCAACCGTGAAAATAACTCAGTTTATTTGTGAAACTTATTTTGCAAATGATTTTTTAGCTAGATCATCCTAGATCATGGTGCATGAACCCAACTTGTCCATTTGTAACACCGTCCCTTTATTGTGTCTCAATCTTTCTGAATAAGGATTAAAAAAGTCACGTTCATGTCCCCTCAGTGTCCTGCTGCGTGAACAGTGCACAACGCATGAATAAGTGATGGCAGTGTTGAGAGTTGGCGAGGGGGGTCTGTCAGCTTGCTGCGACTACTGTTTGAGGTCCTGCAGAGAAATCACACACAACATATCACTGGTTTGTTCTTTCCTACCTTAAATAAACGTCACTCTCAAAGCTTATGAATTTATCATGATGACCAAAAGGCAAGGAAATGTTCCTTTTACCACATACATGGCCACAGCCCAGGGCCAGACACTGTTTTGACCGAAACATACTAAAAGGGCTGTGCCAATACTGTCTTGTTTGTAGAGTACATTCTGATTCTTTAACTTATATTATATTGTTGTGCATTGTGTTTATGGGCATACATTAGGCTGTTATTGGGTCATCCAACAATGAGTCTGCCTATAGGATCCTGCTATTATTATGTGAATCATAATAATAATGATTTATATTTTGAGCTACATATTTAAGGTACATTTTCTCTAGGAAAGAATCAGTTTGATGCCACTTGATTTCGACTTATATTTCACCAGCAAATGAATGTGTTAAACTGAGATGGCGATATAAAGGCAAGCGTTGTATCTTTAGGCATTGTATTTAGTTTAGACAAAATATATCAAAGCAATTCTAATCAGGCACTAAATGAATTACCAAAAAAATATTTTATGACATCAGTATTTTTTTTGTGAGGTCACAGCTGCCTTTAAAAAGCGTGATATATGCATTGTGATGTGTATTGTATTGTGATGTAGTTGGAGATACCCAGCTATATTTATGTTGCAGTTACATCATTGGCACTTATTTTGTGACTTGCTTTATGCCGTTTTTATCAGTCACATAAATCCTTTATAAAGCCGCATATGAATAGTTTTTCATTGAAGCGGGTGGCTTTGGCTTCGTACAGCACTCGTTCTGTGTTCAGGAATGCTCTTTAAGAGTCTCCAGAGAAGCCGGTTGGACGAAAACAACTGCTAAAAGCCTCAAACTCAACCAAAATAAAACTCTTAGAGATGTTGCCATGGTTACTGCTTCTCTGATGTCAAATTTTTATACTTTTCCCTCTCTCTTGCTCTTTTTTGACTTTGCTTTCTTCCTCCCTTGTTACTGTAAATGCAGAAAGACGTTGAAGATGCTGTAGTAGTTGCATTAGATGTCTTATTTTTATGAGTGTGCTTCATTATATTTTATAAAAAGACATACTGTAGTTTGCCTGAAAATGTTATGATATTAATGTTGCTGCAAACCCATCTGGCCCATTGCAAACCTTTTTTTTTGTTGAAGAAAATCCCGAAATCTGTTTTTTTTTAATGAAGGTGAATGAGACTGTCAAACTTTAAAACAGCGACTTCTTTTTGTGTTTCAAAGAATGAATGAAGTCATATGGGTTTCCAATGACACAATGATGAAACACAAGGTTTTTAGAAAGATATTAAATAGGGTGTTAATGTTTATCTACTAATGCCAATAAGAGAGATCACAGGAAGCTTATCGTTCTTTCAGCTGACCTCTTCTCATTTATCACATTTCCAGCTTGGTTGCAGGCGATTGATTAGTTATCAGCCAGTCTCAATCGATTTAACATATAGTGGATATTCATATCGAAAGATGTCACACAGCGCATCCTGATAATGCATCACCAACAAGCCATTTTCAGCCATTTGGTATGATGTAACATTTACATGATAATTCCATTGAAGTGTCTTCTTTTCTCGTCTGTCATTTGGACGGCAATTGGTGACCTTCAAGACTTAACACGTACCCTGCCTTTCCCGCTGTCGTAATTGCCTCAATATCTCTTTTGTCCCTGGAAAATTAAACCCTGTTCTTGCAGCTTTTGCTGCTTATTAGCCCCCTGCAGTGTGAATGAATAAATCAATGACTAAAACAGGGCAGGTCTAATGGGGAGTGTAAGCATGTCATTGGAAAAAATCTTCAACGTTTGCCACGGGATGCTCTGTCGGAGACCTCGGGGGTCTGGATAAAATAGTCTCAGCTCTGCATCCACTCCACAGAAAATGTGATTTCATCTTCCAGCATGTAGTCTGGATGACCTTGTTGATGAGATGGAGGCAAGCTGTGCTTCTCTCCTGTGATCTCTGCCGCCGAAGGCTCCTGGACAGACGCTTTGGAGTATAGTTTTGGGGCACTGTGGCCTGAGAGAAGGTTGGAATATCTTATTCCTAATCCTGTCCCAAAGCGGTGAAGATAGAACCTGATGAATCAGAAGAAGCAGCGCAGGTCAGGTCTCTCTCCGGGTGCCCTGGTTAGTGAAGCAGAACATTTCGTTTTTCCGTGCGGCGTCTTAAAGCTGAGGGCTTTTACGCTTAGGGCTGCAGAAATGGGGCAGGGTTTTACTAGGCCAGCCAGTCGGCGATGACCCAGAATACTGTTCTTTAGGCGAAGAAAGTACCTCTAGCCTATATTCTTGACCTTTAGCCTTGAACTTGAGCTGTTGGAGTACATTAGTAAGCTGCACTTTGACCCAGAGAATAAGTACAGGGAAAGACTTCGTTTGAGTGTGTCGGTAGTGGTATCGCTCTGTAAAGCTCTGGGCCAGTAACGTGAGCATGTTAGAGCCAATGCTCGTTGGCGATCTGTAAACTATGCAGCTTTTCTGGTTCTAGCAAAGCCGAGGTCATGGGTTCAATCCCAAGGATTGCACATACTCATAAAAAATGTATAGTGTAATGCAATGTAAGTTGCTTTGGATAAAAGCGTCTGCCAAATGCATAAATATAATATGCTCAGTTTGACTGATGTTACTGTAGCTTAGGGATGCAATGCAAATGTTGTGGGTTTAATCCCACAGAAGACACATAATTAAACTGGATCTTGATTTTTGTCAGCTCTTGTAATTTTTGTGAACAATCAGATGCTCCAGGAATAAATCGTGGGTGGTTTGTCATTTGAGGCACTTTAGTAGTAGTGAGACTATTAAACATTTGCACACTTGTTCAATTTTTTAACATGTGTTTTTGCAGGATACATTTGACTCAGGATCAAATGAAAAAGCCGAGTATTCTATTGATTTACTGTAGCGTGATTGCAGAATGGTTGTCTATTAATTATGTATTTGATTGCAGTTCCTATTGATCAGGCAATAGCTTTGTACATGCATACTCTTTACATATAGGGCTTTATAGTCAAACAGAAAGATCCTTGGTTATCCGATCAATGCGGTTAGTGCTGAATATGACCTGTAAGGGGGTGTGCTGAAGAAAAATGATCTACACCCTTCCAACATACACCCATTCTGTTTCTGATGGGAATTAACAGAACATCTGGTATTTTTCTCTCAACCTTTTCTAAGCCTTCTTTGCTCAAGTACATGTTTTGTCCTTCAAATCTCACATGGAGCCTTGTTAAGACCTTTGGACATCAAGCCCCCAGGCAACATATGTGCCCTTAACCTGACCTTGCTATTCCTGCATATCTAGTCGGCTCTGGTGTATGTAAAAGGTCATTGCGTAAGCTTGCTTATGGACCCACTGCAGGGCCTTTGACACCTCTAACAACCCTCATCATCTCCCCAAGGTTTGCTGTGAACCCATGTATACATCAATCAAAGGCTTAGATGAAACTGTGCACCATGCTCAAGATTGATGTCAATGTCAAGGTACTGCTCTCATCTGTGATGACGCAGGACTGGTTCAGCTGAACTGTTACATAATTGTGTATGTGGGGTTTCTGTACCCTGGAGATGTGGACTTGGTGAGCTACTTTGTCTGACATAAACACAAAAGCATGTTGAGTTGCAGAGACATTGCTTTAGATTGCTTTTGAAGAAATTATGCATTGGAAATTATCAAGGTGGTAATCATTTACACCCTATTTCAGAGATATCTATGGTAAATATTGCCTGCTTTTACATTACAGGCATTCTTTTCTGAATATTTCTCAGTGTTTCTCTTATCAAAGCGGTCTTATCTCAGTTATATCAGTTATTTTTTTCATATGTGAGTTCTTTAATTCATTTTCTGTTATATTAATATATCTGTTCTCTTATGATTTCCTCTATATTTTTAATCTTACATCTCTGTTCTCATATATTTGTTCTTATTTCTTATAGGTTAGGCAATTCTTTAAGCTGAATTAACTAAACCGATGTGCTCTCATGGCCATAGTAAATGAAATGTAAAGTTCAGCAATTGTTTTATTTGATCATTTTAAAATGTTCAGTATGTTGCATTTTAACCTGAGCTTGATGAATTTGTAGGCGAGCTGCTGATGCAGTGTAGTGCGATAAATTGGTCAGAATATATTTGTCCATTAAAGCAAAAGCTTTGTTTATTTATTTATTTCCAATGGCAGTCAAGACTTTATCTATTTTAGCAGTAACTACAATTGGAAAAAAATAAAGATTTAGATAACCTTTTTTTACGACCTGCTTGATAACTTTGTAACCTGTAATATTACCCGGCTGACCTTTTATACATCTTGTTTAATTTTTTGACCAAGAAGAGGATCAGAATTTTAGTTGTAGTGTTTGTTCACATGATCTCAAACAGCAATATTTTAATAATTCATAAAAAATTAATCATTGATAATTTCATTATAAAAATAAAGGTTGTGGTTTTTTGGTAGTTGCCATGCGTGTATATTTGGATTATTTGGTGGTCTTTTAATGTGTGACTTTTACTTTGTATATTCCTGTATATACAACAAAATGCACTAAATTAATTATACTGCATCTTTGTTACTTCAATACTAAAATGATTTTGGCCCAAATTGGCCACCGGAATCATTCCCAACTTTCACACCTTTCACAGCCTACAACTTGCAACACTAATTACAATTGTGATATGTTCCCCTGAGTAATGCCTAATCTAAAGCATCTCGCCCAATATCAATTAAAAGTGTTATCTCTCCATATCTCTATTACCTTCCTTCAGTTTTATAATTATTCGCTTTTGCTACCGAACAAATTCATGCCTGCACATTGTTGGATTGCATTCAAGAAACACACAAATTCTAATGTGATGTTTTAGATTCAGTCAGAAACATATCAGATCTATAACCAAATAAATCAGATTGGAAAGGATTTGTTTGCACGGCTCAGAAATAATCACATCCATGTCACGTGTCCAAATATGGGCTTTCTCCATCCTGCAGTGACAAAAAAGCTGCATTGTTCATCACCATAATCCCTCAAAATATGTCAAAGTAAACAAATAAATGCATCAGATAAGCATTTTCCTGAAAAACATTAAAGTGAGGCACCGAATAGATAAACACCTGTGAAATGGAGTGCGTACAAAATTCAGACCTGCTTCTCCATGCCAATTCATCTATTTATTTAAGTCGTCTCATAACAAGCTAAAGTCAGAAGCCTCTCTTCATATGAAAGATGTATTCACTTTAAACTTTTATGTTTTCATGCGCCTCGTCTAAAGGCTCTCTTCAAAGCCTATTCCTAGCTCCATTTAACTTGCATCACTAGTGACTGATTCACATACACCTCATCCGCAGTGCTAATGTGAATGACTGCTGAAGCACGCTGAAATATTACTAATGGCCTTAACAGATGCTTTACCATACAAATGTGTTTTTTATCTTTAAATATGACAGTTTTGATGCTGTAGCTTTGAAGGATGAACTTGAAAAATGCATGAAAAACTGCGTCATCGGAAACCGTAGGGGTTCTGAGGACATGTTTTATGCCTGGTTTTAATGTGAAGGGCTGAGTACAGCAGTTTATGTGCATGTTGCATGGTTCTTGCGAGTTATTTACATTTTTCTATTTTTGCATATACATGGAAGCAGATTACAGTCAGGACTGTTTTTAGGACGTCAGGACACCCACATTTTGAAAGCCTGAATATGAGTTTGCAGTACATACATTTGCTTGTTGTCTTAACAAAATAACATTGTGTCAGTTGTGGAAAGCATCACTTTCTTTCATATTTGCTTCATTGACCATCACTGTGGTTCCAGGCCTTACTCATAGTTATTCACAGTAGGATGTCACTTATTTGTTCATATACACGTTTCTGGAGTCACTCCTGTATGTTACTGTATGATCAGGGTAATTCAATACCTTTTAGCAAATATGTTAATATACCAAAATTATATATACCAAACCCTGACTGTGTAAATGTGTTCAACTGTGACACCAATGTATGTATTGTAGCTACTGAAATCAAACATATAGTTGACTTGGAAACCTGTAAATGTATATGGATGCATAGACACATGTATTTGTGTGTGTGTGTGTGCATGCATGAGAGCCAGCAGATTAGTTAAAGGGCTAAACCCTCCACAGAAGAGTCATCACTCCTTTCAGTCCAACCGTCAGGGATTTCAGTCATCGGATGAAAGTGCTCGTGTCTGTTTTGTGCCTTTGTGAATAGGATTGCGACCTTCACAGAGGGAACACACAGCCCTGAAATGATTTACAAGTCTTGTCTGAGAGAAAAAAGAAAGGGAAGGAGACGGGGACAGAAAGAGAGACTGATAAATAGGAAGAGAGAAAGCAAGAAAGTCTGAAAATTACACTTATTCATTGATCCAAGTGTAAGAATAGCAGATGAAGGACATGGCACCACAGTTAACTGTATCTCAGTAGTGTGACCCACTAACCACGTGTAATTAAGACAAAGGCACTGGTGCCAGGGGGTGGCCTGACTGAATGAAAAGTGAGCGGCGCTCAGGAGGGGCCGAATTAGGGCCGGGAAACGCAGCTGTGAGGAGGTCTGACAGTCAGGAATCAAGACCGAAGGGCCTGATTTACAGGAAAACTTTCCGCTTCATTAATGCTGTCAGAGAGCTTAAATGGCCCGATGTGTGACACAACCATTCCTCTCCATCTTGTTCTGTTTATCCCGCTTCGGTTTTTCTTTGTTGTACCCGTTCTCTCTGGCTGTTTGTTTAAGAAGCACAGCAGTGTCTCCACACAACAGATTAAAGGATTAGCAATGTAAATCTGGTAATGAATCTAATAATCAAATAGCATTGTCTTTGATTTTCTCCTTCCCAAGTCTCGTCCTCTTTTGTTTTACCATCCGAAACTGTTACAGCACTAAGCAAATTTGTTTTATCGGGCCACTGTTTATCAGAGCTTACCTCCATCCCAAATTAAACGCACCTGAGCCAACATCTTCAAGATTACTTAAAAAGAGCAAATAGATGTGTTTGATGAGGACTGTAGCTAAACTCATGTAGGATAGGATCAGTTTTATCTGTTCACTTGCTCATATCTCTTTCTTTTTTCTTGCAGGACAAATGACATAGGATGAACACTGCTGGTCATCTCTGTCTGTCTGTGCTGTCGTACCTTTTCGCACTGGCCTGGGCCGTGGAGCCTCTGGGTCAGGCTGCCCCCTGCTCCTCTCTGGTGGCTGGGGTCTTGTACGGCTCCTTCTCACTCAGGGACCTCTTTCCCAGCCCTTCGGCTCTGGCATCCGGTTGCTCTTGGACTGTGGAGAACCCTGACCCCACCAAGTACTCGCTCTATTTCCGTTTTAACCGCCATGCCGGCGTCTGTTTAGCTTTTTCCCCTCTAGTGCTGCCTCTGGACCACTACCTCTCAAATCAGACTTGTGGCCCACCAGACCAGCCCTTTCCTTCGGACTCTGAAGCCGTTGAGCTCTGCAGGGTTCCCGGACCGCACAACTTCCTGCAGTTTGATAAGAACTTCGTGCAGTTGTGCCTGACCGCTCACCCCAGCCCGGAAAACAACAGCGACGATGTTTCCCGTTGTCGGCGGAAACTCTGGACTTCCGGCTCGTAGAAGTTCTGCTCATCAACAACGAGAACTCCAGTCAGTTTACGTGTGGAGTCCTGTGTCGATGGTTCGAGGAATGTTTGCACGTCGGATCAGGATGGGAGGCCGAGAGCTGTAGTATCACCCAAACGGGATGCGTGTGCCCAAACGCTGCACCTCCAGTTTCGCTTCTGCCCACCACACCTCACAACCACTCCTTGGATCCCAGCGCTAGTGTGTTGCAATCGCCTCCGGACGACTGTTGTGTCACACAGCTGCATTCAAAGAACGGCATTGCTATAGCGCCAAGGGATGTCCGGCAAGGTAAGTCAGACTTCTTTCTGACCAGCTGCAAGCTGTTTCATTTATTGTCTGGTCTATTAAAACCAATTAAGCTGCTTTACAAGCTACTTTGTTTGATTGGGCATCCGTGATTTCATTGTGCAAGGGTTAATGCAGTGTAATATTCGGATCGCAAGCAAAGAGTTGCAGTTATAGCTGATTAGATTTCAAGAGCTCATTTAAGATTTTAATTATTAGCTCGTGATTATAAAAGAGAAAGTAACTTTGACTCTCTTTGAAAGTAACTCTCTTTGGTGCTTGTGTGGCTTATTTGATGATTGACATACATCCTCAAACTTTGAGACATTTAATCAATTTTTTGCTTTGCTTATTTTATTTAGATTTGATCTATAGGTCATATCAGATGTCACTTGTTATGTTTGGAGTTGGTGGCATTTAATGTAAGGGCTTAACAATAATGATTTGGTTTGATGGTGAGGATATGCCCTTTTCAATAACATTTATTGGAGAATATATAATTTCAACCTTCTTCTATTCATTCGTCCAAGACCATCATAGGTCACTTGAGCTATGTAAACAATTTCATTTCTGTTAGCCAGATAATGTCACTTTAAGCGTAAACAGTTAGTTTGGAACTCCCACACTTGCCCAGTATCATTGACCAGGATATTGATCTGTCTCCTATGGTTATACTAAGAGTTTATACTGTTGATAAGAGAGATAAAGGATGGTCCACTGCAGATACTGTGTTTACTGATCTTCCCTAATAAGAATCAGATATTTACAAAAATGTTTAACATTAATCAGGTCAACCCTCCCGCCTGCTGCGCTTTGTTAAATCTGTCCCTTTCTGCTATATGCCGACAGACAGGTTATCAGGCCCATGCAGGCGATAAACATCATTGATAAGCGTCATTATCAAACCGTCACACATGCTGAAAATGTTGTGCCTGTGTGCGTTTTGCCTGTTTGTGTGTGAGAGTGTGTTATTGACGGTGACTGCAGAGGAGAGGATGTGTGTGTGTGTGTGTGTGTGTGTGTGCTTCAGACAGGGCTTGGCTGGCTTGCTCTAGTGTCTCTCAGCTAAAGCCGCACTGAGTTTTATCCTCCCTTGAGTCAGCCTGCTGATTGGCTGTGCCAGAGAGGAGGACACTGCCAGTGTGCATGCTACAGAGATGCAGCCATTTCTTGTCTCCACAGATACTCTACTGTAAATGCTTTCTCTTAAAAGCTGATATTACTCAAACCTGATATTTCTCTGACAAATTGGACAGTTTTTTAGATCCATGTTGGAATACGTTTGTAGTATATACTGCAAGCCTTTCTGCACAGTAAATGAATTTTGATTCAAAGTCATTAAAATAATGGATATCAGAGCACTTAAGGCCCATTCACACCAATGATGAGAACGATAAGTAAAACTATAAAGAGTAAGTTTTAGATATTATTCTGAATTCAAGAGAAAAGTGGAGTCCACATATAGAGGAACGATATAGTTAGGATCACTTTCATAGCATTTTTTTTACAGCTGATGAATGATAAAACAGACATTTATTTTTAATAACTTATGCATTTAAAATGTAAAACCACTGTGCATGTCTAGAATAACTGTAATTGTTCATTGGTGTGGATGGGGTATATAGTTAACGTTATAGTTATCGTTATCATCTTAATAGTTATAGTTCAATTAACAAAAAATAATTTTAGTGAACTGTTGCTAACCTTTGGTGTGTGATATATATATTTTTTAATTCCAGGCATGTTATCTGAAGGCATAATTGGACTAATCATTTAATTGTTTTCATCTTAAGGTATTTCTAGGCTCTTCTGTAGATCCGATAAGACAATTCTGGTTCTTAGGATAGATCTGTCCTGTGACTAAATCCCAGGTGTAGTACCCTCAAGATGTTGTTTACAAAGCCAGATAAATCCACAAACAGTTACATATCTTCTCATGATCTAGGATTTATACGCGAGTGTTGTATGATAATAGGGGCTAATTGGTGTAATTGTATGTGGGGGATGTTCCTCTAGTTTCCTGTAGATAAAAACATCAAGCTTGCAGGCAAAAGAGGCCTGATCTTCATGCTGCGTTATCTATAATGTTGTTAATATTCACAATTCTTCTTAGATTACATTCTTTTTTCTGATGGTGGCTTTGGAGGTCCTTATCGTTATACACAAACAATAGCAGGCGTTATTGTACTGTATATAAAAGACAGGGCAGTATAGTCATAGGCAAACATTTGTCAACCCTTTGGATTTACCTGGATTTCTGAATTAACTGGTCATAAAATTGTATCTGATTTCAATTAACAACAAATGCCCTGTTTGAAGAAATAGCAATGTTTTATTAAACACGCTGTGTAAACATTCACAGTGAATGGTGAAAAAGTATGTGTGAACTTTTGGATTTAATGAGTGCCTGAGCCTTTTTTTAGACATTTAGGCATTTAGCTGATGCTTTTATCCAAAGCGAATGACAAATATTAGGAGACAATATTTTTTGGCAGCAGTAACCTCCAGCACCAGTTTTACAGAACATAAAGACACACAGAAAAAGCCATTTTTAAATGAACTTTCTAATGAACTGTGTTAACTTATTCATAATGAACTTTTTAATGAACTTACAGCCTTTTCAGACACTTTGTATATGTGCTGTATGACTAATATATGGTAGATTGTTGCTGGTGTTATATGTTGAGAGGATCCAGTTTGGATATTCTTTTAACACGTATTAAATTTTACATATTACCCTGGTCTGAAGGGATTTTTTTCTTTAGATTATTTGACTACACTGCAGTTTCTTTTCACACACTTTTTGCTATATCACTAATGGCATATGAAGGGCTAACGAGTGCAAGGTGATGTCTTTGAGGACTGTAGATGTATGAAAGATGCAAGACTGTGACACTGTAATACTATTCTTTGTGTGACATTAGTGAAGCTCTCGGATAGCATGGGGAATAACTAAGTAGCATAGCTTAACATACTTGACCGTGTTTTATAAATGTCCCTGAGAAAACATGAAACGTTTAATGTCTGTTTTGTCTGTCTAATGTGTTTTTCATTTAGACCAAGACAATCCAATTGTTTCAGTTTTAGATTTACATGTGAGATCAGGTTGCCTGGACTATATAAGTGTTCATTTGCAAGACTTGTAAGAAAGGTGTTAGAAAGACTTTTAGAATTTGTTTTTGCAACATTTGTGGTTTAGAATGCATGTTAATTTGCTCTTTCAGGATGTTTATCAGATGTTTGAGCACAGTAATTAAAATGTGATGCTCTCGTAGATAATGCATATTTTAACGAAGATTTGACATCTTCAAGATGTATGTGAGCTTTACTGTAGTTGAATTACCATAATTTAGCTGCAGATTCGAAGTAACTTTCCAAACATGGTTTTCAGACAGATACACTCTCATAATAAAAGCAGATTTATGTCATTGGCTTTCTGGAAAGTATTCTCAGTATTAACATATTTTAAGAAGGAAAAAGCTTTTCCCTAAAATTTAAGTAGCTGTTATACCCTTGTCAGAGATAGCAGGTTTCCTTATACCTGCATAATTTGCTTGTTTTTGTTATGACTTTATAATTTTCTGCCAGAGACATCGAGTCTTCAATTACAAAAGATAAAAAGATTAACTAAATTCTAGTCTGACTAGGTTTATTAACTTCAGTATCCACACATACTTTGTGCTTACTCACATTTTTATTCTGGACATGAGACCTAAGAGTAAATATAACTCCTCCTCTCTGAATAATAATAAATGTGAATTAGTGTATTTTTTTATGCCAAGTAAGTCTCACAAACTGTTAAGTAGCCTCTTGGTATTTCTAAAAACCAACATTTGGACATAAATTTTGCATAACATTATTAGATCTGTTTTATGTGTGTGTGTGAATTTCACATTTTTTGTGTGAAACAAAAGTAAGCCTACATGGTATCTGCACACATTTTCCCATTGTCTCTGCTAAGTGTGTGTAAAATCTCAGGGATTTTACAGAAAATGCACGGTGGAATAAGAAACATGATCAGATTAACTGAAGTGAGTATCAGTAGTGATCAGTAGTATTTTTTTGAGATTTGGGGGCTCATTTACTTCCAAATTCAGCTGTAGCTGTTGTGTTAAACACATCTGTGGAAGTGTTTCTCTGCAGTGTCTAAGGCTTTAGTGTCATTGTTAGTGTGTTATAAGCAGTAGAAGTAATAGTAGTATTCTTGAGTGATGCTTCTGTTATTCAATTCTTACCTTGGTCGTTATAATACGGAATTTTTAAATACTTTTCTTCCATACAAAACAATTTCAAGGCAACAGCCCGTGCATAAAGAAAATACAAACTCCTTTAACCAAAAGCTGCAGACAAAGTTGACAAATCTCTAGAGACGACCGACTTGTTCTGTCATCCTTTGTTTGGATTTGTTTCTCACTCTCACAGAGCTGACATCCATGATGTGTAAGGCAGGTTTTATTGCTTTGTTGACCCGGTGTTGAAGTATAGCCTATTGGTCTGGTTTGACAGACGTGTGCAGGAGGATATAAGCCAGATAACGGTTACCAAAGAGGAAAACAAAAGGTGTATTCGTTATTTTTATCTGACCACACTATTTTTATCATTCTTCCCATATAGCCTGTCTTTTTCCACCTCTAAGTCTCTCATCTTCTTTAATCAGACCACACTAGGATCATAGGGGGCAGGTAGTTTGATGCTGTCAAGTAAAGCTTCAATCAACCAATGAAACGCCATGTTTAGGTCAGTCTTCACCCATACTTTTGAAAAACGCAAACATTCTGCATTCTCCACCCAGCCTCAGGTCCACTAAAGGCGGATCTCACTCACAACTGTGCGACTGCCCATCACACACAGCAGGAGGAAAGAGCTCTGTCCAAATCTTCAAACCCAGGCCCTTCGGAAACCTCCGCCCCATGCGGTGAAGCTGTCTGTTTGAAAGGCTCATGATTGTGCCGTTTTCATGCACATAGGAGCATCGATCAGATGAGGTTGTCATTAAATGTGACACTGCGCTTTGTCTATTTTCAGGTGGATGACAGAGGTTTGGGTGGCGCGAGAGCGGCCCGATCGAGGGCCGTCGTTAATCATTAAGTCGGCCTGTTCTGTTGAGGTTCACACTGCAGTATACATGCGTCTGCACCCACACGCGTGCTTGTATTCTGAACACATGTCCAGGTGTAAGAAACCAGCCTCTGAAATTCAGAGAGAATTTCCACGTGCTTGTTCTGTTCTATTCACTTTGAAGACCTTGGACAAAGTCACAGAGAAATATGAAGGGAAAAGATACAGATAAAAGGAGACAGCGGGAGATACCCATGTGGGGTACCGGTCTTATTGTATGATTATTTTAGAAGAGCCTTTGGTGTAATCTCAGAGGCATGACTCACACGGGGTGTGTTATCTTTGTGCTCTCTTTCCTTTCTGCTTTCCCACAGATGGCCTGTTTTTTGTACTGTAATCAGAGCACCTCATGTGCTCATCCCTCTGTATCCAGCCTCTTTAAAATTACTGTCTGTAACGGTACTGCTGTGCTGTAGCCAGACTGCTGTAATATAATAAGTCTGACTGTAACCGTTCTCTGCCCCCGAGGTGGAAATTGCACTTTACTTGGTATTTTACAGATGGTGATTTTAAAGAGTAGTTCATCCGAAAATGAAAATTCTTTCATTTACTCAGCCTCGTGTTGTTCAACATATGTATGACTTTTAATGACCTGCCAAGGAGAGCTTGTGTAGGTGTGAGTTTTTGTTAGTTTCTTACACTAAGCTGTTGTTGGCTTTAAAAGACTATAGTAGACTATAATTGAATATAAAGTCTGTACAATGTAGCTTTATGGTACTTTGAATATTTTTTTAAACTTGAAGTCTGTTGTATTAGAAATAGGTCTGGCCAGTTAATTTCTTTAAAATGTATCTTTATATAAATTACAGAATACATGATTCAGAAGTCAAATGATTTTAAAATGGCACGAAAGGAGTAAATAATAACAATTGCACAACTAAAAACTAGACTATTTTTTTTCATTATTTTATTTTTATTTAGAGATTTCTATAAACAACATTATTATGTTTATGTTTATTGTTATGAAAATTGATCAAATATTTATTCTTAGACCTTTCTAAGACATCAATATAGCTTTGTCATAATAAGAATTAAACTTTGAAATATTAAAGTAAATAGTAAAATATCTTAAGTGTTCCACCTGTGGAACAGTGATAGTTAACAGGAAATGGGACGATTGTTTCATTGTTTCCTAAAATAAGATGTTTCATACCTCCAAGAAGTTCTGCAAAACGGCTATTAAATTTGTACTCAGTCGTTGCCTCCTTCACTACGCCAAGCAATCTGTTTTATGAATGAGACTTGCATTCTAGGTCATTCTTGTTCACAAGCTTAGAATCGAGAAAAGGACCCACACACCTCAAGCTGTCGTAGTACAACACTCCATACTCTGCATCAGAACGCCATACCCGTCTTTGGCAGGAAGACTCATTTGGACCAAGATTTGTTTGGGTTTCACACTGAGCTTTTTAGAACAGACTGCAGTCCCAAACACTCAGATTCAGATCAAATGGACATATGCCTTCTTGTCTGAGCAACAGTCCATCTGCCTTGTGCTGTAATAAGATTTTGTTGAATCTATAGGCTTGCAGTTTGGCTTATAGGTTTCCTTAGAACCCGTTTTCCTTTAAGAACTAGTTGTTGATGCAACCCTCATGCTTGCTTTTGAAAGTGATTTTACAAATTTTTATAATAATAAAAAATCATTGACATCGGCAAAATATAACCATTCCAGGGGCCGGCATGATAAATTAAGGCAGGTATACAGTATATTGTTAGCATGTATACTGAATGTGCAAGCCACAGAAGCATCTTAGGAGAAGCACCTGAACACACAGTTTCCCATCGGGCACCAATTACTGCTGCAGCCTGAATCAGTCACAATCCTCATTAATGTGTGAAATCGGGTTCAGCTCGAGGGACCGTAAAGGGCCTCATGTGTGCCCCCACTTCCTCCTGTATGAAGCAGCTCCACTGTTAATTAGAGGCCTGTTCTGAGCCGATGCTCTGTGGGAGCAAAGAGAGGATCTCTGTGCTCTCAAAACAACCAAGAAGAGGTGTTTTTGGTATCGATAAGCCAGCTGGAGTCATTGTTTTTAGGAGAAAAATATAGCCTGAAAGCTTTACCTGTTAACTGTCACCGTTCCACAGGAGGAACATTTTCACTCTTCACTTATAATATTTCATAGTTGAATTCTAATCTTATCATGACAAGCTATTGATAGAAAGGTATAAGACTTAAGAAAAAATATTTGACAAATTTTCATAACAATATTCAATAAAAAATTTTATTGGTAATGTTCTTTTTAAAAATATCTTAAAATAAAAGAATTTTTAAACTAAAAAATGTATATTGTAGTTAAAAAATTACAGATAAAAGTTCAGTAAAAGTTATCAGGTTAACCTTTATTTATTTTTCTATATTTTTTTTTTTTTTACAAATTTTACATTTATTTTTACTCTTATTCATTGAGCAGATACTTGCATCCAAATTGAAAAAGTTACAGATTAGAGACCATTTAACATTTTGTCTTTCTATTGATTTATTGAAGTCCTTACAAAAACTTTAACTAATACAGTTCAAGACTCATTTATGTGGTTTTGTTAATATAATCACTCTTCTTCAAAACGAGATTTACCATTCTTGTCCAGTCCACCTAGTTTGGAATTAAATGCTGGTTTATATATATCAATGACCATGGACTTGTGTATTATATGCTTTTGCCAGAAAGTAATACAGTAATACGCTAAAGTGGACAGTATTAATGGATGAGCCAGGTTTTGTTTTTGTTGGCCATTTAGTTACTATAAATTTAGCATCAGAAGCACAACAGATGTTTCTTGTCTTGCTCTCCCTTAGATCCCCCTCTCTCGTCCTCCCTCTCTCTCTCTCTTCATTTTCTCAAGAGATGAGATCAAGGTGGTAAAGAGCCAATTATATGGGTCACAAAGAGATGTCACTCCCCACCTGGGGCAAGGTGTGCCAGAGCACACAACAGATGGAGGGCCACCCTTAGTGCAACTCTAATCAACACTTGAAATGACCCCGTTTTGTACAGAAAACAAGTTTGTTTTCAATAGAAACTGAGGCAGAGGGTTTATGTGGTTATATATGTTTTTATATGCTTTTGTGTAGTTTAGTGGTCAAGCATATGAATTCAACCACAACACTCTCATCGCTTGTCAATCCAACAGTCACCCTTGTTACTCGGCTATGAATTCAAAATAGCAGTTTTTTGTCGATCACTCTGTACCCGAATGGTAAGACAAAAGGTTTTATGTAATCGGTGGTGTTTGCGTATGTCTGCAGTGTCCTTATTAGGGGTTAGTGAATGAATAAGTCAGTGCAGAGTATGTATAGAGGGAGGTGAGTAATGTGGCCGACTTTAATTTACTTTGCCCTGCGATAGGGAACTTATCATTTATCTCATCCACAGTGCCGAGCCGTAATCCGTCAGGGAACACCGGTCCCAAAGCTCATGATTTAAATACCTCTGTGTGTGTGGACCAAACTAGACTGCTGGCTTCTGCAGCTCACAGAAAATTATAGTGATAGGTACCATTTGGTAACTTCTGGCACAGTAGTTAAAAACCCCCATAAAGTAATTATTATACTTGTATGTATTACTTATCTCATTACATTTGGCTTCATTTATAGTATGAATTTAGTAGGGAACTACACATTGCCCAAGCACAATAGCATTTGGAGTATTTGAAGCTTCTTTTAAATACTTGTATTATTATATTCTTGTTATTTGTGTTATACTGGTGCAAAAATATGTCATCTTCATCTTTGTGTCATAGAATTTCCTTTAAAAAAAAAAAGTTCCCAATGCAGCGGTTTGTTTACCATTATTTTGTTTAGAGTCATTATTATAAATGCTAAACATTATTATTCCTTTTTCCGTTTCACTGCTAGGAGTGTGGCTTGTGCTTCTGTGTTTGCCTTCTCAATTACTGTGTCCTCAAGACCAGCCTTGGGTGATTGTTATTCTACGGGTCAGTGTCAGGAGACCGTTTTAAATGGAGCAGATGAATAGAGGAGGGCGAGAGATGGAAAGGGGGAGAGAAAGATATGGAGTGAGGCGAAGAGAGCGAAATGGAGAGAGACAGGTCTCCTTTGATTGCCGTGGTGACTGGATTAGTATTCAGAGTCCATCAGGTCTATCTCGCCGTCCCTTTGGCTGGTGGCAAAGCACCGAGATCTTTTATGTGCTGCTTTAGTTCTTTGTGGCTATATTTCTAGTTACAATCCACTTTCTCTCGGGTTGAGTTGCATACAGGCTTAGAGAGCTGAAGGTTGGAGGCCGCCTCTGGCAGCTGGCCATCACTACACTCCGTCTGTGGTAAAGGACTCCAGAGTACAGATTTTTCAATCACTCAATGCAAAAATGTCCACTTTAAGCTGTACAGAAGTAAATGATCTATGTCGTTTGAAGGACCAGTGGCTGTGATTGCCTGGCGGTTGTGTAATCGCCAGGATTTAGTGTGTCACTCGGAAACACACATTGTTTAGTGTGGAAGATGGTTATATGCAGTGGTGGGGCTATGTAAAGGCCAAGACAATCCTGGAAGTTTAATAGTTAAAAAAAGCTAAATAGTTATATATGTACATGCATCTATACATGTATCTGTTTGAAATTGTGGCTAAAATATAAAAGTTTTAATATGATTGTATAAATGTTATGTAAATGTCACAGTCGCTATCTTCATGGCTCTTTTAAATTATGGCTCTTAAAATTTTCATCCAGCTTCTTGAGATCTCACCCTGGGGGATTTACAGTATTGAAGAAGTTCAGATCTACTGTATTTTAGACTCTTATTATTTTTCTTCATTATTTGGTCCAAGCCATCCATTCATTTTTTTTATTATTTTGTTTTGTAACAATAGAAATTAATATGTTTGTATGTATTTTTCTTCACATAACTAATTTTAAACATGTAGACGTATGCCTTCAGATTGTGACCCTAACGAGAGATTATGTTCATATTATTCACATATTCCTTGGTAATTAATCCATTTTGACACCTGTATGACAAGACAGTATGATGTGTTGCCAGTCACTTTTCCATACATGTATACGTCTCTATATATGTGGTCTTGCATAGTGTCCCACCCATCGTGAAATCTCATTAGTTCACAATCTAGCTCATGTACTGTACCTGCACGTTGCACAACAAACGTGTGTCTTTCAGTTGGCTGTAATTGTGTTTCATTTCGCAGCGGTTCTGGTTATAGTGTGAACAGACCAATAGCATGTTGTTGGAAACCAGCTGTGTTGAGTTTGACGAGAACACAATACATCAGAAAAGCAATGTTCTGAGACCATACCAAGTGCAACAATCTTCTGTGGCTTTACAAGAAACCTTTACTTTTCCCTTCAGAATGAAATCTACTTTTTGATAGCCACATTGATGTTCTCAATCTATAAATCGTGCATAGTCAGGTTAAATTGACACGCTGGAAGTCTCTGTGGGGATACAAATTGGATCCTCCTAGATGTGTGGGTAGGTAGATACCAGCATGGCTAGTGATATAAAATGAGGTTGTCCCTGACAATGTCTTGTTACGGTTGAGAGTTCAGTATTCAGCAACCTTTCGCTTGTTACTATGTGTCTGAGTGTCTACCCTGCGGCTTAATCAATACTTATAACCTCACGTTGCCTATCCAAAGGCCTTCTTAAGGGAATGATAAAGGAATTGATCGCATCCCTGATGGCAGTCACACCGTATGTATGGAAAGGCAAATTATAGATTGCTTCATTAGAATCTGAAATTGTCAGACCTGTCTCAATAGTTTCTGTTAACTCTCGAAAACCTGAAACTTCATCCATCCCCAGAGGCTCTGTCTATGGTATTGAGAAATAAGGTTAGGATGGTACAGCAAATAAGGAATAAAAGAAATGGAAGGGGCAATGGTGCACCAAAGCCCTGGAGATCCTTTCCTTCTCTTTGTTCTCTGAATAAGGGTGATAGACGCTACACAAAGTTAGGGGGAAATAGGAAAGGCAGTTATTTCAGGCCCCGGGAGCAGATACATCCAGTACAGTCGTGTTCCAAAGCCCAGGAGCCTTCTCTGTCCCCCTTAACCAGTTCATCCTGCTTCTCACCATTACTCCTCTGCCATTTAGATTTTATTGATACAGGTGAGGGAAAAATTATGGGCACAGAGATTTATGAGGAGACATCAGAATGACTCAAACTTTCAATCTGTTCTACTTCCCTGAGGAATCCTTTCTCAAGTCTATCCCTATTCCAAATTTACAGTATTACATCAGTGGTACCCACTATATACCATTGTACTTTTGAGTATGTTCAGGTTTTTTTGTAGAGGATATAATGCAATGTAATGTTTTTATTTAGTAAAAATTTAATGTAAATATGTGAAAAAAGGTTAAAGTCTCATAATCTAATTCGGAGCATCAAAGTAGTCAGTAGCCATGCGTGTTTATTGCTGTACATGATTTTGACAATGGCAATTTTTTATTTATGATGCATCATATTACCAAATTTTATGATTTTATTACCACAATATTTTATTATTAGTACATAAATACATGTCAAAGATTGAAATTAAAACATTGATTTCATGTATTAAAAATATCAAGGTTATATTTTCACAGAATGTTCTTTACATTATGTAGGAAGATTTTATGTAGATGCAGTGAGTCACAAAAAAATGACTGATTACAGACTCGATCACATATATTTTTTATTTTATTGGTGGAAAAGCTTCGCTTATATTTTAAAGCTTTTTGCTAAATGGTGTTGACTTTTACACACAAAGTGTTTGCTTTATTTAATTGTGTCTGATTTTGTTTTGATGCACGTGACAGGCTGTTTGATCCCACCACCCCAACTCTACCCAAACATTTCAGAAAAACTGAAGATTGTCCATGTTTTCCTTTTAGATGGATTGAAAGTTAACGCCAGTACTACACAATCCCTTTTCTTCGTCTGTTTGTCACAGTCAAGGTCATTTTCCTCTCTCAATGCTGTTACAACAGAGACATGTGAAATCCTAAATGAGGCTGGGTCCCGGCTCTTGGGGCGACTTACGGCTGTTCCCAATACACGCCAGTGTCAGCCCGCAGACACAAATTGGTGACAAGGGGAACGGGGACACCTCTCAGGGAGTTTTGTAGTCCACGGAGACCTTCAGACTGTGTCCCTGAGCAGGAATGTGTCTGTGAGTGCCGTCGGAGACAGATGTTAGGGGTAAAGAGAGACTGAAGTTGGGAAAACAAGAGCGTCGGCATGTCTTCATCATATAATAGTGGACCTAGTTTTCCTCAGTTAGACTAACCGTTCTGGTCAAATAGTCGAGATTTGATCGAATGGTTTTCACTATTTGCGATTTTGGTAAAGCAGGTGGGCAATTTCAGGGTTATGGATGTGACATTTTCAGTCAAAACATTCAAATGTTTAAAATAAAATATTCATAAATCAAAAATAATACTATAACTGTAAGATTGTTGTGTGAAAGAGAGAGTGAACGGGGGAAATGTCACAATAGCATCACGGCTCACTGTGTCGGCGCTAACCCCTACGTCACATCTTTGACATGAGTCATTTTTTTATATAACTTCCTTAATTTAGATTTCCAACAACACCTCCACATACTCGGCCAATGACGTCCCTACATCTTGATGTCTGGCACTTGTGGCGATTTACCGAAGGTGTGTAAAAGCTATCAGCGCTGCAGCGGAGCGTGGAATCATTTGTCAGGTGACGGAGTGACAGGAGCTGTTTATCTGATGTTATTCTGATACTCGCTGCGAGATCCGCAGCACCCTCATTACACCTGGAGACATGTTGCTAACACATTGTGGTCTGTTTTCAACCGCTGTAGTGCTTTAAAAAAGATTCCCATACATCAAGTAATGGTGACAGACGTTTGATGTGGAGAAAGATGCCGGGTGATTGATTTGGCTTGCGAAAAGGTGGGTTGAATGTGTTTTGTTCTTTTTCTTTTTATATCGCTATACAAATAGCCTTTATTGTCTAGCAAGGGAAATTGACTGAAACTATGCCAGTTGTGTAAAGGTAAACGGGTAAAATATGTTTTTGTAATAGGAGGATGAAAATAGTCAGTTGGCTGCAAGGCTGTCTACATAGGGAGCGACCTTTTAAGGCAACATCCCTACCAAATTATTGGACACAAATAATTAGTTAGATGTAACTAAAGCAAAAACACAATGTTCAAACAAGACAAACATGCAATTTGGTTTAATCAATTGTAAAATAATCTTATACTGTATATCCACAGTTTTATGCAAATGTCAACCTTGTCTTTGGTAATAAATACATTCCGTGATGATTTATATTTCAAGTTTTGACTGAAGTGTCACAACCATAACGCTGGAATTGCCCATTGTTAATATTTTGGCGTATTTCTACCCGATTAATTTGCAAGTACATTATTTTTAAGGTCAAGTTGACTCACAGTACCAGAATGTTATTAGTTTTGTAATTAGTTTATCAGGGACTTGCTTTGAAATGATGCAACTGGCCAACCAGAATCAGGTATTTAGAGTGCATATATTACGTTTCAATATACACAAAATTTATACAATATTCAAGTTTTATTTATACGTATATTTTGTATTGACTTTTCAGGAAACGGCACTGCAGAGGCATAAGGGTAATTAGATTTGGACAAGATAATTAAATATGGGCCATTTGGAGCAGGTTTGTGTCTGAAATGTGCTTACAATGTCTTAAAATACTGCTCACTAGTTTTTTTGACACCGTTAGATACAGAGCCAATGAGGCGGCAAGAGAAGGATGTGACAAGAGAGATAGAGAGTGGTGGAAGGATGGTTTACATCAATCTGTGGCGATTTAGCAACAAAATGACAAACGGATTGACAGACTGCAGAACTCATTCTAGGGTTAGGTTAGCATGCAAACAGGTTATGATTTATGTGATAGCTGTTGGCATCTCTCACATACACACCCACACACATTCACATGCTGTCAACACCCCTCCTCAACTCTCAGCCCACACATATACACACACACTTCATTTTTTAATACTTTGGCTAAATTGTGCCAGCGTTCTTCCTGCTGCCAGGCTTCACGGCCACCCGTATCGGCACTGTCTATCACAGGAACGCCCTGGCAGGGCCGGCGATGTCCTTCAGAGGCGCGTGTCCAGGGGCCCATGCCGGCGGGCCTCATTTATGTTCATCTGTTTGGACGTTAAGTGGAATTTTCCCCCCGATCTGCTTGCTAGCCGCTGCTACTCCTGACGGACAGGGCTATTTATCATAATATCAGATGTGCAACACCCCTCATCCCAACACATGGCGCTGTGTTAATATCTGGGCACACGTACACACACTGTAGCCTTGCAGATTTGTCACCTTAGCAATGTTAAATTAGAATCCATTTTTTACCTTGAGTAATTTCTAAAGCTAGTTTGAAAAGCTCATTATTTGAAAAGTTTTCAATGTTCTTGCATCTTCTCCTAAAGACATGCACATACACACACACTATTTATCACAATATTTATAGTCCGCTATTATTCAATGCATGCATTGCACCTGCTGTTTGCCTGCACCATAGAAAGACATTTTTGTAATTGAAAATAGAGCTGCTACTAATGACCACTTCTCCGTATGCATATTAATGGGCTAATTATGGCTGTGAAAGTGTTTTAATAGCTATTAATTTTTGTTGCATAAATGTGAAGGCCACAACTTTTTGTGAGTACAGTGTTAGCCCTGATTGTGTTTAATGGCAGTGCTGAAAGTGAGGTACATTAGCGTCCTAAGCCACCTCAGAGGATAATAATTTGTCTTTCTCTGAATGGATCTTCTTCAGTACAGAACCAGAGATACAGAGAAGAAGCTTTTAATGTAATGAACAGGTGCTGCTTGTTCCTGGAAAACTTCCTGGAGAGGAAGAAGAAGAGACAAGGCAAAAGAGAAAAGATCAAGTCCTTCGGTAGTGTGTCAGTGTTGACAGGTTGACTGCAGTCATTTTAAGAGTCAAGCATTTATCTAAACAGTCAAAGTTGTAAAGATTTAGAGATCTGCCATTGACAAACCCATACTACTAAATCTAAATATTGGAAAAATATACGATATATATTGCTGTGCTGGACAACACACAGTCTGCAAAGTAAATTTCTGAAAAATTCAGACAGACATTTTCTGATTTTTTCGGTCATGCTCGCGGCTATCAATAGAGTGTAATACTCTGTTTAACACTCTGGCTGACCATAGTCAAATCCATTCCAGAGATTTAGAGTGGTCCCATACATTACTGAGCAAATCTGAAAATCCATTTATTACATTTTCCCTGTTAAACGTTTAGGAACCTTTATTAACGCATTATGTAACTGGGAGTCACAGTAGTCCAACTCATGTGCTCCAAAATCCAAAGATTTAATATGACTGCAGCTAATGGCTTTTTAACTTTCAGGGTTACTTCAGTCATGCAAAACCTTGAAATGTCAAGGAATTTTAAAATGGTAATTTTACAGTTCTGGAATAGTTATTGAATTTTTTTGTAGTTTTTCTAGACTTAACAAGCATTTACAATTTTGGATTAAAGCGTAAAAAAAATTCTACTTAATTGGTTATTAATAAAATCTAAACATTGTTAAATTTAGTCAATTATGTTATTATTTGCTTTTTTTTAAGAGTGGTGAGATTTTTCAGACGTCTGATTTTTTATAAAACACAACATTAGATTTACGACCCCGTACAGGCATTATTAAAACAAAATATTTTTTTCAGCAGCTTCTCATTCCCCCAGTTATAATAGTGCAGAATAAACCACTCTGTGAGACCGCAGGCAGCCTCATCTCCACCGCCCATGACATTCGCGCACCAGGCATCAGCCATTAATTGAATTCAGAAATGTAAATTGGAGCTGGGGTCAGCATCGCTCAAGTAATATACCTGGAGTTCCTGTCTGGTAATGTCCCATAAGAGCCTTTTTTAATAGAGTGATTTCTAATGGAAAGGGGAAAGAGGCGACAGCATGCCTGGGAAAAAAGCAAAGTAGAAAACAGCCTCTCTGTGCTTTTCCGCCCCCGCAGGGAATAGGGAGAGAGAGAGAGCGTCTTCACAGACGACACACTGAGCAGCACGGTCTTGCTTTTTTTAAAATCTCTCACGACTACAGAAAAGATGGAGGTGGATTTGGCCTCTGTTTCAAGGGTTTGACTAATTTACTGTGAAGTAATGACAGACATATATTCAAATGCTGAGCTCATAGCTTTGTTTAGGTGGGCTTGATGCGAAAGGTTTTGAGGTCTGATTCACAGTTTTTCTCATTTTATGCAGGGTTTCCATCACATGTTGTAATGTGTTGCAATGTGTTCATTTATTTACATTTAATTTATATGTATTTGTTTAGCGGCTTACATATTAAGTAGAGATACATATGGAGAAATAATTTATCCTTCTTATTAGGCAACAGTGTAATGTTTCTTCAGTTAAAATGTACAAAAAAAAAGGGTTTTTTGGGGATTAAGTAAGTAGTATTTGGGTGGTCATGTAGTTTTACCATTGCATTTTTCTGTAAAATGTGTTGTTGTTTTGTTGTACAGTGTTGTAAAACACCACTGCTGATCCGCTCATGTATAATCACTTTGCTGTCATCCAATCAGATTAGAGGACCTAAGAATGATAACTATGAAGATAAAGTTTTGATTTATCTCAAAAGAGGACAAGGACAACAGTTTGTTTGCATGCAGTGATGTGTAAACTTATGCTAATGAATCTCTTAAACACAGAGGGTGCGTGTCAATCCTGGCATCACAGCGGGCAGGACAGAAGGATTACACTGTGCCATTTGACCTGGGCAGAGGACATTTCCCCCAGCCGTCATTAATCTGTGCCTGCTCAATGCTCCGAGCTCCAGGCATATGAACCGTGTGTGTACTGTATATATGACTGGACTGTAGAAGTGAGACATACACTGGCACATAGAGGAAACATGATGCCTGAAATGATTAGTTCAGTGGCAGGCAGGCAGCTTTAGCAACCACACATTCATTCATTCAATTTGTGTTTTGAGTCTTGTATGGATGAAAGTAATTCCTTACAGAAATGTAAAACTGGCGTTAGGGCTGGGTGTCGGTAGCGGTAACTATCTCACATTACTACAGTATGCATGTTGCGATGTGTAACTCATTCTGATGTCTTATCATGTTTAGATAATGAAAGGAAGTGAGTTTGCTGGTCAGTTTCTATTCTTCTATTAGGTTCATTTCATCCACTATGATTTGAATGTGAATGTAAATGAAATATTGATACAAGGATCTGAAACTTGAGGTTTCTACTTGTGTAGGTACTTCAGGGGCTGCATGAAGAATAAATGAAACTCACACAATGAGCGTTAAACAAAGCTCTATTGAGTACTATATAAAGTACAAAACAGGCTGTTTTATATTTTTGAGAGTTTGTCGATCTGCAAAGTTTGAAAAGCCTTGATCTAAACTTTAAAGGTGAGTGAGAAAATCCACAATACTGTATGCAGGATTCTACCTTATTGTATCAAATGCTCCTTTGATGGCTTGAGAAATTACCCTGTTATGATCTTAAAAGAAATGGGCAGGCTTCATTCAGTTGTGGATGTGTGATGCTGAAAGGCTTTTCTAATTTTGTAGGTTAAGTAATTGAGGCACAGGATTGAAACAGATGTTTTGTGTCTGCAGGCACTGCACAGAGTTTTTGATGTGTTTACTTTGTCTTTCTGAGGTTTGTGTCTCTCCTGGAAGACGTAGAACTCTGGAGGTTTTGTGTGGGTGAACACACGGTAATTATTTGGAGATTGTTGTTTGTTTGTTTATGTGTGACGGAGAGAGAGAGGGTCATTTATTTTGCACAATGTGTATGTGTGTTTTTATGTAGCTATTTTTTTTCTGACAGGCTCTGTGCATGTGTAGATAAATAGACAGATGGGAAGACAGACCCACTTTGTTCAACCCTCAAGGGAAAATTCAGGTAGAAAACAACAGCAACATCAAAGTTACAGTGCACAGAATCTCATGTATATGTTTAAACAGACACTGAAATGCATACGGTTGCAAATGACGATGTGAGAAAATACACAGAACGCAAAAAAACATATTACCTGGATATATTAGCGCTTCAGGCGGTAACCTTACTAAAATCCAAGAGCGAGAGGAAAACAAATGTGTTTCTTCTAACTGCAGGAGGGTTTGGCGGCATGAAGGGTGTTTGATAGCAACAGGCAGAGAAGATTCATTCTATCCCTTTTCTCAAAAATGAGCGATTTCAAATGGCAAGAAATATATATCTGTGTGTGCGTGCCTTTAATAAGCGACAAGCATGATGAGCGATAATGACTTCTAAAGCATAGTCTTATATTTCGATGATTACAGGAAGAAAAACTTGCAGACAGAGAGGAATAGAAAGAGAGAGAGAGAATCTTTCCCAGATGCTTTGTGTTCATGCAGGAAGAAGAAACGTGACTGGAATATGCGGATGGTACCATGTGCCACCTGCTAGCGGAGGGGGGTGTGACTTTAAGAGAGAGCGGAGCTCTGGCCCGGATCCAGGGATAGATTGGCTGTGTTGGAAGGCCAATCGCTTTCCTGCATTTCCAGCAAAGATTAGTGCGCTGGGTTCTTTTGCCACAGCGCCTGCACTCATGTTGCAGAGAGTCAGAAAGCATGATAGTCTCTGTGTGTGTGTGTCTTGGTAAACCCTACATTGTGGAGACCAAATGTCCCCACAAATATAGTAATACCAGTAATTTTGAATTTTGCAACCTTTTATTGAACCCCATGAGGGATAGGTTTAGGGATAGGGTACAGGATATATATATATACTGAACATACAGTTTCTACAGTATAGAAGTCATAATGTCTATAAAGTCTTCTAAAAACATGGAAACCCAACATGTGTGTGTGTCTGTGAACAATAAACAATGTTTTTTTTAAAGTCCCTTGTAAACAAAATTGGAGTTTCCTGATTGTGTGTTTGTATTGATGCTTTTTATTCATAAATTCTCTTAAAATAGCTTCAGTATATTGGCACTATTTTTTGCAAATTGGAAAATTTATGACTTTATTCTGGTGTATATAGCATCCACTTTTTCCCATCTAGTCAATTCCCAAATCCCCTTTTACAGTTTTCCTTGTTGGCTATCCTGTTTCACTGAATTGAACACATTATGGAAGTAAAATAGATTGTAAAAGCCAATACGCATTCGCTCTTGGGTTTAACACCAGTTGCTCTTGTGGTGGAATTGAATAGTGAAAGAAAAGCAAGTTAATATCGCAAACTAAACCTTAATAAGTGGAAAACATGTTTGTTGTTTTCACTGGCTAAATCATGCAGGGTAAATGACCTATCACTTCCCTATGGGCACATCAATACTTCATGAATAAAGTGTTGCCACAAAAGCAATCGATTATTTTTTCAGTTGGTCGGATTGTTGATGTTTAAAGGATGTAATTATGATGCGTGACCTTTAGACCTTAAAAGCAAAAAGCATTTTTAAGTAAGAAAAGAGTCAAATGGAAAGAACAGAACAAATCAAATTTAAGTAACAGAGAAATGGAGAGAGAGAATTCATAGAGAAGCCACATGGATGAGAGGAGCAAGGGTTAATTTAGTGAGCTGTAGGAAATGAATTCTTTTCCCCTGAAGTAAACACATGAAGTTACAGAGAGGACAAGGGAGACGGGATCTAACGGCGCGTGTTATTTCTGCGCCCGAGGGTTGTTGTGAGAGTGAGCTGTAAAAGTTTGTGAGGTGCGTTGAAATAAGAAAGCGTTGCACATTCTCTGTCGGACAGACAGGACGCTATCCAGTTTAATTCCCTCGGGAAATAAAGCGATGTTGGGATTTATCGGCATTTCAGCAATTATAAGAGCGCTGTCACACTCCAGCGGTTACTCAGACAGGGATTTGTGGGCTTGGCATGGATGAGAAGCTGTTTTTCTTTCTGTTTTCCTTAAAACAGCCTCCGGGATCAAAGACCTCCTGTGTAGCTTTTCAATTTGAACACTTTATGTGATAGTAAAGAATTCATGGACATTGTTGGCCAAGGTGTGTGTCGATATATCGAGCTCATAAACGTGGAATATGTGAATCTCCTCTGCTCGCAGGAAACTACATTTTTGAAGAACAAAGATTTGCGTATAACTCGCTCACATGCAGCATTCATGAAATCCCACCGTATCTTATTAAATGATTCAGTTGGTTGTCCTTGTTCTGCAGGCCGTGGATTCGATTAACCCCTTGCTGTTGATGGATCTAACTGATGGAAACCTGTACTTAGCCTTTAGCATTCAGTTCCTGTCAAAAGGGCCTGTATCACACATCACCCATTCATCTTGTAATTGGTGTGTGTAGTACTGTCAAAGAGCTATTAACAGCCCACCTCATCCTTTCCAATTACCCCTAAAGCACCCTAGATTCTCCCACAGCAAACGTCATTACTAGTCAAGAACCGTAAGAACAGCTGTCAGTCCAGAACACCAACTAAATACAAAAAAGCTGAATGGCAAACTTGATGGCTTTTGGAGTGCATTATCAGTATGTTTATTGTAGAGAAAAGAAAGCGAGGGAGAGTCGACTGCCATAGGCATCATTGATTGGACAAGTTTGCTTTGTCAGCATGTCCCTTGTGATGTATTCTGTGAACAACCCATTGTGGAACGGGATGCGGTGCTGCATGCCAGTGTTGTGCATCTTTCCATTACCTCGCAGAATCACACCTTGGACGCCAAAGCAATTCAATTGACTAAAGGTATCTTTAATTTATTATGTAACCAAAACATTTCCTTTAGTTTGTTTGACCATGTTTTTTTTGGTGGAATGAGGACCATTTGTATTGGCACAGTTTACCTACATCTTATCTATGCATCTTATCAGCAATCTTATCTATGGTTGCTGTATTGAGACCATGGTAAATTTGTGGTTGCTATAGCCTAGTTTTGCTATAAAAAGCAAAACATTATGGTTATTATAGTTAACCTAATAACTTTCACATATACTTAGCATACACAAGAAAATGCTAAACATTATATATTTATATTTATATTTATATTTATATTTATATTTATATTTATTATTTTATGTATTTTTAAAACATTTTATAATGAATATTTATTTTAAAAAAAATTCCTTTTTGTTTGTTTATTATTATTAAAAAATTTAAACATTTATTCTTAAGTCTTAGACCTTTTCCATCAATATATAGTTTGTCACGATAAGATTAGAATTCATCTATGAAATATTAAAGTGAATAGTAAAATAACCGAAGTGTTCCTCCAGTAGAACGGTGACATTACCAGGTTAAACCATGGTTGATGTTCGTGAGGGATCAACATTGTATTTTATTTGTTTGTTTTTTAGTTTAGCACATACTCCACCCAAGTTAGACAGTTAGACATGCAATAATCAGGGTTTAACGACTTGTTTATACATGTATATCATTTGCCAGTTGTTTCAGGAACGCAGTATCACAATGTCAAATCAGATGTTCAAGAAATAATTTCTTTATTTAACATAATACAAGCATGCAAACATATCTAAATAAAAAGTAACACTGTTAGCCTTATCTACAATAGAATGTCATAACATCACAATATTTATTTTTAACAGGCGTGACAAACAGCTACCATTTGGGGTCCGAGGAGGACAGGATTCTGCAGACGGATAAAATCTTGCCCAACACTGGATTTAAAACATGAGCGCCTCAGACCCTGATAAAGTGTCATAATAGTGTTTCATAAGCTAATACCCACACACACTGGAATGGAGTTAGGTGGATTTGTCTGGCCCAGAGGCTCAGGAGTAGCTTGTAATATTACTGATAGTGGCCATATTAAAATGCCTGTCAAATTAATCATCTGCTCATTTAACAGCTATAAGATTAGTGTTTGAAAGTTGCATATGGGCAGTTTATTAACCTATGTTATCTCTTAACCACAGAATATATACAGAATGTCAGCGTAATTAAACGACTGTGATATATTGTATGGCTGTATTGTTGAAAAGCTGCCAACAAATGTTGTTTGCTAAGTGTTTAATAGCCTTACTTGCATGTAATGCAGTGGAACCCGTTGATAACTCTAAATACACTTTTCACAAAATTTTAGATATTTGAAAAATTTTTAACATTATACATTTTTTTGTATTTATTTTTAAAATAACATTAACATTCTTATTATTTTTTGTTTATTGTTATCAAAATTGGTCAAATATTTATTCTTGAGTCATAGACCTTTCCATCAATATATAGTTTGTCAAGATTAGGCACAAATTAAGCATACACATAAAAATGCACTATACAAACAAATTAAATTTTTTAATCTTTCTTATTTTGTATTATTTTAAAACATAACATTAACATTTGTTTTATTTTTTATAATTTGTCAAATATTTATTCTCGAGTCTTAGACCTTAGACCTTTACTCTTGAGTCTTAGACCAACATGGCCTCCCCTTTCCTTTTACTAACACTACATGCTAGCAAAATCACTATTAGCTAGCAAAACCCCCAACTCCTCCATCCTTTAGAGAGTCCAAGATCTCCATTCCCTCTTTTTGCATGGCTCATTAGCCCAGAACATCTCCAATAATGGCAACTGGAGCTCATCGCCATCATGGGAACTCAACGTCCAGCCAGACATGGCAGGCTTTCGTGGTGGAGGCTCGCTAGCTTCTTTTGCACAAGCTGTGCGTTTGAGCTGGGGTGGTAATGAGGAGCGCTGGGCCTCGTTTAGCCAGGCTACGCTAGCACCCATGCAGGCCCAAGCCAAAGGCCCAGAGCCAAAGCCTGCAGCTCTCAGCCAGGCCTCTAGGACCCAGACTGCTTCGCTTCAACCTAATGCCAACATCCAGAATACTGAGCAGGGTATCAGCATCTCCTCAGCCGTCTGCATCTTAGCAGTCTCCTAAGCCTCATAGCCAGACACGCCGACGCTTGACGTCTAAACGTGATATAGTCTACGTGTTTGGATGCTGAAATGAAGAGCTTTGCAATAGATTAGTAGCAAAGCAAGATATTAGGTTTTAGGGTGAATGCACAATGAACTGCCTGCATTGTAATAAATGGACAAGGGACAGTAACAAGTTGCAGTATTGCTGTGGTGTCAGCAAGGTGAATGAGGACAGGCCATGTTTAAAGTTTGTGGAAAGTCTTTTTATTGATTGGCTGCGATAAGTTACTTTTATCTTGTTAGTTGTGTTTTCAAAAGTGATTTCAGTGATCAAAAAATTACTGAAAATAACGGGAAGGGAAAAAACATACAGTCTAGCTGATTGAGAAGATCTGACAGGGAGGTTTTCGAGTCCTTGTTTTGCTCATAATTTTGAAATGTTTCAGCAGAACGGTTGGAAAACAGTTGGCATTTATATTTTCATCCTTCTGCAACATTAGCATAAGTTTATTAAGACGTTTTTCCCTACGTAGCCTGGAGGGTTTAATTGACGCTTCACTACAAACACACACACACTTCTGAGAGGAAGGCGAGTAACAGCTTGGGCACATATCTATGCATATATAAGTAAATAATTATATATTGTATATAAGTAAATATACAATAGTGGCCAAAAGTGGTGGAGCATTTTTGTACAATATACGTTTTTAATGCCTCATCAGGTTTGATTGAACCATCAAAGTATGAGGTGTATGGTACAAAATAGGTAAAACACTCAGCTTTTTATATGTGTGGGCAGAATTATTAAATCTATATCCCATCATTAACTGTCTTTCAGAAACACCAACATGACTTTATAGAAGAGGAATACAAATGACTCGGATGTTTTGTGTTGTTTTGGCACTCAACTCTATAAAGAGCTTGTCTTAATTGGCTTGTAATTGTATAAGATCCTCATTTGATGCAAACAATTTTTCATAATTGCTATAATTTGCTATAATGGCTTGATGTTACTTATTGATAATTCCCATCTAAATGTCTGTTGAAGGACCTTCTGGAAGATTGGAACTGAGAACTAGTTTTTATGTAACAAAATACAGACCATCTCTCCATATTTGAGCTTCTTCCCATCATGTAAAAAACAATCTTTTAAGCATTATGCAAGAGCTGGTGACCCAAAGACTGAAGGTATAATTCAATAGTATTTTCTTAGTGAAGGGTCATTCTGTTATGTAATGCAAAATGCCTTGATTTAAGATGTTGGTTTTATTGTACCTATTGAATACTCATACCTAATGAATCAATAGCATATAAAGCTTTAGAGGAATATTTCCAGACAGTTCGCTGGAAGAACCGTTGGAGAGGCCGTTTTAATCTATCATAACAGTAATGAATATTTGAGTAGTTAACATTCCTCAGCATTAAAGCTGTGTGGGCATGACAGTGTTAAATGCACTTAAAGCCCTGCTGTCCGCAGAGGAAGTGGAATCCACCTGACAAATAGTGCCCGAGCGTAGCCTTCCTGTGTATTTGTCGCTGGCGATAAGTAGGGCCATTTAACCGCATTATGGACGCACTGGCAGCGGTGGCGGGAGCTGTTTGGATGTACCGTCTTGTGTGTCTTGCTCACTGATTTAGAACCTTCTAAACTAAGACCCCATTGGCCTGTCTTACTAAATTTTGTAAGCTTTTCATTAAAGCCATTAGGGAAGGGGGTTGTTGAAGCGGTAGAGTTCTTCCAACGTAAACAAATAGAAAAGATCCCTGTTGAAAATGCTGCATTTTTGACACCAGTGTTCAGATTGTTGGTGTTTTTGATGGTGGTGTGCTGATGTCCCTAGAAAGCTTAACCACTACAACATTCTTCGTTAACTGGTTTCATTGGCAAAATTTTGGTGGTTGACTAGAATTGTTTCAGGTAAAAAACATAGGTATATTTGGTCCCTCTGCTTGACCTAACTTGTTTGAATTGATGTTTTTCAGCAGGTGAAATAGACGAGAAGCAGAAAAGAAATTGAATTGTTTCCACTTTATAACCAGAAAGATAATTTATTTGCTTACGTTTTTCTACACATTTGCATAATTAATGGATCTGTTAAGGGCTTCTCATCCCACTAAATTGCATTTGTTTTTTAATTTCATTTGTTTTAGAAGTGAAATAAATAAGTAAAAGGCTGCTGGCAATATATAATCGTAACTTTTTAGTTGTATTTTTTTTTTGCTGTCCCACTGCACAGTTCCTGTGGCTTTGTTCGTTTTACATTATGTCAGGGCAGTCAAGGCAAGAAAGCCTCTTTGATTCTGATGTTCTTTTCGCTCTCTGTATCCACGGGACGTCCTTAGCTCAGGTGGATAGTGCAGATGAGTAGATTAGATCCCATGTCATTGGATCACAGCAAGCCAAATCAATTCTGTGTGCGAGAGGAACACAACAGAGAGAATCACAAAGCTCATTGATCGCATCACATATGAGGCAAGAGTCGCCCGGTGCCGAAAAAGCTCTTTAAAAAATTGATCAGATGTTCCTTGTCTTGTCGAGTTGTTTCTCACCTTTAACACCATGAATTCTTTGTCAGAATTCGTTGTCGTTTGTTGAGAGGTGGAACGGCTTTGATTGTGCTTTGTGGAGAACTTTTAAATAAAACAAGGAATTTTGAAGGCTGGACTTGCTGTAAAAGGCAATTTACACATTTACAGGAATTACAACATTGGCTTAATGCTGGTCTTGCTGGTTAACCAGCATAGTCGTGTTTTTCATCAGCAGAAATTGCTGGTTAAATAGTATAATCCAAACATTCTGGTCACATGTAGCGCCGATTCCAACAGGTTTCCTATAGGCCAATGATTCAGACTAAACTAAAGTTTGCTCTCTCTATCAATAGTTTGTTAAAGTATTCAGTAATCAGTAGATTTGATTACAGTTTTTTTCTGCACCACTTGCCTATTGATCGTGGCCCACAATGCAACACTGCAGTGCAGCAACAGACCTATTTCCAAGGTGAAACACATGTCAAATTAGATAAATGACAGCTGTTCTATTTAAATGGAAAGGATGAGCTTGGCATTTCAGCTCTGATAAGGTATGAAAAATCTGTATGCCCCGAGATTTGAGTTTGAGTGACAGGGTACACTTCGTTTTTTTTAAACTGCTCTTTCCTTTTTGCCATTTACTTTTCCCCTCGATGTCTAGACACCTGAAGTAGGGAAACTGCTCTTCAACAGCATTTCAGAGCCATCATAAACTGCCTCAAATTTATAGCCACGCAGTCTCAGACGTGGCAAAAGCAAGCAAGGACAAGCAAAGGGAACTTATTTCCAAGAGAGCCCTGAAAGCAGGCTCATCATCCAGGAAGTCATTTGACCTTGATTTGATGTAACCTGCACTTTGTAGCGAAATGCAGGGAAGCGTTTTCCACTCGCTTATGGGTTTGTGCGTTTGTAATGTCAGGCGGCACAATAAAGCAGGAACAGCGTATGTAATGCATTAGTTGGCTGATCAACACCATTTCATTATTACAGTACATATACTTCATACTGCAACACAAGAAATATGAATATCACAGACAGGGTCAATAGAAGAAAAGGCAAAACGATGCAGAGGAATTATTTTTCTTAAAGAAACATCTTGAGATATGCAGCCCCTGCCTTCGGTGTGTGGCTAATATTTTTTTTTGAAGATTTCTGGGATGAATATCAAATGATGATAAAGTTTTTTAGATGCACAGGCTCAAAGTGACTAGCTTCTTTTCAACAGATTAAAGGCACTAGACCAGGCAGATGAATGAGCTGCAGTTGTGCATCTAGTCACAGTGTCCCTTATTACAGTTGACCCTTTTTACAGACCTTTTTAGTTTATTTACGTTTTTGGATCTGCTCTAACATAACCTTCAAGAAAAATTACCAGCTGGTTGTTGGTCTACCTCACAGTCTTAGTCTTTTAAATTTGTATTACTAAATTTTGTATGGTTATTCTTGAAACAAAAATCATCATCTTTTCAGATATATTTTAAGTTTAGCTCATTTTAAGGATGCTTAAATGTTTTAACAGGACAGCAGCATACATTAATTCAGAATTTGTGTTTTGTTGTATAGGCTTCAGCACATCTGGATTTCTGGATTGACTGTTTTATTGTGTAGAAATAAAGTGTGCTTCTTGAATAGGTTCTCATGGGAAATATATTGTGGTAGGTGTCCACAGAAATGAGATCTCGCATCAGACATTACAAATGGAGATAAAAACACAAATTGATTCAGAATCAGGTTTTTGCAGGACAGACTATGTGCTCTTACACATCTGGAAAGAAAGAAATTGAAGAACAAAGTTTCCACTTTATAACCAGACAGATCGTTTATCTGCTTAAATTTTTCAACACGTTTGCAAAATTAATGGATCTGTTAAGGGCTTCTCATCCCACTAAATTTCATTTGTTGTTATTTAGAAGCGAAATAAATAAGTGAAAGGCCGCTGGCAATATACATTTGTAACTTCCTAGTTGTTGTTTTTTGTTTTTTGCCGTGGAGTGGGACAGCTCCACAGAAATCACATCTTTTTAGGGTAAAGACATCAGCACTGGATTACAAATGGTGAAATAAAGTGAGTTAAAAGCAAAGTACAGAATGTATAAAAGTATAAAATAGGGAAATATTCAGAACATGCAAATCATTATGAAACAACTTAAAGAATGAAGGAAGAATTCTGTGGGAATTCTATAGGGAGAATAGACAAAAAAGAAAAAGCAGATTATAAAAATGAATCATATCATGGAATATTTAATTATTCCCCGCAGACCTCACTTATCCTTTAATTCGTCAGATTTCAATTCTCTTAATATAAATTACAGTTGTGCTCATAACCCCAGCAGATTCTGTAATATGTTTGTAATTATTTATAACTAAGATCATAAAAATCTGATTAAAGCTGTTTGACATAACACATATATTTACATATTTTCCTCAGATGTTACACGCATTACATTACATTTGACATTCTTAAATGCATGTGTTGCCTTAAGCTTTAATGCCTTTAATGATAATTACTGTATCAGTTTTTATTATGTCTTGTGTTCTTTAAAGTTTACAGTTTTTTTCTTAAAAACAAAATCTTACAGATTCTGCATAGACATATAGGCAAAACTGTATCACAGAGTAAAGTTACCTCCTGATTCCTACCTTGTGTCGTTTAAAATAAAATACGGGCGGACAGGAACAACCAGTTTTGCGGAAGCAACTTTAATGATTAAAGTTGTTTTCTCCTCGACAGTAATCTGAAAACCGCAAAGCTTTAAGTTTCTCATTTCTCTGCAGGGATTCTCAAAGCTTCTGAAACCATACGGCTGTTTGTGTTTAAAGATGAATTTTGTGTAGAGTTTAAAGTTTCCTGTCGTTATCGTGTTGCTATAAAGCCGTCAGGTGCTGGCGTATTTGCAGTTGTGGGGAGATTGTGTCTTTGTATATCTCCTGTGTAGATCTCAGTGGACATTGGTGTAGGAAGGGAAATGAGAAAGGAGGCCAGAGAGCGATTAAGCTTAGAGGATCGATCCCTCACGGCGGGCGTCGGATCGCATGTTATTTTTACACCTGTCAGGTGCAATGGCCGTATGTGGCCATGGAGCCTGTCACTAAAACTAGGGCGTGATTTTAAACAGGTGATCTTGAGCATGCGAAAGCACCAAAGCTATCATTCATGAATAAACAGTTCAAGCAATAAGCTACAAATCATCCGGTGCATAAACACCACTGCATCATGCAAACTCTACAGCTCATTTATATAACTCGAACCTGAAAGATCTGGAGTGCTTTAACATATTTACTCAATCTCTGTGTTCTTTTCATCTCATCCATCTCGTGCGGCTTACTTTTACACCTCTCTCTCTGCTTTTGCTTTTAAGGTTTCAGTGTAATCCTGAATATATTTTTGTACATCTGTTAGTTTGGATACTTGAATCTGATTGGATAAGAGATATTTAAATAGTGCTGATATAGGGTGAGAACAAAAATGCTTTTTTGTATCACACTTTGTTCACAATTTTTTTCTTCCTAAGGCTAGATTTTTATTGCCAGTCAGTTCTGGTCAGCATAACATCTTGCTGTCCGCTCATATTGGGTCTGAGGGATGTTATATGCCAGGTCAGGGCCATCACATTTTGTCTTTAGTCATCCAGAGCTGATTAAAAACATCAGAGCAAAGTGATCGGTCCAATAGGACAATCGGGACTTCTGGCGGAAGAGGGAGAAAACGGCTATAGCCAAGAACAGACTGGACACGTCTGCCGCTCTGTGACATCTTCAGAGTTCAGCTGTCTTAAAGTCATTCACAAATTCCCAACCAGACCGGGCACCCACTATTTCCCATAAAGCTTGTCAGGCCATATTTCACATCGCTGCATCCTGCCAATTTGACTTCAGTGTGTGTTGGACATTTTCTCATGACATATTGTACAGCTTTATGAATCACACATTGGAGGCAGTGGAGATCTGCTGTTTGATGTGAAATTATATTGATCACATTAAATGTTTTGATATGAGCTTAAAGTACTTTTACAGATTAGTTTTTTTGAGGGCACATATTGACTTATGTTGTCTCAGTAGCAACTTTTGATCATTAGGAGAAAAGTATGAAGCAAATTGTTGGAATTTGGCCATCAAAGATGTTGAATATATCAAATGGGCTCTTTTGATCGCTGTGTAAACTGGCACGCAAGTCTAATTTTTGTAGTAATTTTGTAAAACGTAATAAAATAATACAAAGAGTCATAGTGAAATTTAAGTAGATATGTACAATGTTTATTATGTAATTTATTTTAATTGTTTAAATCAAAAGCCAATATTCATTATGGAGTATCAAATAATTTCACGTGCCTTTTAAGAAGTCTGTGTCTCTGTCCAGCTGTGTGTTTGAGAGTGTAAGGATGATGATGACCGATAAGAGGATTACACAGACTGCATCTCTGAGGAGAGATTTTGCTCTTATGGTCAGTATTTTATTTCATCTCTGCAATCTTGGGCATAAACACCTATTTTCAAATTGGTTGTTTATTTCTGTTTACCTCATCTGAGCACTCTAAAGGGAAGCATAACACGCATAAATGTTATTGATATACAGTGGCGCCAAAAGATATCGGGACAACTGCACCGTTGCTGCTGAGTGCTCTTGCATTATATAAGAAAGTCAACCCAGTTATTTTTTAAGTAACGTAACATAAACACAGAATTCTATAACTTGATGCGTTTCATGTCATAAAACCGCAGATTAGGAACAAAAAGGAACATTTCTGGCCTCACTAACCTTACTTTAAAAAGAGATGTTTCCTAAAAATTTGTTCAGCATTTATTCACTCTCACATTAATCAAAACCTGTATTACTTTTCACAGGACACAAAAGAAGATATTTTGAAGAATGTGGTTAACCAAACAACAAAATATCATCAATGTATCTTCTCAAAATATATCCAGTAGAAAAAAAAATCATACAGGTTTGTAAAGTCCTGAGGGTGACTAAATGATACATGTGTGGACATGACTGACAGTTTAATCATAGATTAGTCAACATATGCTCAGATGTATGGAATGCCAGCTGTTGTCTGCCACTATTACACACACATACATTCAAGGTTTACATCCTGACCTCCGTTTTCAGTACATTTTATTAGGCATCATAGCATAAACGAACACTGACTCTAGAATCCTGTCCACACATTTATCTTTAACACTCTGTCCACTGTTTTGTATGTAAACAATAGGTGTGAATACTCAAACCTGGCACGCGTTAAGCTTTCAGCCAAGTGGCAGCTTTTCACGGTTTCCATGGCAATATCGCATGCAGTTCTGCCACATGCCCAGTTTGTAGAGTGAACGATTCAAAATCTGAACTGGAAATCGTCCAGACCTCCCATGAGCTGACATGCTGTGGGCTTACAGTAGTTGGGGGATCCATATTTGAGACTCAGGTTGGTTTTGTTAACACAACAAAATAAACATTTAACTGGGTTATAAATGTAATTACACGTGGTGGTGTGGAGCTTTTATCTAGTGACTTTTTTATTTTTTTAGGAAACTATAGTACAGAAATACAGAAGTGTATAGTGGTGGAATGTACAGTACTTTAAAGTGGCTTTTTGTGCACAGTGCAAAGACATGATTAATAGTGTTTGTTGTATTGACACAGTCAAAAATTGATTATTGGTCAATTCAGATTTTAGTAATTCATTGCAGCAGCCATAAATCTCACGTGTATAGTGTCCGGTGCATTAATCTCTGTGACTCACTGCTTAATCTGGATGCTTACGGCAGCGTTAAATCAGATGGGCAGTGTAGATGCCCTGGGGAAGGATAGATACAGTACTTTCCATAGCAGGATGTATTCAGACCAACACACACTAATCAAACCTTAGCCGAGAGGATCAAACAGTTTTACCGCATTCTGTCTGTAAGACAAAGAGTGAGTTCAGTGGCTGTTATTTCTTTTGGAGAAGAAAAGTGATCTTAGGTTGCAGTAAAGGTTGAAACATATCTTTCGAGCTGCCAGAGAATATCTGTGGGTGCATCTGAAAAACCTTTTTTGAACGCTAAGCTTAATTTTATGAAATGGAGATTAAAATCAAAAGAATGTTAATCAATTGCAATTTTATGACATTGTTGTGCAGCACTGTAATTCATTTTCAGGAACAAATAACAAACAAATCCAACAGTGCACATTTTCCTCAGCTTTTATTGAAGCGTGACTTTTGGCACATTTAAAATCATTAGTCTTCGTCTCTGTCCCATTTCCATTTAGGCTTTTAGCAGAAGCTTTTATCCAAACCGACTTACAAAAATGAGGAACATAATGAAGCAATTCATCCTAAAGAGGCTGTAAAGTTACAAGGAGACCATACCTGTTGGAGGAAGGGGAGAAAAAATAGTAGATTTTTGATATGTTCCTGTTATTTGTTTACGGAATAGGTGTGTTTTTGGGTGTTTTTTTATTGTGAAGGATGTGTCCGGTCACAGTTTGGAAGATCATTCCACCAGACAAAGTAGTGTGACCTTTGCAGTCTAAAGGCTCTGGTGGTAAAAAATGGCTGTTTAAAAGTAGCTTTAAAACAAAGAATACAAAGCGTTGTCAAACAGTTCAGTAACGTAGTACATTATTTCTGATGTACTGTCAACTCCAGTGGGAGCACTTCATATTGATCGTGCTTACAACTCTGTGTGTGTGGCGCTTTACTTTAAAGAGAAAACAATGTAACAACTTTGAAGGATGTTGGGGTTAAAAAATTTCTAGTTATTTTACACCATGTGTTCTTTCTCATTTCTTTCTATATTTTAAGCACACGTTGGTCTCTTTTGATCTTATTTAAATCACTCATCATGATTCATCTTCTTCTGTTCACTATTTTGAAGTGCTGTTGAATAAGGAAGTCATTATAGTCATATAATAATCTTTTCCCAGTGAACTTCAAATCGCTCTACACACCTAACAGCACTTAACATAAATGGCTGCTACCTGTAAATCCCTTTATTCTCCTCAATTAGGGGATAAAGATGAGTCTTAGTGTTTGAAGAGCCCTTATATGTCTGATTGTGAACCTTTTTGAGTATGGCTGAAGCTTGTGTTGATAAGCTCTTCAACTTGCAGTGCACAAGTTGCAGTGCAGGCATTTCACTATAGTATAGAGGATAGATTTTAAGTGCTTTTTTATATTATAGCTAAAGATTCTTGCCACGGACTGTATAGTATATTGCTCTGGGCTGCTTGCATCAATACTAATTGAATTGTTGTGGGGCCTTCTGTGCCTTTGGACCCCTACAATCGATCCCACCTTTCACCCTCATAACTCCAGCTGTAGTGATACTGTAGGCATGCATACTTGTACGGTCAATTGAAACATGCTATTCACATTCAGTGATTATAAATATACTCTGTGAATAAGTACCAACAGTTACAATTGTATTATTTTATGGTTTTGATGAGTTTAGTTCTATTATAAAATGTGTTTCCAAACTTTTGGCTGGTACTGTATGCATAAGTCAGATGCTTTGATTCAAAGGGACTTGTGACAGTGATAAAGCCGCTCATGTAAATCAGCTCTTTTAGACTGTTTTCTAGTTATCAATTATTAAAAACATTTTTTTTGTGAGGAGTTTTTAATATTTTTTTCTTACATAAAACATTGTGATAAGCAGAAAATTGCAAAGTTTGCTTTGAAAAATCTGGAGCTTGATACTAGCATCTAAAACAACATATGCTGGTGACCCACTGTGCTGGCATTTTCAGAAGGGCAGACTATTCTAATGTTTGTTTTGATCCTGAAATGATTTAGTTGCTTGTTACGTGAAGCTCCTCTTCTGGTGTTCTCCAGGCGGTGCCCAACAACTTGAACTATTTCATATTCCGGGTGAGGCAAGAAAATTTATAAAATACTACAGTGGAGAATATGATTATTGCATTTATTGGTGCCAGAATAAAACATCTGAATAAGCACACATCATTCACCTTACACAGTGCAGTCAATGTGCATGTGCCTGTTAGTTCTTATCTTGCAGCCACACGCTCCCGTTTAAGGTATTGACTGGGAAGCAAACACACATGCACGGTTTACTGCTGTTACCACCACATCACAAGCACGAAATCCATCTCTCTCACACATGCACACACACTACTGCATGGTCCGACACATTTGGATTTGTCTCCGCATGGGTCTCCCACAATGCATAGCTGTTGGTGTGGATGAAATCCTTCTTTTTCCTCGAAACAGCTGTGATTACGTCTTATGCATCTTTTAGTCTTTCCTTCTCCGTCTTTCCTCGTACGTGTTTATTGCCTCATTTGTCTCTTTCTCTCTCTCTGCCTCTCTTTTCATCTTTGTCTCTAAATCCTGGCCTTGCAAACAACAAAGAACGACTTTGGCTCAAACTGGCAATCCACCAAATCCTCTTTCTTAGCTTCAGTCTTTGTCGGAATGAAAGGTTTTAGTCTACTCTCTCTCTCTCTCTCTCTCTCTCTCTCTCTCTCTCTCTCTCTCTCTCTCTCTCTCTCTCTCTCTCTCTCTCTCTCTCTTCTTCTCTCTCTTTCTCTCGCTCTCTCTCGCTCTCTAACATGCCATCTCAATCATTTGGCGAACGAGAGAGACTAACTAACTTCGAGTTAGTTCAAGATGGTTGAGCCGAAGAACAGTACAACAGCTGATTAGTGTTTTGATTGTTGTTCAGTTTTTGTAATGTTTATGTGGTTATGAAAAAATGGTAAACAGTCATGTTCATATTGACTTTGGTGTTTTAGCAGATGTGCAAGTCTCCCGAACTGCAAGTCTTCTGTAAATGTATGACTTTAGAGGCAGTGTAGACTTGTGATTAACAATCACACACTCAGGCTTTTACAATGACAAATCCCAAAGTCATATCGCAGATCTTCCCTGAGCACATAAATTTATGTTGACAGAAAAATACATACATAAATAAACACCCTCCGATAATTGTGCCTTGTGGGTCACACATGCTCAGGAGGGTAGTCATAAATAGACCTGTGCCTGCGTGCACACTGGTTTTGTGCATAAAGGATGTGTAGTGAGATGAGAGAGAGGTGGGCAGGAAGAGCCGTGAATCACTTTCTTTGTGTGGATTACTTCGTAGGATCTCCACAGACACACACAAGTATAGTCGCTGCCTACATAAAGCATTTCAAATCAGTCACTTAAGAGGTTCCATGACAGTCAGAATGCTATCTAAGTAGGCAGCTGATTATTTAGGCAGTAAGGCAGCTCACTAGGTTTTACAAAAAATATAGGCCTATAAGCATGTAAACATTTTAATTTTATGGAAATTCCATTCAGCATCCAAACCCAGTGACCTCCACCAAACACTTTACAGCTGAAAGCCTCAAGACATGAAACCAAGCTGGGAAAAGTCTGAAGAAAGGTCAGTTTACTTAGTATTGATTCTTTATTGCTGCTTTTTGCGAAACTGTGGTTTGCTGGTCTACATCTGAATCCCTTCGCCCGCACCACTCTGAGTTCCATTCGTAATTGCTTTATGGGGGAGACCCAGCACAGCATGCTGAACTAAGCTTTTGTAATATTTACTCGATATTTGTAGTTCACGGCAGCTCGGCACAGATAGACGCTTGTTATAATAACCGTCCACCCCTGCTGGAAACTGATGGACAGGTCATATTAACCACTTGCGGGACTCCTCAGGGGGAGCTGGGGAGTGAATTGTTGGGTTTTTGAAGTTGTTGCTGTTTTTGTGGAGAGACAGGAGGGGCTGCATTTGGAGATGCATTGCTGGCGTGCGGTGAGGATAGATTCTCTTGCTGATCTCGCTGCTGTGTTTTCACATCTGTTTCATCAGACTGATGAGCTGGTGTGGGGTGTTTCTAAGATGTTTTGCAAAGCTATGTGCACTGTGAAATTAATTGAAAATTAATGATGAAGAAAGAAATAACTTAACATTTACATAATTGTAACATAAATGTTTATCATTAAAAAAAAAAATTTAAACGTTCTAGCAAATTACAATATTCTAAAAAACACATTAAATGCATCATGATGCTGCATTTGTATTACAATATACTGTTTTTACTATTTGGATGTCATGGATGTGTTTGTTCCAGGATGTGGTCACATTAGTTAATTATCATCGTTGTGTTAAGGTCTGCATGTGTTATTTTAAGGTAAGACATGATTGGTTTGTGTCTCACAAGCGTTCATGTGACGAGTCGTCATGCTGTGTTGACATGATTTATTGGTACCCACTCAACATAGGTGATTGTTAGGATTAGGATATTTTTTGAAGGTCATGGCAACCTGACTTCAAATTCAATATATATTTACTTTAAGGAAATGGACTGAAAAATATGAATTGGCTAAATTCAATGAATCAAAGCTTTTTTGAATATTTTTTAGTTATATTAGCAATAGCAAAATACACAAACATACCCTTTTATACTTTAAACCAGATGTACTGTAACTGATATATAAAGCAAGCATCGTTTCAAAGCCCAGTCTTAGTATTGATTGTTTAGAATGGATGCGTTAAGGATGCCCAGTGGAAGAAAAGCTTTACTTAAACCCAAGTGGGTAATACAGACACACTGCCAGACCGTTTAATTAAATGCTTCAATTTCAGCTAACCGCTTTAATTCATTTCCGTCTTTCAAAAACAAGCTGTGAAAGTAGTAGAAACATAATTCAGCCTCTCGTTCTGTGCTTAAAGCGCTAGCGTCAGATACGTGAGCACACAGGCACGCCGAATGTTCAAAATATGTTAGGTTGGATCTCATGGGGAAACCTACAGAAGCCATCCCAGAATAATGGACATCTGTTTAGCGTGCTGGACTCTTAGGCAGGTTACACACCCCACTGCTGCAGCTGTCTCTGGAGGATTCAGCTTTAATACTTCACTGAATCTGTTTGAGAACAGGGTTTCGACTTTTTACTGTTTACATGCAGTATGGTGCAGCCTAGATTGAAATCACTAGTGAAGAAATGCTTTTATTTTAATTTTTTTTATTATTCTGGTTTAGTATTTTCTATTTATTTATTTTATTTAATATTTTTTATTTCGTTTTTTTTTTTTGTTAATTTTGTTAAAACATGAACTTTAGCTTCATTTTTTAATCAATTTGTGTGTTTCAATATCATAACCACTTAGAAAAATTATCTCTTCACAAATTTAGATTTTGATCTGATGAACAAATATAACCCCAAAAAGGACCAAAACTATTACAATGTACCAAGCATTCCTTTGTGATAATTTTTTTTTGCATTTGGTAGATGCTTTTATTCACATTGATTTAAAATGCATTAACCAGGCATCTGCTTCAGTCAGCATGTGTGTTTCCTGGGGTCGAACCAATGACCTTTGCGTTGCTATTGCAATGCGATACCAATTGAACCACAGAGACACTAATAAATGCTACTAATAAATGGCAAAAAGCATGTTAAGTGCAGTTAAATCTTAGAAGTGCTGTGTGGTGACTCAGTATTATTATCTCTAGGGTAAAGATGAAGACTAAAGAGAGAATGATGAAGCGTGGGCAGTTCCATTTTCGACTCTCTGATGTTATTGAGAGATGCGACGGTACATTGGATGCTCTAAATGCGTCAGGGAGGAGCCGGGCGATGCTTAATGGAGATGTTATTAAGCATATCCTGGAAGAGGGGGTGTGCATGTTATTGGGGAATGTATTAGTGCTCCATCACTCAAAGACATCAAGGAGTGGATGTAAGGAGCTGCAGGCTAGCTGTTCATCTTCGAAACCGTGTTTATTTTTTCTTCATCTCTCTCGAACGTTCTCTTCTGATTACAATGAATGGCAAAGATCCAGGGATGAACAACAGGCGCGTAGAGAGGGGAGGCGTAGGTGTTAGCCACAAAACAAACGTAAAAACAAACCCTCGCCTTTCCTGACACCGCTATTGTCTTTTCCATGACAGAGTAAATTAGTGTGATCGTCTGCGTGCGCGTCTGAGCTATCATAAGCGTATTAGCGTGGGCCCTGCGGGATGTGCTGGTAATCAGGTCTGTTTGACAGAACCATCGAGGGGATGTCTCTGGAGTATCCGTACATCCCATGTGTTATACTATATGTGATGCTGCGTTGTTGCCGAACGCCTCTCTCTTCTTTCTACATGCTTCAGAATTTTCCCCATCTGTTTTTGTCTCTGTTGTGATCTAGTCTTTGTGTTTAATGTCTGTCATGGCTACTAGAATAGTTGAAATTATAATGTTGTTAAAATGTACTCACCGTTATGGTGTTCCAAACGTTGTGAAAACAATAGAGGACATTTTTAATGTTCTGCTGGTTTCTTTGAGGTGCTGTGAACCGTAATTTGGATTTTCTTTTTAAAAGAACTTAAAAATACAAAAAAATACATACGATTATATTGATTTTATATATAACTCATCCGAAGCCATATGATGAGTACAATTAATAAACAAATTGTTATTTTTGAATTATTATTATTATTAATATTATGATTGTTGTTGTTGTTAATAAATATTGTTGTTGTTATAATTATTATGTTGCTATTATTATTATTATTATCTTCCATTATTGTTATTATTATTATTATTATTATTGTTATTGTTATTGTTATTGTTATTGTTATTCCATAACATTTTGGAGTGAATCACCCCTTTAAATATTTAAAGCTTTGTTTTATTGAAACTTTTTTTTTAAGTTGAAAGTTTTTGGTTTTGTGTTCTCCTCTATTCAAATGTTGTAACTGCATCTATAACTTTACTATAGGATCTGCATTTAAATTCCTATAGCTGTACTGACCTGTGAACTACTTTTCACTGCAATATAATAGAAATGTAAACACAGGGTTTCATCAATACTGTGAGATTCTGTGTGGGGCGCCATAGTCTCCGCTTCCTGACTAAGATGAATTCAGTCTTGAATTTGGGAGCTTGCCAAAGTATAAATCATGCCAAATATATATATTTTTAGTTCATGTTGAGGATGTGTTTCATGATTGTGAATTATTTTAAGCATCCGTAAACCATAGAGGATGTCTTGGAGTGGTAATTTAGAAAGAGCCTCAGAGAATCCACTTTGTCTTCTAGTGTTTTCTTCCTGTTCTTTCTTCCGTTCTTGTGGGAATTTTCTCTTCTGCATATGCCTGTGGAATTTATTAGCAACCCATGCAGTTCATCTTCTCATGCAATCAGAGCAAAAGGTCAAACCGACCAATCAGCTTGAGAGAAAAGACTGCTAGAGACATTGGGGAGCCAATAACTGGAATAAAAGTTCGGCTTTAAAGAGAGCTCAGAATGATGTGGCAGTTTGGTTTTATTATCTTGTTTAATGTTTTGATGAATTTGTGTCTACAACTGGTAAAAACGACTATTTCTTCGAATAATATGCAATAGTTAAAGGTTTCAATGTATTGATTAAAAAAAACTGATTTATCTAAGTCTTTTGTACATTTAATTTAGAATTCATTTTCAGACATTGTATTATATTGTTGTAAATAACTGTAATACTGAATATGATTTTTAAGTGTAATTTGTATTACTATACATGTTTTCATTCCAAAGCATAGTGGGTAGATTTATAAGTTTGTAAGAAAGAAAAGGAAAAAACTGGTAAGAAAAGTGTAAAAATGTTACTATTACCCTAAGTCTTATATACTTGTCTGACATGAATAATTCAAGTGTGAGTGTAACTAACCTGAATTAACCTAAGAAGATTCAATTTTAGCTGCAGTTGTCGAAATGAGCTTATCCTTGCCATGCATATGATTTATACAATGTGACAATGTAACCATCTTATTAAAAGACTTCAGCAAAGTAGCTATTTCTCAACATCACTTTTGAGAGGCACATCTGAAATGCACACCTGAAGTCAACACTCATGAAGCTGTGTCTAATGGCATATTGCTCCGGCTTATGCATGTTCACTGAGGGCCTTGTACAGGAAGATGTTATTCTTAAAGCACTCCTCTCACAATAAAGATGTAAATATGTAAAGAGCACAGGAGGAGACTGCAACCAATTTTTATAATGAATGCAACGAGACGATGCAGCTTGGAGAGCTCTATCATCACATTAAAGCGAAAATGTACAACAGTGTGTGGGTTTTATTATTTTTGAGATTCTACAACCTTACTGTATGTGTAAATTATGCACCTATAAAGAGCACTAAATTGAAAAATGCTATTAAAACTTCCAGTGCTACAAATGTGAAGTATGTGATTGATCATTATAATTCAACATCATTATTTCTGGTAAAGTTACTACAACTCAAGGTCTCTTGTGGCTTTTTGTGTTTAATATGTTACATTGTTTGTGTGTCTACACAGAACCTGATGATGATGAGCAGAAGGTGAAGACGCAGAGGCCACGATCAGCTGATCAGCCAGGTGTGTTCCAGGCTCAGACAGGTGAGCCCCATCCTCTCACCTCTTGTTGAAGTTGTTTCAATTTCATTTCAGAAACATGGACAGCGATCAGGTAACAGTCAAGCAAGAATAAGGAACTGAATTCAGATGTTTTTACCCCTTCCTTTGTTTTGAACTTATTTTATAATTCTAAAACTGGTGTTGGTGTGCACATATTACTGTACTCGATCCCACACCCTTTCCCCTCACCTCTCACATCTCTGCAAAAACAAAACGTATGTGCGTAAACTTCAGCTGGCAAGCGTGTCCCCCCACCAGCCCCCAACCCTTTCTTCTCAACCCATCGTCTCTGCGGATAAGACTAAGCTCTGACTCACCACATGCAAATGAAGATGTAATGCGATTATGAGACGTGCAATTAATTTGATTTGCCCATTCGCTTCGTGATGTTGCCTGCATCCAAGGACACGGCTTTCACAAATGACAAAAAAGGGACCGGGGAACTTCGCCTGCTGGATTCCCACCCGGTCCACGAGGAGGCTTCTGCTGATGGTGACCTTGCGGAACCTCCTTAAACACAATATTTAAGTTGTCTTAGGCCTGGAGGGACAGAAGATAGGAAGTAGATGACAAATACGTAAATAAACCTTAAGCTTGAGGTGTTTGTTCCCTTATAGAGCTGTCTACCTCACTTAACGTCTCGGCCCTCCTTCTTGCCCTGCTTCTGGTTCTCACCAACAGATTGAGGAGAAAACGTGATAATATGCTTTTCTGGGTAGTGCTGTTTTTTAGCTTCTGATGCTGTTATGTTTATGAACAATATCTGGAGGGGCACATAAAGTCACTGACCCATTATGTTAGACGCAAGCGTGTCTTTCCTATCGTAAGAGAATGGCCATGTCTGCCTTTTATCTCAACCCTACAATTTACAACAGAATCAGATGGGTTTAGAATTAAAAAAAACCTTTCCGCTCTGTCACACCTCTGCTTTCTCACTCTTTCTCTCATGTGATTTGTAGGTGATCCAGCAGCGGAGGAATGGTCTCAATGGAGCGTGTGTTCGCTGACATGTGGGCAGGGTTGGCAGGTTCGTTCTCGTTCGTGTGTATCCTCTCCATACGGGACCCTCTGCAGCGGCCCGCTGAGAGAGACCCGACTGTGTAACAATACTGCCACCTGCCCAGGTGAGCCGCAGCATCAAGCAGGTAGAGTACCTTCATGGTGTTGGATTCCTCACACATCCTACAGAATGCAATTACCTGTATGATGGTACACACCATTAAATGTGTTGTTGGTATGCATGAGAAATAACTGCAGCACACACACTCCCTCCACTGCATGTTTAAAACACACAAGGATGTGTGACTCAAACACACTGCACTGGTAAATAACATTTCTCTCCGAGTAAAATTTGTTGGGGTGTTGTGGACAATGGGCACTATTGATACTCTTTGTATTTCTGTTAAATCTAACAGTTGTGCTTTTGTTTGCGTGTGAGTGCCTGGAATGGGGTTTCTGTGTGTGAGGGATGTGAAGGGTTTGGTGATGCGAGTGAGATGATGCAGGCCTCACTTTGCTTTTTCAATTTGCACACTGGTTGTCCCCCGAATGAGTATCAGCATGTTTAAAATGATAACTGTCACTGCACATATTGAGTGCACACTGCACACTATCCAAACTACATTTTTTATATATAAATATATAATTTTTAAATCTTTTTTTATTTTTTGTGGTATTTTTTCTAAATAACATTTTTTCTTATTTTTTTATTTTGTGTTTATTTTTATAAAATGTTGTCAAATATTTATATTTGAGTCACAGCCATTTCCATCAATATATAGTTTGTCATGATTAGATGAAATCAACTATGAAATTTTAAAGTGATTAGAGAAATAACCTAAATATTCCACCCGTGGAATTGTGACAGTTAACAGGTTAAAATGCATAGTTATGGTTGCTTATGGATGCTTTTGTTATGTTTATGGAAGTAACAACCATAACTTGAGGCTGTGTTATGTTGTGATTTGCTGTGCATCGTGCCTAACAACATATTTACAATAGTGCACGCTTTAGTCCTTATATACACATAGGCCTGTAAGTCACAGCTGGTGCATATTTTTTAAAGGTGTTTTCTTTCTTTTATATAACATCGGCATTGTGTTGAAATGAACGGAGGCAATGAAATCCACAGCCATGTAGTTACGACCCCCCTGTAGCCCTAAATAATTTCACCAGGGCCCACTTGGTATTATATTCCTTTTTTACATGCAAACGGCTCGTAGTGGATGCCAATTTACATGCTTACAAGGCATTTATAGATCGCTCTTTGTTTTAGAAGAATCATTTGCTGTGCAAGTCCCTTCTGCGTGCTAATTCTATTCCCATGTAAAATAGGGTAACTCGGTTTACCCCTCATTGTGCATTCAGTCACAGCTCCGATATTCAGCGTCTGGGCTTTGATGAGATGGTTGCCACGTTCAGCACTAGTTGTTTTTCTGCGTTTCATGGTGTGCGGATCAGCATTTTAGAACGTAGGGTAAGGACAGCAGTAGATGATCTTTAGCCAAGCAGGCAAGAATAAAGAGAATCAAAGTGAAGGATTTCTGCTGGAAACATCTGCTTGCCGAGGATTGATTGTAAACAGCGATCAATGAAGCTTATATGAATGACTGACGTTACATTCGGACACGCAAACTTTTCAAACGCATAGATTTTCGATGCTGAGGACAGAAAAGCTGATTTCAAGGAACTATGCATCGATAAAAGAAAACTAGACAGAAATAAGAATGTGAAATGTCTGTGCTTGAGTTTCTTTGAGCGTTTTATACTATTTATTCTGACAATATAAACAGGCAGGCAATTTATACTGCGGGGAAAAAGAAATTGCCAGAAAAGACAATGCGAGACTCTTGTCAATACACAAAGTAGCTACTAGAGCAAAGCTGTGCGTGCGTGTTTGTGTGTGTTCATAGTTTACTTTTACACGGCAGAAAGTGTAAAGAAGAAGAGACGCAGTGTCTTTGAGATTAGCCTGAGCTAGTGCAGCTTCAACGTAACTAGGCGCTCTCTGGAAGTCCCTCGCTTTTCTTTTTTGGCTCTGATTCAAAGAGAACTTAATTGATTTGTGAAAGCAATTACGGCCAGGTTTATTTAGTTTGGAGGAGAGTTATTATTCAAAATTGATCAGGCAAAGCTTTTAAATAAAAGAGGGTCTTTAAAAATGGCAATACTGGCTGTGGTGTTGTTTTAAATTGCGCTCTGTCTGCTCATTAGATGATCCCAATCTAGATCTTTGTATAAATTGTGGTCAATAGCTGTTTCCATACAAATTAATATAGGAAATTCTTCAAATTTGTTCAGCTTGAATGAATGTTGGTCTAGCTACTGTAATTTTCTCAGCTCTTAAAGCAAAAGTTCACCCAAATATGAAAATCTCTCCCTCATTCCAGCCTAACTATATCACTTCCCTGATTAATTTGTAATCAAATAATGTCATGTTATCTTTTTCTGGTACTCCAACATCTGCCATTAAATAATCCAAATGACTTCGGTGGGTTAATAAATCTCCTGTAAAGCGAAATCATACGCTTGTGTGAAAAAATATATTAATATTTCGAGCTTAGTTAGCAAAATGAAAATGTAGACAAAGCAGATGCTGCTTGCACTCAGATCTGTGTTGTTTACATATTAAGTTAGCTAAATGAACCCAAATTAAAAATCTTGCGTAATTATAAGAGAATTCTTTTATTTTTTGGTGAAATATTTCTATAGGCATATTTATTTAATAAAAAATCTAGACACATTACCACCACATGTTTGTGAAAACTGCACTTTTGGCCCAAAACCTTTCCGTCACCAAAATAAAAAAGTGTGACAACTAGCCCCTGTCTCCCCTATAACAAACATAAAAAACTTGTTTTTTCTTACCAAACAAAGGCTGAGCTATATCACTCAAAAGATTTCCATAGCAGATTCACAACTTATCTACAATGCTACAACCATCTTCCATATGAAACTCAAAATCTAAATTAATCTTTTCATGGTAGGCGTAAGAAATCCCGTCATCTCCTCTCAATGCTTTTGAGGATGTGCCTAATGCTGGTATGTCTCATTGTGCTGAGGCATTAGAGCAGAGCAGTTCTGGCCCAAACTCAATCTGCTTCACTTTAATGAAGAAACTCTATTCAAAGCTTACGGGTCTATTGATGAATGAAATCTGCAATTATCTCAGAGCTGTAAAATGACTCATGAGGCCTAGATTCGAATACGAGAGTCATGTTTAAGTAAACTTTTTAAGGATCTATTGATTCACTATTTATTTCACACAGATGTGCTTTTCTTATGTGAATTTGGTGTTCTGCCTTTTTTGGTCTTTTCAGAAGCAGACAGTTTTTAATATGTACCAGTCAAAAGTTTGGAAACACTCACTGCTGTTTGAAAGTAGTACACTCATCCATGAAATAACACAATTGTAACTGTGGGAATTCTGTTGTGACTAAAACCATCCACAATAAATGAACACTATGTTATATTTGATCATCTTCAAAAGTAGTCACCCTTTGTCTAGAATTTGCAAAATCATACTTTTGACATTTTATCATCCAGCTTCTTAAGGTCTCACCCTGAGAAGCTTTTTAAACAACGCTAGCTTTTTATTTTTTATTCGGTCAAATTAATGATTTTAAAAATATTTTTAATTAAATTTTATTTTAATAATAAAAGAAATTACTTTGTTGGCAAAGTTATATTTTTGTCTACAAAAATAACTTAAAACATTAAAGTACACAGCTTCGGATTAAAGATTTTAAAGATCATGAGAAACATTTTTGTCAATTGTGTCTAAACTTTTGACTGGTACAGTTTAAATGCTTTGTGTTCTTTGTGAAATTGACATACATTCAATTTATAGAGAACTTAGCACATTATGTGCTGGATTTTAGATGATGTGAATGTGGAAATTGGCACTAGATCAGCAGCAAAACTTACCTTGTCAATCACTTTCTGTAATTTAGCATAGCTTTTGTGCCTGACAATGTGCAGTAATCATCATTTTTTCTTAATTTATTGACCTTACATGCTAACTATCTCTAACACCTGTTATTTCCAGCATATTACACGTATCTCTTGCTGCATCTGTTCTTTGTGTTCAGTCTAGCGTTAAACCTGTTCGGCACAGCACAACATCTGCCAATTGAGTCTTAGGGCAAAAAGGGCATTTACAGCTATTAACCAACAGGTGGTGCTCTGCATTTGTTTTTGCCCTTTAAATCTACTGATGCCTCAGAGCTTGGGATTTAAGGATGACTCATTTGACACAGCTTTTTAAAGGGGAAACTGCTCCACTTATCACTAATATGACTTGCGGCAAACAACAAGTGCAAATAAAATTATATTTAAATAATTTACTTATGCGAATGACACGTTACCTGCGACTCGCAGAGGGTTTAGTGGGTGAGAAGACGGTGATATATTGGTTATGACCTGAACCTAGTCCACAACCATCTGTCTCTCTCACTCTCTCTCTCTCTGTGCCTGTTTATTTATTTCTCTTTTCTACTTTTCAATGTCAAACATACTACTTTTATTTATATTTTCTGGCTATGTGGTCTGACGGTCGTTTTTTTATGTCATGTCTCGCTTTCCTTCTCTTTCACTTCCTTCTCCATAGGAGGAATCAGTACCCCCTGTGGCGAGCAGATAGACAGACTCAGAGTCTCTGCATGAGGTGACACAGACAGTGATTTGATGGATATTGCAGTACATAATGTGGACCATAGAGAAGCAATGAGTACTCTGGGCACATCATTCTAGCATTCAGCCTCTCCCCATGCCATACAAAATCAGTGCCGTTATCCTGCTTCACATTTTGCCTTTTGCAGCCTGCAATCAACAGTGGCATCAGGCCACGACTTACTAACACCAATAACAAAAGCCTGGTCTGACCTGCCGGTGGCTTGCTGATTTGCCATCTATGTGCCATTTTGGTGGTCTTTCAGGCATTCACTTCTATGTTCTCTTGATTGTGATGAAAGAACACTAATACAAAATACAAAATTGTGTTTTTGATATTTTATAATCATAATAAGGATGTGAAAATTAATTACAAAACTGGAATTAACCAAGTTAAGCAATTAAGCAGCTAGTATTGTATTTTTGTTTCTCTATCCTCTCTTTCTTTATCCCTTATTCTTGCTTCATGTGAGTTTTTTATTCTCTGTGCAGTCGAGCCATGGCTCCTTTGAGCTTTGCACTATAGTGCACTATTAATTATTTATCAGCATGCATAATTCACAGTACATCCCTGCTCTACACGGATGGGGCCTTCCAATCTCTCCCTCTCTCTTTCAAAAAACCCTCCAAAGCTCCTTTTCTGTCTCTTTTACTTATTCCTTCTTTTGGCTCTTTCACCAAATCTCAGCCAGTTTCCACCACTTCCATCCGCTGTCAGCATCTGTTTTTCTTTCTGTCTTTTTCTGGATCACCCTTTTCATCCTCTCTCACCCTTCTATCTTTTCCTCTTGATCATTTCATCTGTATCTTGCCTTATAATGTATTCACATCTGCCTTAAATCTATGAACACTTTTTGGGGTTTTTTTTCTTTAGCTACACAGAGAGCTGAATGCTGAGTGGCTTGTTTGGTTTGGTGAAGGGCTTTTCCAATCATTTCTTCCAATGATTTAAACTAAAGTGCATGATAGTTTTACGATAGTTTTATTCAAAACACATTCAATCATTGTCTAAAATAATAAAATACAGAATAAAATATGACCTCTTATTCCCATGAAGCATTACAAACTTGTAATTTTTATTGTATTACACAATTTTGCAAAAAAAAAGACTATAAGAGAATAAGAGGGCTCTGGTAAGCTTTTTGGTGGGTTCTCGTTTCTATGGCAACAGTGACTTCACAGATTGGTGGATCTTTCTGTAGGATTATGAGCACTTTAATGTGGAAATTCGGAATATGTAATGGTTTTTATTGAATCTCTTAAGATCTCTTCTCTTAAGAAGATTTACAAATGATGTGTAAGGCTGCAATCCATAACTTTTGGTTAAACAAACAAAAAGAAGGTAAAAAATCCTGATTTAAAAAACCCTGGTTTGCAGCTGTGAGCTTATAATAATGTTTTATAATCTGTGGTGTTGGGTGTAATTGTGTGGGAAATGTCAGTTTGACATCATTTGGCTTTAACTTGTATAAAAATAAATGCATAAAATATCCTGCTATTTTTCTTCAAACAGATATATGGGCTGAAGTTAGGGATTACAGCTTTGAATTTCTTCATGAAAAAATGAATGAGGTTTTTTACTTCAGGAACTGCATTTTACTATAACCGTTTAGGTGAAACTGCAGGGATATCAGGTCTGCTGTGCCTCCTTAGGAGGGTTTGTGGCTGGTCTGAGCTGTTTGTGTTTTCTCTGTTGATGCGCTGAAGTGGTTTTGTCAAAGGTCATTCACACCCTCATTTAAGCCTATCTCATCAAGCCCACAGTCATACTCTGAACGTCCACATAGTGTCAAATCCGACATCTCTATATGACATCTATTAAAAGGAGTTTATGAATATATCTAGAGAATACTATACATATTTCATATTTTCTGAGGCAATCCTCATCAAAAGCAATAGAACACTTTAACGTAGCGTCTTTATTGATAGTCAAAGAATCCTTCAGGGTCACAAACTCATTGAAACTCTCTACGCAGAAGCACGATCAATTGGGCGCGTTTCATGATCAAACGATGCATTTCATCTGCTCTCGCGCTACCCGTGCCTTGATCTTTTGGACTTTGGTGCTCCTTCCTACAGGATAAGTGATGGCTCATTTATGTTGCACATGCAATCTCATTTTCATTTCCTTTTCTGCCCTTAACCCTTGATCTAAAGGTTTCATCCATTCTGACACTAAAGCGAATTGGCATCTCAAAAGCCGATCTATTGTTGGCATTCCCAGTTTTGCCACTTGGGTGGGCGGGGCTTTGCCTCGGTGTGTCCCGTCCCGGTGGGCTGTACCTGGCTACTGAAGGACCCTCAGCACCGCCTTCCCTCATCTTCCCTCATCCCCACTGGTGGTTTTGTTTACAGTGCATGGGCTGTGGGAGGAGTGGTCTTCATGGAGCCTGTGCTCAGTCACGTGTGGCCGTGGCTCTCGGACCCGGAGCAGGATCTGTGTGCTACCCCAGCATGGAAGCAAGGGCTGTGGAGGGCCCGAGGTGCAAACCAAACTCTGCAATATAGCTGTATGCCCTGGTTAGTACTTATTCTCCATTTCCTCATCTGTCAATTTACTCTCTCACTCTTCTGTACCTTAATTCTGCTTAATGCTTCTCCTGCACTGGGTCTCATCACTCATTATTTTTAAGTAAACAGAAAAGGTTCTTAAGCAAAATTTTTGCCCGGTTTACAATAGGAGTGTACACACATAAATGTGAATACGGATCAGGCAAAATGAATTACACAATACTGTAGCATAATACACAAATACAAAGTAGAAATGTTGCGTAAGTATTAACCATCTATCACCTACAAAATCTTATTGTAGTTTTATTCATTTCTTATAATAATAAAAGCATATTAATATTTATTTAAAAGTCATTTATATAAAATAATTCTTAGTCATAAATATAAAAATAATATACATATATAATGTTCCTGGGTTATTCATAGAGTTTCTGATTTTGTTTTCCATACGTGTAGCTTGACTTGATATATATATATATATTATGAATTTAGAAAAAAATAAGTACTGATTCACTAATGGTTTATGATAAATTATGGTAATGCATGGAAATGTATACACACAGGTTTCACATACATATACATGGTTAGTGTGAGACCCAGTGTGTTCTGTCTTCTATATGATTGCACTATTTTCACCCTTTGTCCATGTCTCCTGCCTTCTCTCTCTGTTCACGTGTCCCCTCGTCTCTGACCTTTCCCTTTCCTTTCTCTGAGCCATTTTTACATCCTCCAGCTTCAACCCAGTCCACCTCAGAGTCACGTCAGTCTCTCACCCCTTCTGTTCTGTCTAAAAGCCACTCGAGCTCTGTGTTGTCTGCATTCTTATTCTGCAGCCATGCATTGTAGCTTTTTAGCTAAGTGTACTACTCAAGTGTTGTGCAGCCTTGGCTCTTGTTATTTAAAGGAATATTTCCTCCCCAAATTGAACGTGTTACCTTTTAATAGTATTTTAAATCAAATATTACTCTTTGTTTTTTCATCTGTTTAAAGACAAAATGTTTTGAAGAGTGTTTGAATTGTTGAAATACCATACAGTGAATGTGGATGGGGAACAAAATATAAATAAACAATAGTAAAAGCTATTTTATTTTGATAAAAATCACAATATTATTTAATATTATATTATATTTACTATTTAATATTTATCACATTTAGTAAAGCTTTGGTCATGTGTTTAATTTCCAGTGAACACACAAAGTTATATATTCTGAATGCACTGTCAATTTGGACAAAAGTGTCTTCCAAATGCATGTGATGACGACAATCATTGTCATCATTCACTTTCACTGTATGGTAAAGAGACATTTGGAAACTTTATGGTAAATAATCCATTTTGTGTTTTACAGAAGATTTTACAAATTTTAAATGGAATGCGAGTTGGTAAATAATTTTTATTTTTAGATGAACTGTTTCTAGCTACTGGATCACAGATAAATCACACATGTCCGCACCTACTGTTGGTTTGTTGTTTTTCCGCCACGTCGCTCTGGTCTCAGCGAGCAGGATCTATCTCCCAGATTACTTATTACCTCACTGAGATGAGCAATAAATCATTTGTCTGTTATATTTCAATTCGGTTTTAGTCCGAACAGTTCTTGCTACCTAGAGTCGAAAACCTCCATTAGTTTGACAGTTGAAGGGTTAAGGGTGACAGCCAATCACAGTGATTGTGTTTTATTTGAGGGGGCACAAATGAACAGCTTGGCCAGTCTGGCCGAGGGACTTTTGATGGACAGTGATTACAGCCTGTCAGAGAGCAGATCTTCCACCTCTCCTCACCTATCAAGAGTCGCCCACGCGTGAAACCATCTCACCATCTTCATATTCAAATCGCGTTCATGGATGTCCGTTGACACGTAATCCGCTCTTACAGCATCATAAATCTAAGTGGATGTCTTGTAAACATCTTTGTGTTTACTTCTTCATTACTTCAGCTCTATTTAAGTATATGATTGCAGTGATGGTTTGCATCGCTGTAATCTGAATGGAAGCAAAGATTCATAGTAAGTTACTCCCATTCATTAATGCTTGCTTGTAACATTACATGAGTTTGAAAAGGGATAGTACTTTTATTTTGCAGTAGCATATGCTATGTACCCTTATTAAAATTTAATTTCATTAAAGTTTCATTAAAGAATAAAGAGTTTTTTCTCTGTGATGCTTTGTCTCAGATGTTTTTTAGACTGCACTTTATTGGCTTGTCAGAGAAATTAGTTTTAGACTCATTTTTGTGACAGCTTGTTCAAAAAGAGAAGAAAAATTGAGTTTTTTAAAAGACAGATTAAGTGAGGAGGAGGATAAAAGAGATAGAGGTCTAATGCTTTAAGACTAAAGAGCTGCTGTTTATTAAAAAGAAGGATTATTAAAAACAGTAGACTTTGAACAATAGATGATTTTCTGTAGACTTTGCTATTAAAAAATACAATTATGGAAAAGTTTAGTGAATAGAATGGTTGCAATATGGTGTTGTTTTAAACAAGCATGAATTTAACAGTTTTAAATATTTAAATGTATTTATTTTAAACATTTTCTGATTTTTTTTTTTTTAAATCTCAAGCAATAATCTTCCATTTTCTTTAAAGCTAAAAATATGCTTTAAAATGTAAAATAAATATAACTATAAATATAATGATATAATAGTTCTTGGTTTATATATAACCATGTAAGTGAAAATCCCATATTTATTTAATGTGATGTCCTAAAATATTTGTTTTTGTATTTTCCTCTCCTTAAGTGCATGAAGTGCTTGAATCAGAAGATTCACTAGCATCGTCTTTGTAATAAAATAACCCTCATTGTTTGGTGACTTTGTTCAGAATTTTTGGTAAAGCACATATATAAACACTCAGGACACGCTTGTTTGTTTGTGTGTGTGTGTGTGTGTGTTTGTGTGTATGTATGAGGGACACAGAAAAATGTCTCCATTTGCTTTGCTGTTGCAGATGTCAGCGTTATTACCTTTATTATGCAGTTGCAATTCTGTTGCAATTATGCATCCCATTTTCCTGTTTTATGTTGTTATGAAGTCAAAGCGAGATCCTATAAACGTTCAGCTGTGTTTGTTGGGTTTTGGCTGCAGCTGCCGTATCTTGGCAACCACCATATGCAAGAATCTCTCCCCTCATTGGCTGCTGATTTTGTGAGCGATGATGAATCTAATGCCCTCGTGAAGGCGCAGACAGACGGGACATATTTTTCTAGTTTTATTGAGTTTGTGAGGCTTTAGCATATGATTATTATTTATCATGCTCATGGTTTCAGACAGAGAGCCTCCAAAATCCCAGACGAGACTGCAGCTGAATTGACTGTTTGTGGATGTGGCAGTATACGAACATCGATACCTGCAAGTCAACATCTTGCGGTTACCCTTGTCAAGCAGTACAAATTAAGGAATTTCACGCTTTTCTCTCATGCAATGAAAGTTCATAGTGATCACCTTTGTCAAGCTCCAAGATCTGTAAAGGTACTTCTTTTGAAGTCATAGCTTTGTGTGAGAAAAGACCAAAATTATTTCTGATTATTTGTAATGTAAATGTTTTGTCTTTTTCTAAGCTTGAAACAGGTGGTCAACATAAACAGTTATTGTAAAGCAAAAAGGAACTTTTTAAATTATTTTGTATTTCACAGAAAATGGCATACAGGATTTTTTTATATTGGCATGAACGATTTCTTCAAGCGAGCCTATAGGGACATTTTTCTCAGTTTGAAGGAATGTCTACTTTGACAAAGCAAAGGTGACACAGGCGTTATATTTTATCATGTGCTCCGTCTTCCCTGAAATCCATTAGATTGAGAGATAATTTGATTTCAGTTCAAACCATCAATCACATCGAGATACACTTGAGTAAAATATGCATCTATACCCCTTCCCCATTTAAATAAGATGAAAGTGATATTAGAGGTTAATATGCTGATTTCTGATTTTGTCACAGAAAGTCAGAAGATGTAACATCTCCCCCACTGTGAAATTGATGTGCATTCTCGAAAGCATTCATTATATAAACACAGAGCCATAAGATTAATGACATCATTTGATGGATGATGTTTAAGCATTATTCCTACTGTAGAACATACTGAATATGTGTCCACTGAGGCATGGATGCTATCTAATGTTTCACAAAGGATTATGGGATGCGAGGAGTGAAATATTTAAAGACGCTGCAGAAACTCGTGTTTTGAAGGCCGTGCTGAAAATAATTCATGAGCTATGGACTTTGTAATGGTGACATAAGCTTATGAAAGGGATTCATAAGCGGCATGCTGTATGTATTATTTATTCACAAGGAACTTGAAAACACGAATCAATGGTCGCTGACTATTGATCCCTGGTTTCAAATGCAGGCAATTCATTATGCAAAGGATCTCGTATTGTTTTTTGTTTATGTTGTTGTTGACTGTCAGAAAAGCTTAATACAGCCACAGGCTGAAACTGTACTGTTAGGTTTGCATGAATTATACGAGTGTCCAGCTGATGCTGTCTGATATGAAATGTATGTGTAATTCCTGTTTTGGTTTTGTACTGTTATCTACTAAAGACCGTCAGTCAGGATGGAAATTAATCTGTGATGCTGTGTACCGCCTTCAATTTCTTTATCAAAACTAATTTCTATTAGAGTTTAAAGGTTGAATATTAACAATGTGTGTCAAACTATAATAATGGTTATCAAAGTCAGGTTTCTCATAAATTAGAGCTAATGTTATCAGGACCCTTTTTTAACTTCTCATGCTTTTATATTTTCTGAGTGCTTCATCTCTCTTTTAATTCATTAAAGTGGTCTTATTATTGCACTGGTTTCAAAGAAAGAAATGTAGTGATAATGGAAATTTTATTAACCACATTTATTGGGCAGGTCAAGTTTTTTTTATGAAAGCAGGCGTCGTAATTTAATTACCAGCATTGAAGTGAGTGATCTTTAAAACCATTTGCAATATATCCATATACCTTTATGTATATGACAATATTGTTTGTATCTAAAAACAATCCATTCTTTCTTATTTCAAAGTTTATACATTTAGTAATAATATTTTTTCACTGATGCAAACAAGAAGGGACATTCTTTAATCATGCTGGAATAACATGGATCATGGAGTTTTGCACATGTGTTGGAGACATTGAAAAATTTCAGCTTTGATCCTTAAACTTACATTGACAATATCATTGGTGAAATATACCCGTGTGTACCTGTTTTCTATGTTTATACATGTGTACCTCCAACTCTTTTCTGTCTCACTTCCTCTTTTCTTTTCTTTTCGCCTTCTCCTTTTTTGCCGTCTTCCTCACTTCTCACCTGCGTACCCATATCTTCTCTCTGCTTCCAGTAGATGGGCAGTGGCTGGACTGGGCGTCCTGGTCTCAGTGCTCCGTCTCTTGTGGTTCTGGCACTCAGCAGAGACAGCGGCGATGCAGTGTGTCCGTACACGGCTGGGCAGAGTGCAAAGGACCGCACGCGGAAACTCGTGAGTGCTCAAACCCATCCTGCGGTGGTAAGTCACACACACGTTGCTGAGCTCACGATGTTAAACTGACAGTTAATGTGCGCAGCTGCAATTTGTTTCCTGTCATGGTGTAATTAATTGCCGTTAATGTTCTGAATTGTCTACGGTACAAAACCAAGGAGGGTTTGAGCTGCCCTGCTTAACTTGTTTCACTGATATACTGCTGTGTTAGCATATGCCAGTTAGCACCCTTGATAATAATTAATAAGAGCACATTAGCTTCCCGTAGGTGGATTATGGTACCTCAGCTTAATAACAAAAACAAAAAACAGCCTACATGTTCTTTGGCGTTCACAATGTTTTTTAACTGGCCGAGATGGTCCAGATGGTTGCCAAGCATGTCCAGTTGAAAATTGCTCATAACCCCTCTAAAACCGGTCAACAGACTAAACTGTGGTCATCTTTAGTTCTTGTTTTTCTCTTACCTTTCATCATGTGCAGGTGGAGGTAACTGGGGTGCTTGGAATCATTGGAGTCTTTGCTCCAAAACCTGTGATTCCGGTTGGCAACGGCGGTTCCGGATGTGCGAGGGCACAGGAATCCAGGGTTATCCTTGCGACGGCTCCGGAGAGGAAGTGCGTGCCTGCAATGACAAGAAGTGCCCAGGTATTGGTTATATTGGTTTTGAAGGATGTTTGGGCACAGAAAGACCAGCTGGCTAACCAACCAAACCAGCTTGAAGACTATCTTAGATGGCATAGGCCTGTTAAAAATATTTTTCAATATGGGTTCTCTCTTTGCTCTCTACTGTCCTACCATCTGTATTTAACGCCTTCTCTTTGGTCTTTTGTATCCATTCCTCCTTCTCTCTCAATTGTGACCGGTCACTCTTGACTGAAGGGAATTGTTTAAAGCGCTGCTCTGTGTGATTTGTCAGCACGTCAGGCGGTGCAGCAGCAGCAGATTTTAATAAGCACACTGTTGACTGCAGCTTTGGGAGGCTGTAGATTAAATAAATGTCAGACATTGCCACAGAGCTTATATCGGACTCAGGGCTTTGATAGCATTAGAAATTTAAAGACAAAAATCTGTCCGATTGCTTTTTCGGGGAGTGTTATGTTTTAATATAAAGGGGGGGTTCAATGTTTTGATCAGTTGCTTCTGTTTCTAACCCCTGGGTTGTTCTTTGTTTTTGCTGTGAGACTTCATAGATTTTGCTTGTGAGAATGGAAACAACCAGAACAGACTTTAGATGAGTTTGCTAGTTAATTTTATCGACCGTATAACATCACTTTATATGTTTGTTTTCTGTTTAGACAGTTATTTTTAAATAGCCAACAGGCTTTAATTTATGTCAGAGGCACAAGATTTTATTTACTATGGGGGGGACTTTCTTTAGAGAGCATTTGATTGGACAGAAACTTGTGTAGTGCAAGATGAGTAATCAAAACATTTAATTAATTTTTCCCTCTAGAAGAGACTGTGAGGCTTTAATAATATTGTTAATTTTCTCAAGCTTTACATGCTGGAGTACACTAGCATATAAATGGCTTCGACTATAACTAACATGGATTGAAAGCCACAATCTTTTCATTTTGTCTGCAGCGCCTCATGAAATCTGTAAAGATGAGTATCAAGAATTCATGACGTGGAAAAGAGCGTCAGCTGGAGAGACTGTATACAACAAGTGTCCATCAAATGCCACTGGTGAGTCATTTTACTATATCAACGTACTGTATTGTCTGGGGTGTACACACACAAATCAACAATTTATCTATATAATATTTTACAAACTAAGGTATTTAGATATTACATATTTTGTAAGCACGACTTACAAAGAGTCTAAAAGTGAAGTGTGTAATTTTACTATGTTTAAAAGATGAAAACGTTTAGCGAACTTGCTTGAAAGTCATCTTTTTTATCATTTGGTGGTGGACAAAGGTTCACACTTTACAAGCGGTGCATAAAGTAAAGCATTTAACTACAAGTAATTCCAGGTGAACTGTCCCTTTAGGAAAAAGAGTTTAGTTTGTCACTTTGAATAAAATCATCAGCTGAACTGCAAATTAGCAGTAAATTAAGAGTGTTAGGAAAAGTTAATCATCTTAGCTTGATTAACTTCAGAGTTACTGCTTGGCTTACATCACATAAAACTCTGAAAGTAAAATGTAATGCTGTTTAGATTACAGCCAGTGATGCCATATATAATACAATCTAATCCATTTGTTTTGTCCTCTCACTGTGAAACACAACTTTATTAGAAGATTTTATGATCAGTTAAACCACATTATAAAACTCCATCAGAGACGCAATCACTCATTTTCTAAAACTAACATCAAACAACAGGCTCACGATCCCACTCAAAATAAGTTGGTTTACACGCAATTAATCAGCATTTGGTTTTTAAGCCCATCGGGATGAATTAGTGATGTATGAGAAGAAACTTAATGAGGATGTTTACAGCCCAATATGCGTCTCCACAGAGAGTTAATATAACAGTGCAGTGATATCAAAACAACGTTGGATTGAAAGACAAAAGATGAAATGTCACACGTTGCGGCAGAGTTTATATTTGACACGAGGCCCAAACACTTAATGTCACACACAGACGTATTGACATCATGTTTTTGCTATGTTCCATTAATGTTTTACATTCAATGTCACATGTGCTGCATTACACGAGAGTATCTACTCTTTCCCTGCCCGATATGAGCTTTTGGATGATATTTATGTCCTGTGAGTGCACTGTGCAATAATTCCCAGCTACTAGTGAAGAAAGACACCCAAGGTGCTCAGTGATTTTTACCTAATAAAAGACCTAATAAATGATGTCTTTGAAGTAGGAGTGCAGAGCAATGTTGAATGAGGTCAACGCCGAGCTCTAATCTATTTCAACTCCATGTTCCCGCCCAAACACTCGCAAACAAACTAACCCCCAAAGAAAAATGAATTCCTACAGTGTCTCTCTACGCTTTCAGCTTCATTTCTATGTCTGCCTGCATTCTCCATGAGCATTTTCAAGGATATTGTTATCCCAGCGTGAATGCTGGGGTAAAGCCACGGTCAGATCTTAACATCTTTGACCTAATGATGCAAGTGACAGTAACTGTAAGCAAAATTGAGAGTGTACAACGGTGTAAAATTGCATACTCAAAACAGACATTATCGCCCGACATCATCATCCCACTGAAGTCTTTTTGTAAAAGCATTTGGGCATCGGAGAGTCGATGTCTGTCAAATCTTGACGTGATGTTATTGCCTGTGCGCAACAGTGATAATGATCTCTTTTCTTCTGCTCTCTCTGTGCAGGATCTGCTAGTCGTCGTTGTTTGCTGGACGTTAATGGAGTTGCTTACTGGGGTCCTCCGAGCTTCGCCCGATGTGTCTCACTCGAATATAGATATTTACATTTATCTGTAAGTGACTTTCTATTCATTCTACAAAAGATGCAGTCTCACAAATGTACCTTTTTCACTGCTTTTTTCAAACAGCTTTGTAATGAGCGAATGAATTTGCCTGTTAGCGTGCATTGTTTTTAAAGTAAATGTGCTGTAATGACAAATAATGTAATGTAAATTTTAACCGATGTGGCTTTTATAAATGCAATGTGGTGTTTATTTAATAATTTTGCCTTGTTGTTCTGACACGACATTATTTCTTGCATTGTTCCTTATAAAAATGAATCATGGTTTTATTTTAGCAACATTTATTTTAGTGTTGTATCTGTGTTCTTGGGCAGATTTACTGTTTGTTACATTACTGTTTGTATTACCATAGTTTTTACTACAGATATTATGGTTAAACTGTGTAAATGGTTATTTTGGTGAGACCATAGCAAATTTGAGGTTACTAGTAAAAAAAATATGGCTACTATAATTAAACCATTATTTTTCTAAGGTGCTTACTTATAGGTGCAAAACATACTTTGGTACTTTACTTGCAGTATTCTTACCTTAATGTAAGTACCTTACATAAAACCAATTGTAACAAAAATAAAAAAGTAAAACATGGTTCTGAATAAAATGACTAACTGTACTAATAACTGTACTTTTTGCAGCCCTTATGAAAACTTTCTAATTGCTTTGCCGTGATCTTTGACCTTGAGTTCATAACTCAGGCTTTAATTTCGGCTAAGGCATTTTGCGAGGTTGATTGTGGCGGTTAACCTGTCCACTAACCCCTCATTATAATCAGACAATGCTTAATTAGCTTTGATTGTCATTGTCTGCCACCTCCAGCATCTACAGTACTGTCATTAGACCATCAACCATTTATCTGTTGACACTAAACCATAAACAAACTTGTTAATTCTCTGATGGAGAAGTTGTTTCAACTTTATTATGCTCACAGTTTGGGGAAGTAGATTAAGGCGGCTGTCGATACTTTCAAAATGCTTTTGCTTTGCTTCAGACTTGGATCAATGTTGTTTCAGCTTCAAAGCAGATGTGTAATTGTGTGCTTTTATGGCCTACCTTTAAATTTGTGTCTATGTTCGACCGCGTTTATTTATTCTCTTTTTAGGTTTGTTTATGTCCTAGGGTTGTTTTAAGTGTATAAAATCAGAGTCTGTTAGCGCATTTGATCTGGTATAACGCATCTGAGTTAGCCTGCTGTTTTATTTTGTTATGCAGAGTTCATCTCCTTGTGTTTATTTATTGCAAACAGGGTTTATCTTTGTGCTTATGTGCTTATTTTAATCAGGGTTTATTTATTTGCGTTTGTCAGTGTATATAACCAGCGTGTGTGTTTCTCTTTAGTTGCGAGAACATCTTGCGAAGGGTCAGAGGACCCTGGCAGGGGAGGGCATGTCTCAGATCGTGAGGAGTCTCCTGGAGTTAATGTCCCAGAAGAATTATTATAGCGGGGACCTATTATTCTCCGTGGAGATTCTCCGAAATGTGACGGACACCTTCAAGCGAGCAACATACATCCCAGCTCCTGACGACGTGCAGGTGTGTACGGATGGTTTTGCACCTTTTATACCTTTTACCGAATTAGTGCTGTGGTCTTTTAATAAAGTACAGAAATGAATAAAATGCACAATTAACAAAAGTATTATAAAAGATAAAAGATTATAAAAAGATTATATATCATACTCTTGACATTTTATCAGCTTTTTGAGTTAGGGTTTTTTAAACAGCACTAAAAGAATTTCTATCTATGCTGAACTCTTATTGGTTGCTTTTTATTCTTCATTTAGTCCAAGTAATCCATTTCAAAAATATTTTTTGATTGGTATTTCTTACAGAAATTCTTCCAGATTGTCAGCTTAATGTTGGACATTGAAAACCTCGAAAAGTGGGAAGACGCTCACCAGGTAACACTCCCGTCCTCACGCCTAATGCCTCAAGTATTTAAAATTTCCAGCCCACAAAAACAACTTTTTGTTAGGTTGAGTGTTGATTTCCCCTCAGAGTCATCAAAGCCCGGTCTGATCTCACAGATTAACAAGAGATCTAATCAGACTGTCTTTGGGTGTAATGGAAAAGGACTGTGAGATGTGTTGGGAAAGGGATGTGGTATTAGACCTGCCTCTTTGCATTAGAGCGCTTTATTAGATCCTGTTTGACTTTAGATACTGTGGAGGTCCATCCGCTGTGCCTTCAGTGTCAACTCAGGACACTTTTGCATGATAACAAACTTTCCTCAACTCAACCATCCTTGAAGTCTTAATTTTCATTTGAAGACCAGCTCATGCCCTGAGGGCAGAACAAACTAGTGATGTTTAAATTTAGAGTTACTCAAAATACTTTTTCTAGTAATAAGTGAATTTAGAGATGGTAACACCACAGGTCTAGTGCACATCATGTTAAAATGATCAAATGCAATTACAAGCACATTTAAAACATCTTGATCTGTACTAAATAAAAACTACTAATAAAGTACAAAAAACATCTTGTTCTAATCTACAAAGGGGCAATGGTGAACGCTGCCAAGCCTTATTTTAATTGCTGATTTTAATGATGCAAAAAATTGCCTATATAAAAAGTTTTATTAAAATTATTCATATAAAAAATATTTTATAAAAATGTTATATATAAAATGTAGACATTTAAAGTGCTTGTTGAGTCTAGAGGCTTGGAATTTTTCATTTGGCATGTAAGCAACCTCATGGCAACACCCTGGCAACCACCTAGAACACCCTAGCAACTGCATAGCAATGCCCAAGCAACCACCCACAGCACATTGTAGCAGCCAGTTAAGCACAAGCAAGCACATTTTCTTGAGGATTTTTTTTAGCTTAGAAACATATCTGCTTTGCCACTGTTGCCATAGAGCCCTTCTACTCCCATGATGCACCCTGTAGCCATTACAGCTGTGGATGTTTCTGTTTAAACATATTATGCTGAGTTCATGCATGTGTAATTCCCTGTTGAATAAATATAGATACATATTTGCATTCTTAAATGTTTTTGTGTGCTTGTAGCAGTAATGGTCACTAATGATCACATGGCAAGCACAGTCTGTAAGCCACATGCTCAGAACTCCAATCAGTGTTTATGTATGTACAATATCTGAGCACCAGGTGCTTAGCTCAGCGTGACTGAGACAGATTTTTGGTGTAAAAACTCCAAATCTTTGACACACCTTCTGCTCTCCTTGCTTATTAAATATTCAGCATCTCACATGATTTTTCGCCGTGTGTGAAACACTTACAGTATACATACATTTTAAAACTGAGTGAATGTTAAATAGCTATGAATAACTGCATTCGGTTGCAGTTGCTTTTGGTTGCAGTATTATCATCTGTTTTGTTCTATAGTTTCTCAGTTTTAGTTTACAGTGTGACTTGTGCTATTTTAAGTTTAACAGCACAATCATTATATACACAAAACACCTGTTTGTATTCACACATCACAGTCTCTGACTGTCTTTGTGTCTGGGTGTGAATGTATGTGTTCCTGTTGCCCATTATTTGTGTCTACAATTGTGCCCTTCCATTCGAGACCATCTGGAAATGTGCAAGGTGGACAAACAACAAGTCTGACCTGTTGATAGCGGAAAGATATTACACATACAAGATAGCACAAGATAACACATACTGCAGCATAAATTCAATAGCTGAAAAACCTATTTCAGTAAAACGTACTTTTATGTATTTGTGTTACATAAAAGAAATGTATTTATTACACTGTCTGTCTTTCGACATAAAGGTATTATTTTCAAATGTCTACTTAATATAAGAATTCACACATAATCTATGTTAAAAGCATATATTTAGAGCAAAATAGTAGTATCTTGTTTACCATGTTAAAAATCATGGTAATACCTTGTATCATCATGTAGATAACGTGGTGCATGGATCTAGTCATCAGGATTATATTCATATACTTCATATTCATATACTATATTCATAGACTTCAAGCTGATGTTTGCACCACGGTTTGTGTCATCTGGTAATACCATGGTATTTTTTAATACAAGTATAATACTATGTTAATATGTTAATAAATCAGGAAAATAATATTTTTCAATTCAGCTTCTCTCTCTAAGCTTCCACTGCACATTTTTGTAAGTGCTAGATGGGGTGTTAGACAGACCACCTTTCGTTTCTTCAGACATTCAGAAAATCAGCATTTTGTCCAATTTTTCATCAGACTTAGAAAAAAATTATTTCCTTTCAAAATACCAGAAGCCTGTTTGGGAAAAACAGTCCTATTCATTTCAAACCAACGGCGCACACCAATCTGCTGCATTTAAATTGCCATCTGCCTCGTATTAGAATAAACTTGTGATAAATTCAAAACAAAACTAAATAGTTACAAGTACAAATTATTAGACGTAAAAGGAATGTGAATTCTGCGAATCCCTTTAGCACAAAAAAGGGGGCTCTTCGTCTCTCCATCAGTTCCCGGTGGCACAGAACTGCACGATATTCCTCAGACAGTCATGAATGCCTTCATTTACACATGTGTGGTGGAAAAGAGAAATTCCAATTAGATTAAGAAATGGGCTATGAATTCTCATGAACTTCACTGTGAAATGTGGCTTTGGCACGCTGCGCTCTGGAACAAAGGGTTAGTGAATTAAAACCCAGTGCCGATTTATAAACACGGCTGTGTGAAGTGGTGACGGTACATATCTCATGGCACGCGCGGATGTTCCCAATGCTTATTCTCCATCGGCCTTTTCATGATTGCATCATAAACTCACGCGATCTTGTCTGGTCGTAAAAAACAAATGATGAAAATATCAGAAGGTAGAATTTATAATTTTATGTGGTAACAAACAGCTTTTCACTGTTGACAGTTACCAGCCAGAGTTTGGCATTTTACAAGGAGCTGTTTATGGATGTTTTTGTGATGTTTGTCTGGTAATTATAGGAGTTTGCTGTTGTCACACTGTGTGTTCTGGAGATCTTATCCAAAACTAAACTTGACTAAACCTTGTTTCCTGTTTGTGTGTATTTTTGTGGTTGTGTTCGACTTCTTTTCAGGTCTCTCCAGGTTCTGTGTTGCTGATGCGAGTAGTAGAAGACTTCATTCATCTAATTGGAGAGGCTCAGAAACCGTTCCAAAGCTTTTTGGTTGTTACCAACAACCTCAGTAAGTTTCTACACTGAGAAATGCCAAACATAAAGATCATACTGCCCAGTCATGCACATGTCACTGCTGTGTCTGAATTCAAGAATGTTATAGGTCTAATATTTTTCTTTGGTTTTGCCAGTTATCACCATCCAAAGAGAGCCGGTTTCGGCCGTTTCCAGCGACATCAACTTCCCTATGAAGGGAAGGAGAGGGATGAAAGACTGGGCACGATCCGCAGATGACAAACTCTTTATCCCCAAAGAAGTTTTCACCCTGTCTTCAGATGGTAAGTAGAGACTATTTCAAAGTATTGAGAGATTTTACCCTACAATAACTGTATTGGCATAGTCACACCAAGAATCATTTTTGTTTCATTTTTTTACCTAAACGTCTGGTTGCAAAGATGATTGACCACCATTCACAGCAAGTATGTGAGATTGTTATGCACCACTACTGTAGTGGTAGCTCAACAGTGTACAGTAAATGAATTATATGTGACTCAGATATCACTTTTAAAAAAATAGATTTATATTTAAGCATTTTTAATACTGTGTCAGTGTCTATAGTAATGAATAAGAGTTGAAAAAGTTTAAACAATATTGGATATTAAGAACACAAATCATGGAATACAAATGTAATATCATTAAACTGATATATACTCACAGATGTTCATGCTGAGAAAGAGCTTTTCATTTGTTTATTTTGTTGTGGTACTATAGATTTTACAGTCCAGAGGCTATAACCCATCCAATGGATCATGAAGTCTCCAGAGAGATCTCGTGTTTGTTGACATCAGGCATTTGCTGCTGTTGTGGTGACAGTACTGTATGCGAGATTCATCTCTGCGTGTTGCTCCATCACTGTTATTGATGAGATCCTGCGGTGTCAGTCGCAGGTCTGACCGCACCATCAGGATGTGAACTGCTTAGTGTGATGTGACTTTTTCTTTCTCTTATACACATATACATTGCAATCTTTTCTTGGAATCAATCCTGAAAAACTGTATTTGATAGACTGTAGACAGATGTGAGTCTGTAAAGGTGTGAAGCAAATTTTTGCTTGCGTTTGTGGCGTTATCCGATTTGCACAATTCCTTTAGTGCATCAGCTGCTGTAACAACTACAGAACAAGATCTGAGAATAGGAGTCACAGCCAAATTTATCTGTGGCGTATATGTGGCTTTAGAGAAATGAATGCAATCGGACGGTCGTTTGGGAGAGAACATGGGTGAGAGAACAGGAAGGATAAATAAGCTCAGTCGTAGAACGTTAAGAAAAAACAAGAGATTCTGCCTAGGAGATTGAAAACACACAGCCGGGAGGCGGGCAAGTCGCTCTGAAAGCCATTGAGAGCTCTGAACGAAATGAGAAAGAAACAAACGGAGATCAAAGAAATGACCATTATTGCTTTCTAGTGTCGCAGGCACTCCGGGGCTAAACCATTACAGACCTGCCTGCCCGAGGAGGCAGGTCTGTAACACTTCCTGTCTCGGCACACTTACCATTCCTCCCACTGCCGTCGAGATAAGATGGCTCCTTGGGCAAGGCTTTGTCCAGAAGGGTTTTGTAAAGGAGGAGGAAATGTTGGTCGGGATCTTTTTACACAACAGCTTTGTTGAAGTGACAGCGCAGGAAATAGAGGAAAGATACATGCCAGACTCTGTTGAGTTCAGACCGACGGTGTGATTGTCGTCTGTTTGCTCCTTTAAAATGCAGTCGGAGTCGCTGTGGAGCTGATTAGAATTTGATTTGCTGACATTGAGGAAAACAGCAGCGGTGCTGGATGAGTCACGTCAGTTATTCTATCATGTATTTTCCCTGCATTCATGCTTGGGCAGCAAACTGATTCTGTTTGTAGGTTGTTTCGCCAATTGCTTTATCTGGTTTTCTGTGTAACAGGTCGAGTTTATTTTTAGGATTGTTTAAAACAGCGGTAACATTCAGCTTAATGGTGCTGTCAGAAAAACATTTCAGAAAAATAAAAGGATAAAATAAACACATAGTTGTGAATGTTGTATCACAGCACCTGATTTGGGAATATTTCAAGGTGTTTATGTTGATTATAATCTTAGCATTGAGAAAGTTGTTACTGTATGTGATTTCAGTAGTGTTCACATGCTGTGCCAGTTGAAGGGACTGTCAATATTTTTATGACACATTACAAAAATTGTGGCACATCTCTAACAAATGTGTACCAATGAATGCTAATAAGATCACGTTAGTCGTCTGTATTTGGTTACAGGTTTTTACCAGCTCTATTTAAGCTAAATTACTAAACCTTAAAAAGGCATAAGGCAGTCTAAAGTAGCTTAGAAAAGAGTAACTAAAGGTCTGTATTGTATGTTCACTTTCAGGAACCTTGAATAGCAGTATGGACTTTAATTCACATGAGAGCGGAAAATAGAGCAGTGAAATGCTCAAAATGTGAAACAATATAAATTTTACACACCTCAGTGCATGCTGGGAAGAGAGAGAGTTTAGTTTAGGCAATAGTTTACTTGCTACTTGTTGGTTCATCCTAAAAATTAAATTGTATTGTATTACAGAAGTGTCACAGGATACTTTACTTGTGTTGTACAAAGTTGAAACTTCAGAATTGTAAACATTATAAATATCTCCGCATGAACCGCAGAGAACTTCCGGTGTCGTATGAGGACAGACAATAAAGCAATGAAATGTGGACTTAAAGCCTGTTACATCATCTATTTCGGTATTGCCTTAACTTCCTATCCTCCGTATCCCTCTCAGCTTATGTTCTCCATCAGTGAAATATGATGCCATTTACTCAGAGATGAGTCTCTCCCTCGAAGTCTGTAGTGTCGCACAAAAAGAATTAATGATGTGATGTGTGTGAAGGAAAAGCACACATGCATAGGAGAGAACGTAATAAACGAGATGAAAAGCAGCAGAGGAGGAACAGAGCCAGTGAGGAAGAGTGGACAGATGGCCTGCGAGAAGAATCGCTGGTCATATCTCTCTGAACCCTCCCTTTCCTGTTTCTTTTAAATGTCAAGCTTTGTCCAGATGCTCTCAAGTCCCAGGACGGAGTTTTTCTTTTAACTCTTGCTGTGATTTGTTCTTTCTTGTCTGCTTTTATTTAGGGATGGAATGTGCATTATGAGTCAAAAATAGATAAATATGATTAAGTCTGCCATGTGTATTTGAGTTTATTGAAATATGAATTTGCTGGATATTTGGTCTGAAATGTTTATGTGCTGGCAACGAACCTACAGGTCAAGAGAGACTGGAACTTACAATACTACAATACAAGACTGCCGCCAAATGTGTCACACAATAGTTCTATAAACAGGATGTTGAGTAACTTGCGTTTTATACAAAATTTGGAAATTCAAAATTTTATTTATGTGAATGATATAAATGTACACAGTATAAACGAACTACTGTATGCTTTTTTTTGTAGAATCTGATGACACGCCATACTTTGTCATTGGAGCCATCCTGTACCGCACCCTCGGCCTCATAATGCCTCCACCAAAGTAAGTTCTCACAATGTATAGAAACTGTTTGTGTGTGTGTGACAGAGAGAGAGAGAGAAAGAGAGAGATCCATTAGCATTTCCATTTGTTTGAATTCCAGTTGAAAATTATTTTAAAAAGCTTTTTGCATCCCAGTAGTTTAGTGAAGACATTACTTATTTATGTGTGTTTAATTTGTAATATATATGTTTTAGGACTATCATTCTTTTACACAAAGTATGCTTGACACAGACTGGAACCAGCACACTAGAAGCCATGATCAAATATTAACAGGCATTTTAGTAAACATCCATGTTTCTGAATCAACCCTAAGAATACAACAGAACAATCATTAAGACTGGCTTATGAAAAGAGCTTAGATGTCTAAGGTGCTTATTTAAAGGTTGCAGCCTTTATGATTTTTTGATGAGAGGTCAAACGTTCAAACTTCTCAGGATTAAACCATTAAAATTGGTCACACACTATAAGCTTACAGTGGTGTCATACTGCCCTCTGCTTTAGTTTTAAACGACCAACCTAAGAAGTACATTTTGTCTAGATACTGTTCCTAAAATAACATTTCCTACTCTAACCTGTTAATCCCAGTGTCATGAATCGTGCCATGAATACTCTTAATGTTGTGTCCAGCCATGTAGCTCTTGGATAGTAATATATATATATATATATAGAAATTGTGTGTTGCCTGTGGTCTCAGTCTAGCTATTACTGAGAAAGCCTTTCTGTATTGAGTAAGAAGAGATAAGCATAATTAGCCATATATGTACAGCTGACACCGGGAGGCATGTAAAGGCATCTCATCTCCCGGTGAGCCCTGCTGGGGTCTGTAGATCGCTGTCCAAACTCAGTAGGCATGTCAGAGCTCTCAACCCTGACGAGGAACACAAGCATCTCTCTCTCTTTTGTGAATAGCGTTAGAAGCCCCGGTATCCAGGTCATTGTTCTTCAGTGTGGTTGATTGTGATGGGGCTCGTTGAATATGTATGAGATCAAGGCTTTTTGTTTGTTTTTGGTCTGTTTTTGCTTTGTGTCTCATTAATTTTCTGCACAGGGCACACATCCTTGTTCTATCGCTCCAGGGGGAGCTAACCTGCCCGATTTGTTTATGACACAATGTAACTCCCCATGACCTAACTTTCACAGATATATACAACCTGACATGCTCACTCCCTTCTCATAGCACACACACACATACACAACAAAATATAGATGCTTTTTAGAACAGGGTTGTTTAAATGTGCATGCCATTTCACTAAAAATAAAATGTATTTTATTAATAATAGGAATAATTATATTTATTGATGCTTTTATTTTATATTTTTAATCGGTTGTTAATGCAGATTTTTGGATTAATTTATAGAATATTTGTAAAAAAATATTTTTAAACATTATTTATATAAATAATTTTATATTACATATATTTTACATTATTAATGTAAAAATATACATTATAGTGGGAGAAAACAATATGCTACACAGTGTTCAATTCCGTATTTGTATTGTGTTTCATTTTTGTATCAAATGTATGCAGTGCTTCTTATGTTTAATTTCTCCCAGGGGCTCAATAAAGTATTCAACCAAACATATTAAACCAAATATTATGCCCCGTCATGAACTATCTATCATCATATGTCAAAAACTGTTTTGGATCTAATGATCTCCGTTTCTTTTTCTCAGAGATCCTTTTGTGATTAGCTCAAAGATTCTGACAGTGACGGTTCGCCCATTACCCAAACCCACCGAACCGCTGATATCGGTGGAACTTGCTCCTTTGCTTAACGTAAGTACTGTGCTGTGTCATGTTTCACTGTATATTTATGAAATACTTTAAGCATATTGGAGTGCTGAGTACCCAAAGCACTTTATTATGATATATTGATAATATGGAACGATATAATGATATAATATGATATATTTTTATATACAGTAATATTTTAACACATACTGATGCTCAAATTAAATCACCACTGAACAGCGTATATTGTATGTAAAGTGACAGATTCCCATACACTAGTTCCTGTGAGCCTGCTGTGTCTTCAAATCAATATTTATTTCATATGAGTTCTCATATTTCTTTAACTGCATCATTATTTACAACCTGCGAATGCTGTTCGTTCACTCCGGTTGACAAATTGTCCGAAGATCATAATGTACCTAAGAGAAAGCACAGCAAGAACAAAGCAGCCCGCAAGCTCTATTTCAGCACTATAATCAGGCATGAAAGATAGTGCTGGTGAGGATGACCCTCTATTAATAATCTTCTGTTATGAATAGTGCATCTTTAACAACACCTAAATATACAGGACATAAAGTACTGCACACAAAGGCTCTTAATATTTTATGTGGGAAAAAGGTAATAAAAATATACCCGTAAGGATTATTGTAAAATGTGGAACGTACAGATTGGATTGTGCATTAGTGCAGATATCAGCTCAGCAAAGAACACTGCCATTATGATATTCCCTGTGTCGCCATGGCAACCTTTACCTGCCGTCTCCTTCGTAGAGACCTGAGTTTTGGGAAAGTGAGAGTAAATGTGATGTGTGAATGTTTTTTTGTGAGCATGCTTATATCTTTCATAGCTCAGGAGACTTAATGGAGTTCTCAATCATTGAATCTCCATAAATATTCTCCTAAAATACTTGGTGAGATGCAATGAAACAATTGTTGGCATGTAGTGAAGAGCTATAAAATTTGTTCTAATAATTTGAAAATGGTCAAGTTAATATTGATGTTGATTTTATTTTTCATAGTTTAATATTTATATTTTGATAACTGTTGCACATAGCTGAGATAACTTCTGAAATACTAGAGACACTTTAGGTTGATTATATTACTTGATGTTAACGATGATGTTTATTTCCTATAATTTGTGTTATCATTTTATTTATTTTTCCTATAAATCTTCTGTAAACTCATCTCTGACCCATAGCAGAGCAAACTCGGGTTCAGCCGGGGTTTTGGGTGAGCCTCAGCTGTGCGCAAAAGGACCTTGGCAGGGGTCTGTGTCCAGATTGTGCTCTGGTGCCCTGGCCGCAGATGTTTGGAACGTGGGGAGGGTGGTATCTAAGCCCGTGCGTTGGGACTTGTCCTCTCTATGCGGACAGATGTTCCCAGGCAGACTTCCTGAGCTGTCCTGACCCCCAGAGGCTTCTGGGAAACGGAGGCGTTGCACCCCAGCTGTGTGTTTGGCCTTCGCTCCTCCCCATTCATCAGCATCTTTGAGACAAAACTGATGCCACAATCAGTTATTGCTCTCTAAAAGCGCCTGGCTGTCAGTCATTGAGTGTCAGATTGAAGTGATGTGTTCTAATGCGTGGTTTATTTGTTTTGTTTACCATCTGGGATGTTCATTTGTTCTCATTATAAATGAGAGTATAAAAGCCATCTGTCTGTGCTCCATATGAGCTAGTAAGTTACATGCTGCTGTATGTGAGCCATTGGAACTGAAACAATGGCTTGTGTCCATGCTGCACAGTTAAAACCAGTTTTAACAAATACTGGAGAGACATTTTACAAGGTCTGGACTGATGTTGATCGACTGTTCTGTCCCGAAAGGTACTCTTGGGGTCATTGTGAAAAAGACTGCAGCCAGTCTGGTGATCTGTTATTTACTCTAAGCACTTTTTACATCCCGTCACAGGTCAAATGACTTAGACATTGTATCCAGTGTGTGACGTTGCTTATCCACTTGGGGGCAATGAAATGTTTGCAATGTGTGAGCGAAATGTGTTGATCACCATTCTGGCACACAGTTACAGGAACAATGTTTATTTGCACATGCTCTCCATGCTATTTTATTGCCCGACAGTATTTAGTAAGGTTCGCTTGTTCTTTTTTGAGCCAGTAAGGACACATAACGCCTGTCTAATTTGCCTCTGATTTAGTGAGCCATAGCAGGAGGTCTCAGGAGTCTGTTAAACCACATGAAGGTCAGTGATGATCATCGGTTAGGTCATGAGATCCCGTCGGATCCGGCAGGCAACGTTGTCTTTCTAAAAAGAGATAATAGGCATAACTTGAGCTGAGCCAGATTAGTCAATTATAGCAGTCGATTCACTGATGAATCAATAATGAGCTGTTCATCCAGCCATGCACCACTGAACACTTTTAGGGCCTCACACTGCCACATCATCCCAGAAATCTCACAAATCAGTGAATCAAAAATTTGTCTTTGTAATGGAGCATCTTCTTCCAGATGTGGAACTAATAATAACTAATACAGGTTTTTTTAGATGAGGGTCTTCTGTTGTTCGTTTCATGCATATTTCCTTAGACAGGAAAAGCTTATGTGATGTGAGTTACATTAAGGATGTAATTGGTTAAGGATATGAAAATGTAGTCTTAATAAAAAAATGATATGATAATTGTTTATTTTAAAGTTGCAATCCGTAACATAAATCACACATATAAATGTGTTTAAAATGGTTTCTTTACCTTATCCCGATAGACAACAGTATTATATGACACAGAAATCTTTTAATATCTGCTTTACACCTGTTTTTCCTTGTTTTATTAGATTTCCAACCTGTTGTCTTTCTCTTTTCTCCTCAAAGGGCACAGTGGATCCCCAGTGCGTCGTCTGGGAGTACGAAAACCCGTAAGTCAAATACACACACCATTTAACTCACAATATCTCCTTCACTCGGCTGTCACTGACTTTTAGACAGTTTTCGAAAATTTATTTTATTTTCTTTCAATCTAGTTGAGAACGATTTGCCATCAGTGTTTGTGTTTGCAGATTTATGAACAATCAGAAGGTCCCGCTGATGAAGTCTGTGACACTGTGTTAATTAAATTAGTGAGCTGAGATTGACACTCCATTCTTCTCACCTCAAGTGTCAAAGTGAGAATCTGACACACAATTTCCCATTTTCAAGACTGGTTGTCTTGCAGTATGATCCCATCTAAATCCCTGACAGCTATCATGGCAAGAGATTTAATTATTACAGTTTCTAAAACTCAAAGTAAGTAGTGGGTCGTTGAGGTTCAGGTTCTCAAGGTTCCCCCTGCTGGTAGAACTTTGTAGTATCTCAAGTCTCCTTCCTAAACATACAGGCAAATGACAGTTATGTCAAACTACATTTTTTAATCCATCCTTAGCTCTTGGTGATGCAACTTTGTCTGTTGATATGCTTTGGTTGCATCTTTGTGGCTGTTTATTTAGGAGCTTTGAGAGCACTGCGTGTATTCTAGTTCACACACTGTTTGTATTTGAGTCGGAAAACATCTGCGCTCTAAGTCTGTTTATATCAGGGAGGTGATACAAAAGATGCTTTTTCATGCAGCATAAAGAAGGTGAGAGGAAACAGGAAAAGCAAAGAAGTGAGGAAGAGAGAGAGAGAGACACAGTCTACACTGAAAATACATTCAGATTGACAGCTATTTGCGATCATTAATTTACAATGAGCATTTGTGATTCGAGTTGACAGGAACATGATCAATTGTTGGGCAGAATGAATTTCAATGAATTGCAAATGAGCAGTGATGTAATGTTGTTACTATCAAGGAGCTCAAGCGATCTGCAGACTTTTGGTGTTATTGCTGTCAATGTGATTGTGTAATCAACAACACCTTTTACACTTCATGCATTGCCAGACTGGCCGATTATAAAGCCAGTTGTATTGTTTCTGTGTGTTGTTGCTTTATTGCTTTTAGATAATGCACATGTGCGCTAAACAACAACCTGTGAAGCGATGGCATCCTCCGTCCCACGCGTTTCACTGTGCAAGTGTTTCTTTTTGCGAAACTCCCCACCGACACAGCACGCCTCACGCATCATTAATACACACCAGGAGGCGGTCGGCACGGCAACGGGCAGACCTGGCTAGACGGGAGAATAGCGGGCGGTAATTACTGAAGCAGAAAACCCTTCTATCTGCAGGCCGCAAAGTCAATTAACGCAAAACCTGATTACCTCTCCCTCCAAATTACATTCCAAATCATTCAGAGATGAATGCGCTAGTGTGATTAAAAAGCAGAGAGATATAGAGATTTTATCGCCGTGATAAATCCAAACATGGCAAAATCGTTCCAAAGCCCAAGCGAGTGAATGGAAATAACATACGGCCTTTATTTATAATCAGACGCTTACTGAGAGATTTATACAGTTCCATACTGCTGAGAAGAAAATTAGAAACTCTGGACTTCATAGTTTTTGTGTGTGTGTGAATTTCAGTGTAGATATGTTTGTTTGGTTGCTCTTGTTATTGTTGTTTTTTTCCTCATCCAATTATCTGTTCATTTAAACAATTCCCAGCATCACTTTTTAAGATTACAATCATTTCTCTCACATCTCTCTCTCTTTTATTGTTGTCTTCTGTACCACAATAGAATGATTTCTAATTGCTTCCAGCTCAGTGTAGTTATTGCGCTTCGCCTCTGCATAATCGAGTAAAACTTCCTCTCCCTTTTCTGTGAATTAATTTATTAGAAATGGGCAAAACTCCCCGACGCAGGTTTAGTCTCCAACATCACACTCTCTGCGTTTAGCATAAAGAAAATGAAAAATCTGTCAAAATCTATCCTGATGTCGTCCCAAAACCTACCTGACTTTTTTCCCCAAACGTTTTGTAAAAAACACCCAAGCTGTTTGAATTTTCAGCATATTCAAAAAAGGTTTCCAGACTTTAAAAAAAACATGGATTCATTTTCACAGTGATTTCACAGTTAGTTATACTGCTTTACCCAATTACAATTGTTTATTCACAAAAGTTTTTTGAGGACAACTACTTCAAAAACAACCAAAAGGCACGAAGAGAGCTTGCAGAGAGTAAAAAAAGACCAAGTCTGGGTAAACTTTGCATTACAAGGGCTTGTAATCATAAATTCGCTTTTATGTACAGAATGACCTTAGCAGGCTTTCCTTTTTTTAATGTTTTATTTTCTTTCTATCAGAGCTCGCACAACCGCCAGAGCTTTACTCTAGTACGATCACATTAAATCACGTTTAATCCCTCAAACCAAATCTAAACTCTCCACGGGGCCATTTTAATCACGCTCAGGAAAAAACCGGCACGGCGCTAAGCAACAAATTGCTTTTGATTATGATAACATAATGGATGCGCTATATGAACGTGTTAGCGTGGTGGCTGGGTAATGCTTTCACGGACGCGCGCCCGTGCAGCTGTGACATGTGTGAAGGATTGCGGGGGGCTATCACAATCAGTCCGCCCTGTATTCGTTAACAGTTAATTTGTTTTGAGTGAAGCTGCGTGGAGTTGTTTGCATGTGGAGGGGCAGATTGTGTGCAGTTAGGAGATGTGTTGCTGATGGCGTAGGGGCTTATGGGTATTGATGGGCCTTGATGAAATGCAGAGAGGACAAACGTGGATTCTCAATTGTATGCAGTTCTAAGAGTTTAAAAGAGATTTTTGAGGAAAGGAATGGTAACATTTTATGTTACACTGTCACATGGCTGTATTCTTTTCGTCCCTCCCTCCCTCTCTCTCCCCCTCTCTCTCTTAATTACCCTTCTCTCCCATACATCACTGTGTTTTGCCGCCTGACCTTCGTTTGAAGTGAAACCGCTCTCCACATGCCTTCTTTCATCTTAATGCCACCTTCACTTCCAGCTGTCCTCACCTCTGCCTGCAGTATCTGCTTCTTCCTCGTGCCTCTTCCCCGCTGCCTTGAAGTTCCCTCTCTCACTCCGTGCCGGGTTTGCCTCTATACGTCCTGCCGCACATTCCCCATCCTGTTTCATCTGACGCTACCTGATGTTCCCTTTTTCTCTGTTATTCTTCTTTTCCATCTTTTTCTTCCAGTGTCTCATCCTCTCTCTCTTTATCAGCTGTGGGGCTTGTTAATTGCCAGCAGGTTATGATGCCCTTTCCTGTGCTGTAGGGAGCCTTTGGTCGCTCTCTGTGAAAAGGACAGAGCTTTTAGCGCTTCACAGGAGATGGGGAACATGTGTCCCCAAACGCAAACACTCATAGACAAATTGTGGAATCAACCTTAATATTCTTAATTATCGTGCTTTTAACACGTGGCTTACAAAATTTATGACTGCTGACCAGGGACAATGTTAGGTTTTTTGGGGGATATTTTCCTTAACTTACAAAGTGCTATCGATCCAAGTTTTTTAATATCATTGTTTTAATATTTATTCATATAAATGAATAGCGCTCATCCGTCAGGAATGTCACTGTGTGTTCCTTTACCTGACAAATATTGTATAAATATAAATATAAACCAAATATTCAAATATATCTAAAATTTAAGGACTATTGATCAGCTGATGTTTTGATAAAACAAATGCTTATTGTGCACTATTAGATTAAAATAAATGTTCAGGTCAGTTGCCAAATTTTAGCTTCATAATTACATTACCTTAACTTGTAACCATCACCCAGAAATTATTGGTACATTGTCCTGAAAGGCATCATAATAGAAAGCTAAAAATGAAATACTATTTTACATAATTTTTATACCTTAAAGTATTTTTTGAACAAAGTGAAAAGCATAGAGAGCCCTCTTTACTGAGCATGTGCGAACTAACCGACATCACTCTAGCTTAAGTGTGACTAAAGACATTTGAAATGTTACAATCGTCTCCTGTTAAAATCTTCCCAAATCCACAGCGAGCAGAGCTGAGACATAGGCCCTGTTCTAATCCACAGGAAATGAGAACAGGAGAACAGAACGAGATCGATGGAGATCATAGACGAGCACAATGGCCCGTGAAGACTCATCTCTGATGGCTGGCTTTCATTCTTCAACACCAGCAGCTGCCGAGTCCATTGTGTTAGAACTCAACATCTTCCTTTTAGTTTCTTTTTCCGGGTGGAATTACAAAGTTTTTTCCTTTAGTTTAAACGGCACTAATCTTTCTTTTTCATTCGTCTTTTTGCACTTGGTTTGGTCTTGCCACTGAGGGCACAGAGGAACATTTTGAGAGAAAATGGGCGCAAGCAAAAAAGAAAAGTACAGATTCAAGTCTGAGAGAATATTGTGTTATTGCAAGACTCCTATGCAGTTTCTTATCACCCATTTAGAGGCTGCCTAATGAGGGAAAACAGACAATGTTTGCATATCTTCATGTGTAGTTGTGTAGATTGTTGTGTAGAAAGTTGTGGGCATTGGGGCAGCTGAGGGAAAGGGGACAGAGTGGGGCGGCTTCTTTAATCTGTTTATAAGCTAGTAAATGGGAAATCGCTCCAGAGAGGCAAGGCTGTTGAAAAATAAGCAGTTCCAGAGAGCGGCAAGGAGAATATGTCCTACAAAGGCACTTTGTTTACTTCTGTTTTTTACATCCCTTGGCTTCCACATGTCATTTTGTAAATTGTAGAACTACAAATCCCTAAGGCTAAATTGAAAAGAGGACAAGAAATAAGCAGGAGCTAGGCTAACACTCATCTTTGACTTTTTATTTGTAATGTTAGCATTGTGAGGAAATGAGGTTTTTGCTTAAGGGTAATGGGAATACAGACTTGTGCACAAGAGAATGATTATGGTCAGTGTCTATAGATTTTGTCCACATGGAAATCAAAAAACAGCACAGATTTTTATCAGTTTATCATGAAATAAAATTAGGTTGGAACTTGAAGAGTTGGTGCAATGAGTACTGCTAAAGGAAAATATCTTATTCATATACCCAAACATTACAATTCTTTCTTCATTTACTCCCCCTGATATGTTCCAAACCTGTATGACTTTAATACTACAATGAAACATAGAAATAGATGTAAAGTATAACAAAAAATATATAGTGAATATCTGCTGTAGCTGGCTGGTTTTAGTGCAATCAAAATACACGTAATAACAAAATATTTAAATTTTTCTTAATATTTAAAATCAAAATATTATATTTTCAAAATATTTAAATTTAAACTACTACTTTAATCACATGCTGTATGTGTCAGTATTGCACTACACTGTGTGTTTTCCAGTAGGTTTTTTTTGTAATGGGTTAACATGCCTCCTTTCTTTCTAAATGAAGCTCATTATAGAAAATCTGCTAGATTCACAAACATCTGCCTGATGCAATTAATGGACTGGAAAGCTAGAAGTAAACCGAGTTTTTTTTTAAAAGGATGTTTATGTATACTTGTAAATGATCATGGGTGCAGTCTTTGTAACCAGGCTAAGGCATTGGCGGTTTTCATGTATATCTGTAAGCAGAAGATGGATTTCAAACACAACCTTTCAGCATTGTTTTTGGTTCATTCAAGTAAATAACAGTCTGACAGCCACCATACACTACCTTTTGAATCAGGATATACTGTATACTGTACAGCCACACACTGTAGATGGTTTACTGATTGGCTGATAACATCATTGCTGTTGCTGTCCGTGGTGCTGTTGCTGTCCGTGGTGCTGAATTAGTTAAACTCAATGAGGTTGTTTCACAGAGAGGGATTTAGTGTCATCGTGAACTAATTATCATTTGATTGTGATTGTGAATGTGGTAATTAAATGTAAAATGATTTAATCCATCTGCAAAACCGCCCCAAAGCTATAATTAGTCATTACTTTAAAAACTGATGACGGAAGAAGTTCCTTTATTTAACTGATTCTGTTAATTTGATTTATTTAATATTTGTCAGAAAACGTGGCAAAAAGCCACATATACATTCAGAGGGCCAGACAGATTTTTCAGGCCAAAAAGTAAATTGTATTGGTGTGTTTGTGATAATACAGTATACAGTAGTGAACATCAGTCAATTAGGCTGTAAAGCAATGCAGATAATGTGCTAAAAAAGATCAATAACAAATTTAATATGAATTCTTTACAGGAGTTTAACACATAGTAAATAAAAGGAAGAATTCTATATTTTCTGATCACAGTTTTGCTTTGCTTCTCTGAGGCTTTATTTCGTTGTACATTGTTGATACAAGTGGTTGTGTAGACAGTAAAGAAGGCATACAGTTGTTGGACACTTTCTGTCTAAGCGGGCAGTACTCGATAAGCAACCCAGACCAGATTATATTCAGTCTAAATTCAGCCTTTGTGGTTTTCATGATTAAAAGACCTAATGAATTCCACTTTGCATGCATGTTCAACATTAGATGTTGGCCCCTGACATACTGGGACAGCTTCCTAAATTATTTCTCTACAAGAAAGAAAAAAAATGCATGCACACTAGAAAAATTTAATAAGTAGAAAGTCACAGCCCACAGATGAAGAGTCAGGGAGGTAATCATTTTTTCATCTGAAGCCTCTCTGTGAGACATTAGCACATTAGCACAGCTTGAGTTCCAGCACGCTGAAAATCACTCCTTCTACACAAACGTCCCACTGAGTGTGTGTGCTAGCACATGCCCCTCTGCACTGGTTCATTGTTTTTTCTGAATCTGTATATCTGAATCTGCATGCGAGTGTGTAGTTGATTTAAAGGATTACGCTGGGAGCTGGCAGCAAACCCTTATGCAAAGCCAATGGCCCTCCGCATGTGTTTATTTTAAAATGTTTTTTTTCTCAGTCGCAACTACAGCACATGCTGGCCGTGGCTTCGTGTTTACAGTTCAGTTTTTTAAATGCCCATATGTCTATGCCATCTGTCTTCCGAAACACTACCTCTCATTTATTGAGAAATATGCAGGAATATAATATAGATTTACAGAATGCACATAAAAAAGTGGCCTTTATCATAATGTCCCTCATATACAGAAATTTACAACTATTGTGTTTGAAGTTGAATGTGACTGACTGGTAGTAGAATGTATTCTCAACTTCGCAGTCATTTAGATTAATCCGTTTGTTTCTTATACTAGATCAACAGATGCATTAACACGGCTAATAAAGCCCAAGTTTTACACACCCTGTATGAAAACATACTTTCATACACTCATTCTATGACTTGCATGGATTTAACCTATTTCCTTGTTTTCAGAATGTGTCGGTTGGGAAATCGACCTTGCCGCTAGCAGCTTTTCTGTCCGATGACCTAGAATAATGTGCTGCTTACTAGGGCTGGACTCATTTCAGACGGAAGGGAGTGGCAGGGTAGATAACTGGATGGTGATCCCAACAGCCTTTTTCTAAATAGATATGGATATTTTAATCACTACTCTTAAAATCTTGAAAGTATGCAGGTAGACAAAAAACACACCAGATGCAACTGTACACAGCCAGTCTTTGTCTTTCAAATAGGTGCTCTTTTTGAATTTAATGGTTTTTGTGTTTTGTTTGACAAAATATGTTTAGAAAAATGGTACAATAAAATAATATAAAATATAATAGTATACAATTTATGTATAGGATATACATTACAAATAAATGGTATAATATATCAAAATATCAAGAATTAGCTTCTAAAGACTGTGTTTTGTTGTTATAAATAGAATGTTTGCGAATACAGAATGATTTAATGTTGCTATGTATGGCAACTGCAGACTGAAACATTCACTCACTAATATCTGTAAATGCAAGGATGTGGCAACTCAACATTGTTTACTATTATGTTCATTTCTAATGCTTATATAGTTACTGTACATGACTTGAACCTGTTACAGAAACTGTATCACTAAGCTGATGTTTACAGCATGATAAATGCATGCTGGGATGTTTTTTGGCATGTGGTTCAAGGCAGGAGTCTGCTTTACAGACTTCTGAACTCTCTTTGCACCCTCTCATTACTGAAAATAAGCAGAGAGCTCTCTGTAAGGAGGCCATGACTCAGACTCTCTCCCACTCAATGGACTGTGGATCAGCCGCTCGAACGGCTCTGCTTTTTATTACACGGGAAGAGAAAACGATCACAGTAATGTAGTACTGCTTCTTAATAGTAAAATGTGGGGTGGATCTTCTCTTCTTGCTGTGCTATTGTAACCTGGCTGACCCCGGGCCGTCACCATCTCTTTCCCTGTAATGAAGTGAGACAGTAAGCCATAAGCATCTTACGGGTAAAATGAGCTAAACTGGGATAATGTGGTATCCATCTCACTGCAAGAGCTGCTCCATGTGCCATTATCTGTCTTATCGCGTTGAGACCCACATCTCTCTCTCTCTTTATATCCTCGCTCAATCCGTCTCTCTCTCTTTTATTTCTCTTCCACTCGCTGTAATCTTCTGCCCACTTCCTGCTCATGTCATCACACATGCGTCTGAAGAGCTCTGCTTGGCATTGACTAAGTATTTGAGTCTGTCTGTGCTTGTGTGTCCTAACAAATTAGTGACTCAAGATTCTCACGGTGCTCTATATATTTAGATTGGAAATCGTAACACCCGATGCAGAAATAACTCTGTATCCGGGTGTGTGTGCCGGAACGGAAGAGAGAGTGTGTGTTTGTCGGGGGGCGGGGCTCAGAGGGCAGGGGATAGTGTAGGGTGTTAGTGTGTCACACGAAAAGCCAACAGATTGAGTCTCAGCAAGCGCCTGTCTGCTTACATATAGCATCTGTACACCGTGTGTGTGGAGTTAGACTACGCCACAGTGGTGAGTACGTGTTTAGTGATTTCCTGTGTTGTTTACCTCTGACAAACAAAGAAGCAGAGATGCGACACTGTTTAGATGCGTGTGTAGGAGACTGACCAATAGAGGAGACTGTTTGTGTATCAGAGCACTGGTTGCATTCAAATTCAAAGATCAGTGGGTTTAATAAACACAACAGTGTTTATTATGTGTTCCTGTAGCTCAATTGGTAGAAGAAGAGTGTGGGTTCGATCCAAGGGACATTTTGGATAAAAGTGTCCGCCAAATGCATACATGTAAAATGTAAATGTAACACCCTGTCTTACAATATTAAATTGTAAACCTGTCCAAGGTTCAAAGTTCAGATTTGCAGCCTCAATGTTGTTACTTCTGTTATCGTTTTGCATTTAATCTTAGAAAGATTTTGAAAATGGCTCCAGTTTGTATAGGTTTGTTGTGACATTTCTCACCATGGTTATCCAGGTCCACGCTGATATATGTGGCGATTATTTCTAGCTCTCCACCAGTTTGGTCAGATCATTAAAAGACCAAGTACTGTACCTTCAATACCTTTATTATAGCTATTATTATGTACTTTATTCGTTATTGCTGCTAACATGGTCGTAGATTGTGCGAGCATTATCTCCTGTATATTGCCTGGCATCATTCCCATTAGTACATCAGGAGGGAAGCTAATCTCTCTAAAGAAGATTAACAATTATCACCAGGAAAGTAAAGGTCAAAGGCCAATGACAGACACTTTCCATGTACTTAGACATTATGATGCATTTCATTCACTGGTATTTTTTCTCAGTAGTGCAGGCTGTACGGATGTAAGGATGAGCACTTGATCGTTTACACTTGTTGAAGAACTTTACCAGCGATATGATATTTTGAAGTGCTTTATGCTGTGGTTAAGGGCTCGGGTATCATAAAAATGTACAATATTGCTGAGTTGTTGTGCTTTCCAGCTCATGGTTTTTTAGTTATGTTGAAGTATCAATATTGATATCGATGTTTCTGCTCAAATTCCTTGGGCAAAATACAGAGTCTGTTTCCACAGAAAAATGATCCTCCACACAGTTAAATCTCATTGCTGTCTTAATGGAGAAAAAAATATATTTTGAAGATGGTTTTTTATTGTTTTTCCAGTTGGTGGGTACAGTACAACTTTATCAAAATACTGTGGGCTTTATTCACCACTACCAGTTTGTGTCTGTGGATTTGTAGGCTTTGTGGTAAACACCATGTGATTTGTGTTATCTCAAGATTTACTCTCAGACTGATCAGCTGAGTCACAGTCATCAGACTCTCAGACGTATTCAGCTTTCCTTAACCCTTATATGTTCTGAATAATGTATATCTAAATGTAGCATTTGTTATAAATTATTGACCTGAAGATGCAGAAATATCGTCTATTGTAGGATTCATATAGTTAAAGTGTATTTTCTCTCCCTTATAACTTTAAAATTAATTAATATCCTCCTTCTATTTCTCACTTTCTCCTTTTTTCTACACTTTCTCATTTTTCTTCTCCCAAAATTACTCTCAGCACACGCTCGCACTGTAATCATAGAGGGCATATTTAGCTCATAATGCAGGTGCCTATGACCAGATTGGAATTAATTGCCTTCCTGAAATAAAACTGTTCCTCTCACGGATTAGCAGTCGACATCCACATTTAATTTGTTTGTCTGAGGCGCATTTTCTGCTTTCATGCTAAACGCGACTCCGACTTAGCCCGCCTTTGTCAAGACAATGGCTCCTTTAATCCTCGGCAGCTTGATCTCGCTTGTCAGCGTTTATCTCGTGTTTTCGGTCCACGGTTTGGGGACTCATCTTGTAGTGGATATTAAAAACAAAAGGGAATTTTGTCTGTTCTGTAATCTGATCCACCGCTTTTAGAATACTGTCACTGCAGATTTGGCCATTTAATCAGACGCCTAAACACAAACACGGCGAGGCCATTGATGAGGCAAAGCCAGACCGGAGAACGCTGCTGGTTCATTAAACATATCACAGCATGCGCTAATTAAATAATGAAGCTGCGCTCGCATACCGAAAGGCGAGAAATGACTGCTGTGGCATTTCATTCTCCATATGTTAGCACGTTTGCACTTGCTTTTAGCATTTAGAGTTGCTTTTGTGACAAAGAATCTGTGTAAGAGAGACAGCTGTCAGACAGACAGTGTCTGCATTAAAAGCTTACTGCATTAAATGTCCAGGGGAATTGCTTAAACTAGCGATAATTGTAGAGAGAAAGCACTTCAAACAGCAGCAGCGACGGGGAGAGATGAACAGGAGTATGTTTACTGTACTGTGTGATATTGTATAGAGGGAGGGCGTGTACACAGTGGGCTTCTGTGTTTGAGTTACTATTTGAAGCATGTGAACGGCTAATTAGATCATGCTTTTGAGCAGATTCAGGCTTTTCATTGGTATAATTGTGTTGGACTAATGCAAATGAATGATTTATTTTATAATTTTAGTAGTAAAGCTGGTTGATAAAGGGTATTTTCCTATATAGTTTTTGTACATTAAAGCATATGGACTCCAAACCCAAGGATAAAGTGTGTAAGGCTAATGACAAAAAATTAGATTTTTGCTTCATTAAAGAAAGCAATGAACCGAAAGGTAATAATAATTAAAAATCAACTAATTGTGATTCATGATTTTTTCCTCTTATGCTTAGTCTGAGAGAGTTTCTGCCCACAGTATTGGATTTCTTTTCCCCATAAAGTCACCATAAAATCAAAATTGATGTTTTTTGGCTTTAGTATGAATTTATTTTATAGTCTTAAGGATATTAATAAATATTTTTAAACTATTGTGCTCCAAAACATTGACAAATCCACATTTAGAACATGTATGAATTTAAAATGTAGAGATTTTAATTTTTAACTATAGTCATCAACTATTTTTGTGACTATTATTCTGCATGAGGGAAAGAAAAAAAAAATGTCTCGTTTGTGCTGATAAAGAGGTACTATAAAAATAGCTTGACATTACCAGCATCCACAGCACAATATATTCTGGTTACCAGTCCCTCTCTATTTTTTCCAGGTACCGATAACATTATATAAAGACAATGCCCTGGAGGACTTGAAATTATACTTTCTCATTCTGAAAGCATGAGTAATTGGTTGTTTTCTGATCTAAGCAAAGTCTCTGCCTCGCCTGCCAAACAATCTTTTAGATGTTCTTTCTCTAACACCCCTCTATGTCTTATCTCACTCACCTGCTGTTGATGAACATTCCCGGGAGGTTTGCACCTGATGCTCCCTGCTTGATCGTAGTCTAACTAGAAATACCCAGAATTCCATTCATGTGTCTGTTCATGGGCTCATTTTTGTTTCTCTTCTAGTCTGAGAGACTTTGACTGGGAGTCAGCTCAGATCAGCTGCTTCTGATGTGTCAATCAGCAGATCAAGGCTAGAGAAAGATTGCACTTATATTGCATTAGGTCTTTTTTTATTCATTAAGTGCTTACTGTGAGATGAGAGAGAGACTGAGATAAAATTATTGAACCTGAACAACTGTTGTTGTTTTTAGGTATCATGTAATATTATATACGAATATAGTGTGGTATGGAAATATTTGCACAACGATAACTGATTATTTTGGCGGATACAGATATGGCCAATAATATATTGTGCTTTGCTAGGAATTTATCAATAAGGCCTGTCTCAGTTAATGTTTTTTTGACTGTGTTTTCAGCTTTATTTTTATTGCATCAGTAGACTTTCCAATGCTTACACCAGCTTCTTAATATACCAGATTTACTCCATTCACTCCACCAGTATAAAAGAATAAATGCAATGTACAGTAGAGCCTCATCTACATTTACATTTATGCATACACTTTAATACAGCTTGCAGTGCTGTTGTTTGGTTGGTACAGTCTCGTATTGGAGAATGTTTCCTGAAAGTTCCCTGTGACTCAAATCTTTTGAATCAGTTCATCAGTTAAAAGAAACTCTAAATCTGTTGTGTATGATGATTCATTCATGACCCTTTCTAAGACTTTAAGCACCCATTTTTTAACAGGGCAAAGCTATTATCATTTCTTTCACCAAGGACAGCAATAGCCTAAGTGAAATTTGGGCCACATAATGCCCTTGAATGAAATCATTCATCCCCCAGAAAAAGTTTTCATTTCATTTCTTTCCTAACCTATGTATGCTGTTATTTCTCTATATCCACAGGCTGTCTAACTCTAAAAAGGACAAAAAGTAATGTTACAGTAGTTGGATGAGTGTTGGCTGTTGGTGAGAAACTGGTTCCCAAGTTTTAAAACTAAATGTCATGGTGGCTAACCTACACCAATGAATTTATTTATTATTATATTAGATTATATCTGATTAAAGAGCTTCTGCAGAATTGAAAATCAAAATTAAATAATTTAATTGAGTCTGTTTATATATGTTTTGCTTCATAGGAATTGAGATAATTTAAGGAATAATTTGGTGCTTTTATATACTCCTTGAAAGCTTAACAATCACTAAAACTGTCATTAAATGTGAAAGATCTATGTAAAGATCCTTTAATCCATTTTTTATGTTGTATGGATCAAATACAGAATACATATTTGAAACAACACAAAGAGTGTTTTTAATAATTAATTTTAGGTGAATTAATCAGCTATTCTGTAAAGATTTTAAATGTTAAATGTTAAACTGTTTTAGTACAAAACCTGGAAGCATGTGGTGTGTCACTGTAACCGCAACTGTTGCTTTGTCAAAATTGTTTCTTGCAGTAGTCAACATTATGACACTTGTTTTATATCCTTTTGCACTGCTCCTGAAACTCAAGGACACAGTGGTCATATTTTCTTTTGGCAGCCCAGAGCTTTTAGCACTGAACAATACCACCCCACTCTTGTGAAAAACCAACCAACCAACCAACCAACTAACCAATCAACCAACTGGTTGCTGGATCTCACTATGGGCCTTATTTGACTGGCTGTTTAAAACAGAATGTTACATATGTTAAAACAGTTTTGTTTTGTGTTATACACTATTGTTTTTGAATCATTAATTAGAGGCTTGTCTAAGTCTGACCATCTGCTTTCAGCTGTGTATTCAACTTGAATACAGAATTTGAACTTTGTTTACATTTAGCAAATGTTTTTGATAAAGAAAGTTTCTTTCTGTATAATCTAGCCGAATTAATGAGGATATTAAAATCGTGCATTTCTGTGTATAGGTGTATGCAGGGTTTAACTTGTTTGTTGCGTTCTGCCCATCAACAAGAACTTTATGTAAGTTCAGCTGAAAGACAAACAATCATCAAGTAAAGAACTACTGTGTCTGCCTTGTTTTCAGTGGAAAATTTACCACTAGAAATTCTCATTTCCTTCATAAATGTGAAATATTTTCCACAGTATTTTTATAAAATATGTTTGGAACCAAATAATAATGTGTCTATGATTATTTTCTGTGACAGGTGCAGTTTCTTCTATTCAAGGCTGTTTGTCACTAATATGCATGGAAAAGACAACAAAATAATTGCATTGTCATGGTAGAAAAAAAATATTCTAATCCAAAATACAATTTCATCACCTGTAGGAAATATTTATGGCCTTAAACTTTTGTCAGTTTACTTGCCTTTGGCGGATGCGACAAAAAGTACAATTTGAACCCTGTATGTCTGTACATTTTGGAACAGGAGCAGTCAGAGATGTTTTTCTGGTTTCGTAAGAGTTGTTTATTTAGCTGTGCAAGGTGCTAAAACAGGTCTGAAACACCAAAAGAATGGTGAACAGCCCTCCTGTCATAAGCTTCACATTACACTGAACAAAGTAATGATACAATGTGTTCCCCATTACTTCACTCCTCACCCTAATCTCTGTCTCTGTGTGAACAGAATCTATTTCCTTCCCACCTCGAGTTTCTGGTAAAGCTGCTATTTTCTACTTGTTTCTCAGTAGGGTCAGTTATAAAACCCTATTTGGTTTACCCTGAGGAGGTCAAGTAAACCTCATACAAATCAGAAATGTCTGTTTTTCTCACATAATCTCTGTTTTTGCAGTAGTCATGGGCCCTTTGAGAAATCTAATCCTAATATGAATGTCTGTGGTTTTGGTATAATGTCTTCTCACATGCAGCATTTCATCTAATATTTTTACCTCTGTGGAAAATGGGAACTAAAGCTAAATTACTCATTTGGCTATTTTTGTTATTGATTTAGTCATTTTTTGCCACATTTCTATTGAAAATAACTGCGTCCCATCTGACATTAATTAACATTAACATTAATAGGAGATTAACATTAATAGGGAGAGTCATATACATTATGTTAACTGTATCACATAACTCTTGTTTATTCAAAGGCTTTCATGACAGGATAATCTAGAACACTTGACCGTCTGAAACACCCTAGACAGCAAACTGTCCAATTTTACGAAGATATACAGATCCTAATTCTTTTGTTGCTCAAGAATAATTTATAATCTGAGAGGTGCTGATGCCATGTTCATTTTTGCTTTGCTCTCTTTAGTTATTTTTACTAATACGATTAAGGTATTTTACTAATTTTTCTTAAAATAATTAAGATAATACCAAATTATAATACAATTATTTACAATTTTATATATTTTATTTTAATTTTTATAGTTTTTTATAGTCCATAGTTTTAATTGTAGTACAGCCATAGTAACCAGAACTGTACTATGACCACTACAGTAATCATAGTTTAACCATAATAATTGTAGTAAATGATTTTATATCATATTTAAATACAAATGATAACCAATCTTACAAAAAAAGATGGTTACTACACTTTTACTATTGCAAAACTATGGTTAATTTTCATAAGCGTAGGTGAGTGATCTGGGCGGAGATCTCTTGGTAGTCTCTAGGTGATATTAATGGATTTTTCGATTGTGTGGTTTATTGATGAGAGGTGTGCTGTCACGTTTTTATCTGATCAGAGGAATGATTAAGTGTCCTGGGTGAGTGGTCCGATATCATTTAATCCCCACATGTCTTTAAGGAATAGCAGGGTGTTGGATGGCACGACTGGCCAATCAGAATAAAGTATTCCAGAGAATTGTTTGCTGTATTCTATTAATATTACAATTATACTGGTTTAATATAGTTTAATTGTTATATTGATATTTTTGCCTTATACACAGTATAAAGCCCATGAGTTCAATGAGACTTTGAAAGTATGACAAAAAGATATCTTCTGACAGACTGGATAAATATGAAGGATGACTATTATTAAAGCAAAATGGCTGGATTTGAGGGCCGTTGAGGCTGAGAGGATTTCGAGTGGGGATGTCATTGACAAATATAGTTTTTATGGTTCAATTCAAGACACTCAAAAAGGTTGTTCCTCTTTTTTCACTGATCATCCCATTAATTCATTTTCTCTTTTCTGTGTGTGTGTGTGTGTTGTGTGTTGTCGCTATACCCCATCAACAGAGAGGCTGGCGAAGAAAACTGGGACGCAGAAAGCTGCCAAACGCTCCCATCGCCGGCAGTCTCCCACACCAAATGTCTGTGCAGCAAGCTGTCCACCTTCGCTGTTTTAACGCAGAAAGCTAAGGAACCGGTAAGTGACATCTTTCCCTTTATCACACCGCACCGTACACAGCTCTGAGACCTCTTGAAAAGTAGCTAGAGGTCACTGGAACATATGCCGCCACACATGAAGAATGTTGTTGTAGACGTTGTAAAGACTGTTGGGTTTCTCTCTACAAAAGCTGAGAAGGTCAGCATGCTGTCTGTTCCACAGATGCTAGACTAAATGGGAAATGTTGTGCGCTTTGGTAATGATTTCGTAGATTTTCTAAAAGGTTGGGGTGGTAGATTGTGACTCACTACGCTGCTGGCGTGACATTTGAGGCAAGCTCGGGATGCTGCCCGCCCCCGTAGTGTGCAGGATTGTACAAAACACAGATTTCAACAGATGGTTGAGCAGGTGTTAATATATCATGGTATGCAGAATATGTCAGGCTTTGTCTTTCCTGGGCTTTCTCCCAGGTATAATTTAAAAGCAAGTGAGCAGGATATTTTGGTTTAGTTTTTCAACTATTATGAATGAAAAATGTGAAGCATCAGGGGAAGTGTTTTTATTTTTTATCTAAAGTTTTGGTTTAAACTGCGTTCTCTTTTATCTTATCTAATCTTATCTATTAATTTAGTTTATTCTTACATTTTTAGTCATACCAAATAGATCTGTACTTAGTACTTAGTACTTAACACCGATCATTGCATCTGTGATGTGGCTTTTAGCCATGCGGGTTAATGAGTCTGCCGCAGCGTGTTATATTGAACCTGTGCCCTCTTTTCACCTAATGGAAGTGAGAGACCAATACAGGCCCACCGGCTGCACAGAACTCAGCACTAGCACAGTGCGTTCCATGCATCTTTCTCTCCGGATGTATCTGTCCATCTCTCATATGCATATTTATCTCTCTCTCTCTCACTCTTTTAACTTCTTCCCCTCCCCACCACTCACCCACATCACCAATGGAAGGATACTGACCCACTTTAGTTTAGCCGCATGTTTTTCCTCTAAAAGTGCCCCATTAAAGTGATTGATATGCGTGGCAGACAAAGGGAATGCTGGGAGATGGAGAATAGCCCTGAGGAACAAGCAATGTGGGACGGGGAGTGTGGAGACAGCGGCCAGTCACAATCCATAGGAGAGAGAGAGAGAGAGAGAGAGAGAGAGAGAGACAGACCAGGATTGGCCACATTTTAAATCCAGAAAACAACATAACAACAGTTGCTCTTAATTTTTGCAACCTCCATCAGTATTGTAAAATGTTCAACTTTTTGTGTTAAATAATGAAAAATCTTTTTTATAAGAGATTTTACTGTTTTGTTGAATAATGAACAGTTGCACTTTCCATTTAAACAAAAATGCATTACCTTTTTGTCAGTAGGTCTGCGTGGTTCTTTTATATTCTCTAAACTCACTGTGATGATATATAAAACATTTTAGAAAATGGCTTTAGAAATATCCAAAACTAAATGAATAAATAAAAAACAGATTCTCCTCCAAAAAGGAAATATCAAAGGTTTAGTTCACCCGAGATTGAAACTTCTGTCATCACTGATTCGCCCTTATGTCATTTCAAACCCGTATTATTATGTTTTTCCTCTGTGAAACACAACAAGAGATGGATGGGGAATAAGATGATGCACATAATCTAAATAACTTGCACACTGCAGTATATTCCACGTCTTCTGTAACCTTGTTTGAGAAAAAGAGCAAAACAATTTAATAACAATTCATTTCTTGTGTATTATCAATGCCTTAGATGTAAATATAGGGAAGTCAACAAGATTTAAAAAGTAGGAAAGTGTCTCGCAGAGGTATTATAAAGGTACCAGCAGAGAGACATCTCATGTATTGTCGGCTAAGTCCTCCTGCCTCTTTAACCCAGACTATGACTGGCTATATTCAGCTTGTAATTCATGAATTCTCTTCGTCATTATTACTGAATGTGCTTCTGCACTCAGTCACACCTAATGAGAAGTACTATAAAAAAGAGCATTAAGACATGCTCGCTGTACCTTTTATAAGCCCAGAGCTAAATTTACATAAAACAGCTTTTCTGTCCATGTTTAGCAAAGGTTTCTTAATCTTTTTGTGTTTGATGTGATTTGTTAACAAACATATGCAGGCAGCTTTCAGAGAATGACCATTAAGGCCTACCGTAAGATTTTTTTGCTGTTGCATTGGCTTTTTTCTGGAGGTATGGCGCTGTATATATTTGCATCTAACTAAAGTCCCTTACAACAGCTGTTAGAGATGTGAGAGAGCTGTAACCCGCCTCGTGTCTTATCTCAATACTGATTGAAAAGGAAAAATTGAATATACTTTGTAGTTACTTCAAATGTGTAATATTACATAAATTATAGTTTTTGTGTAGTTTTTTTTAAACAAGCAAACACTTTTAAACATATAAATGACTACTGAAATCTCACTTCCTACCAGAAAATAGGAGAAACATAGGCATGAAAGGATAAAAATATTGTTAGTATATGTGTGTCACCCAGACCCGCCCAGTATCTGTGGGTCAGTGTGTCCTTATCGACTGATCAACATTTCTCCTGCACCATGACGTCAGTGCCCTGGGTGACTTTTGCTAAAATGCCTGGTGACATTTGGAACTGCAAAGTAAACAGCACCCATGAGTCAGGCTATGCATGGGTCATCAGCATCTTCATCAGCATTTTTAATGTTCTTCATCAGCTCTGTATGGCAAACATTAAATGAAGAGAGGTAGTGAAGCTTGGCATTGCCATAGTGCTGTAAAAAAAAATGTTAACACAACACATAAGCTGTAACACACAACACATAAGTGTTTTTATACCTGGCAAGCTGCCTATCTAGATGTCACACACACACAAAGCCAATAATATTATTCCAAATATTAAGCAGAAAAATTGTGTCTAAGATACCTCTATTTGGCAAAGACTTTTTAGGTAAGACAGAATGCATTGCAACTAATTAAAGTGAAGCTTTATCCTAGTTTTTGATGCGGTCATGTCTAATGTTAATTAAAAATGTAATTTTATTCTGACAAATGCTGATATAAAATATATTATCTCTATCATATCCAGTGTAACCTCGACCAAAACTGCTGATGAAGAACGTTTTAAAACATAAGGTTTAATTTCAGGATTTTCTCTTCTTCTGTGATAATGTGATGATAATAATATACTGGTCACTATGGCATCCCTAGCTTACAGGCTATGAAAACCATGACTGGTCCACCAGCTAGACCATCACCATAAACCAACCTACTGTAGATCAGCATAGAAATGCATGCTGGTCTAAGCTGGCCGTTTCAGTGGGGTTTGGAGTAGACGTATGGCTGTTTTGTTTTCTCACTGTGGACTTCTGATGGAAAACTCCTCTGAAAGGTCCTCTGTAGTCCAACAGTTGCTCTGACAGATACCCAGCAGTCTAAACACATTTATCTCAGCTCTCCCAAGACTCTGGTATCTTCTCAGTAGTATTACAGATCAAGACTGCAGCTCATGGGTTTTGTTGTTGAGGAGTGTCAACAGTGATGTAAACTGCATTTCAATCATAATCTTAGGAACTTGTTCAAGGGTTGTTGTGGTGTTTTGCTGAGGGACTGTAGTGTGAGTGAATTGTGAATTAGTGTGAGTAAAGACATGTCGGGGATGTGTGATGTTGGATCTCAGCCTCTGATAGGAGAATCTTAAGGAATCTTATAGTTCTGGGTCAGTTTTAGATCCTTCATTATTCCAGTATTCATTTAGAACCTGATACCTTTCACCCGCTTATTATAATTCACCCGTTTAAATTGTAATTGCACAATCCAAACTACAGTTTTTAAAATTTTTGATATTTTATTTTTTTTAAATGAAACCTTAATTGTTTTTATCTTTTTAATTTTAGTTGTTTTTTTAAATGTCAAACTAACATTTTTTTTTTTTTTTTTTATGTTTAGTGTTATCTTCTTAACTTAGAGTCTTTTATCTTTCCATCAATATATAGTTTGTCATGATTAGTTTAGAATTCTACTATAAAATATTAAAGTGAATAGGAAAATAACATAGGTGTACCTCCTGAGGAATGGTGACAGTTAACAGGTTAATATTGTTGAGGAAGAAATATGTCTATTGAAAAGTATTCTTTTTTTTAGACCGCTTTTTACAATCAAATTGTTTACATATTTTTTCTATTTCTATTCGAACCTAATCGGTTTCCTAATCGGTTTCCAACCACACCACATTTAAAAAATAGAAGGAAGGAAAGATATAGTGGTTGTCAGCGAAACAGAGTGAGATACACGGATGGATTAACCCACATGTTTAATGGAGAAAAGAGGGAGGGCAGAATGTGCCATAAGCTTCTGTCATTACAGGCCATCTTTAGAAGAGCTGCTATCACCCACTGATCCTGTTCATCCCCTGATGTCATTTCCAGAGAGCAAAACGCTGCTATTTACTAAAGGGTAGAGGTCCCTTTGTCTTTTGTCTTAGAATCAAAATCAGAAACCAAGTACTTTGGGTTTAGAAGTTAGCCTTGGTATACTGGTCCATAACTGTAAGAGAGTAATACAATACTGTACTTTAAAACAGAAAATATATATATTTTTAATAATAAAAATAATAATATTGATAAAGCTATGTCTATATAAGAATATCAAAAGTATCTGTAGGAACTGCCAGCTTAAAGAAATATTTTACCCTAAAAGGCAATGTTATCATGGCTCTTTTTCTTCTTTGGAAGACAAAATTTGTTATTTTTTTAAGGCTTATGTTCAAGTTAAGATTTTCAGTAAATAACAACTTAAATTTTAGTCGGTTAGTCACACAAAACTATGGCTTCAGAAAAAACCACAGCAATATAAACTACTTGTTGATGCTTTTTTGGTGCCTTTATAGAGATTGTAAATCCTGCTTTAATGTCCATCCTAATTGTATAAAAGAGATCAGTGAGAACATCCTTCAAAACGCATTTTGTGCTCCAAAGAAGTCATATGGATTAAGATTTTAAGAATTTTCATTTTTGGATGAACTACACCTTTTAAAGGCTTTCACAGTTAACATGCGAACTTCATAGCACTCAAGTTTCAGTGCAGATCTGTAACTCAGTGATGGATGATGCGAGTTGTAGGCTGTGAGAAGATAGTGGCTTTTTTAGGCCATAACAATTTGTAGACTGTCAGTTTTTCCACGCAGCCTAACAACATTGAACTGATTTATCATCACAAAGTATTAAACAAGAGGCGCTCAAGCGCAGACAAACACACACATGACAGCGCGTGCAAAGACCCGCTGTTATTACCCCTTTAGCACAGAAAAACACGTGCACATTTTAAAGCAGTACGCCTACCCGCCCTGCATACTAAGAAGCCTGCTGTCTGGTTGGTTGAAGGACGAAGGCCTTTTTCTTGGTATCAGGGAATCTATATTGGTTGTAATCTGCCTCAGGCTTGTTGACCGATCTTGCTATCCCTGTATACAGGCAAACAGAACCACAGATAAATAGGTATGTAGTGGAGATAAACATCATATCGACAGGTCATCCATTCCACATGAATGAGCGCTCGCTGGTGTAACTGTCCACATCCTGTTTCTCATTTCTAAGACTGTCAGAGGTCAGTGACACTTTTTTCAAGAGAGTCTTGTATTTGTTTCTGTTTATAGTACACTCTAAAAACAGATGTGTTAAAAATAACACAAGATGTGTCTAGTTAGGGACAACACACAGATGTGTTGTCCTTAACTAGACACATCTTTGTGTTAATTTAAAAACAACACATTTTGTGTTACTTTTAACTCAACTTGTGTTACTTTCAACTCAACATGTGTTGTCCCTTTTATGTATTTAACACAAAATGACACATTATGTGTTAAACAGCATAACACAAAAAAATGTGTTAAAAAATAACACATCCTTTTTTAGAGTGTAGGAACTGGGATCCCAGGAATGTAGAAATATTTGAAGAAGAGGAAGAGAATATGTTAAACATGTCTATAATAATGTTGTGCATATTTACACTATTTATGTATTTATTTTATATTTACTTATCTTTCATGATTAAGAAATAGTATGCAAATCTCCCATTTACGTGCACATCTTTGTATTATTTGCACACTAAATTTAATTTCACCTGGTTTTGCCAAGTGAGAGATGTTCTTGTGTCCACTTAGTTAGTTTCCACTGGAACAACATTTCTAATATCAAAGCCCTAAAACCAGAAGGAAATGATATGTGATAATAATGGTGTAGATGCACCTAACCCTGGTTATAATCCTAAACTCCAGGCAAGTCCAGGCTAAAGTCTCAAAATCAAATTATGAAATAACAAGCATCAAAGTTTGATTTCACCTATAAATATCACTATGATTTCAATCTTTGACATGTCATTACTCATTCAATTAAAGATGTACTTTACATTATGTAGGATGATTTTATGTAGAAAACAGTAAATCACAAAAAAATGGCCGTAGGTGGGTTCTTTTGTAATCTTTTGTTGCAGTTTCTTACAAATCTAGTTAGAACTCTTAGATTAAATATGAAAACTAACTACTGCTGGATTTGAAACCTCACTCTTTTGATTACAAGCCCAGATCTTTATCAATTAGACTACACCGCGCCCAGAGACGTGAATACAATGAAGCATAGAAAGTTCAGCAAGTTAAACTAGAAGAGACGTTGTAGCGGTAAATGCTAATAAGTGCAGAGTCTCTCAGTCTCTGCTGTGACACCGACACAATTGCTAAGGAGCTACTCGTGTTTCTCATTAGTGCTGATCCTCGTTGAAGTCCCAGTCAAGGTGATGTGATTCCTCACAATGTAATAAGCATAGCTTTTCTCCTGGGTGATACACATAAAGCTCATTTTCGGTTACACGGTTGTCCCTTCTCACATGTTCATTTAATTCCCAATTATAGGATCTGTTGGACTGTTTTTCCTCAGACAAATCTCTGTGTAATGTTATGTTAACCACTCATCAGCATTAGTGATACCCACGCAGGCTGAAGCCGCATCCTAAAGGAGACTCCTTGTAGATTTGGAGCTTGATGATTGATCAGCACCCTGTTTCGTGTTCCCATCATGCACCGCTGCGTTGACAAACAGTTCCGCCACTCCAGGGTTCTTTCCCGGCCACTTCAAAGATAACAAGTGTCCAGGGAACTTAAGGTACAGCTTTAGCAGATGCTAAAATGGAGTCTCTCCTGACATGGATGTATATTTGGTGATGTGGTGGGTTGGGGCGTTGCAGAACGCATCTAAACAGCAGATCGAGGCTTGGTCTCGACGGTCTCTGAACTCAGTCGTGGCGCCTCTGAGAGTTTCAACCATTTGATTAATGCTGAGTCTAACTAAGTTCGTGTTAGGTTTAGTTTTGTTTTCCCTGTTTCCCACTGCTTCATCCTGCGTAGTGTGTTACTTATTGTCATAATGAGTTATTGCGGACCGCAGAAGTGAGGAGGAAAGCAGGGATGAGGGATAAATGGTGGCTGTGCGGCACGCGAGGCTGGAGAAGTAGGTTAAAGTGCCTGAGCTGAAAATAGACATGACTCCTATTTGCTTAGGAGCTTCACACCGCCCTAGGGTGCGCTGAGATAGGCTGCCCATAATTCCCTCTGTAATTTGCATGCCGTCTCCAGCTCTTAGGAGCCAATGGGAAATGAGGAGAGTTGTGGCACATGCTTATTTAGGACAGGGCTTATGGTGCAGACTCTCAGGGTTGCGGGCCTGTAAAGGAGAACAAGTTCTTCCGCACCAGGCCCGGTTCTCCGTGGACATGGCACACATGATTGCGTAACCCTCCACGGTAGACATTTGTGATTAAATCTAGAGAATCAAAACTCTATATATGTGCAGATTGAAAGTTGCTAAAGGTGGGAAAGGCCTTAAAAGAACATTAGTACCATCATAGCATCTGTATTACTGATTTTGCTTCCCAAGTAGATTCTGTAAGTCTGAAAGACATATATGTGGTTCAGATGGCTGAGGAAGGCAGATTTCTGTGTGCATGAGTAAAACAGAAGAAATAGTTTAAAGTTGAGCTTGGTATCTTTAGTGCATGATCTGACTGAAGTAACAGTTATCTACACCGGATGCATGACGTGTGTCGCGACGTGACAAAACTAGATTTTTAACATTATAATCTATTAAGCTGTCTACACTTCGAGCGCCCTGTGTGCCTTAAGGAAATGCATATCATGTTTTTACATTTGACATGCTACCCAGCTACTCCAGCCAGATATATTTTTCACATCAAAGCTAGCTTTTGATGTTTCTGCTCTCTAGGTGTCTAATTGGAGTAATATAAATTATTTCGTGTGCAACATTGTTTATTTTTTTTTGTGCTACGGAATTTAAAATGATACCAATAATAAATAACATTTCACTACGGGTTGTCGATATGTACAGTAGCAGTCAAAAGTTGCTTAGATTTTTTCCCACATTTTAGAAAAGTAGTAAACTCAACAAAACCATTAAATAACACAATTGTAACTGTGAGAATAATGTTGTGACTAAAAGCATCCAAAATAAATGAACTAGAATTTGTAAAATCATACTCTTGACATTTTTTCATCCAGTTTCTTGAGCTTTTTAAACAGCACTGAAGGAATGTCTATCTATGCTGGACTCTTATTGGCTGCTTTTTATTTAGCTCCAAGTAATCCATTTAAAAAATAGATTAAATAATATTTTAAATGAAATTAATGCATTGGCACAATTACATACACTTTTTTATACACAATTATATAAAAGATTTAGTTGTGCCTAAACTTTTGACTGGTACTGTATGTTACTAATAAAAATCTATTATAAAATAGCCACAAAGAGTTCTTCTTCTTTTTGAGAATTATTTATTTTCATTAATAAATGTGTTTTCTGCAACAGAATAATGTTGCTTCAATCTGATTGGTCTGTGGTTAAAGAACATAAGTGACATATAACTTTACCCTTCAGATAAGCTTCCAGTCATAATGTTGGTTGTTTCCAGTGTGACACTGTGTTACAGGCTACCTGTAGTAATCTAGTCTAGTAAAATAATGCAGCTTGTTTACACTGTGATACTGCTTCTCCATTCTCCATCTCATACCGTATTCTTCTATTTTATTTATGCATTCAGAACTCACACATCAGTTGGAGGGAAAATTGAAAATTAGTCTTTCTGCTAAAGCTTCCAGAATCTCTCTCTCTCTTCCTCTTATTCTCACAGAGGCCGAATGTAATATGTATGTATCCCCCTCCCTTATTCTCACAGATGCAGACTAAAATATGTATGTATGCATCCAAACACCCCTGTTTTTTCAGTCCCATATTATGTTCCTCCCCCATGTCTGCTCTGCCAGTGGCATTTCATTGAAAGAAACAAAACCTATAGTAATTTTTCAGACTGCTGGCATACTGCATTGGTCAGAATTGCCAAACCCAAGCAGGCACAGGCATAATGCTGGCAATTAATATGCCAAGGACAATAGGCTAAGCAAAAGATGAGAGAGAGAGTTTGGCAGGACCTCTCCTTGTGCCACCTGTTATAGCTGCACCTGCCAGCTTGAGTAAAAACACAGCCGCCATTAGGCCTTCATACCTCTCTGTGCCGTTTATATAGCCTGGTTTTCCCTTGTCTACCTTTTCTTTGTAAGCAAACATGCTCATAAGCTCACAGAGAAAGATGCGCACACATGGGAACACGCAATATACACTGATGGTAGGCCAGCGCTACAGCCCACACACAAAGCCAAGGGATTCTTTGTTCTCAAAGGGCGTTTAGTAATGAATGCTGTGTGTTAAAGCCTGACCAGTCCACACCAGGATGCCAATAGAGCTGTAGACATATGAATGAAGACTTTCAATTCAAGCCATTTTATAGCTTGCTCTAAACATAAGCTTAAAGATTTATAAACTTAAACCTTCAGCCATTTAACAGTTTTCAGAACTGTTGTTATTTATTCCTGTCTTAGACTTTGTAGACTTTAAACCCATCATGTCAAGGGTTTTGCCCGTAGGCAATATCAGATTTTTGCAGTTACTACCAGAAAATCAGAAGGCTTGTGTCTTTTTTAAAAGGAATAGTTGCAGTATAAGCTTTGTGAATATAAACAGACGTGTGGAGTTTGATGGAACTCAAGGGTGACAGTGTTTTAGACGGTGTTTAGTTAGTGTTTTAACTCTCACGTCTCATCTTATCTTATGTCTCATGTTTTATAAATGTTTCAGCAGTTCTAGTGCTTATAGTGTAAGGTCCAAAAGTGTATATTAAAATAATAGAATTTATAATCAAAGTTTGGATTGTGAGCAATTTTAAGCAAAGAAGTGTTACAGTATGAGGTAAAATAGGAAATGTCCTGTGAAGTTAATAAGACAGATTCTGTACTTTCTGGGCCAATACTAAAATAAGCACTGTTTTTTTACCATGTTAAATCTTGTGTATAAGTCTGTTTTTTCTCTCATTGACGCACATTGCTCTTTGGACCATTTTCAAGTCGTGTTGGGATAACGTGGATCAGCAGATTTTGCACAAACTTGTGATGCTTATGCCAGATTTAGTGCATGATGTCATTAAAGCAAATTCTTTGAACTAATATTATATATGTAATATACTAATATGAATATAAAACATAATGTTTATTCATTATTGTAACTTTTTACTGTAATTGTTGTGCTGGTATTTTTATTGAAAAATGTATTAAGAAAAATTGGATTGGATTTTGGATCCCACTATATTATGATTTACCCAGAATGTTTTCCATGGTTATATTTTACACATATGCAGAAGATAACTGTAAGTCTTGACTACAAAAAAGATACTGAACCTTTCTGATCGCTTTTGACCAGGTAAAAAGACAGCACATCATCTCACAGACCCTTCAGTTTAATGGCTATAGTTAATTATATAGCATATATCTAATAATACATATCGTGCTGTCGGAAAACAGCACTCTTTCTGCAGAGATAAATTTTATGTGACGTCCTGAATGCAATTCTGACTCCATCGAATCAGGAAATGGCACTCTGTGAACTATGCACCAATATTAACAGCTATGAAAGTACCCACCCTGATGCTGTGAGCCTGATTGCAGGGAACTTGCAGACGGTTCTATAGAAATATTACCAGCATGTCTTCCATCCTGTAAGAATACTTGTGATTACTGCTACACTGCCATCAAAGATGGCTGCCAGTCAGTCATCAGTCTGTGCTTCTCATGCACAAAACGAATACAGAATGGAGGAACAGATATACTGCTGGAACAGATGAGGCTCCCAGGTGGTGTTATAAAGTAGTTAAATCCATAACTTTTCCCTCTATTTCTCCATCTCTTTTTGCAACAAAATTGCAGGTTACTTCATATGCATATCTTTGAAGTGAAATGATGTCGAACTTGCATTGAACCAAACAGCTCAATTTATAAATCATTCCGAACACCATTTTGTACTTGATGAATAACTTGTTCACAAAACATAAATACATTTATTTTTATTTAATGTATTTTATTTGGCCCAGTGATACTCTGGGAGATATATAACAGTATTAATGACTTCAAAACAATTTAACCTAAAACGCCTCAACCTAAAACGATGATTAAAACTACAGATGAAACCAAAGTGTTTATTAGAAAAATACAAAATATTTTCCCCACTCCAGCACAGAAAACGGAAAGAGTCATCATTTTCAATCTGTGCCTTAGTAAAAACAAGCAACAACTGAATTGAAATGTAAGCATCCATTGCCAGTGTGTCTCAAATTTTGTGGCACAGTGACAATTACAACCTCAAAGGTCAAAAACAAGCAGCGGTACATCAAACGGTAGCAATTTCTCTATCCCAGATGGTTCTCTGATGTTTCAAGAGGCCTATTATTTTGTCTAGTTTGAAGGAAAAATGATGTGACCTGTTTTAATAATTACTGGTTGACTCACATCCACTATAATGATGTGATGTGAAGAGCGGGTGATGGAGCGCATTAACACGATGGTGTCTGAGTGATTAGACCCCCTGCAGATTACAGAACGGTGCTGCAGGCCCAGTGAAGATGCTCTTTCTCAGGATGTGGGCATTAGCACCTGCTAGTAGGTGGATTTTGAACCTCTTGATGATCCATAGTCAGGAAGGTTACGTAGAAAGCTTTCATCTGTTTTGGCCATCAGTTCAAGACTCTCAAGGAGTATTTTGCTATCTGCTGTTTTTCTTCTATACAGCAAGCACTGTTTTTCCTCACATGCAGAAAAATATTTCTTGGTAACACTTTACAAGTTAACATCATTAGTTAATCCACAATGAACTAACATAATCGATTAAACTGGCATTAACATAATAATAAATGCTGAAAGTTGCTCTGTGTTAATTCATGTTAGCTAATGCATTTACTAATGTTAACAAATCCAGCTTTATTGTAAAGTGTTACCTATTTCTCTGTGCATATTAAAATGAATTGAACTCTTACTTAATAATATAAAAATTCAATCTGTGTAATATTGCTTAGCAGTGATGAAAGATTTTACAGAATTGCAGTGGAAGAGAGTTGCAGGGGGTTAATCCAGAAACATGAAGCATGAGTTCACCTGCAGCAGCCTTTCACTCGGTTGAGATGCTTAACAAGATAGGCCAAGGGGGGGTCACATGTGTGAGAGAAATGATGGGGGTAGAATGTCCAGTTTAGATGGAGAATCTAGCTTTGACCTGATGGGAAATGTGGAAAATGAAGAGAAAATTAAAGGAGAAGACAAGAGGCTATTTGGAGAGAAGACCTTTGGCTTTTTGCTCTAACCTGGGACAAAATGTAATCCTCTGCCTACAGTCCTCCTGTATTTGTTCTATGTTCTTATGATTCCTCCATCTGCTCCTCTGATCTAACAAGCTGTTTGTGAGACATTTACAGACAGGTCGTGCAAATTTGGGTACATCATATATCTGATTCTGGTCAATCGTGGTGTTTTGAGGTCAAATGTTTGTTGACCACTAAGTTGTATAATTGACCACTAATTCAAAGCTGTGTTAGGTTTATCTTACTCAAATCATTTTCTGGTCTTCTTTTTCCCATAATATGCAAGACTTCGCCACATGTTCTTGTACCTCAATTGGGGGAGCATTGTGTTAGCAAAGGTCATAGGTTAAATCCCAGAAAAAACATACTGATAAAAATTGTGTCAATGTTAGATGTTATGTACCAATAATGACCAGCTGTGACTGTGCATCATCTATTACATACACTTTAAACATTCCAAATCAATCTTGTGTTTTTCTCTCACTTTCATTTTCAGGGTATGGGACCCTCCAGTATGCCGTCCGTGCCCCTCATGGTGGGCTGTGGCATATCCTGCACGGCTCTGCTCATCCTGCTGCTTATCTACGCTGCCTTTTGGAGGTGAGTTAAGCAAGACTGGCCCGCAACCACTAAACACATCACAGACCTGCAGATCTACTCTTGCGAGTACAGTTTCCAGCCTCTCCTGTCCTCTGTTGCTAATATCATATTAGTGAGCTATTTTTGCGCCATTCTCCTCGTTTACCTCCCGGTACTCTCAGAGGCACACTTTTACCTTAAAGGATTCATTTTTCAGACCGCAGCTTCCCACGTGGGCTTGCCCAGGCTGGAATAGCAGCTGGCGGGAGGTAGATCCACAGTGGGCCAGATCTGCAATTAGCAATAACTGGGAACAAACGAGGAACGACGGGAGCTGCGTGTGGCGGGACGGGATTATGTGAAGAGTGCTAGTGAGGGCTAGCATGGATGCTAACAGCACAATGTGGCAGATGGCTCGGGATTGTCTCTTGCTTAGTCAAGTATTTGTCACCTTAGAAAAATAACTTTTGACTTTTTTCTTTTAAATAAGGATACATGGAATACAGATCAGGGTCAAATAAATAAATAAAGTCTATCACAGGGCATGAACTATGGATGTTCCAGTAATGCTGACAACCAGACAGTGTTCATAAAAGTGTGCTTGAGCAAAATTTAGTTGAAATAAATGTCACTTTGTTTGGTATTTTACTAAATATAATGGCAATTCCATGCAAATGTCAAGATTTCCAAGCATTTTTCATAGTCAGGTAAAGTGCTGGTTTCAGAACTGTCATCAATAACAGATCATATTCTTCATAAATGGACACAAAAAAATTTAATAAAATAATATTAATAAAATTTAAATAAAATTTCATATTCTTTAAAGAGTCATCTCTTCTCCATTTGTTGGGTATTATTACTTCTGCTTCATAGAATTTCTGTGAATTAAAATGCACAAAGTTTGTTGCCTCTCAAAAACGTGTTCTTTTTTGTCACATCCATAACGCGTGTATATTCCTTCTGAATTTGCATTGGTGCATTGGACATGCTAGTCTATTTCTTTGTTTCTTCCTAATTGATGTGTGTAGCTGGACACATCCATCACACAATAAATAATATCCACCCATGTCCCATGATTCTCGTGCAGCAGGTGGGAAGGGAATGTTGCCAGCAGATATTTTTCTCCACCCCTTGTACTTGCTCTCTTCAAGCTTAATGCATCTGCCACACCATCAGAGCTTATCATTGCTCTCCCCTATCACTCAGACCACTGATCCAGAGGACACAGCCATTGTCCTCCTGGGTAAAGCTGGCTAGAGCTGACATGGTGGATGAGGATATTTTGTTTGCTGGTGTTTGTGCGCGAAAACTCGTTTTAGAGTTCATCTGCAGGTCATCTGTGATGCTGCTGAAGTTGTCAGTGCTCAGTGTAGCAAGACGTAAAAATGATGCCTGCTTTAGCAGATAAATGGATCCTGCACCTTCTATGTCATAATTAGGCGATGTCACACGATCAAGAGCGCTGTTGTGGGTCACAGCAGTACTTGTGTGTGAGTGTGCTATGATTTTACTGTATGTCACACATTTATAAGATTGTTAGTATCAAGTAACTTTTTCTACACAGTGTGGCTTGTTATTTTGACTAATTTTTACACTGCTAATACAAACCAAAGCAGGATCAACTGTTGCATGTTGCCATGTAAACCAGACTTGGCAGTACAGTATGTCAGGGACACCATCAGCAAAGACGAGAATTATACATACTGTGAAAAGTTCCAGTACTGTTATGCCAAATATTAGCACGTTTCTGGGAGACTTGTCCAATCAGGTTATAGGACCGAAACTAATGCTGCATTCCAGACAGCTCAGAACTAGGATAAATCCCACCTCCCAACTGGGGATAATGTCTGGAACTGCTCTCTTTTATTATTACTGAATACTTTTCTTTTAATGTTAATAAATAATTGGTTGATTGGTTGATTGATTTTTACTGAAAAATTTATTTTGTCCAGAGAATTTTTTAGATAGTAATAAAAATAATAATGAAAAAATCCATAACATTAGGTTTAGGCGTCACTTAAGTAAAATGCTTTTTCCGTACAAACTTTTGATTTGAAGATGTATTCTTAAATGCCTGAAATTAGTTTGTAGACAAACCAATATTTGTACAATTTATTAGTTTATTTCATTACACTAAACTAACTTAAACATTTTATTTCATTAAAATGTTTTTGAAATTAATGAATTTGAAAAAATAAGTAAAATAAGTGACCCTTAATTTTTGTGTGTATTATGCTGCAAACATTCTTTAAATATAATAATTTCTTATTTTTGTTTTTTTTCCAGATACATCCGTTCAGAAAGGTCCATCATCTTGGTCAACTTTTGCATGTCCATATTGGCCTCCAATGTGCTTATACTGGTGGGACAGTCTCAAACTCTCAGTAAGGTACGTATATGAGCACATATGTGATTCTTTGTTCGTGTGTGAGAAAGACATTGAAAAGGAGATTTCCATATAAAGGCAAAGCTCCCTCCCAAAAGTCGAACCCAGACTCCCCTGAGATAGCAGTGTCTCTCTGATACAAGTAAAGGGTGTTTGTACTCTCTCCAGCCTGTCATGACATTATGTAAGTGACTGCGATAGAATTCGAGAAAAAAGCAGATTTTCAGGCCAGTGTGTGTAGCAGACCGCCGTGTGGAGGCCGCTGGAGGGTCAGCTTTGTGTCGGCCGTGTCAGTCACAGTGAGAAAGTGCGAGATAGACTACAGAGGCAACCAGAAAAATAAACGCCGGCTTTCAAACTCAACCTGTCGCTCAGAGCTACAAAGTAAGCCAAGGGCTCCCGAAGAAGCCGCTTGCCAGGAGCCCTTTCTCTCAATATGAACTTAATATTTCACTAAGAACTCATATTGGGCATTAGTTTAAGAGAGTACTGATAAGCTTAATTTTGGAATGTAAATGGTGCAAAATCCTTCTCATTTCCAATATCGTTTGCTGAGTGAGCCGGTATTTAGCATTAGAATATGCACCTCATTATTGCCTAAAACCTCTGCGAGATGAAACTCTGTGTACAGCCGCTTACAGTACTTAAATCAAACATTTCTTTAATTCCAGCCTGCTGTTTTCTTTAGGATTGTTCAACTTACTTTCCTTTTGTAGTGTGTTAGCTTAAGTGCTGTTACAGCTCATTTGCACACCACAGTGGAACAGAGTCAAAGTTTTGACTCTCTTTAATGTCTCCAACACTTCTTCTATCAATCACTTTATTCCTCTCTATCTCTCTCCACCTTCTTGGCTTTGATAACAGATAGCCGGGAGCCATTTGCACCTCTACTTGCTTTCTTTTCTTGGTCCTTTGCATCGTTTCTCACCATTTCTCATTTCTTACACTTTCTCTCTCTCTGCTTTTTCTCCAGGGACTGTGCACTGTGACTGCTGCCTTTTTGCACTTCTTCTTCCTGGCCTCTTTCTGCTGGGTACTGACGGAGGCGTGGCAATCCTACCTGGCCGTGATTGGAAAGTTGAGGTCACGCCTCATTCGCAAGCGTTTCCTGTGCCTGGGATGGGGTATGGGACCGCACACACCCATATATTCAGTATAAAAGCCAAAATCTGTTGGTCAACCTTCTCGTCATGTTCCAAAAACCTTGACCAGTTGGTTTGATCAGCTGGTTTGTTGCTGGCAACCTAAATTGAACCAGCTAATATTCTATCTGGACCAATAAGTTTCAAGCTGGTTTTCCTGCAAGACAGTGATTTTTGAAATGTTACAACACTGCAGCTTTTTCATCCAAATAAGTGATAAAGCAGTATAACACGCCATTTCTTTTCAATTCAAGCACATTACATTGTCTGGCGTGTCAGTTTGCTTCCTTCCAGCCCACTGATACACCACAAACATGTCACGAGAGCTCAGTGTTATTGCTGCGCTACTGAATGAAGATGTTCAATGTTTGATAAGAAATGCATTCTATGATGTATGTCTTCCAAACACAGGCAAGATCTGAACAGAATTTCAAGCAGTTGCAGTGGGAAACACATTTGTTTTGTAACTTATTGATCCACTATCACTTCCATTAATTCAGGGATGCCCTTTTGCAGACAGAGTATCAGATCAGCGTAGTTGCCTGCAACTGAGATGTCAGAACATTATTAGAGAACAAACATGCATTTTACTTGGAATGTACAATATGATTATTATCTGATAATTGGCCTGGCAGGTTATGTGTGGGTTACTGGATTGTGAATTTCTAACTACACTTAGCGGTTGTTTGTGGATACCATGAAAACAAATGCTTAGTGCTGTAAAAGGACTGTCAATATGTCTGTGACTTATTTTGTGTAGCTTACTCAAAAATGTATATTTCGTTGAAGCTGTTTTTTATAAATGAGCTTGCTGCATGAGCAATGCATTATGGGATTGCTTTCTCTGATACAAAAACATGCAATGCTGCCTTAGAGAAAAAGTTTGTGTTTTTATGTTTTTAGGCAACATATTTATTATGCCCACCTTTTGGAACAGTTTCTGCATCTGGAGCGTATCTTGAAATGGTTTTGGACTGTAGCCACTATGAAATGGACTCACCACCCAAAGCAAACTCATTTTTGAAGCATGTTCTTCCCCCTCCCTACCCACGTCTTTTAGTCCTGCTTTCCAAACTTCAGTTTTTCTAATTGCTATTAATTTCCAGCGTTAATCAGAGCATTGTTAATTACATGAATATTTCAGAGGAGAGCTCATTATGTGTGGACGTGGCACGCAGACGTACACAGAACAGAATGGATAGGCGTAATTAGCACACGACTAAGGCTGGTCTTGCTGACTGTGATGGCAAACACAATATGGATTGCACCAGCAGTTAAAGCCGGGAGGTTCTCATCCAACACTGCTATAGGGCTGTAGACACAGATAGGGGGCGGGATGTTCCTGTGTTGCCAGATTTGAGTTTTTATTTTAGACTGAATTGACCAAGAACCCTTTCACTTAGCAAGGAACCAATCACAAAAGGTTTTTTTTGAGAATGTGACATGACAAGTTTCTGCTGTCATACAAATTAGTAGACAAGACAACTATTTGATATTTGTAACCCACTTTGCAATCAAAATGCCACAGCGGTAGTAAAAAAGTCCAGACACCACAGCGCTTGACTATGTTATTAAATATAAAAGCCAGTCACTCCCCACAGCATGTCCAATACTGAAATAAAACCGCCTCAGTTCATGCTTTGAGTACGTCCCCCACAGAGCGCACCTTAGAGAACTCAGACAGAAACGTTAACATCGGCCCGCTTTGGCCTTGTGAAAGAAAGACGCATACGCACTCACAAGGGGATTGTTTTTTTCTCTGAAGAAGTGTGTGTGGGGTCTGGAAGGGCACTGAGCACAGAGGGAATGTTGTACTTGTATGCCGTGTGCATTTGTCCGTGAAAAGGGCACAAGCTAAAGAAAGGCACCGATTTGAAAGGAGATTACTTCAACTTCCCCCTATCCTTAGGCCATATGCCATTAGTGCTTTAAAGAAACTAAAGGGAAAATGGTTAGCTTGTATTTGCAGTTTATAATTTTGCTGTTAGCTGTGCTCGTACTGTATTTGGTGGGGAATTTTCTTCACAGTTTAGTGGAAAGCTTGTTTCCTTCATCGAAAATCTTTTTCCCGCAGGTCTACCTGCCCTTGTGGTTGCTGTATCCGTGGGCTTCACCCGGGCTAGAGGTTACGGCACGCCAAATTAGTAAGTATCATCTGTTTTACAAAAAATCTTAATCTTTAACAAAAGTCTGTTCTCTCTAATTTAGTACCTTTAGATTATCTCATAGTTGTGGCTTTTTTCTGCTGCTTTGCATATAATGGCTCTTTTCTCTGCTGCTCCACCAAGCAATTGACTTAAACCAGAAGGCTTTCTGACAAATCAGACACAAAAGTTAAAAACAATGTGTTCTTTGAAAGCATCAATTGGTTGCATCTGCCACATGGATTCCCTTTACATATAAGTACTGTGAATTTTGGAGACTGTGCCAAGAAGTCGATCTCTTCACATAACCCCAACAGTTGACTCTGTAACTGCCTGTTTACTTTATAGTCACTCTCATCTCTGATGTCCAAACATTGGGCAAGGAACAATATGCATGAAATCACAAATTCCACTTTATTTGTGATTGAGTGCATGTGTCAGTAAAATATAAACCGGTTTTATTGCAGTTGGCAAAAACATCAGTAATGTAATGACATAGCTTAGTGATAAAATGTGTCAAAATTATTCATGTTTGTCATAAAGCATGACCTTCCAGCTTGCAGTGCTGTTTGTGTTTAACTCTGCAAGACAATATCTGTATTCTTCCTTTGGGTATGCAGATTATATTCGCACTTGGTAATGAAAGCAATTTAACAGTATATGTGATATTTTACAATGTGATATGTGATTCTAAATAATATTCTGTGATAAATTAATCTCTCTCTCATCCCTCTCTCTCTCCCCTCTCTCTCTCTCTCTCTCTCTCTCTCTCTCTCTCTCTCTCTCTCTCCCCCTCTCTCTCTCTCATATTCTCAATTTCAGCTGCTGGTTGTCTCTGGAAGGTGGGCTGCTCTATGCTTTCGTCGGGCCTGCTGCTGTCATTGTCTTGGTAAGTTTCAAAGTTTTTCTCTGAAACTGTCTCTAATTGGATCAGCATTGAGACCTGTCCTATTTAAAGCGTACATATTAGTCATCAGTATATCATGTCAACATGCACAAGTGAAGCGAATCAGCACAAAGCGAATCAGCACAAAGCGACCGCATTGTTTATATTTTGTCCACAGCCCGGGCTCAGGTGCTGTGTTTTGCACGAGGCATTTGCATGTTTTTTACGGTCAAATGTGATTTGCGTTGTTTTTTTCTTGGTGGTGCTGTGGAGCAGCCTGCTCAAACAAACAGCTGTAAATGAGATTTGGGCATCTGGAGATGCTGCCGCCCTCCTCGGAGAGCCAAATCTAATTAATGGAAAAAATAATTAATTTTGCCTCTAGCAAATAGTAGAGCTAAGAGCCATTGTCTTTGCATGATCAGAATGCAAGCGGAGCGTGTTAATGTGTGGTACTCTCGGCAAGTTCAATAATGCTCTTGGAGCAGGCTAAAAAGGCTGGGTTAGTTTGTGTATGTTTACATGAAACAGCCATAGTCACAGCTTTAGCATTATTGTAGAGTCAAGGGCTCAAGGTCTGGCTTGTTAGCATTTCGCAAGGGGTTTTGAGTTAAATGGGAATGCAAATGGAAAGCTCAAATTGACTCAAATTCTGTATGTACACAAAGGTTTAAGATGTGTGCGGTGTTTTTAAAGCATATTGCCTAAGCTTTTTCTCAGCACTCGATGTGTGCTGTGGGCAGCTGGCCAGAGCAGACCAGACAACAATCTGCTGAGTGAGAGAGAGAGAGAGAGAGAGAGAGAGAGAGAGAGAGAAATGTGGGGATTACTGTTCCACCCACTCATTTGTGTCCAGCCTCAAATCTTCGACACATGTCATGGGCTGTTAGAAAACCATTCTGTACATGCTCCCGAGGCAGAGGTCACTTCACAGCACTGCTTAATTTTCACTACCTAATTGTGTTTATACAGACAAGTTGATATCAGGATTCTTATTTGCACCTGTTTGTGTAAATGTATTTAGTTCTTGTGCAGTCATAATTGTATTTAATCTTGAGAAACTATATAATTCAAAAGGCTTAGACTCTAACTAGAAATGAAAGTAACAGCAAGAGTTGCATATTTTTGTGTTAAGCCTTGTCTAACAAAGCCACCTTCTCATTCCTGCAGGTCAACATGCTAATTGGAATAGTGGTTTTCAACAAGCTCATGTCTAGAGATGGCATCTCAGACAAGTCCAAAAAGCAGAGAGCAGGGTAAGTGAAGGTTGAAATGATGTCTATATTATTGCAGTCTTCCTCTGGATATGCACCAAGCTAGTCATTTAACACTGGCCTATTGAACGTTTAAAAATATGCTGTCAAAATGTTGTACAGCCAGTATAAATTACTCAAACGCACACTCGCACTCGCACTAAAAGTTGAGAAACATTGCACTGAAAGCCAAGATATGACAGCTTCATTAATGGATTTATTGATTTGCTGGCCTGCTAACCTCAAGCTAGTTCTCTGATAGCTCTGCCATTAGCTAAGTGTGTATTCATTGTTCATGTAACAGCACATACTGACAGGATCAAGGAGTCCTGGTGCTTTTAAAATGCTCATTCTGTTATGCTTTTGTTTGATTGGACACATAGCTGAGTGGTCCATTAAACACTTGTGTTAACGAGTGGATTGTCCCATCTTTCACCTCCAAACCATGCTGAAAGATCTTCTCTCTGTAACCTTCAAGAGCATTCCCACAGAAATGTACCAGCTCTCCCTCTTTAATTAAACTAAAGCCGTAACACAATTCACATTTCTAAACAAAGATAAATGCACCACATTGATTGACTCGAGCTTTACTTTTAGGCATAAATTCCAGCGACCTCATATTGAAGGCCAGAACTGCTTTAGAGTTCAAAGTGCCACTAAGAAGTGCTTCTGAGGACTAATAGCCTTTCAATTGTGTGTGCATGCTGTACAAATTCAGTGTAAAAATGCTCTATTGCTCGGTGGACCACCATACAGATGTCTTGGCAGGAAACTGCAGGTCCTGCTAATTGAATGAGGAGCTAATCAGAGATCTGAGCTAATCCAATGACTGGATATTTATAATCCCTCCAGGCATGAGTACATTTTACAGTTTTGCTCTAATTGATTTGTGTTTTTTCCACTTTTCTGTTTCTGTATTGTTTTTGTGCCAGGGAGATCAATGCATATTGGGAGCTGCAATGGCTAACCATGGATTTTTTCAGCTTCTGGCTTTTATGTAAAGATTTTTCTGCTTCTACATTCAAGCAGATTCGTTTTCATATTCACAATCTGTCTTTCTCACACACTCTGGGCCACTAAATTATTAGAAACATAAGGCACATTGAGGTGTAATGGCCACTCCGCTTCACATTACCATCTTTTTTTTTTCTAAGAATTCAACGACCCAGTCATCAATTATTCCTTACTTATAATACGTGAAACATTTAGGTAGCACAGATAAAGTACAGTGGTTACTGAGGAATGTCAGACCACTGTTTTGTGTGTGTTGGCCAATCAAAATTGAGTATTTCTAAGAACCATGTAATGAGCTTTGGTTAATAGTGCTTGCAGAGGCTCATATTTACTGCTATGGGTTTGTACTCTTAGTATTAAACTTTACTCACTGAATCCGTTTCTCTACACATCAACGCACACACGAAGACTAAATCTATCCATGCACCGTTTTAAAGTTGTATATATGTAAGCATGCACAGGTCCATTTTGCTGCGTAGCCATCATTTCCATTTTCAGATGGTTCTGAGCACATTCTCCAAATCCATGACATGAGACTGTCTTTTGTTTCCTTTACGGTCTTAATCAGCCGTCAACCTTTCAAAACACACACAAAAGGATTATTGAAACAAAATGCTTTGATTTACAATAGCTTAATAATGCATGAGCACCTGAGTTTGAAGCCAAGCGGAGGATATCTCATCAGTGAATTAGTTAAACAGCTGAAGCACCGTACAGATGGATTCCATTCAGCCGTTAGATTCTTAGAGGTGATTTGTGTAATTTTTCCAATATTAAAATAGCTCCTGTCCCATCTTACTATGTGGAGACAAAAAAGGAGCCATTTGGGTGGATTTAGATATGTTTTGGTTCTCCTGTATAGCATGCTTGTTACACCCCAGACATACTTTTATTTATAAACCAGAGTGGGATTGTAGCGGGTTCATTAAAAACTGAACTTCCTAGCTAATAACCCGAGGGAACTCAACCTGATTTGCTTCCTAACAATGCTTACACAAATGACAGGAGGGTCATGGCAGTATCAGGTGTTTGTCCTGCTCTTTGCATCACACACATTCTTCACATGACACACACACTTAAGCGGGTAAAGTAGGTTGGTCTTTGCAGCTCCCATCTGCCTCATGTGCTTATTGTTAATGATCTGTAGCCGCGTTCTGCTTTATCTCTCCATTTTCTCATTTTCCTGCCTTCTCTCTCTCTCACTTTCACGCTGTGATGTTCATTACAAATCTCTCTCTGTCGTTGCTGATGTCATTGCTGATGCTGTACTACTGGAATTACTTTAATTTTGTATCTCTTTCTCTCTCTCTTTCTTTTTTTACTCTCTCCCTGTGTACTTGTTTTGTTTGGCTTTACAAACAATTCCATGTGCAATCCCCCCTAAATATGCAATCAAACCTTTTACCTTTGTGGTGTTTGTGTGTTGGTGTGAATGTTTGTATATGAATGTGTATGGTGTCTTTTATGTAACACATTCCTGCCCATCTTCCCTGCTTTTGCCTCGTGTGTGTGACATCCATCTCTTTCTCATGTGTCTATTTGTGTGTGTGTGTGTATTGGGTCCTGAAGCCCGCCGTTGGAGGCACGTAGCAGGCTGCTCCTGAAATGCTCCAAGTGTGGGGTGATCTCCAGTACCGCCCTGTCCAGCTCTACCGCCAGCAGCGCCATGTTAGTCTCATTCCATATTCTCTCTTTGTCTCTCTTTTACTCCCTCCATCTTTTTCATGTCTGCTCTTTTCTCCAGAGTCCAACACTGACAGTAAGAGACAGAAACTCTTCGAAGAGCCGCCCTACTGTGCACACACCCCAAATTTGGGTTGCCAGTTATTTAAATGATACAGTTTGCTTATTAATTTTAAAGGTTAAGCACATATATATGAATAATTACTAAGAAAAGCAACCAATTGAAGACATTCCATTATGGCATTGACTTTAGGATGTTTTTAATAGGTAGTTTTAATTTATTATCATTGAAAACTAGCATATGAAATCCACAAGCAATCCATTCTACAATTGCATATTACGTAGAACATTTTGCATTTCGTCTGCAGTCTTGCATCACATCTGTTTTGTACCCCACATCTTACACTATGAGCACTGCTTTAGGACACCATGAAAAAGCTAACACAAGTTAAACTTTGAAAAACGAAGCTCGAGAACCCTGCGTTCTTTTCAATTTTGTTATAATACCGCTGGCTGTTTTGAACATTGTGAACGGGTCAGTTAGCATTGAACTGCAGTCTCGCAAAAACTGAATTTGGTCTCTTTTGGTAAGGACGTGAACTTGAATTGCTCGGATGTTAGAAACATTTTTTGAAAATTACATTTTATCTTTATTATAATTATTTTTTATAATTAAATAAATCGAGGCGGTAAATTGACAGCCTTATCAGCATGCACAATACACGTACACAAACACATAGAGGTGTGCTCTTTGAAGAGGTAAAGAACCGGAGGGTGGCATAAAAACCTCCTCTGGTTCTTTTGGCTTTAAAAATGAAATTGGACTAATCTCTGGTGTTTGCCAGAGGGAGTCATGTTATTGAAATGATAATGAAATGAAGGATATCGCTCTCTGCTCCTCTGTCTTTTTGTTTGTTTTCTTGTTCATCATCTCATTACTGCTTCTGCATCTCTCTGTCTCTGCTTTTGAGTGGAAATATGCGTGTGTGGAACCATAATACAACTTTCAAAGTTAACAAAAATGTGAACGTTTTTAAAGGAAGTTTGGGGAACTGTGTTTACATAATCTTACCAATCACAGTGAATCAACTGCTTACCTCACTACATCTGATGACTGTTCCAGCATTCCTCCTTCGCCTTTTCTCTGCCATAGATTTATCGAGCGAGGATATGCTTGAACTTTTACATCTGGCAGGTCAACCCTGTCTACCCTTTCCAGATCGTACATACCTACATACTATTAAGAATGTCATATTCTAATATATTATTTGAGTGTGAGATCTCATGTTTTTGCTTAGCACATGAGCAAATCTCTCTCCTCCTATCACAGTCTTTTCCTTACTCATCGCTGATGTCCGTCTCGCATCAGTCCCATGCAGGAGACTGATTCAGTGCAGCGTGAACATATTAAATTGATGCCCAGCTGTGGGAAGCCCTTGCTTGGCTGAGCTCAGACGGACACCTCTTACTAACACCTGATATTTACCTAAACACGCTCTGCGTGATGCAGAACGAAAACACTCCTTTAGGATTAGCAACTTGTTGCAAATGCAGTGGGGCATGTTAGCAGGAGTAATTTGTATTTTGAAAAGAAAATATTTGTTTGTTATATCTGTGTCCTAAGCAAAATATAATGTGCAAGACTTTACTGTGAGTTTATATGTGCCTGCACATTGAAGATGAAACTAATTATTTTCTTCGCCTGATCGTGTGGTGCCATTCCTTAAAATATATAATTAATATATATTAATAAAAATATAAGTTTTAGCCAAGATACTGTACCATTGTTCTTATGGTTCCAGTTAGCACTGTAAAATAATCCCAATCTGAATCTGTTATTGATGTCTAAAGGAATAATGAGAAATGAAATGTTATTTTGCTATCTTTTGTGTCAGTGTTCTCAGTAATGTCAAAATATGATAATTATATCATTTGATATCAAAAGGAAAGATGAGACTTTCATTTTTGCTGCATCAAAATAACAATGTTTTCTAGGTCAAAGTGACTTAAAATGACAGGAAATAGTCTCTTTTTATAAATCAAATTAAATTTCTCTAAAAGACCCTGCTAGTAGATGTATACCAGGGGCTTATTTGGTTATATTTGCATTATTTCACTTGATTCACCTCAAAGCAGTGATGAATTTTCTAAACCTATCTACAAACTAACTGTATAATATAACCTATATCAGAAACCTGACTGTATGTTTAGCAAAATGGAAAAACTATGTTTAATTAATTGTATATTATAAAAGATTTGTAACTTAACTCTTGTCATGTACCATAAAGACAATGAACTTCTAAAACAAAATAAAACAGGGAAATTGACATTTTAAGTACATTTTTGTGGTAATTTTTTAAACTTTTTTGGTATTTTTTTTTACTGAAACCTGACATAATTATGTCTCTGTCACAACATAACCACTTTAATGACACAGCTGGTTATTATCAATTTTTTAATGATCACGCTGCATTGATACTCAGTTACATGCCTGTGGTGCACTGCTGATTTCCAAATCTCATCAACGTTCCCATAGCTCGACTATAATGGCTGTAACAGCTGATGTTCATTGGTCGTTATTGCAGGTGCATTGATGTCGCCCGTTGGTGTTTGGAGAATGAACTGCATCATGTTCTTTATTCTCTCTGCACAGGGCGTCTTTGTGGAGCTCTTGTGTGGTTCTCCCTCTGCTGGCTCTCACGTGGATGTCAGCAGTGCTGGCCATCACAGACCGCCGCTCCACGCTCTTCCAGGTCCTCTTCGCTGTGTTTGACTCGGTCCAGGGGTTTGTCATCATTACTGTGCACTGTGCCATGCGCCGAGAGGTCAGTGGATTACATACATGACTAGAACACATAATGCAAACAGAAAGCACAATTACCTATGAATAATCTTTTTTAAGGACAATATCAATGTTAGCGTTCTCACCAGTCATTCAACAGAAGGCCAAAATCACAGCAATATTATTTATATCCCTCAATTAAGGGTTTTTGGATGTGTAAATAGCTGTAATAATACATGGTTCTGTGTGACTGAACAAAACAGTATAATGAAATTAAAGATTCATTGTTAAATTACTAGTCCTTGAGGACACACTAAAGTGTATTTAAACAAATATCGATGGAGCTTTATTTTTTATTTCCCACTTGAGAATAACAATTGGCTTAGACCAATCAGTGTTTTGAAATGGCATGTGCTGCTTTTATGTAATTGGCTGGTCAGATCAGCCATAAATAAATCAATTGATAGATCAAACCAATTGTAGCACGTGCCACCCACAGTGCAGCCTTACCCGAAATGCAACACGGCAATGTTTCATCTCTGCAGAACTTGGCTGGCTTTCATGTATCGAATAAATAAGAATGTGCCGCTGGAGATCCAGGAGGGAGAGGAGAAATCAGTTCTAAATCGCTAAGCCATATATGTTAAATCAATATCACAAAACCAAAGGATTAGAGTAAAATAAATCCTGGTATTATTTTAGTAAATATATGAAAATCCCTGCCAAGGATTTGATGTAATCCTTAATAGCTTTAACAAAACAAGAGAGTGGAGTGTGGTCTATGCAACCGATTCTTATGCTATATATATATATATATATATATGCTTTTGATGTGTGAATTAAATACGCTGTTTAATGGTGGAGCCAACAATGAAAAAGCGGCTATCGTGATTAGCAGAAGAGTCTGTGAGGGACTGTGGAAGAAAAGAAGGAATTTTGTTTTCCAGAGCATTGAAGGCATGCCATTGGGTATCTGTCTGATATGTGTATTGCTTTGACTCAATAGGCAATCATCCATAAACAGGCGGTGAGATTGAGTTTGTCTCTCTCAGTGTCTCACAAAGCAGCCAGTTATGGGCAAGGTCCAGACCTACTGCTCTCTGTGAACACGGTTGCAGCATGCTAACTAAAAGAAAACAGGAGACTAAGTGCAGAAAATGTGGAGTCAAGTGTTTCAATGTCATATGCTTGAGGCTATGCTAAGGATATTAGTAGATTAAAGTGTGATTTACTTCAAATATAAGCTTTGCAAACCATAAAGGTCGTGGCAGATCTGCCATTTGGACGATGCAATTTTTAGTATTGTTGTATTAAAAGCTTGTCATATGTGTCTCTAGTGACCACTTGTGATTGGATTTTGTCAGGGGGAGGGTCTAAATCTACGATGACATACATCACTTACCGCATTTGTCACTGCATGATGATGATGTCAGATATACAAAAAATGTTCAATGGAGTCACTAGGCGTGTATTGATTTTACAATGCTTTAAGTCAATATGTTGTATAAGGATCAGTAAGTGGATTTCTTGGGAATCAAACCCATGACCCTGGAATTGCTAGTGCTCTTGCTGTACCAGCTGAGCTACAGAAAAGCCTGTTAAAGATGTTAATAACAGGCATTGTACATCCATAAAATCTTGGCAATTCTTTAAGCGTTATGACCACAAATGTGCATGCATATTAGTTGCTAAGGCTGCCCTGTCGTCAGGGAAAACAGCCAAGTTTTTTTTTAAAGAAAGGGAGTGTCCTCTTCTCTATTGTTATAGAGCAGTGTCTGCAGTGTCTCTGCAGTTATGTAAGACCCTTCCGGAGGGAATGCAAAAAGGCTCCGCAATGTTTGTCATTCAGGAAGATAAACTAATATCTAAGTTTTATGAGAAATCTCATATAGGAATTACTGCACTAACTACATTAAACTGATCGTGAAGAAGCTACTATCTTTAGGATATTTACTATTATTATTAATCTTTTTTAGTTACACACCCCTTCGCATTTTAATATAATAAAGTCAAACAGAGTTATGTTATATAATGTTACAGTATATAATTAAACCTAAGAAAATGAAATATTAGAATCTGATATAGGCTGACTATGCCTAGAGAATATTAAGTGTTACAATAATTTTACAGTGTTTGTTTGGTTTTGACTTGTTTTGTAAGTCTTAAGCAGTACTGTAGGTTTGCCGTGTTTTGCAATCAAATATTTAAAAACGTCCTTAAAACTAAATATATTAAGTAGAGAACCAAATTGACTTAAAATACTAATTTTGTTTTGCTTTCTTAAATCTAATTCAAGATATTTTTTGTCAATTATTTTAAGACACACTATATTCTTTAAAAAACGAGTATGCAATTTTGCTTCTTATTTTAAATTAAATTAATATTTTAAATTAAATCTTCATGTGCATATATTTTTAACTATATAACAAAACAAAAAATGTGGATTTTAAAATGACTTTGCAGTGTGTGATTGTACAGTAGTAATTGGTTGCATAGCATACATTTGGCGTTTCTCCAAGTAACCCTGGCCCAACCATGTATCCTATCATTTTCCACCTCAGGTGCAGGATGCAGTGCGCTGCAGGATGGGGGGCTGCAAAGACGACAGTGAAAACTCTCCAGACTCCTGCAAGAACGGCCAGGTGCAGATCATGGTGAATAGCATTCCATTCCATCTCATCATGGGGATCTGAGAGGACAGCCTCCTCTTGTCTTAAACAGTACTGCCTGCTGGGAAATACTGCTTTCTAATAGCTTTCTCATGTTTTGTAAGTAGGGGCAGGTGGCTTACTAAATATCTGCGGAAAATTTACATTGGGGACAATTACTGGGAACAATCCTGCTTTGAATCCCATCTTTTGTGGTGGGAATGCTTTTGTGATACTATAGTACTGTATTTTTCTATCAAATTATGAGATAATAGCCATCAAAGTTTAATGTCACCAATAAATATCACCATGATTTTAATCTTTGACATGTCATTGCTCTCTTAATATTAAAGATATCAAGTTATATTTTCACAGAATGTTCTTTATATTATGTAGGATGATTTTATGTGGAAAACAGTAAATCACTAAAATTATTTATTAAAGGTCAAACTAGTTGTGAATATGCTGACAGGTAATTATATTCTTTACATTTTTAGACAGAACAGAGATCATACATGTCAGTAACAGATGTGGTAGGACGCAGGGTATGACCTATAATATAGTTTATGAGCCCTTTACCCAGTGCTCTACAAGTGATTTATTCATGTCAAAGACAAGACCTGCATGTAACCATGGTAACCACAGCAAGAATTCTCTGCGAGTATGGTTTGGATGAGAAGGATCACTAACCCAGCAGGTCCACTCCACCTTTCCTCCCCTTACCCACTATCACTCTTCCCCTCTCTTGACCCTTTTTTGTTCTGCCTCTTTGCCGGCAGAAATGTCCTCACAGGCCGAGTCTCTACACTCAGGAACCGTGTGGCTCACTCCGATATTCACCTTCTTGCTGCCCAGGCTGCCACCAGACTTGCCCCGCCCACCTTCCACTAGCCAATCACAGTCATGGTTACGGTCATAACCATAACCATATTCCCAACCAGAACCACAACCACTTTCTCAATTACAACCACGGCCACGCCCACAACTGCAACCACACCCTCGAGAAGAACCACACCCATACACTCAACCAGAATCACATCCATACCGTCAACCCCAGCCATGGCTGTATCCACAATCACAGCCAGAACCTCATCCTGGAGCTAAACCAAACATCCGTACGTCTCTTCGATTATAGCAGAAGCGTGCTTCAGCGTGTTTGCTTTAGAGTTAGCACTGTCAATTGTAGACTGTAGCTGACGGCGTAGCACGAGCATATTAGCTGCCTAATTAGATAAGTGGTTTGCTGTCAGCAGATTTGACTTGAAGTTATTTAGCGCAAAGTTGCATCATGGTTGCTTAGTTTCCACTGCTGTGTACTACTGTAGAACCTTATGTTTTTTTGTCTCTTGCCTTTTCTTTACCATTAACATGCAGGTAATCGCACACATATAAGTCAGACTTGGTGAAGCATGCTGATTTTTTTCCACAGTGACTGCAGCTTTGTGTTGAAGTCCTTTGAGAGTCAACGCTATTGACAGCACTAGCCAACACTGCATTCCAATGAGAAATCCCAAAGTTAAAAAGAGCTACACAGGGATGGACATTTTCAGTTTGCCTTGAGGGACGCAGGCAATTAACGTTCATTGTATGGTCTTATTTTTTTTTTAAGATTCCTCCCTTCTTTTCATAGAAATAGAATGGTTTTTTGCTTGTTTGGAAAGTCAAGCCCAGCTGTGTCAGATTGAGGTGCGCTAATCTGTTTTCTTTTCAGTACATTGTAATTAGCGCTGCTGCTAAGGGATCGGCTTTTTCATCGTAGAGGTGTTGCAGATGTGTTGCATTAGACGAGGGCTTTGTGCGAACATTGCGTGATTGCTAAAATAAAAAGTTTCTTCTCTTTATTCCTTTTTGATGAACTCTTTAATCAACACATACAGTACCGTCTGTAACTGCCCTCAGCTCCACCTTTTACCATAACTCATATAGTATGTAAACGTCATACAGTATATGCACACAGTTCATTATATGTGCAAATTGTTCAGAGGCATTTTTAATGATCTGTAATCAAGTTTTTTTTCTTGTCTTCATTCACCTGCACAGACGGACTTTGAGAAAGATGTGGATTTAGCCTGTCAAACCGGTGAGTATTTCTGGCCTTTTGATGCGTCATACACTCTTTATCTGACATCAATATTGTATCTGCATCTATTGCTCTTTCTTACTGGTTCTTATATGTTGCATTTGTTCATGTGATATTAACCATCATTGTTTCCCCTTCACTTACAGAGAGAGGACACCCATGTAAGTCTCCCATGTAAAATCCTGTAAAGTACTGTATGTCATTTGTGTTACAACAGAGGTTCTCAACCTTGCGTCCTCACATCACTTTGCCAGGGATCCACATGGGGAGAATCTACTTTATAGTGTAAATTAAAAAAGCACTAAATTACAGACCTACTGTCCTACTATGCTTGACTACTTTTACTTAAAACAGTATCCTAAAGCGTCTTAATTTGGTGCGAGACACTGAGAGAACAGTGGGAGAAAAACGTAATAGTTATTAATAATGAGAATGTGTTTTTCTTAGGAATGTAATGTGCCATCTGTGAGATCCTAGAGTGCATAGCTTAATTCTGTAACTTGCTGGATGGGAAGAATGGGAGTTTGGTGTTACAGAACACTAAAGATTAATCATAGGTTGAGAACCTTTATATTATACTGTAGAATGGTTTGCTTGTTTTGCATAAATACACATGCAAACTGTGCATGCTGACCTATTGTATTATCATAGCCTTGTTTTCTTCAGCATACTAAGGCCATAATTTTAGCTTAGACATTTGAAAATATTAGAATATATGTGATTTGCTGATTAAGCGTTCATACCAATCACTAGTCACGTTATTAGTTTTGAGTTACCTTTTAAAGAATAAAAATGGCTGTGCTACAGCACTGGCAGGACAGGTTCAGAAGTAAAGAAATACAAAGGGTCAAACACAACCCTATAAACCTTAAAAAATCCCATGTGCTGTAACAGCATTGAAGGTTTTTGTCTTGTTGTTCATTGAAAATAACTCAACACTGAAGATATTAAGACTTATAATGTATAAATGTTGTTTAGATGTTTTTACAGAAAAGCAAGACAAAAATACTTTTTTTTCAGTGTGAGACTTTCTTTTGTTCAGTTTTAACCTTAGAAATATGTCTTTATGACTGTACAAAACTGCAGCGCATCCCTTTTCTCCCAGAGAAGCTGATTTGCATGTCATCTCCTCCTAACCCAAGACAATTCACATGATCTTCTATTGTAACACCCCATCAGCCTCCTGCAGGGCGCCAGCCTTAGCAACCATCCAACCCTTGCATGTCAAAATCCACCTGCCTGAGAATGGTTTCTTGATCTCTGCATCCTTTAACCCTTTTCTGTACTTCTGACCTCTGTACTGACATACTCATATGTCCATTTTCATGCATTGTAACCAAGTTAATTTTCTTCTGTCTCTTTCCCATCATCCCACCACTGATCACATTCCCTCTGCACCCTCACGAATCAATCTGAATCGTTCTGCATGCTCACTCACTTCCTCAACTTTGCAAAACATCTGGACTGTATACCTTTGGGAACTTGCACGTAACCATCTTTAATTCTCAATTCTCCTTATGTGTCACACATGTGTCTTCCAACTTTCTGTTACAATATGTTTCTCCCTCCATTCATATTGCCTATTTGCTGTGATTTCCATCTGTGCCGTCTTGTGCACTCGACCTCTGCTTCTATGTCTTCCTTTCTCTCCAATTCTCTCTATCTTCTCTCGCTCTCTCTCTTGCTCCTTTTCTCTTCTCCTCCCACCCTCAGTCATCTTTAAGGAGGTGAATACCTGTAACCCTGCTACCATAACTGGCACTCTCTCCCGCATCTCCCTGGATGATGAGGACGACCCCAAACTGGCAGCCCACCAGGAAGGAGTCAACTTCAGCAGCCTGCCTGGGAACATCCCTCCACCTAACCTGCTGGTGCAGGTGCCTGCTCTGGGTCCCCTGAACGAGCTCAACGAGCAGACGCTCAAGAAGGAGGTCAATTTGGAACAACAGGGACAACACCAGCGATCTGGACCCATCTACTTGTGTACGGAAAGTGGGCTGGGTTGGGCCCGACCAAACCCTGCTTCCACCCAAGATTCAGCTGGTGGCGGGGAAGGGGACTACATGGTTCTGCCACGTCGGACAGTGAGTCTCAAGCCTCCTCCTCCACCCCAGGATGAGGGAAAGCCCCTGAACATTTCAGTAGACGATCCACCCTTTCCCCCACCCCCTTCGCCCATGACTCTACATCCAGCCGAGAGCGAGGCGTACCCAGCAGACTTTGCAACTGTGGACCACATCAGCATGAACTTAAACCGCTCTTATGGCACGCTGAAACAGCTGCCAGCCCATGCCGGGCACACGCACTCCCACACCAACACACACACCCTGCAGGTCAAGCAGAATCGACCCTCTGTCCGGCAGATCCTCACCTCGGGCACGGTGGAGCGTACCAGAACCCTTCCCCGAAACCTGGGCAGCACCAACACCAACTTCTCAGCTGGATCTTTGGAAGTAAGTAATGGGATAGAGGTTTTTTGCCTAACTCTTTGTAACTGTCCTGATATAGTTTTGTGAACAAAACAACCATCTCTACTGGAAAATCCCAGTAAATTGGTCATTAGTTTTACATGGTTTCTAGCAGATTCAAACTGGCTATGTATGGTTGTTAGTTGGTCCAACATGGTCTAGATGGTTTATTAGCTGATCTGCAAATCTGTATACCAGGTTTTAAACTGATAGGCTGGTCATAGTGGTCAAGGTTGATAGACCATCTATTACTAGCAAAAATCAAGATACTATGTTCTGAAAACTGCTTAGGATACCTTAGAAGGGTCCAGTTATTTTAAACCTTGGGTTTTTTCAAATTCACAATGGTTTGCAATTATCAAGTAAAACCCAGTAGCACAATAGTGCCATTATCTCCCTGGTGTGTTTACTAGGAATAAGAGAACTAGAGACCACAGTGCAAAGAATCACACTGACATGAAAATGTCACAGATCTGCATAAAAACAACAAAGACACAAAAACAAGCATGGCTGCAGATTTGCAAAACACACCCACACACAAATAAACCAAACTGAGGCTGAATGATCTTATTAGTAATGTCTCTGTTTATTTTGGGAATGGATGATGGTGCATCATTTGTAGTCCTCGAGACACACACTGATCATCCAGCTACACTCGCATCAGTTCATCACAAGAAGGCATTCAGGTGTGCCATCTATACCCAGAGTCCCCTGTCAACATGATGTTACACAACTCTGTGTATGCTTCAGCGTGCTTGTGTGCGTTTCCGACTATAATTACACTACAGCCCCACAAGGAGGGACAGCAGATGGTGAGAGAGATACACAGCCAGAGGAGGTGCCTGTGAGATTCTGTATTCTTTCATTAGTGGGCTCGCTCACCTTTACTTTCTCTCTTCTACACACACAGTTTTTGGGGCTAAGGCATGAAAGATTGTTGTAAGACTTGAAAATCTATCATGAAATCTACATAAAATTGACCCCACACTGCAAATATTTATTTTAGTTATCCTTTTTATTGCTTTCCAGCAAAAATATCTATCTAGTATCTAAATTTAAATGTAAAAGATAAATCTACAGATATTTGTGTGCAACATAATAAGATTTGTTTTGACAGAATTTATTTTAAATTAAGTGAATTTTCCTCATTTTTGATAGTTTTCTAAGCATAAAAATAATAATTTTAGTCAGGTTTATACATGAACCAAGAAATTTTTTTTTCCACTGAGGGATCATATATTCTCTGAAAATTTTCATTTTACATTTTTGAGGAATAAGCTGTTTTACATAGAAATACGTCTTATTTTGAAAGTAAAACAGCTTGAGAACATATTTTACATATTGACTATAAAACATAACGAAAGGGTTGCAAACTGACCACCTTTCCATATACAGTAAGCTACACTCACGTCTCTCTCTGGCGCATACACTGTTATGTCCTTGTAAATGCAAAAGCATATTGTTAGTTTTGTGTGACATTTCAGTATAAATTATGATGTTAGAACAGATGTCAGGCTTTTGACAATTTTTTTTCTTAAATTACTCACTCACTGACTCAAGGTTGGCGTTGTAAGGTTGGAGTCTCACAGAGAATGGTTCATGGGTATTGTATTAGACTTGAACTTTGATATTTTGGGAGTGATTTGTCAGACATAGATCTGTAGTGTTTGGGCTTTTTTAACCTATCTCACCCAGTGGCTCTTTGAGAAACTTTATCAACAACCGAGTTCTCTCACACTTATAACAAGGTACACTGTGACCCAGTCTCAAACTCCCATTGTGGCTGCACATACAGTAGTGGTTCAGGAGATTGAGCTTGAAGTATATTTTGAAAAAAGTTGCATTGTATATGGACACTATTGTTTGACTGAATTGGTGGATGTATTTGTAGGGCCATTGGAACTACAATGCAAAATGAACATTCTAACAGCATTCTAACAACATTCTATTGGCTTTGCAGAGTAAATTAAAGTTTATTAAGTTACATGGCAATTAGCTGGTAAATTTTTTAGAAACTGCAACATAATACATGAATTTGAGAATTATATTGTAGTCTGCCCCCTGTGAGCGATATAAATCAAGGTAATAGAAACTACAGGAGAGCATCTGTCACTGTCACATTTTTTATGACAGGTCCAAGGTTTGTACTGTGCAATAACATTTACTTTTCCAAGTAAGATCTGCACCATGCAGATGTGATGTGATGAGAAAGTGAATCTCAGTGTGTTAATAGAAGATTAGAAATGTGTACAGAAGACTAAGACATTCATTAATCATTTTGACACTTTGTAAAATCATTCACTTCGTTTTTTTTAAACTCTTTTTAATCTAGTCTAGTATTACTATCAATATTGATTGTTTCATCATGGTTTAGTCAAATATAGATGAAACTTTTGTTTAACCCAAAGGTTTGTCCATATTAGACCCAACTGTGGTTAAAACAATCCAGAGAGGGGAAGCAATTTTATAAAGGAAAAGTCACTCAATCCCCAATGTTTATGGTGAAATTCAGTTTAAGGCAGCCACTGGAAAACCCAGTTGAGTCAATTTAATTTAATATGCTCAGTGCACCTGCGTGAGAGCACAACGTCATGAGCGCCAAAGCCGTTGTTTACTCAGGTGCTAGAGGATGTGTAGTTGATTGATGGTGTCTTCTTTCCCCCTTCCCCCAGAGGAAAAGGGTTCGGTACTCTGAGCTGGACTTTGAGGTAAGACCCCAATCCCATCTCCCCTTAGCCTGGTGTTTGTGCTTCCGTCCAGAGTTTGTCAGTGGACTCAGACAGGGCCCAATGATATTTGCCGCTCTAGTGCTTGTTTTCCCCATCACGCATTTAGTGTATTAGCAACAGTCCTGTTCATGGCACAACTGCTCAGTGTCGCACACACCTTGATTTTATCGGCTTTCTGGCTCTGTATTCATGGCTTAACAGTACTTTTTGTCTGCTGGCTCAGTATTTTCATTGACTTAAGTTTTTTTTAATGATAAATATACAGTACCAGTCAAGTTTGTTTCTCGTGATCTTAAAAATCTTTAAATCTGAAGGTATATATTAACATATTAATTTCTTTCATTAGAAAAACAAAAATTTAAATAAATAATATTTTTTTAAAAGATATCCATGTTAAGACCTCAAGAAGCTGGATGATAAAATGCCAAAAATATGAGTATGCAAATGATCAGATATAACATAGTGTTCATTTATTTTGGATGCTTTTAGTCAAAACATAATTCCCACAGTTACATTTGTGTTATGTCATGATTTTGAAGAGTTTACTACTATTCTAAATGGTGAATAAGTGTTTCCAAACTTTTGGCTGGTACTGTACTTTTGCTAACAAATATAATGTGGTGATTTATTTGTCAGTACTAGACAGTCACAAGTCATACTCACGGTTTTGACGAAACTGACTTTGCAAAAATATATAACAAAAAATAATTTTTATAGTTATAAGAGCATAAAAATGTGTACATGATGAGCTAATGTAAGATGTAATGTACATGTAATGTGACTTTGAAGCAATGAACTCTGAGCCAACAGATTATACACTAGCACTAGCATGATACTAAAATAAAAATGGATCAAGGCTACTGAAACACTGACACAGTGTAGAGCTCTTGAATGTGGAGTGAGTGGCATTACTGTGTGTGAAAGAGACAGACAGTATAATGAGATGCGTGGTGAGTGCACGTGATTGGCTGAGGCTGCCTAGAAGGCGCCTCCCTGGAATGATTTACTGCCAGGATCCAGCAAATCTCCAGTCTAAAGAATCCCAATTAATTTTCTCCTCAATGCACTTGTGTGCTTTTAAACAAACTACTTTAATTACGTTTGAAAGCCTGTAACTTTATGACTGGATATTTGCTCTCCGGTATTGGGGCTTCTTCTCAAACAGAGGTATGTCTTGCTACTAACGCATTAAGACGCTTTTAGAGCTTCATAACCTTTTCCATCATAGTCAGTGCTGCATGGCATCTCCTTTCCCCCAATAAATAAATAAATCCGATTTTTGTACCGATAAATGCCATATTTTTGAAATTCCTCTTAAAGGCTAAATAAAATGTATTTGATTTTTTCCATGCTGAATTGAACATCATAAACCAGAATATAGTTAGCTGGCATATGAAGCTGATTTGGTTTGGCTGGTGTGTTTTTTAGCTTTTAAAATGCTATTGGGAATTTTCTGATGAACAGAAGAGACTAAATAAAACCAGAAAAAATGTACAAATTGTAAATTTAAAAAAAAAAGTAAAAGCAGTCTTAAACCAGCCTTCTCGCTGTTGTTAGTTATTCATTTACAGTATTGCTTGTTACAGATACAGAAAATAATTAATTACCACTTGAATCGTATTAAAATGATTTGCTTTAAAATACATTAGCTATTATGACTAAAATCTACAGGACCCGTTTTTAGAAATCACACAGAACTAAAGGAAACAGTTGGAGTTAGATAAATGCTTTAATTTTAATGTCATTAGCATTTTTAATTAATCTCAAGTTAACGTGTAAATTTTGGCAGCCTTAAGACACATCAAAAGTGTTTTTGATTTTTAGAGAGGCGAATAAAGAACACCACCACATTGATAGTGAGTGGAAATAGTGCCTTGTCAAAGCTGAAATTCGCAGTGAGAGTTGGCCCAGGTTACAGCAAACTCCATGTCCGCTCTGCATGAAGCCCAGCTGTGTCTGCAACACACTTCAGCCAGCTCCAATTAAATCTGTGAAAATCTGTCAGTAGGGAATGACACCAACCAGAGAGCTTTCACATCATTTAATAAACATCAGCTTTATTAGCCAGTCCGAATTCCCGCTCATAGAAAGGATGACAAACCTGATATTGTGTTTATAGTTTAAATTCCCAAATTCGCTCTTCCCATTTCCCCGATGCCCGTCAAGTTCCCCACTCCTCCGTGGCCTGCCCTTTCTTATTTTTGCTTTTGTTTTCTTTTTTGTTTGTTTGTTTCCCCTCCCCTACAGAAAGTGATGCACACTCGCAAAAGACACTCAGAGCTCTACCATGAACTCAACCACTCCACCAAGTTCCACACCATAGACAGGTATAACAGGGACCCTGCCATGTCCTCCTTTAAGGTAAGAATCAAACCTGTGACCCGTACGTGAATAATGCACTCCCACCCGTGACATGTTGCGTGATTGCTTTACAAAGTTACGCTATAAACTGTAGCTACATAGCTGTTTTAGGGCACTAATATGCCACCATGCTTTTATGTACCACTGAAGGAGTTTTAAAGTAATAATAAATAATGCAATAAATTATTTATGTGTAACTGCATTACGGAATAATTATATAAATATCTATGTAATATAAGATTTTTTCTTTTCAGGATGCATAATTAATGTGTTAAATTCCTTCTAAATTGCCTTAAAATTACAGGAACTACGTTTCATAAACATTATGGTTTGATATGATTAAGATAGGTATAGCAAATAATCATGAGCTACAATTAAATAGGGAATGGCATGAACATTACAGTAATAGGTCTGAAATGCAGTTGTATCAGTTGTTTGAAACTCAGTCAGCAGAACATGCGCTCCTATTTCCCCAAGCCTTACGTTTTGTAAGCTCATTAATACAGCGTTAATCGTTGGATCATACCGCTTCCCCTGCTATTGCAGTAAACTTCTAAAACTGCTGTACATCTGCCCGCTGCAGCACATCTGCTTTCCCTCAAAAGAGCTGAGTGTTCATGTTTAAGTTAGCAAGACTGCTGAATCTTTAATGTTCTATTAGCGGAAGGAGTATTGTGAACATCCACACTCCAGTATCCAGAGGCTTTTGTCATTAACATTTAAAAACAAACAATGCATCCTCTGGAATATTACCTGCTTGCAATTTACACCGCTGTGACTAGCATATTTTAAGTTGGATTGTGTTACGGTTCACTGCAGGCCTTTGCTGATTCTATGCTGCATTTATATTTGCGGATCGCGAACATCAGGTGTCACACTGCAGAAGATCAAAGTCTTTCTCAAATGTTCTCAAACCACGTCAAATGTTTTGACACTATATACAGTAACGATCTTCTGGTAACATTGATGAGTCATGATGCTTTTAGCGCTTTGCCTATTGATTTGTAATGGGAAAGCAATTGCAGCATAAAAATCTTTTGATTTCATTCCACAAGTCTTTGATTATGTTGAGACCACTATAATTACGACGATAATGGTGCTCGTGAGAGTTTGAAAAAGAAATTATTCATCTGCAATTGCTATGACTCTTTGATGTGAAGTCAATGACATGCGTCATTTGGCCCTTAAGCTCTTATCAGTATACTTTATTCATAAAGAAGCAATATTAAACCACAAAATTAACAGAATTTGTAACTACAGCCCAACATGGACAGATGAAGATCAGTCTACCTCTTGAAACCAAATCTACCTCAAAAGCTATAACCTAACAATGTATCCGAATGCCCAAAAGTGCCATGTCAGTGGTCTTTAAACCCCTCTAACAACCTCCACAGGTTCCTCCTCAACCTCCACCGCGCCAGTCTGAGCCCAATTTAACGCGGAGAATGAGCTTCGTTTACAAAGAAAGCCAACGTAAGCATGCCAGCAGACCCCAGACTCCTAGTTTGTGTTGTAGGGCCCTGATTTATAAAGGCTTTCATTGGTGCTGTGTAAACTTGTAGAGTTTAAACATTTAGAAGACTAAATGTTGCTTGTTAACTCAACATGGAACGTCCCCTGCGATGTTGTGCTGTACTGCTGTAATTTTTTGTGTTTGTGGAAGTGTTAAATATAAATTCTCATAAATGTTTCAGGTATCATAAACATAAAATGTAATTTTGGCCTTTGAGTTATAACGTGGCCATAAATCTGAAGATTTCTTTGAATAGAGTGTAGAATGATTGGTATACGGTAAGTAATTACTGTACATACTGTATTCTTACAGTAAGTGAGTGAAAATGACGTTATTAAATGCATTTAGCCAGTGTTCAGAAACATGTTCCACCGTGTGTATGGGCCAGAGATGAGTGCACAGTAGCGAAAAAATCACATCTTTTTGCTCCTGTCCTATTCGAGACATTTCTTTTAGTCTGCCGGATCATTCTAACAGCTGGTGGGAACTCTAACACATCCAAAATGGCCACTTCCAGACACCGTCCATTCCTTCTAATCATCTTTCTCTCCTACATACTCTCACTTCAATCTCTCGCTCGTACAACGGGTTCACTTCATCTTCTTCTCTTGCTAGAGGGGCACAGTAGCCGCCTTAGTCACTTGCAGTCCCCTAAATTGCTCGTGTTACTGAGAATGGAGCTTGATGCACTTTGAAAGGCAGTTAACCTCTAAGTGAAGATGCTGGCTGAGCTGATAGTGCAGGCACCCTGTATGATCCCAAATGGATGAAGGACTGGTACCCTGTGTTCAATCTATTCATGATAATGGAGATCCTACAAATGAACACAGCGGGGAACTCGAGAGCAGGGGGAGGAAGAATCTGGCTCTTTAAAAATATGGATTAGCTAAAAACGCCTGGTCTTAAACCAACTGCCTGTGACTTTTTATACAGGGGGTTAATTTTATACAACTGACGGATGATAAAATGAAATGTTTTGTTTCATGGTTCCCCCTTCAATGCAAGGAACAGTCCTTGAATTGAATGGGGAACCATGAAACAAAACATCTTAGCAGCTGCATAGAAATAACCTGCCAACATCTATATCTATATCATTTTTTTCAAAGAAATAATAATATAAATTATCTAAAATAAAATAATTAATATATAATGTATGATGTATGTATTACTTAAAAACTATTCATAGTACAATAATTTTTGAATACATTTTTATCTGGTCAACATCCCTGGCTTTTTGAGAAAATTACGCTCACAGCACATTGCAGCAGAAATATTTAATCTTTCACTGAAGTCACCTGATAACACAACAGTCTAGGTGTTAAATGCTTTCATCTACAACCAGAACACTTTACCCAAAGCATGATTATGTTGTGCCAGCCCATCAACTGCTGCTAATCAAGCACAACTGTTTTTACATTTAATAGCTCATTAAAAGGATTGAGGTTACCTGTTTGGAACACCAAAGTGCTGGTTATGTAAAGTATCAGTAGTGAAGAGGTATCATGAATGTAATTGTGTAATTGTCGTGGTCTGAAGGTGAAGTTCGTGAGTAGTGAGGTGAGTAGGTGAGTAGTGATTATAAGTGTGGCTTAGTGCTTGTTTACCTATTCTTAGCATCCTTGATTTGCCTTCCTCATCGAGGCTGTTTTTCTGCAATTTTACTTATTATTGGTATTATTGAGGCCAACTTTGAAGTTTAGGCAGCCTGCACAATCTGCTATAGTTAGGTGGCGGGTAACAGATGTACTGTATGTTCTCTCCGACATGCACTTTCCCTCATTATAGTTTCTACATTTGTTGGAGATTCATTTGGAAGCATCCACTGCTTTAAGTCATTAATTCAAAACCTAATTTGATTCATTAGCACATCTAAAATTATGTTATGACCTTTTAGGATTCTAAATTTATTTGCCTCTTTGTCCACACAAATTAACTGCAAAATTATTTATATTATTATAATTTTCCAGCATTGTGTTGACCAAACTGGAGGCAGATGCGTGGTTAGACAGCTTAATGAAATGGTTTAAACTGGAATGGGACTCTTGCACCCACACAGACAGACAGCAAAATGCTAATTTGCAGTCTGTGCCAATTAAGACATAATTAGTAAGATGTGTCACATCGGCGGATTTTTCCATGTATGGCTCTGCTCCTGTTAAACTGCTGCTCAGCTCAGGCTTGGATCATGAAACTGAACGATGATATTAATTGTTTTTGATGGTTTTGGCATGCCCGTTTTCTCTGTGTGGTTTCATTCTGATTTTGTAACATTGGACTGAGTAGAATAAATTAGTGGTTATTAGCCAAGGTGACATAATTCACCAGAGACTACCAGTTGTCATGACACCAGATAAGGTTTTTAGCATACTTCATACATAATGCATAACTGTAAAATGCAGAGATGCAAGAGCACATTCTCTATGGGCAATAAAGGTGGCCGCATATATCCATATATATCAACATGTTTTAGTTTCCAGTGTTTAGTTTTTAGATGCCACTGAAGCGAAATGTAATATTTTTATTATGCTGAAATTCTGGCCATTTATTATGATTTTTGGGGGACCCCCAAAGCTCGCTGATATCTCTTAAAGGTAAAATGCAGTGATTCCCAGCCAGGGGTGTGTGTACACCAAAGTAAACTTAAGCAAGTAATAATGGGTCACAAGAATGATTTTATTTTGCTTTGTTAAACCTGTAAGTATTGTTATCTGAAAGTCACAGAACCTTCTCAAAAATTGTCCATCAAGAGCGTGGTATTTTCACAGAATTCCACCATACAAAAAAATGCAAATAAGCTCACTTTTGTAATAATGTCTTGTTTGGAATTTCATTTATAAATAACATTGGGTATTTCTCAGAAAAAGTTCTTCCTTTTTTAAATAAGAAAGTCATGTTTTTAATTTGTAGGTACATTAAAAGCCTCTAATAATATTAATAATAATGCTAAATGATATCCAGAATAATATAAGTTTAGTGGAACACATACCTAGTTTGGCATGGTTAAAGGGTACTTGAGGATTTCTGAAAGGACTGTATGGGTACATACAGTAAAAACAAAAACAGGTTGGGAAACACTGCTGTATTGTATAAAGACACTCATCTCTGACAAAGGCCCTGTCATTCATTCCTCCTCCTTTTGTTCTGTGTACCCTTGTTGTTTTAATCCATCCACTATATTTAGCCTCTTCTTTTGTCTTTTTGTTCCGTGTTTTCATCTGAAGCCTACTGTTTATTATTTCATGTATTGTTGCTGGTTTATTTTGTCATAATGCACTGCTGTCTGTCTTTGTCTTGCCTTGGTTTGAAACTACATGTTTTCTGTCATAGTTTGACTGTAACCAGACAGTCACCAAAACCAAAGGCGGCAAACAAAGAAAAGGTAAAGAAAATCTCATCCGGAGAGTGTCTAAGCACCTAGATAGTATCTCTGTTTCAAAACCTAAGTGAATAATTCAGTATTGAATAAAATTAATTCATTATTTATATACATTATATTTATATTGATGATCAGATTTTTTAAATTAACATGTCCAAAACATCCCATCATCACAATAAATAGTGGAATTGTCTACTCTGCAAAGGATTCATGCAATGCTGACTAAAATTATGTGTCTTTGGAGGTTGCATATTTAAGTTGTATGAGATCTCAACTATTAAATAAAAAGGCGGCCTAAGTAGGCAGCTTACTAGGTTTTGAAACGGAGCAAGTGCGTCTCATCATCTTTCCCTTCCTATAGTCTCCATAGAAACTTCTAGTGCCGTACAGAACTCCCACAGTGTCTAATCTTGCTCTCCCTCTCTGCTGTGCTGCAGTAGAAAACCGCTTCTTTTATATCTCTTCTTTCTTTCATTGTGCAATAGTCGACCTCCTCTCTGACCTGCACTTCAGTCGTTTGTCATTTGTGCCGTGGACACTGAATATAGGTTGTGGTCACTACCGCATTCTGTATGTGGTTTGCTATCTGCAAAAGCCCGATTACAATTTTTAGTTCCAATTTTCAGTCATTCTTAGACGTTGTAGCAGTTGTGTAGTGTAGAAGAGAGACACGATTGCTAACCCTGTGGAAAGCTCATCAAAGCATTTCAGGGTATTGCAGACACATAGGTCATGTGACTTACCGATGATGTCATACTTATTTATAAACACTTAGAAAAGGGTGAAGAGGAACTGGTGGAGAGAGTAATGAAGAGTTCTGTGGTAAATTACATAATGTAACTATATACACAAAATAAAAAGAAGAAGAATCAAATATAACTACATTCTTAAAAAAAGAGTCAGCGCTGATCTTCATGTCCAGTGTGACTCCCAAAGCAATACGTAAACCTTCCTCTCCATCCCTGTGGTTGTAGCTGTAGTGTTTCACTACAGACATGTCTAATGTGGTTCATACATGCTAAAGTGAGCAGTCACCTCTCCTGTCATACTAAGCATAGTGCTGCAGACATTTAGCTTGTCTTACTCTTTATATAAAAGAAAAAGAGATGGAAAGGAGTGCACAAGCCTTCGAGGTGAATCAGCACACTCCTCCATCAAGGTAACAAAAATTCAAACAAACGTCACTTTCCTCCAAAACGTGTCAGTGACTGTGTTCCACCTCTTCTCTCTCTCCGCCTCTCTCGCTCTCTGCCTGTCTCTCTCTTTTTCTCTCTCTTGCTGTCTCTGTGTGTTTCTTTCTTTCCACCCTCATTTTCATTGCAACAGAGGGAAAAGCGATGGAGCATTTCGTCTGCCGGAGGTGAAAAGAATTCCTCGAGTGTAAGTAGAAAAGGCCTGACAAGGAGAGATGGAAAAGCTTGAGGAAGCAAAGGAGGCTTGTTGCGAGCTGAGAGGAAGAGAGACGAAGGCAAAGGGAAATTGAGTTAGCGTTCTCATAGGAATATTGTCGGGCTCCTCTTCTGCATTAACAGCACTACAAGTTCTTCTGCTCGACAAAATGCTTCTTCTTTAGTGTTTAGCATGCAAATTGGCTGCCAGATAATGCTTTTTGTATCCATTTTGTCAAAAGTCGGTCTGTTACGTTTGGTGAATTATAATTAGGCTGCTATCGCCCCCTTGTGGATGAAAACTTGCTCACGTGAACCCACAAACCAGAACATACATTTTGAGACTGTGAAGAGAGACATAGAGAGGACATCCTTGTCTGATTAACAGAACATTTGGGGAGAACTTGGACAAAAACATTTTGGTCTCTGCTTGTAAATGTTGTCATGATGGGAGTTCGGTGTGTGTGTGTATATGTACATGTTTGTATTTTTCATTTATATGGTTCAAAGTCTAGATATCAGATGTAGGATTTCTGTAAATTAAAATGCACAAACCAGAAGCAATAACAACCAACAAATGGAGAAGAGATGACTCTTCAAAGAACATAAAATAGTTATTTTATTTATATAGTCTATTTATAAAAATATGGACCGGTATGGATGTGACAATTCTGAAAACAACACTTTACCAGACTATGGAAAATCATGCTTTAAACACAAAAAATGCTTTAAAAACTTTCAGAGAAACCCCACTGGAGAAAGTCAAATGGAAAGTTTTGAGCTTTTTCTGTTTTGGGAAACTATTCCTTTAAACATTCTCCTCCAAAATCCACTATCATTGAGAGGAAAGCAAGGAAACTTATCGTCAGGCAAACGAGTCATTTATGTGCTGTTTTTCAATCTTGCCAATCTGTCACACATGCAATAAGCAGGCGTTTGAGCTGAGGGGGAGCCGACGGCAAGCGTGTAATTGATCGCCTCCAACGTTCTGAAATATGCAGGTTCATACATCTAATTTTCAGGCAGGTGGGAATAGATTCAGGAGGGGAGGAAAGAAGGGATTCATCAGGCATCGTGACCCGGAGTCCCTTTAAATGCACTGACTCTCTTTTTTATATTCCTACATTCCCAACCTCATATTGCCCAAGTCTCTGTGTGATTAGATTAATCTGCCCCTACTGCATAATGCAATTTGCCTACCATTAAGAGGCCGTATAGCTGTAGGATACATTATTACTTTATGGAATGTAGAGTATATGCGTTTTTGCCATATAAAGTAATGAACAGCTGGAATAGCCAGGCATAAAATTCGCCACAGAAAACCTACTAATGTCAGTGAGTGAATGGCTCCATATGCTGTTTAGACCAGTCGTAATGTGGCAAGACTATACCGCCATTTAGACTTTATACTGCTGCTGTAACGTTCATTCAGACACATCAAAGGACAAATGGTGTGGTTTTGACATTTTTGTGACAATATGCCCCAGTGGCAGTACAATGTTGTCACACTGTGCGGGGTAAGTTGTCGCAAGGAACCTGAACCAAGTTTTCCCCCGATTACATGCCCTAATCTTGTTTTTTATTAAAATGTGACAGAAAACTGAGAACATGAGAAATTAAATGAATTTCTGAATTTTACCAAATAAGGTTCTGGTCAGATTTTAATATTTCTTTCCTCTTTTGTGAATGTGTCTGTTCAGGACAAATCCACCACAGACGACCAGCGATCTTGGGACAGCTTTAAGATCATGAACCCTGAGCAGTCATGTGGCAGCAGTGAACACAAGGACAGGCTGGAGTTACTCAGTAAACCCTGGGACACTTCCTCCGCCATTACACCCGACACATCCGAAGGAGACTTCCAGACTGAAGTGTGAAGAGAACGCACATCGTCCACAAACTGAGTGAAAACCAACGCTCTTACATGCTCACACAGTCAGTGATCTTCAGCAGGACGTGCTGTAAAGGATTCTGTACTTGTTTACAGGTGTGAGGACAGATCAGAGAAGATGAAGCTCTATTCTATATTTTCACACAGAGACATTAAATGAACGAGTGGGACTGGGTGTGTATGGTAAAAATTTTTAACAAACTGTTTCTGAAATGTCTTGATTTTACTCCAGAAAAGATTCTCTTTCACCTGTTTGATGATTTGGGAATTTAAAAAAATAATATTTCTGCACCCTTCTTTTTATAGCGGAACAAAAAAGAAATCAGTACTAATGATTCGCACACTGTTGAACCCCTTTGGGTTTTTTTTCCTCTTTTCATTCCTTGGATGATTCTTGTTCTGTTTTCCTTTTTCTTTTCGGGGACAGAGAGAGAGAGAAGTTTTGAAAGCGTTCATTAATATGTGCCATCCTCTGCTTTTCGTCCCTGCATCAGGCGTACTGTACTCACAACCTTCTTTTAGCGTTTTCATTTTTTGAAATTTTCATTTATATTGTTTGGTTTGATTTTAGTTTTCTGAAAAAGAAATTTTGGATAAAAAAATTACCTTAATTCAAGTATCGTTGTTTTCTGAGGGGCACTGATAAAGGATATATGTCTTTATTGTCACTGCTGCTGCGTTACTGTGTAGTATTTTTATTTTCCAAAATGTTGGCCAGAAAATATTATGGTTCAGTTGTATCACATTCATTTTCCCCAGTTATTTCCCACTGTTTCCCAGTAGCTTCAGTGTTCCAGAAATGGTTAACACAGTAAGACAGAAACACACCTGGATCTTCTAAATTTAGAGAACTGTTGCTGTTAACCATTGCTTTTTATTTTGATCAACCAAAACAAAGGTGTGCTATAAAGGATGGTGCTAGGTTTCCACTTTTCAGCCTCCTTTTCATCTTTATGTTGTGCTGTGTTCCTGCTCTTGCAGAAAGTAGCAGTTTGTGTTGTTTCCATTTCAAACACATGCTCTGTTCCAAAACCTAATGAACTGCCTACGGAAGCAGCATTTTAAGACATCACAAGCTCGCTCCTGACACAGAGGCTCTTCTAAAATGCAAGCAACCTAATTATGCTCCCTTCGAAGATTGTTTTATTTACATTCTAAAGACACATTTACACCAAGAACTAGAAAGAGAGATATAACTATATATTAGGCCGAGTGTCCACCAATGCATTTTTTTCTGAGGTCAATGTATTTTTTCAGTTAGCAATTTTACTCAGGCATCCAACTGGATCTCACATTTGTATGAATTTATATGATGTGAATCATACAAAAACATACAATTTGAAGAAAAAAGCAACGATAAAGTCCCGCCCCTAACATCAGAAGTTAAATATATTTGTTCTCTGAGTGTCCATTTAAAATATTAATATTTGTTGAATGTAAAATTTGCAATAATGTTATGTTTTTTCTAAGCTTATGGGCTAAATTTGAATAGATTTTCATCAGCTGACATTTGTTTTACAAAAACAACCACCAAAACATAATTCAGTACAGTTCAGTGAAATTAAAAATGAACTATTTCACCCAAAGTTGTGCAGCGTTAACTTAACAATTAGTCTATCAATAGCATTCCAAATCATTCCCATCTGCCTTAAAACACATCTGTCTGTGCAGACAGCTCACTAGGTTTTGCAACAGTGCTCCAGTGTATATTTGTAATGTGTAACTCTCTACCAGCCAGTCTGAACCGATTCAGATTTATTTCTGCTCTCCGACTACAGACTTTGACAGTTGGCTTAATGCTAAGCAGACTGCAGAGGTCATCTTTGCCAACCCATTCCTCTTTACAACCAGTTCATTAGTTGTGTTGGCTGATGTAACTGCACACTGAAATTTGGAGCGGGAAAGCGAGAGAGAGAGAACGTGAAGGAGAGAGAGGTGTGGTAATTATCTTGGGGAAATAACGATTTGTCATGACATTTTCTTACTTGGCGCAATTTTTATCTGCTCAAAGATCCCTGAAGTCAGCACATCATATAGGCACAGATGGCAGGACAAGAGCATGCCATTTCAACCTTTGGAAGTAATCCGCACTAATGGGTTACATGAGCTCCTCGCTTCCCGTGAAATATCTCCAAACCACCGTGGCAATTAAAACTAGTTTTTCCTCCTCCGGGTCAAGAATGAACATTGATGTCATATGTTGAATATTATATATTTAATATTATGAATGTTTGGTATTCAAGGTTTGAGTAACAGAAAGTGAGATCATTCATTTCTCTGTTGATTTGAGAGATCAGTATGAGTAACCAAACAGGTAAGTTATCCGTTTCATTTCTACAAGCGCAGCTGAACACATACCCTGCTACATATACAGTGCCTGTTTCAATTTTTGTTACTATTTTGTCTGATGCAGTCAGTTGTTTCATAGATAATTGTCATTTTCCTTCTCTGTACACGAGTGTTGCGTTTTCTTTATAGACGTTTACAGAGCCCTACTTACTGTAGCTGGAGCGTTACGCCCCAAATCCCACTCCGTTTGAACAGATTTATGTATCGCTCTTTAAAATCTTAAGAATGGCCTTATAGTCACAAGAAATTAAAGATATGTATTTTGAATATGTGTGTTCTGAGGAGGATTATGGTCACGTTTTGGAAAAAAGATCAGTGAATAGCGGACCTACTGCAGTTTGAATGCATTTCCCTGGACTTCCTGATCTACGGGATGTTTTCTTCATGGCTTGTCACACTTTTAAAACCTTTGGATCCTCCCCCTGCCAGCACACACAATCCTATTGGCTAAAGAAGATGGCTATCACACAGAATCCTCCTCGCACCATTTGAGTTTTTTATACATAAGATTGTACAAAGTAGTCCTCTACTGTTTTCATAGAGTGTCTTTTTATATGAAAATAAATTTTCAAACTGATAAACGGCACGTGTAGTGTTTCCTCGTCTCGGTGTAGGTGGCTCTCACATGAGCATCATACCGGTCTGTGTTCAGGAAACTGTTTTCAAACAATGTTTGTGTGCAACTGACAATTATCAGGCTTTCTGTGTAATGTTATTGAAGATCTAATTAGCCTGTTCTTTTCTTTGATTATAAATATATAGGTGTCTACTGTGTACTCATTGTTCCCAATGGGTTGGACACCCTATGAAAGTCTTTTCATTATTATTAAGAACGCAGATTTACAGTTTTTAATAAGTCATTTTGAAGGCAGGCTGTGATCGTGGTGCTGGTTGGTATAGAAATAACCTAATGTTTATTTTGTGCTCCGTATGAGATTTGCCTGCTCAATTTATTAAACTGAAATAAAAAAAAAACAAGGACGAAAGAAACAATCACAGTCTCTGTGAAGTCAGAAGAATAAATAATCTATTTGGTGTGTGTGATTTAGCCGAATGATCAAAGCTGTGTTCCAGAACAATGCCAGTTAGTCCGTTTCAAGCAGTCCGTCTCTTTATAAGCACCCATCAGACCATTTTGATCCCTATCACTGAATCATATTCGTCCCCGATTGTTTCCAGAAGATAACAATGAGCCCAAATTTTCCAGTTTTCCACAAATCCAAATATTTGGAGGCCCCTCAGAAACTGAAAAGATTGCAGGCTTGATCCTCTCATTTCTGCCGATCAACTGCAAGTGCCTCTGCGTCGTGTCTCTGCCGAGGGCCTCTTTGGCCGATTGCCTCATCGTCAATGCGATTGGCTTACTGTCCAACATGCAGCCTCTTCAAGCCTCTGCGCTATCAATCCGATGTGCTCCGCCTGCGAGTGATCTAATGCGGTGGCTTTGAATGTGGCCCAGGGCCCTTCCGCAACTGCGTGGGAGTGGGTTGAGTGGAAAGGTTGCTCTCTCTAGCAAGGGAAGATTTGTGTCCTGGTAATGAGATGTTCTGCACAGCCTCCCATACAGATGCTTGCTAACAGCAGCCACGACCTCTTCAAATGAGGCTTCGAGAGCGATCTTCTGTTATCTTGTATGTGATATATTTATACCTTTTCATCTAATTTAACAGATGCAGTATGCAGGAGTATTTTCTTTTGTTAGTTAGGGGTTTGACATCCATCAAATGAGCTAAAAAGAGACATTCACTTTTTTCTGTGTTACTGTGTTTTTAAAGTGCAGCTCTTGAGTTAAAACTAATCATTACTCAAAGACACACTACATGTATGTTTGTGTACACCTTTTTAGTCATTTTTTGTGCATCTTGGCCCTTTCTTCTCTTGAAAGAGAAGAACATGTGCTGTATGTGTACATCAAATAATGTGATACCTAAAGGCATACAGTACATGCTATAGGTGCTTCTTTTGTTGTTGAGCAATCAAAAAGATTCTCTCTTCCTCATCTTTTGAAGCTGGTGCGATGCATGGCCTCCTCCAAACCCACAAAGTGCACATTTTAGAAAAAATGTGTTTTCATCCTGGTGTTAACTAGATGATTCTCTTCTGGATGTCTGGAGGACGGTGCATTCAGGACTGTATCGGCCACAGGGAATGTCACATGTTTGGCTCGACCCAGGAGCATCAACTCCAACCCAACCTCCAAGGCAAGTCAAAAACAAATCCATACCAACATGCTCACACAATGTCAATGGGTAAAATAGCTTTTTATATGATGTAAACAGGAATGAATCTGTGGTATGTGTGATCTGCTGGATACATATTTTCCTTTGAATGGGAACTTTAGTGGTTGGGAGTTTAGGTACACGAGCATTTTCTTTGCAGCCCCTGAAGTTCTGAATCAGTATTTTTTTGTAAGACATTGGCTGTGCATTTATTTTCGTCTCCAAAAAAAACATTTTTAATCATGCTGTCTGGATTCAATGCTTGTATAAGTGACCATGACATTAAAAGCTCATACAAATGAGTTGTCTTTGTGAATAAGGCAAAGCTCGGTTAATTCTAGCCTTATTTTCACAGCTCTGCTTTTATACAGGAAAGACAATGTGAAAGCTATTCTGTTAAAAGTGCTTTCTGTCACACCTTTTAATGTGCTGCTCACTTGTGTCTCATTTGTGAGCTACTTTAGTAAATGTATTTAGCACAGAGAAATAACAGTCGAAAAAGTAAGAAAGTGAATTTGGCCAGAATAAAACTACAGCCTCTATACGGTTAACAGATAAGCAGCTTTTCCTTCAAAAATGTGTTCTTGTGTCCTTGAACATTTAAAGCAAAATTTCACCTAGCAAATAGAGCACAAAAGACGAATATGACCATAATATCCATGACCATGATTATTACCATCCAATGTGACACAAGTAATCGTTCATTGAAAGTATTCATCTCTGCTGCAGCTTTCAAATATGATGCCATTCAATGCATCATGCCAGGTTGGGCGTTGATGACATCATTCATCATTTGTTATTGCATATCTCAAGACCAAACGTCATTGATATCAATCCACAATACCTGTCAGCATGTTTTAAATTGAAAGCTACAGCAGAGCACCAAATTCTCAGAGAAAAAAAGCTTTGAATCTGTGTGTATGTATGTTGGAGGTTGAAAGGTTTTTATGTGTTATATAATCACGGGATTTTTTCAGCATTTGTCCAGGTATATGCATTTAAGTACCGAATTTGTATTTTTTGATTCTGTATTCCTTTAAATCTAGACTTATATACACACAGTGTAAAAATTGGATCCCTGTGTGATAGAATCTAACGTATTTACATAACTATTCAGATCTGGGTTTCAGCTCATCTCTTGGCACGTTCTTTGATCCATCTTCTTCTCAACACAAAATCTCTCTCATTTTCAATAAACAGTGGGTCAGCCTGCTTCTCAATGCTCTTCATACTGTTATTTCAGCATAGAGAAGAAGGACAAATCTCAGGAAAATGATGCATAATTCACAGTGACTTTCAGGCAGTCAGGCAGGGACTCAGAGCCCGAGGGCTTGGCCCATACTGAGCTATCTTTGGATGGCAATTCTCTGACTGGCGCTAGAAACAACAGTATGTCCACAGATGTCTAGTGATGCATGTGTACACTTAATGGGACAGGTGCACACACTGCTTTTCACACAATGGTTTAGCTATCTACAGTATAGGTTTTAATGTTGCAACCCTTTTTAACTCTTATGCAAATAGCTAGATACCCAAGAGTACATGGTACAGTTTAATCAATTATTTTCTTAATGCTTCTCTGGTTGCATCCCGCTGTAGAATGTCACAGTGTTTCAGACTCTTATCACTGCTGTATCTGTTCGCTCAACCTTTTCATCATGGTGTCACATCAGTGGCCCTTACAGAATCATTCCTGTGGAACATTAATGTTATTCAGAAGGGCAGATGTGGTTGATGACACAGTTCATTCTCTCATCAGCTTTGAAAGCAAAGCAGTGAAGCAGCTTTGCTTTATTAAGTCTAATTTACAAGCACAAACTCAGGCCCTGTGGTTTTGATATACTGAAATATTTGCCTCCTTTCTACCAAAATTCAAGGTTAAGCTTGAGAAATGTAAGATCCTAATGAAATTTCTGTAGCTTACTTCATTCAGCCAGTCTTACAGCAGCAGGTGTTCCTGTGACTACATCTTTCCAGTCTTACCCATGCTGAAAATCAAAAGTAATATGGACATGACTACAGTCCCGAAAGCCTGAAATGGATTCCACAGCCAGGTAATGGGATTCCATAGCTGATTCTGCCAAGGTGAGTCTGTCTGACTTGTTTTATTTAGCACATGATGGAGTCACTATTTTTAGAAATCTTTTTATATTTTATACTCGTATGTGTTATTTATGTTCTTTATATTTACGGCCAAAGCCAAAAACAAAAGGCTCAGATAAAATAAAATTTTGATTGACTACAAAAGCAGCAGCATTAAATTATGATTTTTCCTTCATACTGTAAATTGACCTCCTACAGGTGTTTAACTTCCTTAATCTTCTTTATGACTTGTGTTACTATATAGGTAGATAACTGGAAGAAGATTGAGGGAAGATGAAAAATGGATTAGAGGGTTCTGAAAGCTTCTTGAGAGGTAGGAGAATATTATTTTTCATTAGGTTTCTTTACGTGATATTGAACGTTTGAGGCACCTGGATCTGTTTTTCTTGTTAATGAATTAAATGTAACAATTAGTTGCCATTATTTGCATGTCTTTATCTAATTTAGTGTTTCTCTTCTGTTACTCGCACCACGGTCTGCTAAATGAATCAAGTTAAATGTACATGGATATTTCTTTTTTTCATTGGTTAACTTGTAGATATAGAAAACATTCAAGAAATGTCAAGTCAGGTTTAGAGAACAAAATAATGTTGGGTGGTTTTAGCATCTCTAGAAGTGACCATGTACAGTAGATCAATTTTAAACCACAGCCTGTGTTTGCTTTTTCTCTATGCAGTGTACAGTAAGTGCAGGTGTTAAATGTTTATTGTCAAGAAATGCATCCTGTGCTTTTATGCAATTTCTCACGTAACCCCCGTCTTAGGAGCTTTCTCAGAAGTCAGCAATATTGTGATCAAATGCGCTCCACAGCCATAGTAGATTCCCATTCACAGGAGGCTAACAATGAATACACTCTTGTAAAGTGAGAGCCTCAGGCTATAACCATTTCCTTCACCTAAAATGATGTTGCCATTTCAAAAGGCCCGTTTGAGTGCAGCCTCAATCTTTTCATGCTTCAGAACACTGTAATATTAATGGTGCTCAGAGTAACCCTGGCATTGTTCAACAGAAGAGCCAAGGGTACAAGAAAGACAAATGCAAGTAAGGAGAAATGTTAAAACGTATCACTGGCACTTATTCCCTTTGGTAAATTGCAAGGCTTTTAAATGAAATTGCATTTAGGATTAAAGGGAAACTCTCATGTAAGGTTATACTGTAATGGGGTTGTTGTATTTTCTGGCCTCTCTCTCTCTCTCTCTCTCTCTCTCTCTCTCTCTCTCTCTCTCTCTCTCTCTCTCTCTTTCTCTCTCTCTCTCTCTCTCTCTCTCTCTCTCTCTCTCTCTCTCTCTCTCTCTCTCTCTCTCTCTCTCTCTCTCTCTCTCTCTCTCTCTCTCTCTCTCTTTACACAGAGAAAATGTAGAGTTAATGAACAGATTATAGCAGAACTTTCTTCACCTTTTGAAAAACTCTTCTTGACTTTGACAGATACCGTAGGCTGAACATTATGACATTTTTTGCCTGTAGCGGCCATTGAACTCGAAAATGTCAAACTCCCCTCCTCCGCTCGCCTTCCCATTCCTCTCCGGTGCTTTCTGCTGTGTCTCTATGAGAAAAGATGAATCACTGTAGGGTGAGTATCATATCACACAGCTCCCCCTATAGGGCATGTGCTTTGTAGCACAATCGCACCTGCATACTGATCAATGTGTCCAGAGGTCAAGGTCTACTGAAGGGATTTTAACTTAAAGCCTGTAACTTATTTAAAAAAGGTTATTTCATTTAGTTATCCACCCTAAGAGGAAATAGGGACATTTTGACCTTTTGTAAATGATGACAAATGACTTGCATTGGATCATTTGTTGGCACAGTTCTGCTTTGCTGACAGGGTTGGAATCCCAGTTGTGGATCAATTAACCTTTGCCTCACCATTAGCTGATACAAGTCCATAGTTTGTGTATTGTCCTGCATTGATCATGAAGCGACGCGTCTCCCCGAACACCACCTTTACCCAGAACATATCAAGAAACTACCAGTGAACTGGAGAGTGTCTCACATCACTTCAGGGTCAGCAGCCTGTCTGCAGAGAGACTTGTCAAAACCACAGCTAAGTCAGTCTTGCGACTCACAGGCGGCCGAGCAAGAGAGGGACAGATTGGCCTATTAAAGAGAAAAGAAAGAAGCAGTGGATGTATGAGTCAATGAGAAAGTACGTGTGAAGAGAAGTCGTGGCAGGTTGAAGATGGTCCTATTATCCTTAAAGAGCTCGGGAGAGATCAGTTTCACACTCTTTCAGCACTATATAAGACACTATATAAAACATACTTAAAATTCCCATATGTACCTCACCTCTCCATTTATCACTCTACAGATCACAATTCTTTTTTGTCTTTTGTTCTTCTCTTCTCGTCACAACGTGCTTGGTTGTAAATGAGGCACAGCCCCCGGAAATACACATGTGGCAAAAGATGACATGCAATAATCAAAATTACACATACAAGTACATATACACTTCTTTTTAAATTATTTTTAAACTAAAAGGTAGTATATATAAACAATGTTTCCATAATAAGTGAATTAGGCATATATATAAAATCAACATTTTTTTTGCTTTCGTTCTTACTTTTATATTTATTCATTCTCTGAGTTTACCGCAATGCATTCTGGGATTGCCTTCTCCACAAAGGATACATGTGATGCCTTCGATCTCAGCCAAAAGGCATCATGTCGCTACCTAGTATTTAGAGCATCCTTTGAACACTGTGATTTAACATGATGTAGTGTGATAGACGCCAGTAAATGCAATCCCAGTCACACACTATAGAGAAAAATGAGAACATTAATCACTGTGATTATGGCTATGATGTAGAATGACAGTGTGAGAAGAAGCTGTCATGCTAAATGTGGAGGATGAAAGCTAGACGATTGCTCAAAGTCTCCATTTCCAGACTTACCTTAAAGTCTTCCCTTTAAATGCCCGGATTAGGAGTGTCAATTAGCACAGGTGCCAAATCTGGCTTGCATCACATAGCCACCTACACCGTACGGGTTCAAGCAGTCGCTGGGAGTGCTGGATGTTGATCAATGTGTGAAACAGGGAGGGAAAGTAAAAACAGATGGTGAAAGGCCACTGCCATTCCTCTTCTCTGACTGCCAGTATCAGTATCCTCTCAGCGCTCTGCTAAATTAAAACAACCACCATCCCATTGATTCCATATCTGACAGGGGCTATACATCACAAGGAGAGGAGGGAGAAAGAAGGAGGTTGGAGAGGTGGAGGGAGGAGAGGAGAGGAGAGGAAAAGGGGGCTAAAACACGATGCTGGGTGAAAGAGTTAAAAAGACGAGACATTGAAGGTAAATAGATATCTGATTAACGCCTTGATTGAACAGAGCTGTTGTTTTCTGCTCCTTTATTTCTCATCTTTTCTCCAGAATGGACGATGTGGAGCTCCCATGGGAAAGAAGGCATTTGAGCTGATTGCCTGGCTAATGACTGACTGATTCGCTCCAATCGCAGTGCCCTGCAGCCGGAGGCTTTGATTGGACACAATCAACTCAAATGGACCAGTGAAGTATTCCAAAGGCCTGAATCCATCATTACATTTTACCAAGCAGCTCGGGAGAATAACCACCCACCTATTAGGGATGGTAGACTCAACCATCTCATCATTCGATTTCGCTTCTTGTGTGCATTGGATTCTTGATTCATCGCCATTCTTGATATAGTTTTAAGTTAACCTCTTTTCATGAGTTCACATGCTCGTCTAATTCTTGAGAGTGTGGTTTGAGTAAACAAGTTCCATTACTGATGGGCTCCTTTGACATTAAGTTGATCCCCGGACAGCTTTATTCATGAAAATGTGGATATGTAGTAAAATATTGGAAATAGGAATTGAGATGGTGGATGGCTGTCAGAAGAGTTATCGCTGGAGTGAGGAAGGCAGGTGAATTTAGATGCAGGTGTTTTATTGACAGATGAGATGAACAAGATTCTCCTGAATTTAATGAAAATTCTATTGAAATATGAGTTTCAGTATTTGGTGATGCAACACTGCCATATCTAACCTGTTCTATAGTATTTGTAGGCAATGCAGATTGAGATCAAAACAAAAATATTTAGACCATGTTATCAAAACCAAATTTGCCAAATTGTTAAAAATCTGGTTGTGACTTAGCTAAACTTCCAAGTTTGCAGTATTACCTGTAGCTTTCATCAAAGGTTTTATCCAAGGTTTTACCTTTTTCCTGCTGTATTTTATTTAAAAACACATAACTGCATATTTCAGCGACAGGTAATGCTTCTTACTAGGGCCTGGCTAGTCTCAGAAGCAAGTTAATATAAACTTTTTTGGAGTTTAAACACAGATATATTATCTTGAAAAAACAATTACAGTTCGGTACATGAATCAGTTTCTTACCTTGAATATTTTAAGATGATCTAATGATGTCAATCACGTCACTATATGTAAACATCTACCTACTGCACTCCTGAAATCATTTTTCCTGGAATCACTCCAACTCCACCTTTTCTTCTATAATTCATCTCGTTTGGCACATGAAACTCAGAGCCTCACACTTAAATCTCTCCAATGAGGACAGCAAGCCAAACCTGTTTGCATTTATCACTCTCAAAGATTAAATGAACATATGAACTCATGAATAGTTCATAAAAAAGAACTCACACTTACTAAGTACTCGGCTCATACCGTACAATGCGCAACTGCATGTGCCACACACAGACCTTCATTATTACTTGCACACATAACTGAAAATAGCTGACAAAAGACACAGCCCTGAAGGCCTAGCCAGGAGATAGAGAGGAACAGAGATGGTTTGTGGGATTTCTGAGTCCCCACCTCATATTAATTAAAAGCGGCTCTAGGTTGAATGGCAGACAGCCTGTAGGCTCAGCCGGGAAGAGATCTCAAATGAATTATGGAGAGGGTCTGTAAGCCAGCCAAACTCAGCATCACACTTTTACACAATCTATCCCTTTCTCTGCCCTTTTCTCTTGCTGGTTCTGCCCTCTGCTTCCTCTTTTCACAATCCGTTCCTACATCATTCTTTGTCATGCTTTCTCTTCCTGTATTGCTCATTTCTCTCGCTTACTCAGACTTCTGTGTCTCACACCTGATCTCTTTCTGTATCAATATTTGCCACTGTTCTTTTCTTAAACTCAACTATTTCTTATAAGGCTTTCAATGTATTGTAAACAATTTGTTAATGAAATTAATTATATAACAAATATTAATGGTGGACTGAAAACTATACATGTATTCAGTAATGCCTCTCATCCAATCAGATTTAAGCGCCAGAACTAACTTGCTGTATAATGGCTTTTATTTTCTTTTTGTGATGTGTCTGAGTCTGCCACAATAGTATCTTTCATTAATGTTAATTAAGGCATTTTGATATATGCCCAAATTGTGATAAATTTGATTAATTAATTGTCATGTCATATCATTAATATGACATTAATATGATTTAACATGTTTGTTAAAGCATCATTTAAACATTCCTCACCTCTTCTAGATCCGCTTTCTCTTTATCATTTCTTCAATATTCTGCTGCACTTTCACTCGAATCATTTATCATCTCTGCCAGCCCTTTCTTCATGGGGTCAGGCATCTCACTACAAACGCCAGCAGCATTAATGCTCCTGAATTATTCCACATTTCGAGAGATGAGAGCCTTTCATGTGGGTGACTAAATGTGTTGGGCAATGCCACTGTAAAAGAAAAATTCATAACTCTGTATAATCTGTATGTCTCGTAAGCTAAAGTGAATGCTGCTGTTCACATTTAGTGCCCTTTGTACATTTTTAGCTTTCTGTTGCATTGATGCACACTTTGCAGCACTAATGGTAAATTAGGTCCTCATTCTCATCCCGCGACTGTTAGATAATTTCAGTTCATTTACATTACATTTACCATTTAGGCATTTAGCTGACGCTTTTATTCAAAGCGACTTACAAATATTAGGAGACAATGAAGCGATACATCAGAAGCGGCAACAATAGTACTAAGAAGTGCTTTGCTAAGTTTACAATGTTTTGCAGTGCTAGATAAGTACCTGTAAAGGAAAGAAGAGAGTTTTTTTTTTTTTTTTTCATTCTTGACATTAAAACTGGCTTAAGGTAGTTTTGCACTGAACTGGAAAGAAAGAGCAAGAAATATGGCATGTTTGGAGAAGTGTGGGCAGCACTTTGATGTTTTTCGGCTTCTGCTTCCCACTGCCTCGCACTTGCAGCAAATGTTGAATTGCTGATTTCAGATCATTTTGCAACAAAAGAGACACACGTTAAGATTTGAGGCTTGTGCTGTAGACCATTTACAGATTAAAACTGAAAGAATAACAAGCTTTTGTAATATAGTGTGTACTTGGATAAACTGGCAACCAATTGTTTACCAAACCCTAACCATTAAAGCTAAGCTTAATGAGCCATCTTGGTCTTATTTACACTTTCAGCCTACTTTATTTCTCTTTTTCCTCATCATTTAGTTAATTCCTACAAACAGCACTTACAGTATTTCACACTCCTCCGCCTATAAGGATTTGCCTAACGTGTTAATTGAATAAATAATTTAAATCTGATTAATTCTGGTGCTGTTTTAAGGACCATGTGATGAAACAGAAGTCTACACTTCGGCAGTCTGGCATTAGGCTCCTGTACGGGGAAGCAAACATTCAAATCTCTTTAACTGCAGCTCTGTGCGAGACTCGATAATGTCAGTGATATAGTGTCATCTCTGCCAGTTGCCATGGAAAAGAAATCTCCCACCTGGAAAATATAACGTAATTATTCAGCATTTTAGCAAATACACTATTGAAGACGTTATAATGCCAGAACATCTTTAGAGAGATCCAGGTGTTTCTGAATGCTGCTCATTGTTGAATGCATAAGCACAGCGGTGCATTGTTGTGCAAACATTTCTACAGAAGTCAGATTCATTTTAGAACAAGCAAAAGAATTCAAGGACTGCTTCTCAATTCTATTCTAAAAAGTCTATTCTTTGCTCATGAAAAAGTTTTTTGAATAGCACTTCTTTAAAAATGTTTTAAATTATAAACACTTTGTCTTAATCGTAGTTTTTGTGTGACGCTGCATCTACGGACAAAAGTGTGATCCTTATCAGCCAGCACGTCTAATGTACAGTCATAGAGGTTCTTTTATCGCTAACACATGCCTTTCTCCATTTCTCTAATCCTCTCTCTTTGTCTTTGGAGATTTGTTATAAAAAAGAGCCACCCAATTTTCAGACACATAAAAGAGCACAGCCTGTAAGGGTCCTTCAGTTTGCACAGGGATGCCAGGGGCCTTGCCCTTCATCTTGTCTTCCCTTTCTTTAATTAGCCAGGAGAAAATTGGGCTTTTCTTCTTCTCTCTCCTGATTGCCTCCTTTGTTCTAATACAGCTCAGATACGAAGACTGAATTGCTTTTGCGGTCATGGGGAACTAGAGCAAAGCGGACCACAGTGGTGCAAGACTCTAATGATAATGAACATGGCCTCTTTAATGCGACTTCACGATTTCATTCATAGACAGAATATCTGCCCTCATCAAGTGCCATTCCCCAGATTGAAACTAGAGAGCTGTGTTTTATCACAGACATTGTAGAGATGAGGAAATGCCATTTTAATTACAAAATAAGAGGTGGTTTTGCCATATCATATAGTATATGATTGTCTAAACATAATTGGTGAGAATTTCGGCTTTATTTAGGTGTGTGAGTTTTAAGAGTCTTGAAACAAATTATGTGTAACATTTTTATTAAAATAGGCTTTTCTTGGTTGCATTGGAAAATGGCAACTGCTTGGCTATGCCTCATTTGCACTATTTGGCTTAGCAGACCGAAGAGATTTTTCCAGATGACGGTGTATGAAGATGGGAGAATTACTGTGATTTGATCTTGATTCCTATTTTTATGGCCTGTGGATTATTCCAATAGATGCTAAGATTTTCTGTTTTCTCAAGAGGTCAAAATGTCTGACTCCATTGACGGCAAGTACACTCTTAAAAATAAAGGTGCTTAACATTGATGCCATAGAGATTTTTTCACTACAAAGAACCATTTGTAAAACAGGTTCTGTGGATGTTAAATGTTCTTTATGGCTTCTTCTATGGCATCATGAAGCACCTATATTTTGGAAAGTGTATTCTTTTATATCAAGTATAACATCTCCACAGGTTGAAAATAAGAAGAACCAAAGATAATATTTACTTCTATGAAGTTGAAAAACTGTGTGTGTTTGTGTGTCCTTAAACGTGTGAGTAAGTTTGTTGTTTGACCATGGTCACCAGGCCGAAGCAAACACATCACTCACTATTTTTAAGAGAGTATGAAGTAGAAGCTCTCAGCAGAGAGGCGATGAGTGACCTTTCTCCTTTCTTATTCACTACCGCTTCACTTGAGCAGTCACAAGGATACAGCGTGCACACACTCCTCATACACAAACAGACAGACGTTTCATGTTTTTTGGATGGCACGTTTCTGATCTTTTTCAGCTTAACGAAAACTATTTGGTCTTTTTGAGGGCCAAATCAGCTGCTTTGGAGATAACATTGTGTAAGCCGCTGTGAAGGTTGTTATCACAATTATAGAAAATGAATTACAGTCTTTAATCCTGCTGTGTGCATAACTTTTCACTTTCCTTTAAAACAAATGCCTGATTAAAAACTGATTAAAGCTGAGGTGATGTTGAGCAGGTATTGGATTTTTTAATCACAATTTTTTAAGCATTAATCATATCAGACTAAATGTTTTGCACATCCTCCAGCTCTTCCATGTTTTTGTTGATAAAATGTTTTTGGTTTTTGCTAATATGCTTACACTTTACAATAAGGTTTTAGCATATATATATATATATATATATATATATATACTTTGCATGTTGTAGACTTCTGATAACATGTAGTGTTCTGTATTAAGATTCAGTTTACACATATTGTATGCAACAGGAATTAAAAACAGGGTGTTACGAATTCTGAAAGTCATCACCACAAAAACACCCATTACACACGTTATCAGTCAGTCATAGTCATACTCTTGCTATTGCCATTACTCATGGTTAGCGCTGACCAAATGAAATCAATCTCTCTGTCATACTTGCGTCTCACTTGGGCAGCGTCCATCTCCTGAAGCTAATAGGTGGTGATGGACAATACCTTTAGGATAGTCCCAATCTCTCCACCTGCACGCCCCTCCTTTACTTGTTTTCTTCATGGCTGCCTATTGATATTACTTTGCCAGTGCAACAACAGAATCACAAGTAGCTCACTCTCTTCCTGTGATACATTTTCTAGATTTGCTTCTCTGAGATCTATTGCATTCTTTACCTTTACTGACATTGGCCCCATCATCCTATCGAAGCAGGCGATGCTCCCCTGTATAAACATGCCGGCCGCTATAGAGCGGAAAAGAGGCATTATGTCCTTCACCAGCTGTGCTCGTAATGTGAGATCGTCTGGTACCTTGAAACAAACTTTTATTGTCATCTACTTTCATCCGAGCAGGATGTATTGGCACATTGTGTCCATGGCTTAATCCGCATTGGAGCATTCTGTCCAATTTGGAATGACCAGAGGATAAACCTGTGTAGTTTCGCTGGATGGCGCAGCACGCGGACGGCCTGCCAAATCTTTCTCTGTCCGCCATTCTTCTTTTCTCCGGAAGTCTGGATCCATCTCCGTTCTCCTCCTCCAGACGGGATATAAGTCACTCAGCAGACATCTCGGCACAGCCAGGAATTAAAGCGCTCAGCACAAAACAGTCAAAAATAAACCGAAATGAAATGAGGCTTATTTATATCCCACTCTCCGCATTCATTATCTTCTTCCTTTCCATCCCCCTTCTCGTGCCCAATTACCCCGTTTCTTCCTCTCACATAAGTAGCCGTTTGACAGGGAGTGACAGAAGCTTGTTGTGGCTGGTGTCAGGGCCGGTGCTGTGCACTGAAGGGTGGTGAGGTACACAGTTAATGATGTCATTCTTGGACATCTATTTACAGCATCTAATTTATCACGGCGCTGATGGTTTACATATGGCTGGGATATTTGCCCCCAACGTAAACAGTGGCTGTTGGTGAGTGATTTATTGTTGTTGCTTCCTAAGGATATCAATCACAGGTTGAATGGGGATTAGTGAATGACCTGGAATTCAGATCTTATCTTTTTATAGAATCTTGTCTGGTGAATGCTGTGCCCATGGATTCTTTTATCAGCAGGCTGTGAGATTGCATTGACTGTGTTAATATCCTAAAGCAAAAAGCATGACTAATTAACCTTTTCAGCTATAATCAGCATAGGTAATAAACATTGTTAGGAAATACATGCGTTCACAAGACCTCCAATACTGCACAAACAGCCAAGTATAGAGTGACAAGCAGACAATGTGTGTAGCCCAGTGCTGCTGGAGGGTTCTTTGACTTAATACTGTGGCTGAGAGCCAAGGATCCAATAATGTTGATGGGGAAAAGAGAGAGAGAGACCCAGTAACAAGTGAATTGATGTATGACAGTTGACAACGATGGGAGATTAGTTATGAGAGAGAAAGAGAGAAAATAAAGAAATGGCTACCAACACAAAGAAAAACATGAAGTAATGCCAAGAACAATGTCATAGAAAGTTATTTGTGCCTTTTTTTGTATTCTTTTGGGTTTTTGGTGTGTGGCCTAAGCCTTTAATGCCATTAAAAAAATACATTTTATTGGACTAACTCATAAACATGGCAATAAAATATGCTTTTTATTTTTGGATCCAGTGTTAATGTTTTTTACCCTGGTCAGCGTTCCCTTAAAAGTTTTCATCATACAGTATAAAACCCTTTACACAGTTAACCTGATAACTATCACTGCACATATTGAAATTACACATGAAAATAATTTTTACATTTTTGATTTTTTAATTTTGTTTCAACTTTTTAATTTTTTTTATTTTAGGTATTTTCAAGAATACTAACATTAACATTTTTTTGGGGTTTCTGTGTATTGTTATGAGAATTTATCAAATATTGATTCTTGAGTATTAGACCTTCCCATCAACATATAATTTGCTATGATTAGATTAGATTTCAAGTATGAAGAATTAAGTGTGCCACCTTGTTAAACGTAATCAGTTAACAGGTTAAAGAAATATAGTATTGGCCAAAAGTGATGTTCGGAGGGCATATTTATATAACATTTGCTTTCAATGCCCCTCAGTTTAGATTAAAACAACAAAATATAAGGTGTATGGTACAAAATGGGAAAAAACTATTATTTAGACTACATTATTTGGCAAAATGTAACTACTGCCTATCAGGAAATATGGGTTTTATTCTAAAAAGCTCACATCTAAAAAATAATGCATACCTTGACTACAATTTTGTTATTAATATTGTCCATTTTGGTTCTGCCCTGGTCTTTGCCTTTATAACTTTGTACTTGTGTGTGGGTTTTTTTTGCCAAGACTTCTGAACTTTAGTTTATACTCTACACACACCAATGCAACATGCATACAACATTTTAAATGCATTAAATAAAGAGCTAATGTCCAAAATTGAAAATCACTTTTGGCCCCAACAGGATATACTGTATACAATATACAACATGCATGCTTAAACAACACAGTATTTTATTCAGTGAGGAAAAGGTTAAAATCCCTGCTTTGCTGCACTGCAGTACTAGCATAACTAATACCTCACGTACTGACCACAGACCAGTGACAGCAGCGTGCTCAGACAGTCAAGAACGTCCGTCAGCAGACACCCTCCCTAGGGCTGTATTCTTTCCTGTCCGTGCACCAGCAGCTCTGCCCGCAGGGCCCTTCTGTGCTTGTGCTAAAGTCAGCTGTACCTGCTTCTCACTCCCATACCGGCTCGCACAATGCCATCAGTGAGGTTCAGAATGACAAGACAGACAGTTCCAGCCAGGCATCACTTTAGCGCAGGGTTAAATGTTTATCAATGCACTCCTACTGCTTCATAACCCTACCATGCTGTTCAGAATGAAAAGCATCCAGATATGTGTACATAGAGCTGTAGGTGAGGAGGGGGTACACGAATTGTCAACCGCAATTCCGTGTTCGGTTTGATATATATATAAGTTTGTAATCTCCTGAGTCATTGGGGTTATTTGGGGATACATGCCCGCCCCGGTGTTCACATAAAACCTAAAGCGAACTGAACATATCTGGAGCAGTGTCCTTTGCAGGAGTAGTCAAGTGGGATTACAGTTTCAGGAGAGGCATTGTAAGACACAGCGTATCATTTGCGTTTGAAAACAGACAGCAGCGTCTTTTGATGTGTTTTGCTTAGGAGAAACTTCAGTTACTAAGATGAGCCAGAGGTCTGAAGATCTGAACCGCTGCTCGGTGCAGGCGGGTGAGAGAGAATCTGACAGCGGGGAAAACACATCAAGATTTATGATGTTTTCAGACAGCCGGCTTCCTTTTAAATCACGGGCCGCCTCACAGTTCTCAAATATTCCATCACAAATCTGTGCACATGATAATCTGAATCAGGCTTTTTGTTTTTCCATTCTGTTTCTATCACAGTAAATGATGTTTATCAACTGGAAAAATATTTTTTCTACTTTGATTTGTTTTTTGCTCATATCACTCTGTTTAAGCACCAATGCTTGGCGACGTGAAAGTAAGATTTACTTTAATAACTATGTCCTTTTCTTCTCTCTCTTCTATTCTCTCTCATCTGACAGACACCACGGCAAGCTAAGGAGGTCTTGTTTGCTTACGCGAACAGTTTTTCTCTCATAACCTGCTAGTGTTTTTAATCAATGGAGTTCAGTAGAGGCCTCCGGGGAGCAGGTCAGTGTGGGTAAAGGGGTTAATGCACTGACAGTTTGAGATACACTTGTGACATTTTCATATAGCATCTGTTTTCATGTGTCCTGATTTAGAGGTGGCTGACTGCGTAATGTGGCCGGCCGAAAAGAACAGCTCGTGCTGCGTGCAGTCCGGCAGTCACACGAGTGTGTTCCGTTATGTCAATGGCGCCTCCAAGTGGTGGTTGAGGGAAATTCAGGTAAAATAAATTCATAGATTTGCTTTTCATTACAGATCACCCTTTGTTTGGAATCATGCAGTCTGGGCACATACAGCACTATGTGTGCTACCAAAAAGATAAAGCAATAGGATAAAGAAGAGAGAAGTACAATTGAATGATGAAAATTATGGACCAAAGTTGGACCAGAAAAGAGAATTGAAGAAAAAATATTAAAGAAGGAGGGGTAAGTGTGTAATAGGGCAAAGATAAGAGTACAAAGAGTATGAAAGCAAGCATGACTGAGAGAATAACTAACTAAATTAGGAGAGTTTCACTGAAAATGAACAGCAGGGACAGTTCAGCTGTCACTTCAATTTAATCTGATATGAATTCAATGAGCAATGGTGGTCTTTTCAACCGCCGTGTAATTACTGAAGGAACAACAGGCGCATTTTGAATAGTCTAAGGTTTAAATGGCCTTGTTTCCTTCTTCCGGTGCTGATTTTGTGAAAGAATGTCAATTATCATCCTAAATGCTAGACGTTACGAGAGAAGTCCAAAGGATGAAAGGGGAAAAGGGCGAGAGAGTTTGGGTTTATGCTCAATCAGCAATCTAACTCCTGAAGGTTTTTTTGGAGTAGAAGACAAGTGTGCTAATGGTGGGGTATTTTAACATCATTTACGGTAGGATTAAATAAAACGTTACCCACTGCTGAACTGAGCAGAGAGGCCATCCAGAGTCCAGATATAATACACGACTCAGTCTTTTATGTTGGGATTTGATCAGAAGCTAATGAGATTTCTGAAATTGTATCTGAATATGTGATGAAATTTAATAGAGACGCCAGTGCACAGACAGTTCTAGACCCTATTTAAAGGGGCTTCATCTGGCGCGTCTTTCATCTCAGCCTCTCCAAAATGTGCAATTAATTTAGCAGTCGGCACGCAAATCTGTGAATGCCTCAGCCCCTTTACAATCCGTCTGTGATCTTTCTTATTTTGTACTGAAAACAGCTTCTGCAATAATCTTAGCTTGTTGCACTCTATCTTGGCTTGGTTGTTAACTTTTTTTTAGTTTAGTCTATGCCAGCTCTCTCTAAATGATGCAGTGAATAAAATGATAGTCGCTTTACAGCAATAACAAGGAAGACAGAAACTTGGGTAACTGACTCGAGCTCTACTTAACTGCTGATTCAGCTCTATCTAACTAAAGCTTTTAAAAATGATGCAGCTCTTGGAGTTCTCCTTTTCACATCCTCCCTCACGCTTTACAGTACCACACCGTACGAAGCAGATGAAAATGGTGAGGTGATAAATATTTCTACCCGATGACAGGAAGCATTGCCTTGATCTTTCCCTGAAGAACACTGAGCTGTGTAAACATCATGAAAAATTGAAAGGAGGCATCTCGTCTGCCTTGCTAATCCAGAGAGGCAGATCTAGGCTGCAAACTGCTGCACCGAGACTAAATGCTGCCATGCTTTCAAAGGTCCCCAACCCTTAATCCATAGCTCCTGTTTCACCGCTACTGTGACAGGTGTCACTGACCTGCATAAATTGCAATCACATTAAGCATCTTCTTTGTTTTAATTTGCTGCTTGTCGAGACTCTAATAAGTGCAGTGTTTGCTTGCATGGGTTAAGTACAAAGTATACATTAATTGCATAGTATAAAATGCAGGCATCTGTAATGGCTTTTTGAGTGTGAACAGTTTTCTGCTTGAAAGGATGTAATTAAGATTAGCCCGACCAAAGTTGGTCTTTCCTGCTACAATTTAACAAACAATGCATTTCAAAGCTGTAAAAAGCATGTTCTTTATTAAATGGCCACTGGGGTCATTAAACTACCCAAAAAACTCAAGAATGTGTACTAAGAACTAGTGGACATGTAATTATCCTGGCATATAGAACAATCAGGCCTTTATCACTCAGAATAGAGAGAGAGTTTGGCCATATTATGTATTTGTGAGGGTTCACTGTGTATGGCGATTCTAAAGTTTTGGTAAAGTCTGGTTTTTTTTCGTCTCCTGATGTCTTCAGCTTTAGCATAATGAGTATCTAGTACTTAATGGAAAAGTGTCTATTTTAAAGCAAATTGCTTTTATATCTTATTTCAGTGGGTGGTAATAATGATTAAAGATCTGCGCTGGTGACCCTGCAGTCCTCGGCTCACCGGATGAAGGAATCAAGAAAGATGCAGAACTGCATCACTAGGCACAATTACTAGTCACCAGTTGAGTTAAAGATTTAGTTAAACATTTGCTTAATTATGGGGTTAGAGTTAACCAACCAATGTCCATCTCCCCGTTAACCAACCAAAGATCATCTCCCCGTAACCACTTAAGAATCATCTTGCTACCCTGTAGATGTTTTGGTCCCTTTGCATGTTTGTTTACTCATGCTTGCCATATCCCCCACTCACTCCCCCGCTCTCAACCCACACACTTGCCTTCTCTTTGCTTTTTTAGCCTGTTTGGTATACATGCTGAGATCAGAGGACATAAAATCTTCAGAGACCCTCTGAGCACTTGCAATCCTATTCCTGTACCCACACCCACTCTGATAGGAAAGAGAGAGGGAGATGTTAAGGCAGGTTCACAAAAATAGAGCAATGTGTTGCAGAGATAATAAGGTCCCCCTACTGAGCACATACAACAGCACAAAGTCAAATGTGATCAAGTCGAAACCTCCACAGAGCAGCTACAAATGAAACCAGCTGCAGAAACGGCAGTGATCGTGCACCTGGTCAAGGACTGGAACCATGCGTGTGTCTTTGTGGGAAGATGCCTGGGAGCACTTTGCTTTACATGGAGTGTGCATTATGTTTTATTGCTTGCTGTCTTGAGTACATGTCGGAGTGCAAAGCAAGCTTTTAAAGCGATAGTTCAGCCAAGAATGAAAATTGCATCATCATTCTGTAGTCATCTCATGTCTTTCCAAACAAAAAAACGTATGTTCCAGCTGCTGTCTTCTACAGTAAATGTGTGTGGAGTGTTGGTGCTCTTACGACAAACAAAAAACATACAAGCAAAAAAAGTTAGTCCATGCAGCTGCGGTTAATACTGTCTTTTAAAACCATATGATGGCTTTGCTAAGGAACATGTAAGTGGATTTTTCACATAAAAATAAAATAAACAAATTGTCATCATTTTTTTCACCCTCATGTTGTTAACATCCTGTATATGACTGTGGAACACAAAAGAAGATATTTGAGAAATGTTTCAGTTGTTTTGTGCCCATATAATCAAAGTCAATGGGGCCCAATGTTGTTTGGTTACCAAGATTCTTCAAAATATCATCTTATGTGTTCTGCAGAAGAAAGAAAATCATGCAGGTTAAAATAACATGAGAGTGAATAAATGAAAGAATTTTTGGTTGAGCTCCCCCTTTAACTTTTTATTAACATGTTTTAATATTGTTTCAGAGCTATTGGTCACTATTAACTTTCATTTGAGTGCAACAATGAACGATTTTCCTTTTCTGTTACACAAAAGGTTCTTTGTTAATGACAGAATTGTAATATTTGGATTAACCATTCCTAAGCTTAAACTCATAACTCTGCATTTTGAGTGTATAACTCTGCTTTTTCTTTTTAGATAGAAAGGTTGTCTCAAAACCTCGAGTCTCATAGAGAAGCAAGAGTGCTCTTGACAACAGACCACCTACTCTGTCCAATAAAGCTTCTGCTTTCCCTCACATCTCTAAAGCCACACCGAGGACGACTGCTTAACTATCCACTCAATAGGATCAATGGCTGGAGGAAAATCAATGACACTTTGATCCTGTGCATAGTTGGATTCAACTGGAGATAAAGTGCATAAATCTGCTCACTGTGGAACTGAAAAAATGAACAGAACAACAGTCTCATATACAATGGTAGGCAGTGCAAAAAAGTTTTGATTCATCTTGTAATAGAAATTAGGCACTTGCAAGACACAGTCTACCTTTTGGTTATTTATCCATTCTTCCTTTCTTTTTTTGTAGGATGTGGTTGTTCCAAGAAGCTCTATAATACCTAGAGAACACTGTCCGTCACCATTCCCATTTACCTCGTTGACCATTTGGAAATATACAGAGCTTTTTTTTTTGCTTGCAAAACTTAAAGCTTTATTTCATCAGAATACAGCTAACGTTTGATGGCTGTCAATGAAGGAAAATGCTTTGATGTAGTTCAATGGTGTTGTTCCAGGAGGGCCTAACCAGCTAAACTTTAAGCTGTTTGTATTTTTTCTACCAGGTGTGGGAGTTGATTGTCTATTCTCTGGCAACACTTTTGCTTTGTCAGAGTGATTTATTCTGAGCTTTGATCAATAAGCTGACAGGTGTGTAAGGTGTGTCTGCCTCAGAACTAGGCCACCGCTGCATCTTTTACACATCTCAGCATCCCACATGCACCTGCAGTCACACACTTTTTTAAATATACAAATTTTTATGCAACAAAAGACAATGACTAATGTTAATCTAGTCTGCAGCATCACATTTAATTATTAAACATTACATCATCCCTAATTCTTTTATGACATTTTTAGCACACAAGATAGAACAACAGAAGTTTATCGTTTATTAAGTATGAATGAGACAAGGTTGATGTCAGCACAACAGATTTCAGGAATTCAGAAAAACGCTCGCCTAAAATATTTTGGATGCAAAGTTTATTCAAGTCTATCCATGCACTCCTCCACTTAATTTAGCATTAAATGTATGACTTATAGTCTTCACCTTACCATTTGCATAATTTCCCAGCAAGCTGATCCTTCCACGTCTGCTGCCTGGCGCAGTCCACTGCAAACGCTAATGCGGAAAGGATGTGAGCATTCATGTTTCCCCATCAGCTCTCATTGCCCAAGGCTTGTCTTCCTTTTTCTCACATCGACTCTTTTCTTTCTTTCTCCCTCCAGCTGCAGAGGTTTAGTTGCTTTTCACACATGTATAATTACCAGGCTCAGACATTCTTTTTTTGTCAGACCATTCATTCGAGTTTGATTCGGGGCAATTTCATTATAATGAAATCATTGTTTAGTCTAGTGAAGTGCAGGGGTTTCCATCATTACAGACCAAGACACCCCCAGTCTGTAACTTTTATTAAGAACAGTACCATTATAACATAATAAAATCCTTAACAGGTCATTAGTGTGATATAAGTTCATAGTTAAGAATATCATGAAAATGCCACGTCTTATGATTAGTCCACAGGGTCCACAATTCCCTGTTTAAAAAGTATAATCCCCTTTGTAATGTCAGTGTTTCAAATCAGATTCAATGTTTTCAATTTACTTTTAGAAAGCATGGGCTTGTCTGGGTTCATTCTTGGGTACATGTACCGTGAAAACAGGGAGCTTTGAGCTTCAGTGCTTTCACTTCACTTGATTTATTGGTGAACCGAGCTAAAGCACTTCAGGTCAACCACTCTTTTTCCAGAGAGACCCCCAACCCTGAGCTAAACAGGAGATGAGAAACTTTGCCTGAAAAAATGATAAAAGCAAAGCATAACTTTTTGCTGTCTGTTTCGATTTAAATATTTATCAAAATACTGCGTCCCCGGGGCCGAAGTTTCACTGGCCTGGGAGAAATCACCTTTCATCAGATCTAACGTTTTGAGTGTTTATCAAAACCATCCTCTCACAAGGGTCGCTGTAATGGGATAAGAGCGCAACAAAGAAGGCAGATGACCTAAGGGAAACACATTTTTGCTGGGCTCGCTAAGGTGTGCTCTTACTGATTTGGTTTGACACTAACTGCATGTTTTTTAGTCCAGTGGTCAGGGTTGGATGACTAGTCAGAGGACAAGAGTGTACTTTAGATATCAAATATATAATGCTTGTATTGTTCAATTGTACTATGCTTCCTTTTGATTGAATTTGTGTTGTCGGGGGATGTGTGTGCCTATGGAGTTATTTGTTTGTGCACACTCTTGTGTACGTGTACAGCATATACCCTGTGGCGTGTTTGTGTATATTGCAGTCAAATTACTTTATCTCTAAAAATTCGATTGCATGGATGGCCAAAACCATCAGTATGTATTCCAGGTGCATCAAAGCAATTCATTCAAGTGCAGTTTTGCTTTTTAAGATGATTTAGTACTCAAGCTGCCTCAAGCTAATTAGGAGACGCATCAATAGTCAACTTCAGCCAAGCTTTAATGTTCGCCTGGAAAGGATAGTCAGTGTGTGGTGAGAAATGCCTCTTAAGTAGTTCAAAAAAAGATATATAGTTTTTTTCAGAAACTTCTTCGGGTGTTGCAAACCAAAACAGATGTGATGTGGTCTGACCTGAAAAAGAGGTGGTAGAGATTTGTGGAAATGTGGAAGGCAGGTGCATGGTCTTTGTTCAGAATATAACAGTGTCAGATCTTGCCTTGCTAATAGTTGTATTAATGTTGTGTAATTTGTTTACTGTCAGTGTTTGCCACCAGTGAAATAGGTAATAAGATTGTATTTAACTAATAAATTGCTTTTAAGAAAAGGACATTTTATAAAAGCTTAATTTCATACCACAGTAGACATTTGTTGGGGAAGTCAATAGTGATTTTGTAATTGTTATGATGGCAAAGCAAAATGTGGTGTACACGTTCTTTTGGATTTTTAAACTCATTTTATTAGTTTTGCAAATGCAAATACAGTGGAAAATGTATAGTTTAGCATGATTATTTATATACAGTACATACAGTATATATACCAGTAATACCTAGTGACAGATTTTATTCCCATTCCTTATTGTTTCCAGTTGAATTAAGCATGTAATGTGGTTATACTGGCCTTGAGCTCTGTCAGTATTTAATGTTAAAAAATGTTAGAAAATAAAATGATAAAAATACAGAACAGACACTAGTACTCAAGCATTCTTTAATAATTACAGATCAGCATAACTTGCAAACTAAAATAGCCTTTTTAGGTGTCCTTAAAAGTTTGCATGAAATTATATGTAGTTATATTATGTTAGAATGTATGTCAGCTGTATTATGTTAGTAAACTATCTACTAGGTTAAAGTCAAAATGAATGCAAAACGGGAAGTAAAAAGCAAACTGTGAATAATAGAAGCTGTTGTACATCTAACTGGAAAATGGATTTGGCAGAAGAGTGTGTATGCATGTTAGGATCAGCTTTGTGGTACATGTTTGAAAGGTTGTCTGGAAAAATGTGAAATTAGGGAATTCACTAAAAGGCTGTCTACTCCATCTGTCTACCATAGGTTACTGCAGTGTTGATGATGTACTGAATGTACAGAAAATGTTTTTTATTTTCTATAAAGAGCAGACATTGCTACATGACTAGAAATTATTCACATCTCAAACTCAAATCACAATTATCCATTTCTATTTACATATATATACCCATAATGTTACATAACATAAAACGTAAATATTAAACAAAAAACAGATAGATCATACATCCCAAGAAACACAAGAAATCATTCCTTCATGAAGAACTATACTGTGACTCAGTTGTAAGCATTGTTAAAGTCTCTAAACTTACAGTAACACACACACAGATGCTTACAGTACGTGTTCCAAGCTTCCATTGGCTGTTGCGGTCGGCATCTTCTGTATGACTATATTCTCCTGCCTCAGCAAGTTCCATAACCCCCTCTTTTTTTCCATCTGTGTGCCTGAATAGGAAAGTGTCTCAATATGTGTCAGTTGGTCATGTGGGCCTTTTTTTTCTCCGTTTGTTTCTTGTCTTGCATGTGGCAGAGGTATTAGCCATATTGACACCCAAGTAGAAAAACCTTTCCACTCTTTGGCCATCTAGCCTCTTATCCATCCTCATTGTTGAGTTGTTGTTCTAAAATTTTGGGAGTAGAGACTATTTTTCTGACCCAGAACTGTGTTTTCTGTGGTATCTATCAGCCTTATCTGTTATTATTATGAGTTAACATGTCTCACATGTGTCAAAGAGTCTGTGATCAAGCTTACAGAACAGCTGATTCAAATCTTTTACTCTCTGCTGAACCTTGAAACCAAATCCAATTGCGTGGATGGATAGGTGTGTCTGGTCCTTAAGCACTGACATCTCTGTGTGATCCTTTTTAAGGATCTACCATGGGCGTTTGGTGAGAAAGAACAGAGGATTTCTCCTGCCCTTTCTTGAACTCATTTTATCTTCCTTGATGCTTTTGTCGATCTGTAGTTTGTCCCATCCCTCATCCTCTTAAGAGTTTGAAACTTCCTTGAATGGAAACAACATGCCAATAAAGGGTCTGCCGAGTTTATTCCCTCAACTGGACTTTGCCCAAGAGTGAAGAACAAGATCCTGTGATGGGGAATAGGATGGGCAGCATCTCAGTTGAAAGAATAAAGGTGACTTTGCTGGGAGATCGTGCCAAACCAGGCAGGAGATGATAAATACTCTGAAATGTGGAACATGACTGAAATTAAATTCTAGTCCTCGCTGTCATATTAATATTCTAACTGCACACTATACATGTTCAGGCTATTCTTCAGTTGCACATATTTCTGTTTACTTCCCCTGAGTATTTTTGATCTATGAATTGATCTATGATACACTGTAGACAGCTCCAGTCTATCTAGATCAGGGACTGCAAAGCTTACAGTACTGTACTGTACATGTTGATTCTCATGACTATTCTCACGTGTCTCCAGCAGACTGTAGTCCAGCACCTTTTTTCCAGATGTTTCTGTCATTGCTGCAGCCACAAACATCCTGTTACTCGAGAAGCTATGAACTCTGGGAGAACAAAGTCACTGTTAAGATGCAGATCAGCAGGTTAGCAGATCAGTTAAGTCAAAGGTTACGCCACCAAGACAATTTATATGTGAAGGTTACCAAAGCCTCATCATTCTTGAGTAAGTATTTTACCAGCACTTAGTTGAAGTAACATTGCTCTTTGTTGCTCAATGCTCTATTTCTTGAATGAAATTTATTGTATTGTTAAAGCTTATTTTATTAGGTCATGACTAATGTTCAGGTGTTTTTAGTTTATCTCAATACAGAGATATTAAGGGCATGACTACAAAGAAACATCATGCAGGGGTCAGTTTATTTGTGCCATGTGCTACCTTAAATAATTCAGGATTTTCTGGATTTTTATTTCAACTTTCAATGCTGCCATCAAGACTAAGATAAGACGTGACTTTATTTTCTGATTTACTCATGTCAGCATCTGCCTGTAATCTTCAGGATTATGACCAAACCTTTTATCTTCAACAGTGAATGAGTGTTCATAAAAAAAGGTTGTCACTGTTCATGTTTTACTGCAGTTTTCAGTTTTTTAGCTTGCTGTAATATTTAATGAAACTAAAATGTCTTTCAAACAGAATGACTAAATTAAAAAAATAATGACTCTAGATTTGAGTTCTTTGAAAGTTATACTTTAAGTTGAGTAGGCTACTATGTGTAAGTTTATGCCTACTGATTTGTTCTGAACTTGATTTTATGTGGAATTGGATGATGTCATCTGAAAGTAATTTAGTTAATTTACTTTCTTTACCTACATGCCTTTAAAACATTAAGGACCACGCTAAAAATACCTTAGTATACAGTAGTTTTTAATAGCAAAAAAAATTAATTTACAAAAAAAGAACTGTAGTAGAAAAGTTCATCTGTGTAGTATCAGAGTGATGATGTAATTCACGTTCTTTGTCTCCAAAGCCTTAACCCTAACTAGCAATTTTAACAAGAACCAGAAACAACACTAGACATATGGGAACCATCAGAACCGAAAGAATCCGGTTAAATTTGCTTTACTTTGTCTTTTGCTGTCTATCGCCAGTGACTGGTCTAACCAGGACTAGATCACTGCAGATAAGTTTCTCAACTAGCATTAAGTCTTAAGATTTAAGATCATAAATGATGCAAGACTGGTGGGGGCAGGAGCAGGAAGAAAAGCCCCCGGCATGTTTTCCACACACGCGCATGATGTCATCACGCATTATCCAGGAGATTCTCCCGTCTGCGAGGAGGGGAAGTTTATTAAAACAACTGCGAGGGGAGGGGAGAGAGAGGAGCTGGAGAAGGAGAAAACTTTATCCACGCAGGAGAGGACTCTTGGAAGCTCTTTCACCAAACTGGATTACATTAAGAAGAGTTTTCTGTGGATTAATGTTGCCATAATTCATTGGACTAACTATTTCTGAAGGTAAAGTTATGTGTTTTTTGTATCTGGTGTATAGGAACGTTACGACGCGATAAGTCTTGCAAACAAAACTTGCTGTGCATAGCTACACATTGCTATTGTATATTATTTTATGAAAAGCGTTTTTATTTCGTTTGCCTTAAATTGCATTAATGCAGTACATGTTGCATTTCTTCAAACCCTGCACATTACACGAACGTTTTGTTTTATAAATACAGGCGATAAAATGTATTTGTTTAATAATGTAAATGAACTTCTTATTCAGTTTAATATTGCAATATTTAATTAGCATCATTAAGCTTAAAGTACAAAATTGAGAAAACTGTGCCTCGCACAGCAGATTTCGTATGCAATTAGTTCAAGTACTTTACTTTTTACCATTTTGGTTTGCGGTAAAACTTTTTGACTTGTTGCCCTCACCGTGGCCCCCAAGCGGTAGAAGCGCGTCTCAGCGCGCGCGCGCTCAGGGCGGATCACGAGCATGGCGCTGTCCTCGCACACGCGCCTGGAGGAACATCATCACATCTCTGCTGCTGTTTGCAATTCAGGAGAGGACGCATGCCAGCTTCTGCAGCGTGCAGCTGCGCAATCACGAACTTCTGATAATTTTTGGATTTAGGCATTGCAAATATGGCGTGTCAGTTATGATGCCACTTTCAAAGTACTGTCTGAAGGACAAAGATGTTTGCTGCAACCCCCTGGCAAGGTGCTTTTTAACTTGATACAGCTCTCGGTTCATTCATGATCCGGTTTCAGCACACTCTCTGCCTAAGGTGGGATGTTTCTATATCAGCCCATGGGAGTCAAAGAGGTAGTGGAAAAATACATGTGCCGTCTGATGAAACTACCATCTGCTTCTCTTGCAGAAAAAGTGAAGAGTTATATAAACCATGCACAAGCATAACAGTTTTAATCTTTACCTCGAGTGAGAAACGGTTAATAAATGATGAAAATAATGATTGTAAGACAGCTGTAATTGAAGGTTTAACAGTGTTGCACACATGATTACAAATACCACAGATCACCGCTCACGTTTGATGTGGCTCTGTAACTGCATGCCCTCCTCTCCACCATGATTCTCCATCTCAGTGTTGTGCATCATTCTGTTTCTGAAAATATCATACACTCTACACCATTTGCCCTTTTTCACAGATACATCCAGACTTCATATGCTGTATTTGTAAAGAAAATGAGTCAGAAAATGAATTGATAGGCTTATACTTGTTTGCTGTGTTCCAGAGAGTAAGCATAACGTAACGCAGTCTCTCTCTCCCTGAGCTCACAGGCTCTGACATGAAAACAACACAAATACACGCCTTCTTGACAGCCTCCTTCCTGTCAGCGGGCTGCAAAACAGTAACTGTAGACATTTTAACAATAGTTAATTAAAGTGCCCGTTTATTAAAAATGCACTTTATTGTTTTTAGCCGTTCTCTTAGATGGTGCCGAATTATTGTTTTTGCTTGAGAAAGATTGATTGTAACTATCAGTCTTTCATGAAATGTTATGAATTGTGGCCCTGGTGTGTTTTCAACCCACATACTTGATTCCACAACTAGTGCTTTTGTCATTTTCACTATAGTATTGAGATTGCTGGGCACCAAGCCAAAGCAGAATATGAGCGAGACCATTTATTTTATCTGTGCAGTCCAGCTGCTTTCACTGCATGGTAAACAAAGTGAAACAAAACAAGCGTAAGCTTTAATTTCTTTTCTGTGCATGAAAGCGAATGGTAATGAGAAATTGCCCAGAGGCATTGAATACAGGTAAATGGACTACATCTCCGACTCTCTTACCTGAAATGGATGTTGTCTTGTTTACTAGAACAATGTTGATTTTTGCATGTTGAAAAGCGAGGTAGCGCTTTGTAAATAACTGAATCGGAATGATACAAACAGACGTGCGGTCAGCCGGCAAAAGTCTGCGCCGGCTCAGAAAGCAAAGCGAGTAGGTGCATAGTTTGAGGTAATGTTATTTTCTATGACAGCATCACTTTCAGTGTCTCAACTGGTACAGTGCCTACAGGTCGTATGACCTCAGTCGGAGGATGCAGATTAGGCGTCACCCGTGCGAACATCACCGGCAGGCTGAAATTTACAAGAAAGCCATAAAAGGCAGAGAAGAGAACCTTGCCCCTCGGGTGTTCTGACTAATACATCACTCTGACAGGTTCACGTTAAGACATGCCGGTAGGCGAGTGAGGGTCACTTTGAGGCAACAGTGTGTCTGTAAACAGCAAAGTGTCTGTTTTTGCTTTCTTTCATGTGACATTGATATTGTAAGGAACCATAATTCACATTTAAAGTGTCTATTACCTTGTGTGACACATTTGCAGAAAGGGACAGATGGACACAGTTATGCTAATCATCGCACGTCATGGATTACAAAGCTTTATTGCAAATGCTATGGATCATTAGCACAATTTGTACTCTAAAAAGCACTCATCCTCCCCAATAGACACTATTATTAATGATACTGTATTGATTGTGACTGCTCCCACATGCTTTCTTACACTTCTTTCAGTAATTATTTAGAAGCTCTTTTACTGCAGACATATGTAATTAAATGTAAAATAATGATGCTGTGTCATAAAGCAGAGCCTTGGGTCAGAGCTTATAACAGTATCTCTTCTTTTTCCTGATTATTTACAATTGTCTTGGTCTGCGTTCCCCTCACCTGTTCTCTTCTTTGGTCCATGTTAGGAGCCGAAGGAGGGCGTCATGAGGGTCATCTGGTCCTCTTTGGTGCTTCTGACCATCTGGTTGGGTCACAGGGGTCGACTGGCATCAGCTGAAGGTAAGAGTCTGGTCTTTAAGTTAAAACATAACTTTGTCAACAGCAAATTTAGACAGCTTAGTTTAGTAATGTTGCTGTCTGTATTCACTTCCCATCTATCCAGGACGGATCGGATAGATTGAATAAATATCAATAGTTTGACCTCCTGCAGTTATTCAAAGTTATTCCTCATTCAAATATTTTCCAAATGAATCTGAATGCCCATATGTTTGTTCAGTGAACATCTGTGTCTATCTCCACATGGCACAGAGGACATGAAACTCGCCAAACTTGACTAAACCCAAAGTGCTCATTGCCCATTATTGTATAATTTCCCTTTAGTGTTGTACTGTTATTAGGCCTGGTACTACTTACAATGCACAAAAAATCATAAAAGAATAGTGAACTGTGGAAAATGTCTTAGAGTGACTTAAGAGAGTAAATCAAATAATTCTTTGTTCTCCAGACTGCCAAGACTGTGCTAAAAATAAGGTCATGGAAATTTTGGACCCTTCCATTTGTCAGTCTTTCTCATACAGCGAGTTTTATGTCAATAATCTGAAATGTAGTAAACTGGCAGCCCTCAATGTCAGTGAAGCTTTCATTTCATTTTGATTGACACTTTACAATCTCAGTGTAATTCAGTTCTCAGCCTGTCCTTCATACTGGAACAACTGGTCAGTGCCCTAATAACAAGAACCGTGTGACGGGAAGCTTTGCTTGTTTTAAAAATGAATCTAGCGCAGTGTAATGTTCATGTAGGCCTAGTGTAGACTTGCTCTATATCACTCATCACCTATACTGCTAAAATGTGTTGTTTTTGCACTTTTACTTGTTAAGCTCTTCTCAGATTGGGTGTCTATGGGGCTTTTAGGCAGGAGTGACAAATACCTGGAGGTGTAAGTCTATTGCCACACTTTCAGCCTTTTATTTTATTGTATATACTGTATGTGTTAGGTCTGGGAAGCAGCAGGAATCTGGCGATGCATGTCTGGGTAATGATAGGAGAATATTGTGATTTATTTTTATTTTTAGTGCAGTCTTGTTTTTATTTCAGCTGTATTGGACTTTGGTGCTGAGTGCAATTATGTTCCTAGCTCATTGTGTGTTTAGATCTAAGCCCATTATAAATAAGTGAATGACCTAATGGCAGAGTATTTTCTCATAGGCTTGCATGATAGTCAATATTCTTTTTCTTTATTGATTTGTGGGATAACAATATCAATACAGTATAATGAGGTAAAATATTGTAATATTTTGAAATATCGATTTTTTCCTCACCCTATTATGGGCTATAATAATGCATGTCTGATTTTCTGAATATAGCTCACTCCTACTGAAATATTAGCATATAAACCTTTGTCATTTTCATTGCTTTGTATACCAAAACAAATAGCATATTAGATTTTTACATTGAATTGCAGACATTAAGCAGTCCGTTCTGATGGGTTTTAAACAGAATTTAGTCATTGTTTAAGGTAATGGTTTTAAAATTATGGCTTCAGTTCCACCTTGATTGTACCATTTGCTATTTACACAATTGTTCATTGTATGCTATTTAATTCAAATTTATTTAAGACCATAAATAAGAAATATGTGTTTGTTATATATGAGCTCTTTAAACAATATTTGTATGGCACAACGATTGTAGCACTTTTCAAATCTGTGCAAAGAAGTGATGCCATGATTGCATGAGGGAGCTAACCTTTCCCCAAATCCTCAACCTCTTCCAATTACGCCGTGCTCGTGTTTCCCAGGGCGGATCACGGCTCTCTGAGGCTGCTTTCACACCCCTGCTGTGCTGAGCCCCAATTGACTTTCTTCATAATGAGTTTCTTCAGGCCAACTCTACAACCTAAAAATATACAATAAACAATATGCATGCAGTTACAAATAGAGCGGAGGCTAATGGAGCGACTGTGAGCGAGAGCAGGGCACCAAGCAGTATATCAAATTTGTGAGCTTTCAAGATAATGGTAATGAGAAGATGTTTTGACTGGCGAGGTGACTGCAAGCATACCAAGACTAGAAACCATTATAACTATTTTGTTTCCCATTGTTCTTTTTAAAATAGATGTGTTGTCAGTGTTTTGGCAGGTAGGCTGTAACTTCATTTCTTTAAACCACAGAAGATTCTAACTGTGATCTCCACCTTGCTGAAACAGAAAAATGAGGAAGATACTAAATCTTATCTTTCTAAACCCAAACTGTACAGCGCCGTCTTTCCGTGACTCCCGATGACGTGCCCGTTCTCCTTGCACTTGAAAAACACACTTCTTCTCCTCCTCCATTCAACTTTCCATCGTTCCCGCAGGAGGAAGAGCCGCCTCCAGCTTTCCTATCTCCTCCCTGACATCTCCACGTCTTAATCCCGCCTTTTTGCCCGGTGAAAGCAGCGAGCTTTGTAGAACAGAGAAGAAAGGGGATTTCGCAGAGTCTGTCTGATTTCCAAAAGTGAAAATGCGAGAAATGAATGAATTCCTCATGTGTCAGATAAGTTTTCGTCGGAAACATTTCCTCCGTATCTGTGAGTGCTGAGTTAGCTGTGGAGAGATTCAGGTGCTGTAGATTCAAAAAGAACTCTTTGTAACTTGACAGGGTATGAATACGAGTTGAAAACTCATCACCTACTCTTCTACACTGTTTATGCCTCAATGAGACGCTCTGAGCTGTTATTGCTAGAGTTTTTTTTTATATCTGTCTGATCTCTGAAACATCTAAGTGATGGTTTCGTTGCACCGCACTAACTTACTTATGCGTGTTGATTGATGTACGCATCTGTCAGCCAATCAAACTGTGCTGATTAAAAACTCCTCTAGACTCAAATGCTCTGACACGCTGATTCACAGAGAAAAACTGTCTTTCAAATGTCTCATCCTACGTCTGCATGTAGGAGGAAATGGCTCTTTTCCAAAAGCCACTGAATATAATTACTATAGCCATAGCAGCATTTTGCATCTGAAATTGAACCTCATAACTGACTGAGCACTTTATTAAGGCAGGAACTCTGTGTGCCATACAAATAGCGTTTTTATGCAAAGTGCACAAGAGTTTGAGGTTAACATGTTACAGATCTTACTACTGCTCTGCACACATATAGGATTAAAAATTTACACTTTTTTTACCAGTGCTTTGTAGTTTATTTTTTACTGTTACTGTTTACTTACTTCGAATTGTGCCAAAATAAAAGTCAGCGTAATGATATTATTTGTGACGCCTTTCAAGATCTAAAATGCTGTTTAGGCTGTCTGGCCATCTTGGTAACATTAAAAGATACGCTGCTAAATTAAACATTTCACAGTAGAAATACCATAGGATGTACTTTGGATGAATCTTTTTGTGGTTGGGCCTTGCCATCATCCGTCACCCATCAGTCAATATTGCATCAGTCCTGCTGTCAGTGTCCTCGTCTCCATGAATTGGGATTTTGGGAAAGTGATTCTCACAGAAACAAGCATGTTATTTTTAGTTTCACATCCAAGATGGTGTCTGTCTATTTCAGACAATCTTTGATCACCACAGTGCGCTTACCTGGCACTCAGGACCGAGTTTTGACAGGACCGTTCATGGTTGGCTATGCAATTCGTTTTATGCAACAACTTTCACAGATGGCAAGAGCAGCTCTGCTACAACTTGACTGCTTTCTGTTCTTACAGGTGTCAGCTGCCCGTCCATACAAGTGGAAGAATGGAAGTTTCCTCAGTCTGCCAGACATAACATCACAGGTAGAGACTGCTGCTAATGGACCTGCCTGAAATCCATGCTTGAAATAATAGTAGTTCACCCAAAAATAAAAATTGTACTGCTCAGCCTTATTTTGCTGAAACACTTTATATTTATTATATGTATTTATTATATAGCTGGTATCTGTAGACAATGAAAGTGGATAGTGAACATCAACAATCAAGTTCTAAAAATACAAAATAAGCAATATGACTCATGCGCTACATGCTATAATAAGAAACAAAATTTAGATCAAAGTTATTATTTACAGAAAATTTTGCCGGTATAAGTGAAGATTCTTTTAAATGTCTAACTGTAAATGTAAAAGATTACCTTTGATTACCTTTCAGACAGAACCAGGGTAGTTTTTGCAGATTGGTGCTGGCTTATTGCTGGTTCTTGCGTGTCTAGAACAAGTCACCAACGTGTCTAAAAATTTTAATTAGCATACTGCTTTTTTCATTTCCATGTACAACCTACAAATCAAATCAGATAATAAGCTTAAAATATATTTTGTATCAACCTTTATTAACCCAATGGAGTGATTAGGATGACTTTACTGCTTTTTTTTGTAGCTTTAACATTTAGGATCCCAACTTATAAAATATAAAATAACATAAAAGTATTTGTTTGTGATCAACTTGAGACTAATACAGCTAGAATGTCTTAAGGGTAATTATGAGAGAATTTTCATATTTGGGTGAAAGGTTCCTTTACTGTATACATAAATTCTGAACTATTCTTAGTCTGCACAGTATGTCCGAAAAGTGGGAACGAAATGAAAAATATGCAAATAACTGCAGGTCTTGTAGTGATGTGCCAAACATAATTATGGGAATCTACTGCCATCTGTACTCATTTAAGACTTTTAATGCACTTAATAAACCCCAACTGCCCATAAAGCCGTCTCTGTTCCTGAGCAGAAAGATATAGATACTAAGTGCGTTAAGGTCCCTCTCTTAGTCTTGTGTGATTTGAAAACTGCCGCAGCAGGCTTGATACATTGCATAGGGCATGTCAGCCTATAGAGCACAGATTTATTAGCCTGTGGGGTGGTAAATGGATGAATCGTTACGATCTGCAGGTTTCAATCTGGTGCGACGTTTCTCTCTGATGAAGAACAGTGAGGTCAAGAAGATCCGAAACCCAAGAGGGCCTGTCATCCTTCGCCTCGGGAAAGTCCAACTCATCCAGCCTTCAGAGTAAAGCCTTTTATCTTCCCTCCTTTGTTTGTTTCAGTACTTTTTCTTCATTCCTTAGACTTTTTGAGAGAAAATGTTCTCTTTGTTTCTTTATTCATTTTTTGGTCCCTCTGGGTCAGTTATATTGTAGAAATATCTGGTTTTCCTTTCTCTAATATTCATCTACTACCCAATGAGCAATAAAATGTAAGACATAATTGTAGATATATCAAAGTATTCTAGCAGGTCTATACAAGCTAAAAATTCTGCCTGCTAAATGGCTTTTTTAACATTTACACCAACATTTTAAAAGTATTAGCATTATATCACCAGAAAGATCTTGACGTCTTTATGTCCATTTCACCGCAAATAAACTTTTTATTTTTTTTATTAACAATAATTTTAAGTGTTTTGGTGAGACCTCAAACCAATGCAGTAGCAATGCATTTAATGCATTTTGAGCACAGATCACTTTGCTGTGTTTGGATGAGACAGTCACTTTTTAATAGTTTAAAAATGTAGTTTTCAGCTGGTGGGTTCTAGGGAAACAAAGCTATTAAATTGCAGCTGTATGTAAAATCTGGTTCCTAAAGCAAAACTAGTTAAATCTACATATTGGTTCCTTTTAAGAAATTTCCTGCAGTTCATTCTGGTGTAAACTTTACAGAAATAAGGTCCAAACAGGTCAGATAAATAGCACAGAAGCACTGAACGTAATATGCTACAGCAGTTGCACAGTCCCTGATCTTTAAGGTAAAGTATATATCATGTCACATGAATTGCCATAAAAAAAAGGGTGTCCTTCAAAATACTTGTAACTTGTAAAAGTTTTGATGCAATCGTTCAGTCAGAAAGGAGGAGAGAAGCATCTTTTCTTGTTGTTTCTCCCTCCTAGACAGCAACCCATTTGTTTTCAGATGTTTGGACATGTGATCTGTTGTCCCTAATGGAGCTTGAACAGCTGTTTATCTCTCCATCATGAGATGCTGGCTGTTCTCTGGCTGACGCTTTTTTTTAGAGAAAGCTGTTAAACAGTTGTAAATAAACATGAGGATTGCAGCTTATTGTCTTGGTTTTAGCACTGAATGGTGCATTTCTAGATATGTTACATGGTTGACTGATAATTCATTTTTAAAATGAATGGCTAAAGCAGGGAGAGTGGACTGGGTTTAACTTACAGTATTAGTTTTTTTTTATTATAATACAATATCATAATAAAGATTGCAGATGGTGTTCGATTTAAACAGACGGTCCTCCATTTAATCTATTTGCTGGCTAGAAGAAACAAAAAGAGCCCTTAAAAATAAACAACAAATCTCTTTCTATACAATGGGTGACTAAGATCTCATCTGAGTTAATTTGGATCACATGAGGCAAAATGCATAGATTATAAATACATGTACATCATACAGTACAAATCATGCAAGTAATTTACAATAGAATAAAAATTTTTTAAGCTTGTGTGTCAAAAAGCTGCAATTATAATCGTCTTGTTGCTTGAAGTTTCACATTTTGACCTTCTGAAACTTCTCTCAAGGAGAGGGAAAGATACACAGAGATATGCCAAATCCCCCCATCATCAGGGAGTTCCTTTTTAAGAGTAGGTTTTCCAGAGCCCCAGGTGCTTTCCAAATCTGAAACCTGAACGCTTTCTTGTCTCAAGAGAGAGAGCGAGAGAGAGAGAGGGAGAGACTACACTCAAAATTCACTAGACACAACCAGATAACACCCTGCATTTTTCCTGAATAAATGCTCTCCTACACCCACTGTCTGTGAGATAAAGTTTAATGTAAAGTCGTGTCAGCTGGGTCGGGATGTGCGATAGCGGCAGATGGTGTCTAAATTGTTTGGCCACCTCTGTGTTGGTCATTCTGTAAGCTCAGACTGGGCTTGTAATAGAACTGTCTACCTCTTGCTCTCCTTTATCTCGTATTTCGACTTACCTGAGAGAGGGAGAAATAAAAGAGGGTTTTGTTAGGGTATGTTTACTCAGGTCTTTGAATTTGTCTCCCTAAAGTGCAGCGTGCTTTAGAATATGTAAAAAAATAACTAATCCTTACTGTTGTTTTTGTTTTGTTTTTCCTGAAAACTTACACAATATAATATAAAAATACAAAAGTACAAAAAGTACAATATAAAAATATGCATCCTTAAAACAAGATGAATTATACATTTATATAAGAACCAAAATTACTTAAGAAGGTGTTGGATGTTTTCAGAGAATATTACTTTCTTTTCTTAACTTTGTTAGATTTATGCTTAAAACAATTATCTTTTTCTTACATAATTGAAGTAAAGTCAAGAAATATTCTCTGTAAACAAGTACAAGATCTAAATGTATCTTGCTTAAGATGTAGTTTTAGATATGTTTACTGAAAAACAAAACAAGATAAAAAGGCAATGAGAAAATTATTTTTGCAGTGTGTTTTTGTTGAAGTTTTTGTTTCAGTAGTATCAACACAAAGGTCTTTGAAAGAAATGTAAACCTCACCCTGTCATAACAAGTTTCATCCTGTACAAACACTCTCTATTTCTTTTTTTCCCGATTCAGAGTTTTTCTTTCATTTTTCCTCGTAAAGGTCAGGTCGACTGTTATTACCTAGGATTTTCTCTTCCTATCATAAATCGTTGTCACTGTTTAAGAGAAAATCATGCCACCTGCATTGTCTGGTATTGACAGGAATGATCTACCATATGATCATCACATTGCATATTTAATTCAGTGGATGATGTATAAGTATCATCTTTGGGAATAAAAACCCAAAGTTCTGTCAAGAAAGAAAAAATAGACGGTAAAGCATTAAGCATTAGCAGCGCTAAGGTCAAGGGTTTGATACAGGAAACACACATACATTTGTAATGTTTAATTTAAATGCACTTTATGTCTCTTTTGGATAAAATTGTCTGCCAAATGCATAGATGTGAATTAATCTTGAGTGCTTTGTATTATGGGATATAGCATTCCACTTGTAAGCTCTTTTGTATTCTGCTCATTTTGGCAAATGTAGTAGGTCCTCTTTTGGGTATTCTATGCATACAACATACAACATTTGCATACTGTTCACAGTAAAAGTATTAACAATGAAAGTATAATGTTCCAAACCTAGTCTGTTGCAGATGGTAAACACATTCTTGTGTTTACATGCCCTTGACCAACCAAGAGGCAGACAAACTGTTTATCTAAAGAATGAAGATGAGGTTGGCTGAGCTGTGTTTTCTTCCAGCATTAGTGTCAGGGGTTATACCTCCTGTGTATCCATAGTACCATTAATACACTGCTGCCAGCATTCACACACTGATTCTTTACTTTGCTCTACGTGTGGACCTGCATTTACATTTACCAAACATTTTTCTCCTCAGTCAAGTGTTTCCACATGAACTCCCGGTGGAGTTCACCCTGGTCTTCACCCTGCTGTTGAAGAAGAAAAGTCTGAATGATAACATTTACCTTTTCCAGATGTCAGATGAGCAAGGTTATCCTCAGGTGTGCCCACTTTCATCTCAAGTCTATACTTTGGATTAGCCCTTTTCAGGCATTACTTGTGTACTTATGATCTTTGAATTAATGACTATTAACTATACTGTGTATAAAAAGTCTCTTGTATCGGTTTTCTATTTAAAACTGAAGTGTGTTATTATTTTAGATTTTTTTAAACGCTTCTGTCTCAGCTTAACATGCAGAGACAAGTGAGGCATTCGGAGGTATTTGTGGGTTGATTTAGCCAAATTGTGTAAATAGTGCAGCTCTGTGGTGCTATCAAAACATTGCATCCTAGCCAGCCTGACACAGCAGTATTGGCTTGACCAATATTGTTTGTCTGGTTGACCAATGAAAGATGGAGATAATGTTTTGGAAACATTGGTTTTGGTGATGAAAATGGCACAAAACAGCAAGCTAGCCCATTGAGTAACCTCCAAAATATGTATACATTTTTATTAGCTCAAAAAATGAAAAAAAAAAATGAAAGAAAAGGATTACTTAAAGATAAATAATGATTTTGTCTTGTATATGAGACAGGTACATTTCTAAATAATATCTTTCTTGCTCCTTTCCATATATTAAAAGAGAATACAGAGTTGGTGCTGTCAAGCTCCAAAATGACAAAAAGCAAAATAAGAATATGATGAAAGTGATCTATATATAATATATGCAATATTTCCCATGCAATCCAATAGCCATATAATAGCTTTGTGTGATGTGCCAACTGAAATTTAGGTCATTATTCACTTGCACTCCTTTGTAGCTCTAAAATCAAACACGGCACCATTAGACAAGTCACGTCACAACTTTTTGCCAGGGGAAAACAGCTGAATAATTCCATTGTCAAAATATTTATTTATATTAAATAATACAACAAAGTTTTATGGCCGGTAAGAAATTTTTATGGCCAGTAAATTTTCTTATTCAGTGGCCAGATGCTGCAGAAAGGTAATTTTGGACCCTGTGCTACAGCTGTGGCATAATAACAGTTTCGATATAAAACTGTCAACTCTCTGTGTACCTATTTATCTCACTCCTTTAGTTCTCACTAGACTGGAATGGGCCAGATGGCAGCCTGGCTCTGCGGGCGAGAGGGGCTGACCCTGATGGGACCATGGTGGGGTGTGTATTCGATGGGGATGGTGTGGAATCCCTGATGGACATGCGATGGCATAAGGTTGCACTGAGTCTGCAGAGAGATGCTGCCTCCGTGCATGTGGACTGCAGCTCCATTGAGACCAAGCCCTTGGAGCCACGTGGAACGGTCGCCAACAATGGACACACATTGTTGGGTATGAGGGCAACTGATGCTGCCCCTGTGGAGGTGAGGTGGTGTTATTAGGGATTTCCAGCCGGGGTTACATGTACCCCAGGGTATACTTTAGCAGGTTATATTTATATATATATATATTCTCCACAATATACTGCTGTTTCATATTTTTGTCATCTCTAATCTCTCAGTTTATCAAATCAGTATACTGTTAAAATAACAGAGTCTTCCTTCCTCTATCTGTTTTTAATCCTTGAAATCGATTGTGATTTTTAAAGTAAATTGTGATTTTTATGGCCATTGTAATAATATTAATGACATACTGTACTGTACTAAAAAGTGATTTTCAGTACAGTATGAGCTGAAAGAAACACATGATGAACAATTAAGAGGCACTTTAGCCTTACTGATGGAGCTGTGGGAATACATACGACAAAAAAAAGTAAGCACAGCTATAAATGATTGAGAGATAACAGCAGGCTGTATTGTGAGCCTTTTGCAATATAAAGGACAAGGCTCCGGGTAGCCGGATGTCAATTAGATGAATGGCTGCAAAAGCTTTCAACTCTCCTGATAATTGAACGCTACTAATGCAGAAGACGGAAGTAGATGTTTCCAATAAGCCGGCTTCCCGCAGGTTTTGCCCAGGGCTTCCTGTCTGTAGGGTAAGTTTGCCACTGTATGTGTCAGGGGCGTATATTTGTGAATGTGCGAGAGACAGGATGACCACGGGCGCTTTTCTTCAGGGCTAATGTTGCTCACTTAGAAGAAGATAAAAAATTTCTATATGGACGAATTACCTTTTTAATCCAGCCCCTCAGCGAAGTGATCATTCAGGCAGTCATATATAAAGTTTATTTGCTGTCTTAGGTATCCTGAGGTGGTCTAATTTGTCAGTTCTTTGTACTTCTGTTTTGATTGTGTTGTTTAATAATGCAAACGTATGTGGTTTGCACTGTTCTGCTTGACCTGTTTGTAATACGTTTCTCTCTTTCTTCAGATTGACATCCAGCAAGCGATGGTGTACTGTGACCCATCTCTCGCCATTCAGGAGGCCTGCTGTGAGATACCAGGAGCTCGGGTAATAAAGTCCTCAATCATTATGAACTTTCACATGTCGCTGTAATGGTACCACATGCACTAAATGATCAGAACAGAAGCAAATTGTAATTTTTTGTTAAGTTAATGCATTCTATCTGTCTACAAAATCACAGATAAAAGTTGTACTCGGTTGTTAAAGTCCCAGCAGCAGTTTGGGACGACTGCGTGTAGGAGCAGCATTTGACTCATTGTGTGGGAGTGCTGCTTTATTTGAATTTGGTGTTTCGTCTCTCCGAATTAATCAGAGCTTTGGCAAGTCTTGCTGAATGAAAAAGGCTCACAGGAATGCGTCACTCACACGTTTTCACAACCACTTCAGTATATATAAAAAGCATCCAGCCTCCCACGGACCAGAATAGTAAAGAATCATAGATGATGAATTGTCAAATGTGAAACTTATAGTGACAAAGGAAGGGCACGAGGGAATACGTACAGACAACTCTTTGTTGACTGTTGGAATGATGCGTTTTTGGATCGAAGGATATTTTGAACGTCTAAGAACTATTAAACTTCATCAGTTGCATGGCAGATGGCGTTTGTTATCTTCCTGTAAATGATTATTGCCTTTACATATTAGGTGCTTGTTTGTAAGTAGAGATGTGAATACCATTAAAGCCATGTGACTAAATCTGGACGTATTTGATGTATTTGTAAGCCAACAGATCTGCGTGTGATGTTGTTTTGAGGCTGGCTGCTCAGTGTTGAAAATGGAAACAAGGGCAACAGTTTCCCCTGTACTTTTATTTGTGGCTGCTTGGAAGCAGTGGAGTCTGCGATTACATCTCTGAGATGGGGAACGATGCTTAAAGTTATGGCGTAGACAGATGCAGACTTTAAAGGTCACATGCGACGAAAGTATCTATCAAACTTGGAAGTATGGTTATTATGGCAGCCAAGTGGGTTTAATAGACTCCTCACTCCACAGTCTGCACACAGTAGGGAGGATTTTGGTTTTATCATCTCAGATCTCTGTTTGACCTGTGACTTTTGTCCTTCCGTAGTGCCCACCGGATGCTCCCAAGAGTCGGCGAGCGGCTGAGAACCAGGTGGAGTTTGTGAACAATCCTTTTGCAGAGGTGAATGTTAATTATTTTTAATATCGAAGTCTATAACCTGAATTTTTCCAACTAGTCTGCTGAATCTGATTATGATTGAAAGTGTAAAAAACCTTATAAAATAGGTTAAAAGTAATTGAAAACATGTTCCTGTCCTTAAGATGATGTTTAAAGACACAGATCTGCTCTCTCTTGGAAGCAAATAAAGAGATAGATTGTAGATTGGTTTGTTGTGGCCTCCCCTTTAGGAGGAGACGCACTAATAATAGATAAATGTGCACAACCCAGTGAAAGTCTTTTTGTTCCTCACCTGTTAGAGCATTTGAATGATGCATCCCTACAGCGTCAAAGCACATAAATAGATGAAGAGGTGAGATAAAGATATGATGTAGTCTAATAAATATTCCCATCCTGATATATTCAACATAAAAATGACAGTGTTAGTGGCCATTAAGCATCCTGCTAGCAGGCAGTTGAATGAGTTCCTCTGCAGAAACTGGAATTGAACGTAAATTCTTATGAACAATGCCCACTGGGCTGTGGCACATTTGGAAGTGCTGAAATCATTCACTGAAATCATTCACTGGCCCTTTTATTTTTTGCATGTGCTCTTTTTGTTATTTTTTTGTTTTCTGTGCATGTTTGTTCTTGCATCTTAATGTTGTTTTGCTCTACTAGTTATTGTTTGTTGCCTTTTTTGCACCAAAGCTTGTGCCCTTCTCCTTAAAGACACAAAATTTTACAATCTTTTCTCCTAGAAGATTTCATATTTTTCAGTATTTTTGTTTTAACATTAAAAAATTTAAATTAAGAGGATTTTTTTGAGAAATGATTTTATGATTGAACACAAAAGTGGTCTTTATAGACCTGCTCATTGTTCTTCTGCTGTATTGAAAGGAGATCCCCACTGTGTTTCTAAATGCATCACTTCTCTATATTCCTATGTTTGTGTGTCTACCTTTTTCAGGAATAACAGTTTTTGTGCTATTTTGCCCATAAAAATCATTCATCATCAGGTTCTCAATGCTAATGAAAACCACCACGTATGTGGTGTTGTGGGAATGACTTCCCTGAGTTAAAATTTCTGTTTATAGAGCAGAACAGTTGTGATGTTGGTGTGGGCCTGTGGTTTGTCCTGGCAGCAGTGAGTCATGTTCATTAGCATTCCTATTAAAAAACTGTACTGCTGAATGCAATGCACGTCTTCAGATGGTCTCCAACTGGTCATCATCCGCTTGCCACGTATATTGTTTCATTCTTTATATACAGCACATGCGGCATAATCGAATCCAGAACACCCACAAACCACAATTTTACACCATAAAGCACACAGTGTATTAGTGATTCATCACTAAATTGTTTTTTGAAGTGGTTGACAAAACTAGCCTGTTTAATTTGGATTGAGTGTTTTTGAGTCTGGATGTTGTCCCATCAGTGTGTGAGAAAAACGCTTCAGACACGCGTCTATACAGACGGAGAAATCAGCTCCGCAAAGAATCAATAGAAGTATCACTTGCTGTGCTTCCATGGCACTTACTGTCTCAGTATTTGGCCATTTTATCCCTTTGATAAAATGTCAACAGCGCTGACAAATTAATGTTTGACCATGAGCAATTTTCCAAGTTTGCACAGCATCCTTTGATTGCGGTAATACAGAATTATAATGCAATACTATCATTACTCAAACCAACATGCTACTCAAGGCTGTGCAGTTGTCATTTTGCTGTGTGTAAATTGGTTTGAGCACTCAGCTTTGTGTCCTGTCTATCTATGGGAAAATCAGTACATACATAATATATAGTCACTAATATGATTAAAGACAACAAGGTTTGGAAAGAGATAGTATCTCAGAAAAAGATGTTATTCCATTATTTACTCACCTTTACATCATTCCAAAGTAGATATTTTGAGAAATGTCTCAGTGGTTTTGTTTCCATACAATGGAAGTCAATGGGTCTTCTTTTATGTTTTGCAGAAGAAAAAAAGTCATACAGGTTTGGAATGACATAAGGGGAATAAATGATTTTTGGCCATGTAATAAATTTGAATAATAATTATACTGAAGTTAAGTAACAAATATTATTCATTGTAATTATAAATATAGATTTTGTGTTGCATACAGTGTTCTAGAAACTTGCTGCATCGATATAAGTTGTGGTCATGTGCGGTCATCTACATTATAGAGCGGCTTCAATCATGGCTGAACCAGACTTGAAAATCCATAATTGTCTTAGTTTTGAATTTCACAGTTGATATCTATAACCTAAATACTTTCAAAGTATTACTTTTTCTGGCGAAAAACTACTACATTGGCATCTATTACTGTAAGTGAGATCACACACCGGGGAGCTTGTTTGTGTGCATGTTTGGGTTCATTAGAGGAACTCTTCCATATTCAGTTTTAAGCAGTCAGCACCACAGCTGTGGTTCTCATGCAAATATACAGAAATGCAGACTGTCTTTTACCCCACATTTTATGTATCTGCTGAAGACGCAAAGTACACGAGCAGACGGGCGAAATAAACCCCACACACATGCTCTCATGTTCGCCCCTGACCCGGGTTACTGTCTTGTAGCATAGCAGTCTGTGTTTGACTGTAATGAGTTCAGGCTGTGTTTGAGGCTGATAGCTTTAGCCTGCTTCTACATTAACCCCTTCCTCACATGCAAATAAAGTCCCATAAAAGGGTTTTTCTGTCCTTACATACTCTTTCTGTTAAGCTCACCAGCAGGGTGAAATTCATAAGCTGTGAGCTGCACGATCGCAGGTAAACAAAGCTTACTGTATTATTCATGTGCACATTCCACTGGGGTTTTGGGAACAGGTCATCATATTTCTCCTCCATCCCTTGCTGCCCTGTAGCTATATGGACAGCATGTTCATTTCATGTCCTCTGTGGAACTCTGTATTTATTGTTTGTGCGTGTATGTGCTCCGGGTAACTTCTAAACCGGATCTCAGGGCATGACTGGAGATTGGGCACAGAGCACTTTTCTTGTAATATTCGTGTTTCTATGATTTTTTCTTGTCTCTCAATCTGATCAGACTCTACTTGCTTTTCAAGCTCGGATATGACTCGAGGATTTACTTTCACATCTGCAGCACAAATGCATCTTTTGTTTTTCTGTCTGTTCCTGGTGGGGTTTTTTTTCAAAATATGTCCCTTCCCACCTCCCTCCCTCTCTCTCTCTCTCTCTCTCTCTCTCTCTCTCTCTCTCTCTCTCTCTCTCAACAGCTCTCCTCCCCATTTGATCTTTAGAAAAACTCTCATATTCGCAGTTGATCATGCTGATGAAACTCACTGTAACGGTTTTATGACAATGCATATATCTACATAAAGCAAACACTGGAATGAACCAACATCAGCCCAGCAGAACATTGTCAGATAAGAGTCAGCAATGAAATCTAGTGTGCAGAATTATTATCCTGCTTTTGAACTGACTATAATCTTAGCCTTTAAACAACAATGTGCATGAAGCTTGTTTGCCCAGTAGGCAGTGATAGGCATCTTGGCATATTGTTTATGAGAACTGTCAACACATGGGGTTACTGTCTGTATCAGCGTTTTTCTTTATACAAAACCTAAACCTGTCTTTCTTTTCTAATGCTCTACAGGCAATCCTCGGATCCAAGGAACTGGCAGAAAAAGTAAGTTGTTTAAAAAAGTCAACAGAAAAATATTTCTATATGTCATAAACAGCAGTAAACAGTCTCAAAATATGAAGCTTCAAAACAAAAAAGAAGCAAGACCCTGCAGGCTCCATCTGAAAGCTATATAAATTCAGCCTGCCGAGTGGGAAGAACATTGACATGGACCCTGACAAACACGTAGATAATTTACTTCAGGTAGTAAAGCATTTTGTTTGTTATTGTGCTGCCTGGATCTGGAGGGACTTGCTAGGTAAATGTGCAAGTCTGGCACAATACGAGAACACCGCCCATGTTTCGCATACAAAACTCCTATCGGTTTGTCACCTGTTCCCTCTCCGCGCGCATTTAAAATCTCTTCTTGTGGCTCATTCAGTAAAAACATTAACCTGCTTGCAATTAAAATGAAAAGCTGGAAAATGCCACTATTTAATTGTGTTGGGAGAGGGGCTTTTGAGATCATTCTCATGACTAAACAATGGATCAATGTGCACAGCGTCAAGAAAACGTCATGAGGCCCAAACTAATTACTAAAACTAAACCTCAAAACACTTGGTGAAGTCAGTAAGAGCTCATTTTGGCGAGGTTTACACCCTGCTGAAAAGTCCGTTTTGGAAAAGCATTGTAATGGTGGTGAGCACTGGTTGAGCTGGTGGATAAGCGCTGGTTACCATGTATGGTCTTTCTTACAAAAATTGGTTAACCAAGGGGGGTGTGCCAGTTAATATACCTTTAAGGCCTGATCCAAAACACAACATTGCAGACTTACTAAACCTTTCTTACAACAAATAGTCTCTGACAGTAAAAATCTATTCTCTTGTGTGAACAGAATAAATGCACTGATTTTCATCGAGTTGTTCGGCTCAGCCAGCGTGCACCTCTGGAAAGTATGAATCAGCCCAGCGCGTCAGCCAACCGTCCACACGGCACAGAAACAGGCCCCTTCCTCTCTCATACATCACCACATCAATGCACTTTAACCGCCTGTTGGCTGAGCAGGACGTACTGACACGGCGGTGGTAGATTTCGTTTTAATCGAGCTCTTCCGCTAAAAACTAACAGCTATTTATAAGTTATTTTGCTCTGCATATCCCCCTCCTTTGTAGCTGTACAGCTGCCATCGAAAAACGTTGCCGTGAGAAATCTTCTGTTTCTATTGATCTTTGTCCTCCCGACACGTCGTGCACGCTCGCCCGCTCCTGCATTCCTGTGCGGTTTAACTTAATGTTTCACTGCCACCCGCAGGTCAACATATGTAACAACAACAAAGGCAAAGCTGGAGTAATGTAATCTCTCACCTACGCGGTTGGGTTGGAAGTGCAATACATTATCAAAAATCACACATGCACCTTAGTAAAAAAAAGAAAGAAATTGCTACAGTAGGAACAACTTGTTTTTCTTTTTTCTAGTGCGCAGGATGTATATTGCTCAGTGAGGAACCGAGTGTGGGTATATGTCATACAGTATATGCAGCATGCGTAATGCGTCTGCAGGGTCTGCATGCATGTGTGCGCATGAGTGCTGCGTCCACTGTTATCTGCCCTTGAAAAGGGAACATTTATCACCACTCACGGCAAGAATCCACAACACTTTAGGAATGTTAAAAAGGTTGGCAAGATTGCGGCTGCTTTTAAAGTGTTTGAAATACATAAGCTGGTATATGAAAAGCATTCACAAACCCAGATTCACTATATTACAAAACTGCTTTTAATGCACCGTGCCCATACAGTATATACAGTTTTTGTGCACAGTGCCAGATGTTTTTTGCACAGTGCCCAAAATTGATCTATGCTTGGACCACACCATACCGCTTAACTTGTCACATGCCAAGTTCCACTTTTGCATGTATGAAATACTTCTGAAAATTACGTCACAGTAAGCACATAGTTTTTTTTGCTTTTGGCCTTTTAAAGACCGGCAGAAACCAGCATGAATTTCTATGCTGGTCCAAGCTGGTCAAGCTGATTTTATTGTGTTGTGTACCCACAACGAATTGTTTGTATTGCAGGTGATCCAGGAGGGTTATGCTGGTCAGAAAGGCCCCAAAGGAGATAAAGGAGATCGGGTAAGATACAGGAAGAGTTTGTGATTAATCTTAAACATTGAATCATATCGTGTTAAATATACATAAACCAAATAAAGGGACGAAAGTGTTTGTGTTCAAAATGTGATAGCACCTCCCACTCTCTATGCAGGCATGCTGGAAATAAATGATTGCAGAACTGTTTATTTTGGCATGTTTTACAAATGCCTCATTAGGAACTAGATTCTGTGCCAGTGATCCTGCTTGGCCAACTACTCGAAACTTTCATTATTATTGGCAACATCTCTTAGTATATTAATAACGTTCATAAATTACCCTTCGTAAGGACAACGTTAGGAAATTTTCATGATGGAAGCTGACGTGTGACATTTAAAAGCATGAAATATCTTTCTTGACAGCAATGTTTGCGATGTTGATTTATTTTGTGCGGTACTGTTCCTTTAAATGTCCACATATCCATCTTCAGTTGTTTGATTTTGCAGGGTTTGGACTGCACTGATGGTGGAGTTCCTGGACGAGTGAGTTGATGTGATTTTGAAAGAAAGATTACCTTTCTGGCATTGACCACCACTGACTGGTCATTAACGTTATAAATGAACTGTCTGGTTTTCTTCTCTTTTCGTTCATTGTACAGTAGGGTCCAAAATCTGAGACCTCTGGTGAAAATGCCTTTATTTAGCATATGCTTCTCCTACATTTTCAAATGCAACAGGAAAAACTGTGCTAGTCAAATTATTTTGGATTTTTAAGTAAATTTACAGCATTGTTTTCATTATACATTTTTTTAATGTTAAAGCTGTCAATTTAGGCTTAAATCAGATCTTAAATCTCAGGATTTTTAATGTGGTCTCAGACTTTTGTACCCATTTATTTGTGATTTAACCGAAATGACAATGTTTCTGTATGTTTCAGTGCCAAGAGGGTTCTAAGGGACAGAAAGGAGAGAAAGGTGAATCGGTAAGTGCATGTGCCATCCCTGTTTGAGAGAGAGAGAGAGTTCATATCGATCACATTTTTGTTTAACAGACTTCACTGAAGCAGGGGGGATATCTTGATACCGTTTCTGGCTATTGATTCACCCATTCTTTTCTTGGCAGGGTCTGTCTGCCAATTGGGGTGAAGCTATAGGAGTAAAGGTAAAGGAAGTTAGCACTGTTGGGTACAGTTGAAAATTAGTGTGTTTCCGCTTCCTGCTTATTCTCTCTCTGTTTCTCTGTTATTTTCTTTATCTTTAGGGACACAAAGGCGAGAAAGGAGAGATCGGAACCCCGGGTCTGGCTGGAAGTCCGGGCAAAGATGTAAGTGAAGTGCATTTACTGAGAATCACGTACGTGTTGATATATTTATGCCCTGCTTCAGTTATGTTGCATATGCTTCTAAGTCCCTTTCAGAGTTCAAAAGCATGTTAATATATCTTGCCGTCTTACAGGAGTGCATTTATACAAACGCACAAGGCTGTATAATCTATCACAAGCTCTCTTTGTCTCTTTGCACATATTTAAATTTTAAGTGGATGCAAGTGTCTCGTTCTCGTTCCGTTGTTCAAAGTGACACGGTGTATTCACAGCGCCCTGCTGCGAAAGGCATTGTGCATTATACTCTTACCCAGAAGTCTCTGCTGCTTTTTCTTCTCATTAGATATCTTTTTAGGTGTTAAGTCTTCTTAATGCTACATAGATTACATAAGCCAACAAAGACTCACAAATCAATGCAGCCTCATTGATTCTTTTCAATGGATAGTCGGATCGCGTTAAGCTTAATCTTTTCTATTCGACATACAAACCATGCTAAAGGGATGAGGAATATGCTTTAGCTGGAAAATGCATATCTGGAATTTGCTTTCAACTGTTTATCTGTCTAAGCTCAGAGTCACTGGTGAAGTGACTGGTTTAATTCTTGCTGCAGGTTTTTTTGTTTGTATATGTGATACTCTTAATGCCAAGAGCCTTTGAATCAACTCAAGCTAATGATCCTTTATTGGCTTTGGCTGTTACAGGGTCGAGCTAATCCTATTTGTGTGGTGGGCCCTAAAGGACAAAAGGTAAAGCTAACTGATCTGCTGTCACTGCATTGGGGATTTATTTAATAGGTTTTGTGGGATATTCCACTTAATTCATACACTGTAGATGGGTTTCGTGATATCATTATGGTTGTGAGGTATTGTTGATGTGCTGTTGATTTGTCAGGGCGTTCCTGGTCCAGTTGGACCCGAAGGTTTAGCTGGGGAACCAGGCCCCCCAGGGCCTCCTGGACTACCGGGGGGTGGCAAACCAGGACCACCTGTGAGTTAATATTATTCTACGATAATAATGAATAATGAATACATTTACAATTATTCATGTTTTTCCAGACAGTTTTAGTGCTTTATATTGGGGATTTAATACCTTTTTTTTTTCTTTTCTTTTTTTAAAGAAAAATGTATTGATATTTATATATATATATATATATATATATATATATATATATATATATTTATATATGTTTTTATTTATATTTTTACTACTATAAAATTTGTTACTATATGTTAACATTTTACTATTATTTGAATCTTGTATGTATACTTGCACAGTATAAAACATTTCTGTCTAAAATATTTTAGTTCCACTGCTTAGTGTCTGTTTATTTGTTACAGGGCCCTGAAGGACCTTCAGGATCTAATGGGGACAAAGTAAGTTTATTACATATATTGTCTTTTTTTAATTATCAGCTAAGTCAGAATTATAGTTGTTTTTTAATAAAGCACACCTGACTTTATAAATGACTGATTACAATTTTCCATATTATTGGTATTATAACCACTTAGCATGATATGTTTTTATATTTTTATTTAATACTTTTTATTTTTAGTATTTTTGTAATGATTAATTATATTTGCTGCATGTATAGGGAGATTCTGGAATACCTGGGAAAGATGGACAACCGGGAGAACCCGTAAGTGCATCTTTTCCTCATATGACCTACAGCAAAATGTCAATGCAAAATGAAGGTATGCGCCGAATTAATAACACAGGGGAACCTGATTATACAAAATTTTTAACGCTATCCTGATTGTTCCATCGCTGTAAGGAACAAAATGCTTTTACTATCATCAACACTATAATTACTTTTATTACCACAGCAGCTATCAGCACATCATTTGCATTTGCAGCTCAATGAGCTTTTTCAGTGGTAATCTTCATGCATACCCAATAACGTGTTTGTTTTGCTCACAGGGTCCAAGAGGTCCCTGGGGACCCAAAGGCGAGAAGGTAAGCTGAAGCCAATGCAACGTCTGAATTTCAGATTCGACAAAACAAATTGTCTGTCCTCTATATTGTGGTGGATGTTCGGAGAGTCTCAATGGTATTGAATGTATTCTGCTGTTTTGTGTGTGCTGTAATTACTTTATTTGAATTTATTTTTCTTTCTTTGCTCAGGGAGAGCCATGTGAAGCGTGTCCAGTCATCTCTGTAGACTCTGGCAACACTGTGGCCATTCAGGGCAAACCGGGACCTAAAGGAGAACCAGGAGCCCCGGGCAAAGGAGAACAGGGTCCACCTGTGAGTTTATCATGTACTTACACATTAATGTGTCTTTATTCTTTCCTTTTTTTCTTCTCACTATTTAGAGAAATGTGCAAAAAATGAGTGAATTGGACCACAACAAAGACAACAAGCACATTGCAGATGTGACATATACATCAAGAATCAATTTTTTAATGTTCAGGCTGCAAACTGCTAAACAGATTTAAGTCGGATATGCCAAAAAATTACATTTTTGCTGCCTGTCTGAACAAAAGCCTTAGGGTAACATGCCGGAACTACTTTTAACACCCAATATTCAAATTTCATTTTATTGTTTTTTGCTTGCATGGTAGATACTTTATCACTGTGAAAAGAACCTGCTGACAAAGCTGTTCAACCCAGCGGACACGCCATATTTATGCCAAGCTTGATGAAATAAGCCAGCGATCAGCGAGCTCTTCTCCGCCTGCTGTTGTTGTATTGAATGAGTAATGCTGTCCCTGTTCTTCTAGCCTTTCACAGAAAACAGATATTCTATCACGCTTCATTATAGCTTCAGGGACCACAGTTCTCTCCCATCGCCCATGAAATTCGCACAGCTTTTTTATACCTTAAAGTATAGGTCATTTCCCTCCGTTAGTAATGTCAGATTTAGTTTTACTCATTGACTAAAGAAAGGACCTTTCCATCTTTTTAGCCCATTAAAAGTTCCTCTCTCTGTTCCTCAGAGCGAGATGGATAAATTCAGACTAAGGGGATTCTTCGGCGAGCGCCATAATATGCTTGTTCGCATTTTTCTGTAAAGATTTCCAATACTGTCACAATCTATTCCTCATATCTAGTTAAGGGACAGAAACTGAGCGCGTGGGAAGGGGAATGAGACGGCGTAAACGCAGGACATTTGCAGTGGGGCAGTTGCGGTTAGCTGGGATGATATTAGTGTCATGATTAGGGAGACGGATGTTGATATTTTTATCTGCTTCTTCTTTTGTAGGGTCTTGCAGGAGTGGATGGCAAAACAGGAGAAAAGGTGTGTGATTACTACTGCTTCAAACCTCATATACTGTAACATCTGCTGACGCCTCATCATAATTATTGCTATTATAATTTGTTCAAGTGTGGTGGTGGAAAGGTCATGGGTTAGATTCCCAAATATATGACTTGAAATTACTTGCATTGGATAACAGCATCTGCCAAATGCACAAATGAGTGTTGTTCGCTTAACAAAGGCATTACTGTTTCTAGCGATTTATTTTTATGAGTATTAAAATTGGAATCATTTGTGCTAATGCTTTTGTAAGTATTCTGACTTTTTCACCAGATGGATGATACAATTGATAGGTTGAGAGTTATGAATCGTATCTAGGAACCAGAAGGCCATAGAGATTTGGACCATTTACCAAGCCACTTGTCTGTGACCCTTAGAAGTACAGTAATTGGGCCATTGTGTGTGCTTACTTTACCATTCCCTTACTTGGCCAACTTGATAAATTTCTTTGTAAAAAGCTTATATAAGCTAAATATTTATTTCAGTAAATGGTGTTTTTACACTAGGAAAGGAATAACAGTATGTTTTCAGATGTGTGATATTTTAGATGATACAGAGAAAATCAGTTTGACCCCTTTAACATAAAACGGCAGTTGTTTTAATTGACAGTAGTTCGCAAGTTGTACTACTGGATGTACCTGCAAATGACTATTAGTTAACTTATTTATCCCTAGATTATTTTTATATAAATCTGGAAAGCCATTTAGATGGCTGCAGATGCAGTCTAAAGTACACAGCCACGCACACGGAGACAGACAATGAAATAGACCTCAAGTTGATGTCAACAACTAGCCTACTTCCAGTTGGAGAGCCTTTCCTCAAATTCAGCAAATGCATGTTGTGACAACTACAGCACATTGCATTGTATTCCAGACTAAACGTCTTCCTGCTTTTTTCATTAAAATTCAGAGTGCTGAATAACTGAAAGTGTCACACGGTGTGAGTTAGTCGTACAGACTGTGTCTCACACGTCGTGTCTGTGATTCTTTTACAGGGGGAACCAGGAGCAACAGGGGCCAAAGGTATAAAGGTGAGTTTGCAAGATGAAAAATCTCTCCCTTGTTGTGAAGTATGTGGCATTGTAACTTAGTTTTGCATCAAAAATGTTTGTTTCTTTGTTTTATAGGGTGAACCTTGTACTGGCTGCCCTACCTTTGGAGATCTTCCTGCGGGCATTCTGAATAAATCTCAAAAGGGAGAGAAAGGAGATTCGGGCGTTGGACAGAAAGGAGAGCAGGTAAATGTGACCAAGTGCAGTTAGTGTTTCTGTTGCTCAATCGAATGTAACTAACAATACCAAACTCGTGGGTTTAAATACACACATACACACTGATAAAATATGTCACTTCGGAAAAATGTCTGACAAGTGAATAAATCATGTAAATCCTCATTGACATACAGCGCACATCATTTTAAAATTTCCACAAGGCTTCCTCCCACATGTCCTGAAATGCAGTAAATTACAATGCAATGCAAGTTTTTGATTTCCATTACAGTGGACGCATAGGAGTATGCAAAGATGTATATATTGGCTCATGAATAATCTCAGACAGACCTGAACTCCATGTGTCTGCTTTAAAAATAAGCCTCGCGCACAAGCACTTTTAATAAATGATTGTAATGACAGATTGTGGAATTAAACATTTAAACTCTCTTTTAAACTCTCATTTAAACAATTAATCTCTCTCTCTCTCTCTCTCTCTCTCTCTCTCTCTCTCTCTCTCTCTCTCTCTCTCTCTCTCTCTCTCTCTCTCTCTCTCTCTCTCTCTCTCTCTCTCTCTCTCTCTCTCTCTCTCTCTCTCTCTCTCTCTCTCTCTCTCTCTCTCTCTCTCTCTCTCTCTCTCTCTCTCTCTCTCTCTCTCTCTCTCTCTCTCTCTCTCTCTCTCTCTCTCTCTCTCTCTCTCTCTCTCTCTCTTGTCCTACTCATTTTCTTTTTTCTTTGATTTTCATGCACATGTGGACAGGGAGATCCGGGTCCAAGCGGCCTCGCTGGACTGAAAGGTGAAAAGGTACCTGACACAGAGCTCACCAATTATGAATCTGAAATTTATTTTGGAGGAAGCTGCTCTGCTTTTGAATAATAAGTCATGCATGTTTGCATGTTTGTTAAAACATTTCTGGTTGTCAGGATGTTATGGCATACTTCAGCTGCACCTGTGTTTATTTTGCTAGAACACCTGTGTACACTTGAATTCAATTAAATTCATAGACTTAAAAGTATGCATATCGACAAAAAATATAATCTATGTTTGTACTCAGAAAAGCCTATTATAAAATAAATCCACAGTAGTTTTTGGTTCTACAAGCACATCCAATATAAGATGATGGTCTCACGCTGTTAATACTCTGATTATAGGGTAATGCTGGCAGTAAAGGAAACGAGGGCAAAACTGTAAGTAAGCATTATATCAGTATTAGTCTAAGGCAATAATTTTTTTTGTAACTTCAATCTCTTTCTGTTTTTAGGGAAAACCTGGTGTGAGAGGTCCCAGTGGTAAAGATGGAAATAAAGGAGCCAAGGTGATTAAACTAAACTCAGAGTTTGTTACTCTACATTAGTTGTAAAGCATCCTGCTTATCTTCATTATAACCTCATCAGGAGACACAGATATCCCACAGTGGGAGATTAATGCCATGTCCAATCAAGTGCAATGGGACACATTTTCAGTGACAAGCAATTTGTCCGTTCACACTGTAAATTAATCTGCTATCTCAATCACAGCCCATCAGAAGATATTTGGTGTTTAATGATGAGATCACAAAAAATAGCAAACAGACTGGTTACGACAAGAGCAGATTAACGTTGGCAAGCTTTTTTGGTTTTATCACATCACACCTACACCTAGTTAGGATACAGTGTAAGATCAACATCTTATTCAGCTGGAGGACTTAAAGTATTATTTACTATTATAAATAAAGAAACATATTGCATTGACTTTTGTTATTTACGTATAATGGGTATACATACATATTTATATATCTTATAGGGGGAGTCAGGTCTTCCCGGTATAGGAGTACCTGGTATAAAAGGAGAAAAGGTGAGTAAATGTTTTTTTTTAAGGTTTGGGTACTTGGCACATGAGACAAATACTAAATGTGCTCTGTATCTAAGGGGGATTCGTGTGGTGTGTGTGATACCACTACCTCTGAGGTGGGAAGTGGCCCATCTACCATAAAACTCACAGGAGATCGTGGCCCTCCAGGACCCCCAGGACCACCTGGAGAAGGAGTCGAGGGCAAACAGGTAAGCCGGACGCCATCATGGTGGTGTATTCTGCAGGTGGTGTGTTGTTGTGGGTCAGTTTTGAATTTGAAGAGCCAAAAACGTACTTTGATATTAATATGATGTCTCAACAGGGACCTCCAGGTCTACAAGGATTTAAAGGAGAGAAGGTAAGTTGTTTTATTTAAGAAGTGCAAAAAATCTGTTTTTAAGCAGTAGCCAACATTTTTCCATCCGTAGGGTGATCAGGGTTTGCAAGGAGACCCAGGTGTTGCCGGGACACCTGGAGTCGCAGGACCTCAAGGAGAACCAGGAAGGAACGGCCTTAATGGAATAAAAGGAGAAAAGGTCAGTGTTGCGAATCGTCGATCATGTGGCACACGTATTAATTACACTGCAGTGAATTACTCTCCATCAGATGACATTAAATTAATAATTCATCATGTTGATTTAATAGATTACACCTTTGGAAAAAAGCATTATGAATGCCCAGACAAAAATATCTCTCCGGATAAGCACTCTGAACCATCTGCTTGAACTGGATTTCTTCTCCCCTGTGATTTAAAGCCTGAGTCTTTCCTTCTCTGATAATGTAACTGTGTGTGTCTGTCAACAGGGAGATGCGTGTGACAGCTGTCCATCATTCCCTGAAGGACAAGGCAATGTTGTTGGCTTACCAGGACTCAAGGGAGAGAGAGGAGAACCGGGTTTGCCAGGACAGGGAAGAGATGGGAAACAGGCGAGTTTTAGTTCTTCTTAAAAATTTGTTATGTGTAATATAAGACAATTAGTTGTGTTTCCTAAAGCATTACTATTATTATTGCTATTTGGGGTTATAAGGTTAATTCTAAACACCCAACTTAAAGTATTAAACATAAGTGATACCTCAAATCATGTTGTTGACTCTTGATGAAGAGTCCTTTGACTTATATGTAAATAGGGACCTAGGTAGCAAAAAAGGAAAAGAACAAGAAAAGACATCAATTTGAAATTTGAATTAGTTTGATTTGACTCGGCATGGTAGCATGATTGATGGTTAAAACACAAAATCTGTTGTCAAATATCCTGCGAAATTTGATCTTAATTTCCTTCATGTACATTCTGTAGGGTAAACCTGGCCCACCGGGTGTTCAGGGACCTCCGGGACTCAAAGGTAGTCAGGTAAAGTTACAAACCCAGCTGACATGGATAGAACGTTAAGTCTTAAGTGATAAGAGTGACTGTGACTATTGTAACTTCAGGCTTGTCACTATGATTATTTCATCAGGGTGAAGCCGGACCTGCAGGTATTGGCCTTTCAGGACCACAGGTGAATAAACGTCTGGAGTAATCAGTCTAAATTGTTTTAGTTTATTTTATGAGATTTTAAACTTTAGTTGCCTTTAGTTATATTAATATTTTAATAATTCTTTGAATGCACCAGCTCTTTGTAATTTATTTGACACTTCCACCCAGGGTGAACAGGGACCTAGAGGTTTTCCCGGAGCTTTTGTAAGTGCACAAAAACTCTCTCATTTTTGTCTTTTCATGTGGAAGAATTTAGTCATGCAAATTTGAAGCTAAAGGAAAAGTTTCTGAAACCTTTGAATTAAGTGTCATTTTGCATAAATGTCTCTTAAAGTCTAATGTGAGTTATGATAATAAAAACAGCCCTGTTTATTAAACAACATGTGCAACTTTATACACAGTTAAATCTTTATGGAACACATGATTTGCTTAATGCAAATGAGGTCTGCTACTTAATTATTTTCTGACAGGTTTAATGGTTGCATTTAGCATGTGCTGTTAAAATGTGGAGTAAGGATGATATCACATCAAAGCTTTTGAAGCAACCGAATCATCAGTATTTTGTATTTAGTTTTTATGTAATTGTTGTAAGAATTGGGGTGCGCTGTAGAAAATAAACTAAAAAAGTAGGGTGTGCATTTTATGGTAATCCTAAATGTCTTCTACAGGGTCCTGAAGGACAACCAGGACCCATAGGACCAATAGGACCTGTAGGGCAAAGGGTAGGACACCACCACAAATAACACAATAAAATAAATACAAAATATCTTCTGTATCTTCATGTTTAATTTTGTTTTTACATTCATAGGGTCCAAAGGGAGAAATAGGACCACCGGGGCCACAGGGGCCGATGGGCATAGGACCAGTCGGACCGCCGGTAAGAGATGGTTTTGTAAGACAATGTGATCACAGTGATATTCTTAGAAAAAAGAGTGATTATACCACACATACATTTTTGTAAGTTTGGATAGACATTGAAATGTCCTATATTAATAAATTGACAGCATCTAAAAGCATACATTATAAATCCTTTGAGGTTCATAGAATATTATATTTGTGTAATTATTTTGTTTTTATTCTGTGTGATTTTGAAAAAACTACTGACAGCACGCATACACACACAAATGTGTGAAAATCTTAATGTTACACTTTAACACTTTAAATTTTTCATTTAGATTTAAGATTTATTGACCTTTAAATGACAATCAAAGTTTCAGTTATAAAAAGATTGTAAATGACTTTACTTTTGTTCCTTCTGGAATTCATTTATAAATAAATGTGATCTTTTAAAATGTCTTTCTCAAACAAAGGTTCTTCATTATTCACTTATACAATAGATGAAACCCACTGTAATATCTGACATTTGAACTAATTTACCTGCAGTATAGTCTTACAAAAGTTAAGAGTATTCGTTCCGTATGTCTTTGATGTTACATGCATAAAAAGTTATATTTTAGATGCTGGCAGTATGTTGCATGTGTGTTTAGTGTCTGTCTCAACCCACAAACCTCATATGTGCTCTTTACAAACTAGTAACTATAAAAACAAATGAGATCACTGTTGGTGTGACATATGCGGAATGATAATTAAAGCATGTTTTTTTTGTTCTTTGATATTGAACTTGATTTACAGTATGTATTGTGTGTCATAGGGCAGGAACGGTATGACAGGAGCTCCTGGAATCCCAGGACAGGACGGAATACCCGTAAGTACAGTAAAGATCTATGTCATTACTATATTTTACTGCAATCCCTTTCTTCCTCTGCCTTTCCTCATCTCCTGCACACGTCTGTTCCTAATCGCAATTCTTTGGCATCTGGAGATGGCATCAAATACAAACTTCTGGAAACTTCAGAGACAGCAGCGAGGGCTTGTTGTCTTGCCAAAGCTCATCTCATTAAAAAAGCAAAGGCAGCGTCGCCTGTTGTCTCCACGTCAGATGTAAATTACCTGGAGCTTTGTCACTGAGCGCTTCAGGAGGGAATCCAGAGACAGACCCGGGCCATCTCTGACTCTGCCTGGATCCCTAACAGCAACACATTGTCTGCTTTCATCACGTCATCTGTCGCTGCTTTTCCCTGATTCATGCTCATCTCGCCGGCCCTGGAGACTTGTACTCAAAAACACTGTCTAACTGAGCTTTTGTGTGTTTGTGTCTTTCAGGGATCCAGTGGGCCTAAGGGTGACAAGGTAAGTGTTTGGATCAGTGAGCTTGGGAGGCGATTGGGGGTGTGCGTGTGATATGAGGAAACTATTTTAGAGGAACCGGCTGTACAGACAGTAACATGTCTAACCTGGGGACACAAACCAGGGTAAAAGGGTTGGGAATAGAGAACAGGTTGTTATTCATTTTAAAAAGTACTAAAAATGTTTTTATGATGTTTGGTTCCCTTAGCGATTCTTGATTGTCTACATTCTTCAGTTGATTTTGAATCAGTTGAAGTGATTACATTTGGTCAAACTTGTTAACTCGTTTTTATATGATTACTTTAGAAAGAATTTTTAAGATTTTTTCATTAGTATTTTGTTTAGAAATATAGAAGATATAGAATAGATTTCCCTATTGAAAGTGGTATCATTTAGTTAGAATCAATTATTTTGTGCTTCTTCAAAAGTAGTAAAAGAAGCTAAATGGAATCTTAAGGTACTGTATGAGAATCAAGAAATAAAATAAAATAACAAATTCATTAAATTCTTAATATTCTCACATTTAGAAATCTAATCTAAATTTAACCAAAATATTGTTTTCGTCCAGTGTTTTTAGTATAATGTAAATGTAGTGTTTTTGTTAATAAAACACCCAAAGAAAACATTAAATGTGATGTAATTTAGTTGTAAAAATAATTCTTTGATCCTGTCCAAAAATACTTAAAGAATCTTTAATTGAATCATAAAGTGGTCACATAATCAGAACCCAATCATTAAATTCATTACAATCCCCATCCCAAAAGATGTGACAAAAGAGTTTGACAGTGCTGCAAAAAGTAAAAAATGCCCCCAGGCTGAAACAAGGCTATTAATTGGTGAATATTACAGTTGTCATCTGTAATCTCTTGTCACACAGTATCAAAGAGAACGAAAGTGAGCGTGAGGGGAATGAGCAAGACCTCGAAAGCAAAGCTCCGGAAATGTTTCATTCTTTAATGTCCTTTGTTGTATCCCAGACTAATTTGTCTAAACATAGAGAAAAGTGGCAGCTAATATCAAATGATGCATATTTCTGCTAAGTGTGATGAAGTGCTCTGTTGTTCCCGGGACAGAATCCTACAGGGGACTTTTTTGTAATTCTGACGTCATGTTTAGTACTTAGTGCTTTACATATTTAATAGTTAGTGTTGCTTGCTAAGGCAATGCCAGTGAAACCGACAAAAAAAACATCCCATAGATTAATATTGAAGAAGGGACCTGAGCTGTGCCTTATTTGTAAATTACAGTCTCAAGGACTGGTAATGACAAGAAAATAAACGAATGAAGGCTGTATTCATTGTGTTTCAATTTTACTGTGTGTTCTGCAACAACACTAGGTACACTTTATTGTTTGTGGTGATTTTACATTTACTTTTATTCATTTAGCAGATGCTTTTATCCAAAGCAGTAATAAATTGTAGTTTTGTGGCGGCACAATGTTTGCTTTTAGATTATTGTGTTGACAAAACGTTCACAGTAGTGTTGATTTTAATAATAAGTTGGATTGGGCCAAAAGAATAAGTGTAAATAAGATTATTTTGTTAGCAAGGAAGATTCTCTCCACTGTTGAGACTTAGCTTACTTATAAAAAAACAGCTTATTTATATTTGTGCAGGGCTGTTGCAGGGTGTTGACAACATCAGTATTATTAAAGTTGTTATAGTTATTATCTTAGAAAAGCACTAAAATAGATATTCACAAAAATAAGCACAGGATCCAATGCAGAAGTGCTGTTTACTGCTCATATTAAGCTTACTGTATATTGAGCAATATCTATGAACCAAAATATCATAAAAAGACTTTGTCTTTAGCAATGCCCTAGCAACCACCAGAAACCACCTTAGAAACTGCATATCTTGCGATTAACTGCGATTAATACCTTAGAAAATCCATACTGTATCAGTTACACCTTGCCAGCAGCAGTGGCGTTTGCAGCGGTAAGCAAAAATCTTGTTTTTAGATATGACTGTAACCAAAGTGTTTTTCTTTGATTTAGGGTGAACCAGGAGAGTGTAACTGTCTGCAGAATACATTCTCTGGAACTGGCGGACCTGTAAGATAAAGCTTTATTTCATTGGTTTTCATCAGGGGGACATTTATACACCCTCGGACATTGATTCCCATACACATGTCCTTTTACATACGCTAATTTACAGTCATTGTAATACATTATAAATATGTTTAAAAAACTGTTCTGCAGGGTGTGCCAGGTGGTGAAAGCAAGTGGCAACCCGGGCCGCAGGTAAGACAGCTTTGCTTTAATTTTCTCCATTCCTTTCTTTAAAGCATCATACAATAGGAGTGTAATTGAACCCACTAGCTATCTTCGCTCATACCAATATGTTCAATGTGTTACAGGGGCCTCCTGGACCACCGGGCCCTCCAGGTCCTCCAGGACCCGAGGGCTTCGTTGGAATCCCAGGCCCACAGGTAAGCATGAAACAGATGGAAACTCACATGCCATGTATTGGCATCAGGGCGATGCCTCTGCCTGCTCTCTCTCTATGTGGGGCTTCTGTTTTGGGGAGGCCTGCATGGGTAACCGGGGGCTTCGGCTAAAGCTTCAGCTAATTTAAATGCGCCTCTAAAGATTTCTGTAAAAGTACATTTTTCATAGAAATTATACCATAAAATAAATTTTAATGAAGCAAATAAATAGTTAAAACTGTCATTAATTTAGAAATGTTAATTAAATGTAACGTCAGCTTAATTGTAGTAATATTGCAATAATTAAGCATGTTAAAGACGTACTGTAATGTAGTTTGTAAATGTATTAAATTGCACGCTTCAAAGGGGCTTCTGGGGACTTTGGTTAGCGCAGTAGGTTGTGCTTGTTGAATGGCTATGCTTTCTAAAATTTAGTGTAAATGTAGCTGTAAATTATAGTTAATCTAAAGCCTTAATGTATATTTAAAATTTAAAATAAAAATATTAATGTAATGTACAGTAATGTAATTTTAATATCTTAATTAGTGGTTTGGGATCATGCTGCTTTTTCTGTTTAAAAACCATACAGAGCTCACTGTGAGGTTGATGTATTTACTGTATATCCATTTAAAACAGTTTATACTGTTATGTACAGTTTTTAGTATTATTGTTATGTTTTTAGGTTATGTGTTATTTAAGTATTAACCTGATAACTGTCACTGCACATAAAAATGCACTAACCAAACTACAATTTGTTAAATTACATAACATAAACATTTTTTATAATATTTTTTAAGCTTGATTATTGTTCATGAAAATTTGTCAAATATTTAGTCTCGAGTCTTAGACCTTTCCATCAATATATAGTTTGTCATGACTAGAAATCAACTATGACATATTAAATTGAGTAGTAAAATAACCTGTGGAACGGTGACAGTTAACAGGTCAAACCAGCAGGGAAATTAAAGTTAATTACAAATGGACCAGTTTTGTGAATTTTGGCCAGACCTATCAGTTTGTCTGAGCAATGGAACTCATTGTCAGTAAGTAAACTAAAGCTTTTCGTTATAGTCTCACCGTGAGCACTGAGTGGTCTTTAACCTGGTATTGTGTTGATTTCCCAAGCCTCAGACGAACTGATTTAAAAAAAATAGGCAGAGAAGGGCGAGCAAAATGTAAATGTCTACTCCGAGCTGGAACACAAACCAGGAGAGGGTCCAGGGCTTTGGCTACTTTCCCTCTGCCCCACTGGAGAAGAAGGTGTCCAGATTGTGGCCACAGGCTAAACCAATTCAACCTCAGTTCCTTCTTACAGGGTATCCCTGGCAACGATGGCCTACCAGGGAAACCGGGTCCACCCGGCCAAGCAGTGAGTAACCAGACAGGTGGAGGAGCTACAGCTTTAATATCTAAACATAAAGCAAAGGAGACTGGTTGGTCGACCTCTGTTTTAAAAGTGGAGCAGTCTGGATTTTCTCGCATACTGTATGTTGGGGGAAATTCACAGGGCTGAGTCAAAAGGACAATGGCAATGAACCAACAGCTTTTTATGATAGAGAAAGTAACCAGTAAGCATCTTTACCCAGCGTGTCCTTTATGGGCGCCAATGGTCCCATTACCCTTTCAATGTTAACTCACAGTCTCCACAGCTTTGTGTAATGGTAAACAGTGCCATTGTATTGAGTTACCGTTAGGGTAGCCATTACCATGAGTGATTTGCGGCACAGAAAGAGCCGTTTGAAAGCCGGATTTCTGCATTAATGGCTCTGCCTCTCTGCATGCATATTTTCTCAGCTGGCCAAAGTCAAAGCTGCCGGCTTCCAACCTACAGCGGAAATTTGGCTGGACTTCAGTCCAGCGCAGCACTGCTCCACTTCTGTCAACAGATCCCGACCACCAAGTTCTTCCAGAGCACAATCAGATAATCCGCATCTGAACCATGTCAACCGTTTAACTCTCGTTTGCCAGACTCCTAGAAACAGACCTCGCAAATCTCAGATCTCAGAGATGCTTAATCGCTAAATTGCGTCATTAATATACAATTTATTTCTGTCTTAAAGTCAAACACTAAATAGGTAAATATACAAAAGTAAAAAAAAAAATTGTAAAAACAAAATCTGTAAAAACACTACTGTGTACGAGTGTATTTCTCTATATGAGAGGTCCCACAATGAAACCACTTGCCAGTGGCAGCCCAGAATTTTCCGGACCGACTGGTGGTAAGAGGAGATGATGTTGATGAAGTACATCAGTATCTGCCCGCACAACCTTTAAGATCATTTGAGGACCACTTTCATCTTCCGCTGAGCTCTAAGATTCAACTCTGGTTAGGGTAATATAGAGTCCTCTGTACCAGAGAAGTACCAAATGTGGGCTAATGATACAATGGATTAAAGTTAAATCTAAGTTCAGTTCTTTAAAAAAAAATTTAAATGTAAAGTTGAGGCATAATGAAGGTGATTGAAATGTGAAGCTATTGGAAGGTGTTTTTTTCCTTTTAAAAGTCTTTTGTGCTGTGAAATTATAGCTTTTTAAACTAGTGTATCTTATCCAAGCTGTAAATGACAGATATCAACCTACTGTAATATTGTCACTATTACTAAGATATTTGAATTTACAAGATTATAGATGTAATTAGTTGTTTAACTTGTTTTGAAATGACATCTTAACAAATGGCAGTGTAATATGAAGCAGTATAAGCAGAAATCATTTGTCACATTAATGCATTTCCCGAGTTTTTGGAATGATTTCATGGAAAATAGTTCCCTTATTAAAATAATGAGATTTTCATTATTAATGATATAATACAATAATGGATATTTGTAACGGCTTTTTTGTAGATTCCTAAAGCAAATTAAAAAAAGTCAAGGGCACTGTTGCCTTGTTCTCACAAAGCCACTTTAGCCACTTTCTTCTAAACTTCTGGTATAATTGCTCATAATTGTCGTGACATCAGATACTGTAGGGTTCAGTATCGTCATCACGTCTGACTCATGTTTCTATCCTTTTCATATGACAGGCTCTTATCGCTCTGCCTCAAGATGCAGCGTCCTCGGGTCAGGTAAGCACATTCCCAACTCTTTGTGTGGCTTATTAGTACTATATGCATGGGCAAAGGAACACTGTATGCCTATGTGATGTGTATAGAAATGCCATTTTTTTGTATAAATAATAGCAGTCCATAAGGTTATGTACTACTGTACTAATAGCACACATACATCAACAGTTACTGTAGTAAAACCATGGTTAATTGTATGGTTTTACTACAGTGGTAACTGTAGTGAAACATATAGTATCGTGTTGCTCTTCAATGCAGTATATGCTGTTTACTGCCAGAATAGATTTGCATGCATTGTTTTTATTGTTATCGTGCTTCTCACAGTGTGTGTACACACGTGTGTTTCTGACATGTGTATGCTTCACTGTAGGAGGGGTGTGGAGATTGTTCAAAGGGTCTACCAGGTGTGCCCGGCATGGCTGGAGCTAAGGGCGAGAAGGGAGATCAGGGCAAGCCTGGCGCTGTGCCTTTAGAAGGATGCGAAAGGGTGAGATGCATGAACAATAGATGATGATGTGATTGGTTTAATATCAGCAAAGGGCCTGGATTTGTGTCAATAACATGATTCTGTTTACTATCTGTTATGTTCTTTAAATGCTGCAGTGTCTGTTGAAATATAAAGAGTTGTTAGATTGCACACAGGTTTGTAAACACCTCTGTGGCGACTTTTACAGTGTCTAGAGCAGCTGCAGAGAGAGGAACCACCACGTGGGCCTGTAAGTTTGTGGAGCGATCGATGCTTTGCTTGCATGCTTGCTCCTAGACATGAGTGGGATTCAGAAAGGAGCAACCAGAGACTCTGAAGTTCTTACATCTCACAATTACAGAAGAGATCTTAACAGTGTCTCACATTGTGCTCAGATTTGCAGAGATACTAAGGTCTGCACTGAGAGATTTTAATATGATTGCAAGCATTTCAGATTCTCCCAAAAAACGATGTAAAGCTATGAGCTGTGCTTGCTGCTATTATTGTATGTCAGTTTGTGTTTAACACTTAGAACAACCTCTAAACAAGACAAAGCATCCTCATTTGTGCTTTATTCATATTGTGTGAGAATTGCTTGATTGTAACACCTCACGTTTGATTATTCTGTTTAGAATAACAGTGGTCAGTGCATTGGTGCACCAGGGATGCCCGGTATCCCAGGAACCCCAGGGGTCAAAGGAGAGCCGGTGAGAAATCTTTTAATTTACAGTAGCTTTTCATACATTAGCCTTTAATTTAATATCATATAACAAGTGGGCTTTGCCTATATTAGGTAGTATTATAACTAAATAGCACACACAAATATTGGGTAAAATTTCTTCATTTTTAAGACATCATCAACATGTCTCCACCGCCACCCTACAGTCATTTTTTTACTAAACTCACCGCAATACACTTTGGGATTGCTTTATCTGCAAAGAATTTGGGCAAAAAAATATCTGTACCTTTTGAAACATGCATCAAGTGCACACCCATGATGTCTTAAAATACAGTAGATGGCTCACAAAGTGCTAAAAAAGACTGTTTTATCTGATTTAACCGCCATATTTCTCCGGATAGATCTCTTTTTTTGGCTGAGCAATTTATTGGGTAGCTAGCCGATAAATTGCAATTCTTCAAATACATAAAAATAATTTAAACCGAAGTATGAGGAAACAAATCAGTTTTGATTCAGGAATTAGTTTTGAACATCCCACAAAACCCTCGAGGAGTACCCAACAAATCACTTCTTTGATTAAACTGTAATCATGATTGCATGGGCCTTTTGGTTTATTACTTTTGGTTTGTAATGCAAATTTTTGTGCATGACAAAAATATGCGGTTGCTTAAATAAACTGTTCTCTCATCTATACATGTATCACAGTTGATGTATTTTCTTTAGTAAAACACTCTTTTTGTCTGTTTTTACTATAGGGCCCCAGAGGCGAGCGAGGACCTTCTGGTCTTCCTGGAAACCCGGTAAGTTTGTGATTTGGCTGTTATGCTCTAGATCCTGCTCTAAGAGGCAATTACTGGCAGGATTCTCACTTTTGCCCTTTCCTAAAAACTGAGTCCTATTCTGAGTGACCTCAGATGGCTTTCAAAGCACAGTTCATATCATATAGATACAAACCAATGCTGAGCCCTTGTTTTAGAAGTGCAGCATATGGTGGACTGTTCCGCATGACTTGATTAAGTCATTAGCATTTAGTCCCATGGTGCAATGTTTGTTTGTGTGATCTGTTTTGTTTTAGGTTCAGTGTTTTCAATTAGTAATAGGAAAGTCCAAGAAGGAAAAACAGCTCATTACTCTTTGCTGTGAAGTTAGAGAGCCCCCTACAGGTGTGGTTCAGAACTGAAGAATGTCTTTTAAATGATTCCTGGATTATGTCTGACAGTTAAAAACATTACCGACCTATCCTAGTTAAGTTCACAGAAATGGCATTTTTTAATTTATATAGCTGCATAATTTCACATTTTTAAATTAGTCAAAACTGTTGTGCACTGTCACACTTCTTTTCAACTTCTTTCCAGATGTACAAATAATATTCATTTGTTTTTTGCCATTTTATGGATATGTTGGATTGAAAATCTGTGAGCATATATATCACTTAATTATTCTCATTGAACGTTCTTTAAAGGTTGTCTGAGCGAGCAACAGTAACCAATGGGGCAGAGCTTAGGAAAGGGTCAATTTTAAGTTAAAAGACTGCTGAGAGCTCATTAAAATACTGTAAACTGCACTGTTCACATGGTTTATTTGCTTTATTTTTGTTTTTCTGTTAACTGTTGCCATCTTACCATCTCTCCTCCGTAGGGCAATATCGGGTTCCCCGGTCCTCAAGGACCCTCCGGCTTGCCTGTAAGTCACAACACATCAGCTCATGATCACCTCAAAAACACATACAGATGTTTAATTAGCCCAGAACATCACCCCATTTTCCCTCATACCCTGTAATGAATGCAGCATGAGAGAAATAAAACTGTACTGTTATAGTGCTTGTTCAATTACCTCTCTGTAGCGACATGAGGCCATTGCGTTTGCCGGGCTGACAGGTTGTTTTCCACAGCGTTGAACGGCATGAATTGAGATTGAAGCAGAATGGATTTTATTTTAATGCGGTGCAGGTTTATGCTTTGTGAGCTTTATCTGACTCTTTAATTTGCTTCAATCAAATCAGTTTGAAACAACAAAATCAGCTGTGTTGATTTTTTTCTCACTTTTCTGTTTTTTTTCTGTTAGCACAGAAAAACAAAAATTAAAGATTTACAGTAGGCTGATGTTGGACATTTTCTGTGGAATTGATCTGCTAATAGAATGATGTATAACTGTTGTGGAGACACAGTCAGAAAGATTTAATAATAGGCGGTTATTGCCGAAAGACCTAATCAAGAGGACCATTTTCTTCTTTTCTCATTTGATTAGTATTTAAAAATGTAGTGAGTAATTTTTTCAGTGTTAAAATACTAGACATCACATCATGAATAAGGAAAATACTACTTGAAATCGAACCTGACTATAACACATTTACAAAAATCTGTTTTTAACTGTTTACAGTATACCTTTAATCGGATTCATCAATTGAAGTATAATTCCAACTATGTGACCCATTACATTAATAATGATTATTTTAATTGCTTTAACATTGTAAAGTATGTAAATACTTTAAAATATGGTAATAAATGCATGTTTTATACATGTTTTATACAGCATGTAACTCTGTCTCTTAATAAGCCAAGGGGTCTTTGGCTTGAAAAGGCTTGAAGACCTCTGCATTACTTCATTATAATTTATATGCTTTTATTTTTTTCAAGGGAAATACTTTCTGACATTGCAATCCACTTGCCTTTGACCTTGCCCATTGAAATGTCCTCACAAAATTTACAAGCCCTTTAGAGCTGCACATTTTTCTCCCCCATAGCCAATTTAGCCAAAATGTTATATATATACATTTGATGTATAATAAATAGTTGAAAGATTCACCTCAGGTGCATCATTCTTATTCTCATTATGCGTCTGATAGCAGATCTTGTCCCACAACAATACAGAACACATAATAAAGGCAATAACCCTGCATCATTTGTCTGCTTTTCTGGAATACAAATGGGAGCTAATTCCTCCCCTTATTTTCAATCATCACTTAATGCAAAGCAATGTAATAATATTAGATTCAGAAAAATATGATCTGAACTGCAAGGCAGAAGTTATATAGAGGCAGTAGACTGGCTTTCATACTGTCTTGGATGGATTTATTACAGTATCAGCTTTACTTTGGCATGTATACAGCAAAAATGCTAATACACACACGGTTTTGTCTTTTTATCATTTTTGTTTAAAAATTTTTTACCTATAGGGCCAGCAAGGTCAGAGAGGCACTGACGGGCTTCCAGGACAAAAAGGTGAACAGGTCAGTCAAATGTTATTTCTTATTTATATACAGTATAAGTAACTGAAGTATATACACTTAAAATATGTCCATACTGATCATTGACAAGCTGCACTGTTTGCTGTTTATAAAGTTTGCTGTTTTATAAGTAAAAGTAAAAGTTTTGGTTTCCGCAAGGGTCCACCGGGAAACCCTGGCTACCCTGGGACTATGGGACCACCTGGACTGCCTGTAAGTGCCATTTGTGTTTTGCAATAAATACACTTAAATGTTCGTAACCAGAAGGTGAAAATGTACACAGTGGCCTGAAGTATTTGCACATCTAAGCCACACGTGTTATACACAAAAGATTTAAAGATCCAGTGGAATGTTGCTCATAAGATTAGAGCGTTCAGATCTTTGGCTGTTTTTTAGGGACTGAAAGGAGAGCGAGGTAGTCCAGGCACTGCAGGACAGAAAGGAGAATCGGTGAGAAGCCTCTGTTTAAATCCACAAATCCAAACATAGACTCTTCAGATAACTTATAAATGTTTAAAACTTTCTACTGTTATGGTTTTCTCTAGGGCCCGCCAGGATCTTCGGGTTATCCAGGACCTGTTGGACCTGCAGTAAGTAAACATTCTCTTTTAATACAGCTATTATTTCTGCTTCACATATATCGACTCTTTGCCTAAAATTGAGATATACGCACAACAACACATCAGTTCTGGTTTGTCTTCTTTATTCTTGGCTGTCCCAAGACAACCTCGTATGTCTGCCTTGTATAGCTGATAATCATGCGCTGTATGTATCTCGGTAGCACGATTTCCTTTTGCATTGCCTTTGTGAGTAATAACTCTCCGATCAGACAAACAAGCTTCAAACGTCTTGTAGAATAAGCCTGAAAAACTGTTCTGAGAATATTGATTTTTTTTCCCCTTGTTCATATTTCTTAAAGATTCAACATAGTTTTTAAAAATGTTAAACAACATACGTATGCTTGACTGGCAGGGTCCTAAAGGGGAAGCAGGAACACTGGGACCCGTGGGGCCAAAAGGAGATCAGGTATAAAAGCATGACGCTCATATTGCCTAACAAAACACTTCTTTTAAAAAGTTGTTTCCAAATCTATCATATCTCTTGATACCACATTCTCATGATACTTTATTCTTTGATATTACGATATGTAGAGCAAGCCGTTCTGCTTGCTTTCTCAAACGTACAAGCCTAAGATCTGAGAAATGTTCTAAACATATACCTGTGATTCCTGGAAGATAAATATTTATAACTTTGTGTATCCACTCAAGATAACTCCCAGGTGGATTGTTTTTTTGTGTTGCCGAATACAGTGCATATAATAACACAGTTTTCTCTTTTTCTGATACAGGGCTTTCAAGGATCCCCCGGATTTCCAGGACAACAGGTGAATGTTTAGTGATCATTGACCATTAGATATCACTAAAACAGAGGTATAAATCAAAGTAATGCAGGTGATAAGATATACAAATCACTGTTTACTCACTTGACTAATTAACCATATCAATCTTACAAAGGGATCAGAATACATTACTGAATTATATACACAACAGAAATAGTAGAAAGTGCCTGGATTTGAGCTATGACTTTGTGTGTGTGTGTGTGTGTGTGTGTGTGTGTGTGTGTGTGTGTGTGTGTGTGTGTGTGTGTGTGTGTGTGTGTGTGTGTGTGATAAATAGCAGTTTATTTGTTTTGTGGCCTTTCCCCTGCTTTATTATGTATTCAGTAATTAGTGGTCCAGAGGGGCCAATTACAGACTGAAGACTCATACACAAGCCAAACCAGTTTACCTTCATCTCATTTAGAGATCACACTAACGTGAGCCCGTGAAGCCTACAATAAGGGTCTGTGGGTCCACTAATTGTTATTTACTGGAACAAACCAGATCTCTCTTATCATTGCTGTCATGTCTCTAGGGGCCTCCAGGGTTTCCAGGAAAAGCAGGACCCTCGGGCCCTCCAGGACCACAGGCGGAGAAGGTAAGTGACAGTGCTGAACATAAAGTGATGAATGAAATTATTCCACATAAGTGACATTCATGCTGGAAATAAATTCTTATACTGTATGAACGGCGACACGTGATGGATGACTTTCCATTTACATTAATCGGCATTATCTCCTGCAGTCACTTTACAAATACTGTATGTTTTCTGACATAACACGCTTTGAACACAAATGGGATGTTGGCATGCTTCTGTGTCATGCAGTAATCTAATGCTTCTGCCCCCTTAGGGAAGTGCTGGAGTTCAGGGCCCACAGGGATCCTCAGGTCCCCCAGGATCACCCGGGTCTCCGGGCATGCCTGTGAGTATCAGTCAAAATATTCTGGATAGACACCTATTGGGAACCTTATGGAAAAGTGCTATCTTGTTTACTGACTTCATCTATTTAAGTTAAGGGAGTCATGGCTGTATTTCCTATAATAAAATGTTTACCCACCATCAAAACTTTACTAAATAATAAGTATAAGTAATGTGGTTTTTCTTTTTGCATCTGTATAAAGGGACCACCTGGAATGGAAGGACTTGATGGTAAAGATGGAAAACCAGGTTTAAGGGTCAGTAAGGATGACTTAACGTGAACATATAACGTGTTCATTATGAATTTCTCTTTTTGATTACTAATCATAGTAATACTGTGCTGTATTATATACTTTTTCTTATTATGTCAAATTTCCTCCTCTCTCTCTATCTTTTATATATACATACAGGGTGAACCAGGTCCAGCTGGCCCACCTGGGCTCAGAGGAATACCGGTATTAAATGCTTTCTTTCTTATTTTCACGTTTTCAAATTCAGGTTTTTCTAAGTGCTAAACAGCTGGGACAAATACAGAAACAAAAAACACAGTTTTTATCAATCTTTCTCATTCCAGGGTTTCAAGGGCATGAAAGGACACACTGGTCTCCCAGGAATGAAAGTAAAAACCTTTTTAATACCGTTTCACATGTTTTAGGTGTAGTGAATTGAGTAAATTAGATCTCTTGTTACGTTCTTAAAACTGATGTGCGTGTGTAATTTGTGAGGTTAAAATACTTTACTATCCTATCTTAACATGTGGAAACAACTTCAAGTATGCTATTTATAGGTCAAATTCTCTGAAAAATGTAAACACTGCTCTTCATTTAAAGCGACCAAGCAACATTGGCTCAACCAATAGCATACATTTGGGGCAATTTAAAAACAATTATTATGTTTGCTATGTCATCTGTCACTAGTAGCTCAAAATTTACACACAACAGCTTTAATTAGGCCATTATATTCTATGTCTTTGTCTTTTATGCTTTATCAGTCCTCAGTTTTTCTCTTCTCTGTAATTTTGTAGGGAGATAGAGGACCTCAGGGACCCGCTGGTGCAATAGGAAGGCCTGGTCTGGAGGTAAGCTGTCTACTTGTAGATATATTACAACTTAAATGTGATATAGATTTCTCTACAGTTGCTCTGTAGATTTCAGATAATGAAAGATGTGAAAAAGTTAGACCAGAACATGTTTTACAAGTTAGCAAATCCAACTGTTTACATTTCAGGGTGATCCTGGACCTCCTGGACCACAAGGACCACCTGGAGCTCCAGGACATCTGGTTAGAAATTAGAAACATTTGTTTTAATTTCTACCTTTTTAGTTTATACAAACTGTATAGGGACTGTAATAAACCATTAGAAAATCTGATGATTTAATGCTTTTACTTTATTTATAGGGTGCTGCAGGTTCTCCAGGGTCACCAGGACCAGTTGGGCCACCTGGAGTGGTGAGGAAAATTGTCTTCTAGAAAGATAATGTGGAAATTATGGTTTACCTTTAACAGTTTAATGTTAAATGCCCTACTCTACATCTTTGCCTACAACAGGGCATTAAGGGAGAAAAGGGTGAGGCCGGAGAGAGAGGACAGGCTGGACTTCCAGGCGCTCCAGGGCTTCCAGGTCATCCAGGACTGATGGTTAGTACAAATGATTTCAAAATGTATCACTTACGTAAATTACTTGTATACTATATCTGTACCGTGTATAAAACCCACAAATTATTTTTCTTTAGGGTGAACCAGGAAATGATGGGTCAGCCGGTAAGGATGTAAGTATCTCCTTTTAATTTAGGATGCTGCTGCATACAGTTTTTTCTAGACTAAACAAAACTTCAGTTTTGGCTTGATTATGTTATTGCAGCTTTACATAAAGCATCATATTTTAAAGTATGACCAAATTCTTAGTTTTCTCTTCTAATTATCTGTAATTTTCAGGGCTCCCCAGGCGTGCCAGGAGAACCTGGTCTACAGGGACAAAAGGTACGTTTTCATGTCTCCTTTAAAATATCTTTGCTCTACAAAACACTGACATCTTCCTACCTTCGATACATCTTATTCAATCGTAAGTGTTTTTCAGCTCCCTTTGCTTAGTACATCCTGTTAGTTTTGGCATTTGCATATGTTCACTGAAGTTGACAGTTGGCTCCATCTGCAATCACAGAAGTGTGGCGTCTCACCTCACTTTACCTCCACAGCCCGACTGAACACTTTTCTCCACTTGCAAAGTGACACCGTTATGCTCAGTAATAAAGCTGTACAGAGAGGCTCTATCTATCACTGTGACGGGACAGCATTGTCAGGTTTTTTGAAGTTTGGGGTTTGAAGATGAGAGCAGTGCTATTCTCTGGGCCTATTAATAGAGCCCTTAAATGTCGACACAGATACAGTAATCACCATCACTGTCAGGACAGCTTGAGAAAACTTTAACTTTTCAAGCTACTTGAAATTTTAAGTTAAAAAAGTTGTTTCGAAGAGTTGTTTAGAAAATGGAAAGAAAAGTACTATGCATAGTCAGCAGTTTGTTAAGTTTATTTTATTTATGAAGTTATTTATTTTAAAATTGGAAGCAAAGTACCCAGATGTGTATTTAGTTAATAAAAATTGAAAGCAAAGTATACACTCAGATGTTTGTTTGTTTATATTTGTCTTAAAACTGGAAGTGAAAAATATACCCAGAAGTTTATTTATTGATTTATATTAAAATTGGAAGCAAAGAATGTTACTCAGAATGTTATTTATTTATTTATTGTAATAATTCGTTCAATTATTTGTATATTTATTCATTTATTTTATTTATTCATTATATTATATTTTTAATATATTTATTTTAGATTTGGAAGCAAATTATGTACTCAAACGACAATTTGTTTATTTTATTACTTTATTTTGTTTAATTGAAAGGAATACTGCTGTACATACCCAGCAGTTTGTTTGTTTGGGAAAATGTTGAATAGGAACAAAAGTCACAGTGGTAACACTGACTGTATTCACTCTTGTCACCTTTATCATGAAGTAGATAAGAGTGGACCTTTCATATGAGAACTGTATGTTGCTGAGCAATAAAGCCTATTAAACAGTACTATAACAGGCATCACTGAGCAGTCTGTGATTATTGTCCTGCGTTCACCAGCATGATCATTCACAGCGCTCTGTTTCTCTCCTGTAGGGTGAGGCAGGAGCAGCGGGGCAGAGAGGACCTCCAGGAGAGCGTGGACGTCCCGGCCCACCAGGAGGAGGCTTTGGTTCCAAAGGACCGGAGGGCATCATCGGACCAGCCGGACCCCGTGGTGAGAGAGGAAGCCCAGGTTCACCAGGACAGTCTGGATCCCCTGGACCACCAGGAATGCCAGGAAATGATGTAAGGCTTTTACAGTAATCATACTGTTCTGCAGTAAACACATTGTTTATTACCTGACAGCAATACTTGGCAACCTGCAGTATTATGTAAAACATTTGCAAAAGCGATTTGAGAAACAATTATTGGGGTTTTGTTATAAGATTAAAGTAAATTACTTTTGCATTTAAATTTTTTTCTATTTTACAGGCTGTTGTAAACTATGATGATTTAAGGGCCTTCATCAGACAGCAGGTCATAAAGATCTTCGATGGTGAGTAATGCTTTTTGCCTGTTGGATGATAATGGTATAAATTGACAGTTTTGTAGAATTCAAGAGCTAGACACCAGCATAAATATTTTAATTCTGGCAATTGCCTAAAGCAGCCTAGTACTGCGTATAAGCAACAATCACTCCGATTTTCTTCATGAAATGTCAAACATGTAGTTTTTTGCTGTTAATAATTATGTGTAGCATGGAAAATAATTTGAGCTTTTTCAAACAAGTACATTTCTTTTTGCAGAGCGTATGGGCTACTACATGTCACGAATGCAGATGCCTGTGGAGATGGTTGCGTCCCCTGGACGACCTGGACCCCCAGGGAAAGATGGAAGTCCAGGAGTGTCAGGGCCCGCAGGGATACCAGGCCGTCCTGGACAGATTGGTCGTGAGGGAAGACAGGGACCCATGGGCCCACAGGGTATGAGGAAATGATGTGCTCATGTTTCCTGCAGGATACCTACTGTATGTGCCATGTGCTCACTCTTCCAAACAGATGGTTTAATGATTTGTGTGTGTCTCAAGGTGCCCCTGGTGTGAAGGGCGAGAAGGGAGATAAGGGTATTGGAGAGATGGGAGACAGTGGTCCTCCAGGAGCTCCAGGTTTGACTCCAAGTGGCTTTTTTCTCAAATTCATTTTCTCAAAGTTTTTGCTATGTTCTTTTGTACTAAATAGTGTAATGTTTTTGTTGTCACTCAGGTGTTCCTGGCCCTCCTGGTTATGGTAAAATGGGACCACCAGGTCCCTCTGGTCAGCAGGGCATCCCTGGGGTTTCTGGACCTGCAGGGCCCCCTGGACAAAAAGGGAAGGATGGCCGTTGTCACCCGTCAGACTGTATGAGCATGCCTGTGGAGTACAACCCTAAAGGCCCTTCATCTAAAGGTCCATTGTACTAGAAGAGCTTGTGAGAGGGTTTAAGAAAAGTAAAGTATGGAGGATGAAACCCAAAGTTTGACATTCTCACAATTACCTACCTGTACCTGCTAAGGCTTCTGGGAAGATCCACAAACCAAAGGAATTATGTGTTTTTCTTTACCATAAGCAAGCCACTGACGCCAGGCCAACTCGCTGGTTCATCATTAAATAAGACATTTATAAGTTACTGTCTGCTGTTGAACCAGTAAGGAAAGGCATGCGTTCTCAACCACTATAATTGGTTTAACAAAGTGCCAGAACCCAATCCCATAATGCCAGCCATGCATCATAAACTTGCTTATTTTTAAAGCAAATTAGATTTAGATTTACCTTTTTAAAAGATACCATTTCCATAAACTGCACAAACTGTGACAATGAATTTTGATGTCCAGATTTATTTAAGAATTAGTTGAATTATCAATCAGTTCATAGGTCCAACTAAAATCCTTAGTTTTCATGTTAGTCTTTAAGGGACGTAAAGGAATTTGTGTAAAATACAATATAAGGTCGATCAGCAGCAGCTTTTGTTGGTATGCTATTAATTATTTTGTTATGTGCCTTACTCTGTGGAAAAACATGTGCGTTAATAGATGTACAATTGAAGTCTATGGGAAAACCGTATAACACAGGCATTGAGGCAAGTGTTTTTTAACATACAAAATGAAAATTAGTTGATGTGGAAATTAACTTCAGGCCACAGATGCTGTTGATAGACATTAATTTATATTGAACCCTTTTAAGAATATCTTTGGGAAATTTTGGCAGCTGCTTCTTTTGCTTTTTGCTGCTTTGGAAAAGACAGTGTGGCAATAATATTCACAACTGATGCTATTGAATAATCCCTTCGTCCCTGTATTTGATGACCTAAACAATAATGTTAATTTTTCAATATGAACTTTCCCAAGTGCTTGTGTTGTACATATTCATATTTATACTTAATGGCTTTTTGTATTTTTTTAATTCACATCAGCATGGCAGCCCTTGGTATTATCACGTTGTCTAAAATATTTTGGAATATTGTGAAATTTTATAAGCTTACACAAATGGTTGTTTTGTAAAGTTGGTTTTGTATGCAATTTTGGGTGGAAAAGCAGTTTTGTGAACTATCACGGGATATTTTATATTTTTTATAAGAATATTTCAGTGACACCAATCTTTCTGTGAGCTCTGTGACAACATCTCCTCCACCACTCTGGACTCTTAAACTTGAATATACTTGTTTGATATACTGTACAACTTGCAGGTTAACCATCATGTGCTTTTACAACACTCTCAACTAAAAAATGCTTTGCTAGTTCAAAACAGATTTCGAGCCATCACTATTAATTTGTCACCTTCTCCGAAGCAAAATGGCATCTATGAGAATGCTGCTCACTGATTGGCTGTCATTCAGCTCTTTGCTGCGTCTGCCAATCTGACGCATTCACACTCAGCACTTTATCCTCTCTTTCCCTTCTGTACTCGCTCCGTGTGTATGTGTGTGTGTGAATATAGAAAGAATCTGCATCCACATTGGGAGGATATCTTTTTCAGAGCCATAAATGTTACTGTCTGGGTGAGCAGCAGAATTCAGATTTCTTGAATGTGTTCCGTTTTCAAGGACATAAAGTGAACGTTATGAGCATACAAATTTCATATCCGCTTATCAACCTTTTATTTATCCCAAGCTTTCCATCCCTTCTTATCATCATGCATCTCATCATAGCGCTGTTTGTGTCAGTAAAGTCATTTGTGTGCAAATTCTTTTTTAAAGAAACTTAAGAGAAGCAATAAAGTTTTGATAGCAGAATTATATGGACTCGCTCACTCACAGACTTGTCAATCCCAATACGATCTTATATAGTTTTAGGATATATAATTCATAACCATAGTGACACAGATTTGTGGTAATGCAAGGACGACTCAACGGGCATGAAATGCTTGGTATAGTTACAGTGGCCCCAAGGGTTTTAAGAACCTAGTTAAATTTTTAAAACCTCATAAATGGCAAATATAGATGCCATTTTGAGGCACAAATAATATCGCTTGTCTCATACAAAATAAAAATGATGTCACCGTAGTGATCAGAATACATCATGTCTTTCTGTAGGATTTGTCCTTCTGAATAACTTCTGAAAGTTGTTAGACTTGAGTTAAAATTTTAATGCTACTTAAATGTTACTTAAAATCAATGCCAGATTTTTGGCAGGGCAGAATTCTGTTTGACACTCTTTTCATTTTATCAATAACAACAATTTTTTATTATATTCTTGGTCCTCTCATATGTTTACAATGCAGAACATTTTTACAGTTTTACAAAACGTTCCTTTTTATTGATGTAAGTAAATCTGAACAACCTGGCAAAAAAACTTTAGAGTTTACAGACGAACCAAATAAAGAACAATAAATAGTATTTAATGAAGATAATCAGTTCTCTATTGTCATGAACATAACACACATCAGCTTTAATAAAGTGGCATACAGGTGTGTAATTTACCAAAAAGTCAGAGTTAAACCTGTTTGGAGTTAAATCCTGAATGCTTAAATTTATTAACTCTGTTTCATATTCTAAACCCACCCTGTTTCTTACAAAATTAATACACATTTACAAAGATTTACAGCATGGAATTAAGAATAAAGTCAAAATACCGCCATCTCTCCAAGAATAAAAGATCAAAGGCATTTGTTTATGGCAGAGACAGATACAGTACAAACAGGGACATAATGTACACGTGAGGTAACTTGAGTCTGATTTCACAATGTAAAATTATTAATAAAAGCTGTAAATCATTTTATTGGTGTAATGAAGGGACTTTCTTGGCTCTTGGATCAGATGGTAAAAAACATAAAAAGCACCTTTGTCACATTTCTTCTAGTCCAGGGCACATGATGATGATGTCATTTGTGATATCACTGACGGTGTTCTCACATCTACAGTGTGTGGTGGGGACAGAGCAGCAGCAACCAACATTGCCAACGAAATTGCCAACTTGCCTCCAGCAGATCAAATCCTACACATACAATCCTAAATACAAAGAAAACTCCAATGCCAAGCAACAACTGTTCCCTCCCCCCTCACAATGGTGTCCAATGAAGAGAAGTCCTATTTCCCTCTTTCCTTCCACTATGCCTCCCCCATTTTTTTCTTCACGTTTCTCTCCTTCCAAGATGTTCTCATGCCCCAGTAAAAGGCTTGATTTAAGTGGACGGGCCCTTCACTGTTCCTGCCTCTTGTAGTCTTGGAGAAGTATAAGCGGAGGCCGCCAAACATGCAGCTGCTTCACAGAATCCAGGGAGACCAGAAGGACCGGCCTTTCCAGGACGGCCTGCTTCACCCGCCGCACCCTGTGGTCCTCTCTCACCTGGCCTGCCATCTCGTGCTACACCGTCAAGACCTGGAGGACCTGTGAGACATAATGGTAATGAATTAAATTATACTCCAGTCTAGCAAACAGTGCAAAAAAGAAAGATGGACTCTACATGAAGATGAACAGTAGGAAATATAGTGTTGCTTTTTGGACTTTTAATTGTGTATTTCAAACTTACCCGGCAATCCAGGTGGTCCCGGTGGGCCAGGGTGTGGTCGTCCAGGATCTCCTCTCTCCCCCTTAGCACCTCTCTTTCCTATAAGAGACATCATAGCAGGAAAGATGGAGAAGTTTAGTTGTAGTCTGTTAGCATTTTCATAAAAGTGACATCTACGTTTGAAAGACAAGCAGAAATGGTCTACCTTTAAGTCCAGTGTTGCCGATCTGTCCTGCGGCCCCGATCATGCCAGGGATACCACGGGCACCTTGTAGTCCATGAGGACCCTGAGGTCCCGGGGCTCCTGGTGGTCCTGGAGGACCTGGAGGTCCCATCACACCAGCTCCACCCAGCACTGCTCTCTTAGCACTTACTGCGACTGCAGCTAACCTCTCTATCAGGGAATGAGAATGAAATTAAAATGGTGAGTCCTGCAAAATCTGCAATGTAAGCATCTTATCAGGTGGGTTAATATTATTAAGATAAACGGTCCACAGCATCAGCAATCATTTGCTGACCGGTTCTCAAGATGTCACAGCGGCTGAATGTTCACATCTAATCTGCCTCCCAATGGAGAATGAGATAAGTCTCTGCGTGTGTATAAACGATTGTGCTTTTGCAATAGCAGACTAAGGGATTACACAGTGAAATAGTAGAAGCCGAGAGAGGTTATCACGGGTCAGTTCAGGTCAGTTCTTTAGCAAAACAGAAGACCAGAGAGTGGATACAAGCAAAGCCTGAGAAAACAGAACTGTGCCAGGTGCTGACTACACAGTTTGAGGAGCGATTTCACATTTCACATTAATACTTTTCTGTGGATCTATAGATTACGGCTGCCCTCTTTCTGACACACTGATTGCAGCCGGTTTGGATCGTAGCTGCTGTATAATATACTGTTTTTATGCGCAGAACAATGATTGTTACTCACCTTGAAGCATCTTCAGGACCACGTCGATAATGTGCTGATCTGAAGCGTCTCGACCCTGGAAAATGAAATCAAAGGAACAGAGAGGCATAGCGATGAGGAAAGTGAAACGCATAATTAAAGAAGTAAGAGAAAAAGTGTCAGAGTCTATCTGCCTCATCTGTAAGAGTTCTCATTATATTCTGCAGGTGTTGGATATTGTGCTGAGCGCTGCATGCCACTGCAACCTGTCGGGCTGCTGCAACACTTTCTTCTTTTTTGTTTGCAGGAATAAAATACTACTCCCTTGTCACCAGTATTATTCTATTTTGATGCAGGATAAAATGTTCTGCTCAGGGACTGGTGTTTGGTGGGTACAGTTGCTCTAAAAGTTGTTTGGACACTTGTGCCACACCTGTACGAATTTCAGTGGATTAGATGGCAAAATACCAAAGTAAGTGCCATTTATTTTACAGAAACACAGCAGAAGCACGAAATATCTATCTATCCATTCATCTGTCTATTCATCCATCCCTCTATCTATCCGCCCATAGATCCATTTATTCATTTATCCATCCATTTATCAGCCTATTAATCCGCCTATCTCTATCCATCTGTCTGTCTTTCTGTCTATCCATTCATTCCTCTTTCTATTAGTCTATCTAACCATCTATCAGTCTGTCCATTTATCCATCAGTTTTTCCACCCATCCCTATCCATTTATTCATCTGTCTATCCACCAATTTGTCTATACATACATCTGACTGTCTGTCAATGCAGATGACCGCCACTGTTTGAAATGAGAAAACCTTCTTGCCACCTTTTTATGATTTGATATTTTATCATCTAATCTACTGAAATGTATGCAATTATAGTGTGCCTTCATTAGTACTAAAGATAGAGAACACTTAAAGTGACAGAGTCGGAAACTCACAGATGATCCTTGTATTCCTGGCATCCCTGGAACGCCTCTCTCTCCTGCAAGGCCACGTGGACCAGGTAGACCTGCGGGACCCTGGTCTCCTGGTTTTCCAGGATCTCCAGTGGGGCCGTTGTATCCTAGATCACCGGTTACACCTTGCTGTGATAGTGGATGCAGTATTTTGACTATTAAATCAAATGTCTTAAAGGCTGTCAATTTAATTCATTGTAATAAAGAAGAAATGTGGAATTTCTGTGCTACTAGCACAACCAAATGGAACAGCCAAAAAAAAGAAAATGTGTTAAGTGTGACAATGTTAGACTTTCCCTGTTATTTGCTAAGTGTTGACATGGGTTTCTAGGGTGTTGCCAGGTGGTTGCTAAGGTGTTAAGAGTGAGTTCTAGTGTGTTATTCAAAGACTATATATGATGTTTTGTATGGCTTAGATGAGCCCTAGTAATCTAAGTCTATGTGCTGTATTATAGCTCAGCATATTAAACTAGAATAGAAAGTATCTTACCAATGACATAACACACTTCATCCGTTACGTACCATTTATCTCATCCTGCACCGTTACAAACCAAACCACAGACTCTACAACAAAACTGTGTGTTTCACTTTGAATTGTGTGTATTCTCCACACTGTCCTTACCTGACCTTTAGGACCAGGTTCACCAGATTGTCCCTGTTGGATGGAGAGAGACCATTTTAAGCACTTATTTGAAACCTCTGAAATCTATTAAAAGTCTCCAGACTGCAGCCTTTATTTACGGTACCTTCTCTCCCTTTTCTCCAGCCAGACCCTCTACACCAGGATCACCCTATCAAAGACACAGGCAAAATCCATCAGTGTCACCTGAGGCAGTTATTTTTTTATGATGTGCACTGTGATATACTGTTTCCATTTCACTCCATAAATATGTGTATGTCATTTCTCTTAGGGTCTACTTACGATGTCTCCCTTCTCCCCCACTTTGCCTTGGAATCCCTATAAGGAAATGCAATTGTACATCAGATAGTCTCAGTGTCAGCCTTAATGGGTGAGGCGCAAGGAATTTATTATAGGTAATATCTTACTTTACCTTATACTCTCAAAGCACACTAAATCAACTGGCTTTTACCTCCAATATTCAATGTATTAAACAGCAAGGATATTGTAGATTAAAGGACAACAAACATTAAAGTGTCCATAAGAGGATATTTCATATTAGATTGAGGGATATTATTTTGGAACATGGACATGAATTACAGAGTTGGGGGATGTCCTCTACTGCAAAGACTTCGCAGTGAGTTGAATCATGGGTGAAGAGTGCAACCATGTGGTCGTACCACAGCACTGCACCAGTATAAACATGGATGTTAGTTCAGTGATTGTCTAGTATCTTTCTTATGCATGTGTTTATTTGGTCACAACACAAACCTTGTCACCCTTAGTTCCAGTTAGACCCTGAGCCCCTGGGACGCCCATGGGCCCTCTCTCTCCTTTACTTCCCTGCCAAAGGAAACATATAAGGTGAGTGAAAGGTTGAAACTTTAAGACAACATAAGATTTTAGCCTGTTAACTGTCACTTAATATTTCATAGTTGAATTTTAATCTAATCGTGACAAACTACTGTATATATTGATGAAAAGGTCTAAGACTCAAGATTAAATATTTAACAAATTTTTCATAACAATAAACATAAACTAAAAAACAATAATTAAAAATAATTAAATAATATATTTAAAATTGTAGTTTAAATGAGGATGTGTATGTTTAATATATGCAGTAACAGTTATCAGGTTAATTATAATTACACGTGTAACCTGTAAATAGTGAATCTTACTGTAAATGTTAAAGCATCTCTTAGTTTAAAATGTTAAAATCATTTTTAATGTGATCTCATTCTGTACTTTTTAAGTCCAAACTATATAAAATGCTTTAAAAAAGCTGTTTCCGAAGCAGTAATCATGTTTTTGAAAAAATATGGAAAAAAACATACAGGCAAACCAATAATCCCAGTAGGCCCAACTGGTCCTCGTTCACCTCTATCACCCTATGGGAGGAGAGGAGAAGATGAGAAATTGCATGTTCTTTCATCATCAAATTACTTGTCAATATGGCTGGATGTCTCACTTTTGGCCCTGGGACTCCCTGCATGCCAGCTTCACCCGGAGGACCAGGCTCTCCCTGAGAGAGAGAGAGAGAGAGAGTGAGAGAGTGAGAGAGTGAGAGAGAGTGAGAGAGTGAGAGAGTGAGTTAAAAGCAGAACATGTAAAATGCTGAAAAGCAAAAATCCTCAACTATGATTTTGTGAATGATATGACATACCTGAGGTCCAGGAGGTCCTTGCATTCCCATCAGGCCTCTGGGTCCTGGCTCACCCTAAGCACAAAATGTAAATGCTTGAAAAAGCATGATAGACTTAGATCTTAGATATCCACAAAAAAACGTGTTCATGAACCCACCTTAACTCCAATTTCACCCTTGGCTCCAGAGGTACCAGGCAAACCCTAGAAAAATGTGAAAAATAGCATGATGAATAAATGTAGTGACCCCTGTAGACCTCAGTGAGGGGCTTCATGTCTTTCCTGGGTCTATGGTAATATCAGAACAAGGCTGCAATAACTCATCCTGTGAGAGTGGGCTTCTGTATCATGCTAGCGCCGGTACACTGTGAAGTTTTGTATCATAACCAGCATGCTCCATTACCCCAGTCACCAGTCAGATTTGATGATGATGAATTGTTAGCAAGAACAATTTCAAGGTGGTTTAAGCTCTAAAAGTGCTTGGGAAGGAGCGTCATACTAAAAATATAGCCTGAAATACACTAAACTTTTTAACAAATGAAATTGAATGTTTTGGGTGTATAGAACACAAGGTACATTGTGTATTCCTTACAGATCTAACACTGTCATTGACACATATTGGATATGGACAGGAAAATGAAATATGACATTTATGGAAAAATAGTTGCACTTACTGGATCTCCCTGGTTACCAGGAGCTCCAGGCCTGCCGTTCTGTCCTGCAGCCCCCTACATAAAACATGAGAGGATGGTATTATGAATCCATTATATTATTATGGAGCTGTCTCGAATAGTTAACTGTGATTGGTCAATCACAGCATATCCGAAGTTGCCGTATAACAAGCAGGATAATGTACAGTAAACCAGTCATTAGCAAAAAATAAACCCCTTAGGGTGATGCAAGATGTTGACCAGCTGACTGTACATTATCTCTTACAAAAATCTCTTAAAATGATTGTTGCTGTGCAAATTAATTTAAGAGCTTTTAGTTTAATGGACTGAAAAATCCATCCATACCTTTATTCCTGGGATGCCAGGTGTGCCATCTTTTCCATCAATTCCTGGAAGACCCTGACATTTAACATTAATTAAAAGATTAAAAATTTATGTCCCAAGCATCCTTAAACATCATTTAATAATATTTTAATTGATGTTATTAAGATAATAAAGAGAAAGTGTTTGACTAACATTCTCTCCCTTCTTTCCAACGCCTCCCTGAGGTCCACGTATACCACGTTCTCCCTGTGAGGAAACAAGTTATACTTTAATAGATGGATGGCTAGATAAATAAATTGATAAACAGATGAATGGCTGGATAAGAAAGATAAGAAAGATGCTGACACTTACAATGTCACCTTTTTGTCCAGAATCCCCAGGTGGTCCTTGTGGTCCTTCCTCACCCTGAATTGCAGAGTAAGCGTCATTATTTAGCCGTCTTTTGTCACTTATGAGAATGAAATAGACACAAGCAAAAACACAAAGACTTACAGGGCGTCCAGGGATGCCAACTGGTCCAGCAATGCCTTTATAACCACGTGGTCCCTGTGACAGAGCAAGTCAATTACTTTACTTGTTGAATTACGTTACATGCTGAAATTTTAGCTTTAAAATTCATGTATACAGATCAACTCTTTCATACTGTACAGTTCTGAGGAAAAGCTACAATTTACATGACTTACCATCTCGCCTTTGGGTCCCACCATCCCCGGATACCCTCTTAAACCTTGGGGACCCTAAAAGGAGTGTGTTAATGACAGATATTCATTTAAAAAAGTGATATTAGAAACTTCATAGCATTTATACATAAAATAACTTGCCATGATACAACAGCACCAAATACAAAAACATTTAAATGGCTGTTAGCTAGAAGTGAAAAGCAAACCAGAACAGAAATAAATACATTACTGGAGGGCCTGGTATTCCTTGTTCACCGGAGATTCCAACAGTCCCTTTAGAACCCTATGAATTAAAAAATACATGAATGAGACAAATACTTACATTTAAAAGAAAAAAATTGATCTGTGGAATAACCCAGCTGGTATAGCACAGTAGCAAAGATCACAGATTCAATTCCAGTACAACACACATACTGATAAAATGTTTTGTAAAGATGTCATGTGATGTATTTTGCATCATAAATTCAGTTATGAAGTCTTTTAAACATGGTTGTCCTGAATTCATTAGCAGATCTTGTAGTCCACATGCAGTGCTTCCCAAAGACTTAAAGCTTGAGCAGTCATGCTCTCCATCCCTGTAGTCCATTCTAATGTCCTTGTGGGTCTAATTATGTCTGATGAATTCACAGCGCAGTATCTGTCCGGTACCTTGCGGCATTTCCTTTCATTTGGGTCAATGTGTGCCGTATGAGCCTCATACTCAGATTAGTGGCACTTATATGCCTTAAGGGTCTTCATTACCACATAATCCTGCTCTACTCGTGGACTATGCGTGTGTGTTTGAGAGAGATACTGATACATTTCAAAGCATGTTTATTTAACTGCCAATTTAGTTTGTCCTTGTTGTCCGTTGCTTTGAATGCCATATATTGCGAGTTACAGATGTAAGATGCAAAATAACTTTTGAAAGACCAACTTTTATTATATTATCTTTAACCTGTTAACTTTCTATGTTTCACAGGTGAAATGCTTTGTTTATTTTTCTATTCACTTTAATATTTCATAGTTGATAAATTATATGTTGATGGAAAGGTCTAAGACTCAAGAATAAATATTGGACAAATTTCCATAATAATAAACATTAAACTAAATATAAATGTAATTACATTTTTATTGTTAATGTTATATTTAAAAATACCTACAAAAAAATGTTTAAACTTATAACTTAAAAAAAGGCCTGTCACCAATCCAGCAAAAAAGGTTCATTTTATTTAAACCTTTTAAATAAATGTTTATTTTGGTTAAGATTATTAATTTAATAATTAGAAAGAAAATGCATACCACTTTTCCAATGCTTCCTGAATCTCCCAAAACCCCAGAACGACCCTTATGTCCCTGTGAAAAAAAAAAATTCATAGCCAGACATTAAATTTATTTCTACTAGCAAGTGCAGGTGTATCAACCTACAAAAGCCATATTTTTAGTCTCTATTAAGTAGTGATTTGCAAAAGTATTTTCCTTAAATAATTGTTTTTTAATATAGGTTATAAAACTTTCTGTTATAACAGAAATAAATGATTACTAACCTTCACCCCCTGTAGTCCCTGAGGACCCTTCGGCCCAGGTGGACAGTTGGTTGGACACTTAAACACAGAGCAGTTGTACCAGATAAGAACAATATAACAAAACTCAAAGCTTTGAAAACTCTTGGACACTTTTAACAGGACACGTTCAAGCCATCATAACTGAGAGAAAAAGAAAGTGCAGCAAAGCTTTAGATTTTTCCTCGACCTCAGACCAGAAGCGTCTAATTACAGTAAATGGAAGATAAGGATTGATCCAGGCAGTAAAGGGCTCCAGCTGGGCATTAGGTTGGAGGAGACCCAGTCGACCAGCTGCCACGTGAGCAGACTTCTGACAGGCTGGCAGCAGATCACAGCCCTGGGACCCACACTGGCTCTTGATCCAGAGAGGTGTTAATGGGCAAAAGCCTTTGATGGCACCCATTTAATGAAGCACATTAAGAAAATCTATGAACACCAAGATCAATAAGGGGTGGGCAAGATTTAACCGGGCAAACGGAGAGGGACACTAAATACAGATAAGGTCAGATTCTGAAAGGACAAAACTTAAAATGAAAGCCAAAAAGGGAAAGTGCATTAATGTTAATAGTAGTCATTTTGTGGTAAATTAGAGTGATTTGGAAGAAGGGTAATGTAGCAGTCAAGGAAATCGAGGTGAAACTGGTAAATGTGATGGAGTATACAGTATATTGTGATGAATTATATGTATTGATTACATGTAAAGTTACAACATGAGTTCAATTTTAGGCAGCATCTTACCTGGAAGTCAGCACTGCCTTCCTCCAAGCCCAGAAACTTTCCTGGTGGACCCTGAAAAAGAGATAAATAAATTGAAAAAGATGATTTTAATGCAGATGATGAAGAGAAATATACTTGGAGAGTTTATTTTCTTACGAACTAAAACAAGTTCCCAAATGGGTGCCTTTAAGAAATGAATTGGAATTTAATAAAGCAGAAAATGAAATAAAACACATGCCAAGAAGCACCGTACTTATAAGATGTAATTTTTAACAAGTCTGGCACTGATTTATAAGCCATACAACTTCATTTTACAGAATTTAATTTTGAGCTTCTCTGTTAGGAGGACAATGACTGAAATATGATTGTAACTTACAGGCTTGCCTGGAGCGCCGGGTAATCCTGGGGGTCCGGCACTTCCCATAACGCCCTACATGATGAGTGATTGAAGAGAATGTAGACATCAGGTCAGTTGTCCATTTAATTACATAGAATTACTAGGTGAAATTGTTTGATGGTGTTTTGTTTTGTTTTATCACTGAAATCATTTAAGGTACAACAAAAAGGCTTTAGTCTTTAGGCTAGTTATGAGAGTCTGAACCATAAAAGAACAAAGGCAATGAAAGTTTATTTCTTCCATTTGTGTAGCACTGCAAGTAGCACGTATGTTATTATAAAGATGTATGAGAGTGAGACCCACTTTTGGTCCAGTGGGCCCAATTTGTCCAGGAAGTCCAATGGGGCCTGCTGCTCCCTGTAATGAGATAATAAACAGTGAAATTAAATGCTCCTTTATTCATTTCAGTGTGCTGCTGAACCTATGAATAGAAGGGACCTCTTGGGATTGCAAAAACATTTAGTATATGCAAATTTATTTTCCTAATAAACAAGCAAGATTTTGACTGTCACAGATAATTCTCAGTGAAACTGCATGCGATATGTTGAGAACAATGTGACAAATCTGTTTAAAGATCAAGTGAAAGGGCAACATTCACAATTGACCATAGTTATTTTTTATATATTTGCCCTGATAATCTTAAACAAAACTTTATTTTTTGATAACGTCACAAATTCTCTCGCCCAAACCATCATTGTACCATGTGTAACACCCACTTTTTACAGTCCAATCAATTCCTATTTGATAACATTTCCTTTTTGTTGAATATCCTGTTACATACATCAGATTGACCTTGGTTACTTACAGAAAGTCCAGGCAGTCCAAGTCCCTGAAGATAGAATGAAAATAAGATTAACAACAGAGCTTGAGTGTTGCATTAGCACACTATGGTATATGCCACATAGCATCATATGAAACATGAAACATATTGAAAATGTGAAGTTATGGTTATGAAAGGCAAGTCATAGACAGATGGTGTCTTGCTCTACAGCTCCACCTAGTGACAAGTTAAAATAACTACAAGCGCTGGGCATTCTTTCTTGTTTGATTAATACTTATAATGTTATAATACTTACAGGAGGTCCTGCTGGTCCACTGCGTCCTTGTTTACCCTGTGAAAATCGATCGAAATTTATCAAGAAATAGTTTAGAGTCCCGTTTATTATTCACATAAAGAATAATAATGACTGAGAAGATTTAGTGTCATGGCCAGTGATTTGTGTTTATAGGGGAAAAATACAGTTTTTGTATACTGTGTGCACTCTATATGTCTCTATAGAAAAAAACACATTTTTATCATATATATTCCTTCACCTTTGGTCCAGGATTACCACGTGGGCCCCTCTCACCTTTAGCCCCAATCAAACCCTGGATAGATAACAGGAAAGAGTTTAAAATAATAGAAGTAAATGATCATGAAATTATTAACTTGGTCTTATTAACATACTGTATCTAATATTGTAGATGCATATAGGAGATTCATAAGCAGCATATTTTCAGTGTTTACAGCTTCATGAATATTTTCTGTGACTATTTTAACATATACAGTCAAGTGCGGTTTCCTCAGACTATTCAATGCCGCTGTGTAATGTTGACATTTCCAGTTCAAAAGAAAAATCAGGGATTGACATTCCAGAGTAGATTAACTAGTAAATCCAATAAAGCATGTTTGCTTCCTAGCATGTGACTGAGAAAGTCTAGCCTATAAGAACCTGCATCCTATTTCTCACTCTTCCAGAGTGCAGGTGTTATAAAATTTAATGCTACTGTCTTTTACAGTCTGTTGTCTACAGGGAACATGACGTGATGCTGGTACATTGAAATTTATGTTTGCATTTCAATACGATCACAGTCACACTGCAATTTTTAATCTCATATGATTTATTGCTGATCTATTACATTATGACAGCAGAAATCATGAGTTTTAGATGTCACTCACATCGATACCATCCTCCCCTGGAGCTCCATCAGGACCAGGCTCACCCGCTTCTCCCTTTTGACCCTGTTAAGTGGTTCAAAAATGGTTATTTAAAAACTGTTAATTAAAATGCCTCTAATATATATATATTTAATGCACATTGTTTATTATCTGTGTTCACTACTTACAAGTGGGCCATGGGGTCCAGGAGGGCCTTTCTCACCCTGTAGATGGTAAAACACAAGAAGTCTGAGACTGACATGAAGTAACGAGACAAATCACTGATCCTTTTTTGCAAGAATAAAACACTACACTTATTTTTAATTTGTTTTATACACAATTGTTAATACATAATTTATAGCAAAACTGATACTAAAATCCAGTGTTATTAATATCCATTCTTAATATAAAAATATTATGCTATATTAATCTGAACTTAAATTATCCTAAGCTTTTGTTAATAAAAGTATATAAAAGTGTGCAAAAATAGTTGACATCAAATTTTTTAGCCATGTTAGTGTGCCATGTTTTATATATCATATTAAATAAAAAAGTAAGTTACTATATTGATGCTTATGTATGTTAAATGTATGTATGTTGACTCCACCCACAAACAAGCTCCTCTTCATAAGATAAGATCTCACACAAAAATGTGATATATAAAATACATGTAAAACACAATATATATTGTGTTTTACATATAACCCATGAAGGATGTTCAGTGTATTTTCTCTATTCTTGTGAGTCTTGTATATTCTGCTGATAGTCTTCATATTAATTCGTGCTCAGACTAAATGACAACTTCAACTGTATCAAATAACCAACAATATCAACTAAGCATCTCTCTTAACATGGGAAAGAGGCTTCTTCTAACAGAACCCTTTTGTGTGATTATTTGTTTTTCATGCGCCCTCTGCTGGCAAGATTCTGGTACTGCAGATGAGAGTGGGGCCCATGAATCTAGGTGCACAATGAGCGTCTTTATACCACCTCAACCTGTGGTACAGTCAGACAGCTCAAATACTCACATCAATGCCGTCGGCTCCAGGAGTTCCTGCGGGGCCGGGGGAACCAGCGGGGCCCTGGGGTCCGGGTGGACCTGTCTAAAATGAAATACACAAACACAGGTTTTGTTTCTTCAATTATAAAATTGTGTTTATTGCTGCTTTACATTTCAACATCTCAGTGAATAAGTGAAATAGCAAAAACTTATTTTTATTATTATTATTATATTAATTGTTCATTATGAATGTTGTACAGTACAGGGCATGTAATAAAAAAATAGACTGAAGGCTGAATGTGGAGAATCACTGTATTCCTGGGTGGAAAAATATTTACTCAGACCCTCCCCTTTCAACATAAAAATAAGCCTAATTTTTATTTCATCAGTTTAGGGGGTTGACTCTAAGTAGGCCCAATGACAACACCTAATAGTTAATGTCCTTTGCATTGTATCCCAATGAAATGAGCTGCATGCAGAAGTTGGGTTCAATGTTGTCTTTTCAAACATAACAAGTATGTGTTATTCTGCAGAGAGAGGTTTCAGGTTCTGTGTTGTATTTGAATAGGAATCTCAGCAGTGTATTTTCAATGGGCTCTTTGTTGTCTCTGTGTTTCTCATCTCTCCCTATATTTACTTTTTACTTTATATGCTATTAAGCAAGTCTCCATTTATTTCTTTTACTTGCTTACTTACTATTTGGGGTTATAAAATAGAACTATTGCATTGGCTAACTTCCAGGCCTCTTCACATCTTTACAAAGCGCTTTTGGAAGAAAGATTTTAGACGAGAACTGAAACACCAAACAAACATTATCTGAAATATGAGAACTCAAATATCAAACATCCTCCAACAAACAAGTAAACTAGTTGCATGAACAGTATTTATAAAATAAATAAAGTTCAACAGACTATTTATATTACAATCTTTACTGACAATTCGGTTCAGTTTATTATAAATCACCCGAGCAACAAAAGTTCACAGTATCCACCAACCAACAAGTGAATCACCTCTCAAACGTCACAAAATCCTTCAAAATACAAGATCTCATCCCAGACAATACAGTCAAGAACATTATAAGAGCAAAGAGCAGATAACCAGAGCCAAACTTACCACTTGAGCCAGGGCCAAGCACAGTGCCTGCAACAGGACCAAGGTTTTGAGGATGATGAAGTATCTAGCCATCATGAAGAATCAGCTCTAAGTTTGTTTCTCCTCAAAATTCAAAATCCCTCACACCTTTGCCACCCTCTTCCTGGCTTCTCAGCCCAGGATGGCAGATCCAGGGAGACGAAAGGTGCGTGTATGCGAGTATGTGTGCTGCCCAGGACAGGGAAGAAAAACACAGTTGAAGGGACCTGAGGGGTGGAATGAAAGAGGTGAAACCCAGCCCTACAACCAGCCCCTGAGAGCCAGCACTGAGGACCGGACAGACCTGAGAAACCATCACCAGCACAGGGGGCGGAGCCTTCTCCTGATTGTCCATTCATGTTTCGTCAACCAACAGAACCTCGAAAGCTAACTGGACGCAGCTGCCTTTGCGTGTTTCTCACGCCCCCCCATGCTGAATTCCTAAGCAGAATGTACAATAGGTACACAGACAGGCACATTTGGACACAGGGGTGTTTGTTGTTTGCTATTGTTGTGGCTATAAACAGTGTCCTTGACAGGCCACACTTGTAATGAATGAAAATAAATGCATTTTATAACAAATATTTATATGTATGTATTTATTTCATTAGCCGTCCGTGCAATGGCTATTAACTTAATGGTTGTTCGTGAATGTAGAAATTCATTTAGGAATTTACAAAGTTAAAACTGTTTATTTAAAGCATCAATAGCATCTTTGTCATACTCTTAGTCATCGTGCACTCGATGAAAAATAATTTCTTATCGCTGTTCGGATGTAAGCATTGCGCATCTTCCCCGCAGGAGGGCGCTATTTCGCCAAACTCTGTACCAAACACAAAGAGGTTGTAATTCGCGTTATTTATCAGCAACCATCACGACAGCAGTTGTTCATCTGACTGATGCAGAATTTTGTTGTACTACCTCTTAGATGTTGAATATGTTAAACAGCGACTGACTGCCGACCGCAAAAAAACACAACAGATGCATTGCGGTAACGGGGAGCGGAAACAGGAAAGCACAGCTGAGATGTGTTACTGAAGAAGTGTAGCGCGTGAACGTGTTTCTCTGATACCGCGAGAGGAAAAGTTGAAAACCAGTGGATGTGCAGCAGGGATTATTACCTTCTTTTTAACATGATCCGTGGTTTTTTGACAATCGTTGTTTTCTCTTCCTGGTAGGATCAGCTGTAGTGCACGAGACTGTTTGCCTTCTTCATATGCAGCCAGCCGGCTGACAGTCAGTGATCCGCTTCCCGGTGTGTTTTTATTCACCGACAAAACATCTGAACGTATTTACAACATCTTTTTATACATCTGTTTACTACAGTACACGGGTATTGAAGTGAGAGACTGATCTGTGAAGATGACGGGTAAATCAGTCAAAGACATTGACCGCTATCAGACTGTTCTCACATCTCTGCTCGCGCTGGAGGAAAACAAGTTTTGCGCCGATTGCCGCGCCAAAGGTAAGATTCATGTTCATCTTATGTTTTTGTTAGCAATCATCGGCACTATATTGTATCGATAAGATTAAGAAGTAGGTTTATTGTGCAGTTTTGTTTAGGGTTTAGGGCAGTGGTCGAGATGAAAGGAAAGTAATTGAATGAGCGACAGGCCCTGATTGTTTTACAGCAGTTCGGTTGCTGTAGTGATGTCAGCAGCGCTCGTGGTCGAGTGTTCTGACGTCATCTTCCATGTGCAGGTGCATGAACCCCGGCCTGACAAGTTCAAAGTTCAAGTTTACCCAAAAATAACAATTCTCGCATAATAAGTGAATAATGCAGAACACAAATATTTATTTTTCACTATATCAGTCACTCGAACTCTATGGCCATAGGTCATTAAAAGCACATTAGATATACACATAAAAACCATTATAAAATGAATAGGATTAATATTTTAAATTTAATTAAGTGAAATTGAAACCAAAAGAAACATCATTACTGCTAAGATTAAATATGGCAGCATGTAGAAACCAAAAGACAACTAGTCACAAAATATAAGATTTGAACTTATCAATTTGGGATGCCATATTTGATTTGAGCATTAATAAAAATGTCTATTTTAGTGCTAAAAACTGTGTTTCCATTCAGCTGAAGATATGAAGTCATAAACATTTGGAATAAGAGTAACTTACCACAGAATTTTCATATTTTGGTAAACTATTTCTTTAATGCACATAACTTTTTAGACGTGGGATAATGATACAGTATAATGGTGATTTGTGTACGATTGAGAGTCTGCATTTGAGTACATTTGCAGAAGTACGCTTTGCAACTATTTCCTGTTTCAGGAAACTTCTGCTTTTTTACTTTCTTTTAAAGCAACAGTATTGCAGAGGAAACATTGATAACGATTATCTCAGTTTCAAAGTGGTATTAAAGATACCATAATTGAGCAGTTGTGGTTAAATTACACGTGTGTTACAAAACATTGCACATTGTGATTCTGCTTATCTCACAGTTTTTGTTGGCTGACGTCTCTGTTTGACCTCAAGCCAATAAGAGACACGGTTCTGCCCTTCTTATTATTCCGACTATCCTTTTGCCATTGGTCAGATGTAATCCGTTCCCAGTCCTCTCTTTCTCATCTAATGCTGGATGAAGTCCTTTCTGAGCTTAAGGACAGGGCAAGCCCTTCACAGCTTCAGTACTTGGCATGTCCTTAGTCAACCATGTGCCAGTTTGTCTTGTGAGTTTTATTTGAATGTTCTGCTACTTGCTTTGAGTTTTTATATGGCTGTTACATATTTTTGCTTGTTTTTTACTGTAATGCCCACATGCAAATGGTATTCCCCCATGGGGAAGTTAGTATTAACAGAGCAGTTTCTTTGGAAATGAAAACAATACCTCAGGCAGTGGAAACAGAGAGGCCATATGTTTGCCAAACCTTCATTATTTTATGACTCCATGCCAACCAATCAAACTGCAGCGTTGACGTATGATTAGTAGATAAAGAAAAACAATAGGTCACAACGGTCAAACAAAGTAACAGGTTGTGTCATGTCATGTGAGGAGCGGTTTACACATGTGGCCTTTGCTCAAAATAAAAAAAGGAAGTGTTTTATGTTGAAACCATGGCAGATATTATTTTAATGGGTTACTGTCTTTCAGCTCTGCATTAGCACAGTGAGCATTAGTACAGGTTTATCCATTGTTGATGTTGGTGCAGATAATGCATTATGACTCATCTCGGGTATTGATAAAATCATTTTTAGATGCAGTAACTGAATTATCTTCGCAAGTTTATTTTAACATCGGACAATTTGAAAGTCATCTGTTTGTAAGCCTTAAAGGTGCAATCAATAGGTTTTGGCTAAAACGTTTTAAATATAAATAGCACTTCAAAAGTAAAGAAGATTATGCTTGCTTGCTTTCTCTCTCTGACAACACTTTGGCATAGTAGTACTATTTTTCACACCTGCCAGTGATCTAATTAGCAACTTGTACTAAAGAGCTGTGTTTTTATGCTGTATAATTACTCTCTAGAGTCTTGAACACTAGCACACGAGGTTGTTTCCTATGTTGGGTTAAATAATAAAGAGTGTTATTATTATTAAGAAGCCTAATGTGATAGACAGTGTATTGTATAAACATGTTTGCATACAGTAAACATTTGCATTAAAAAGGTCTACAAAGCTGTGAGCATGTACAGGAATAGACCCAGACATTATGTTATTGTGATAGAATCAGTTGTAGTACTTTAGGGATTTTTTGTGATCGCTTCTGCAAACCGTCACCTTAGAACATCCCTGCATGTCTGTGTCTTCCTGTTTTGGTTAAAGCTCACTTTCAGTGGTGTGTAATTTAGCGTTTAGCTTCAATCTCCTTTGAGTTCAGCTGATACCTACTTGCCTGTTTAATGATCCGTTCAGAGTGCTTACAGGGCAATTGCACGCAAATTTCAACCTTACAATGAAAAAATTTTTTTCATCATACTGATAGCTCCGATGTCAATATTTGGTGGTTTAAATACCTGTGTGAGGTCTCTCTTAAGCATGAGTTTTTATAGTCAAGTAAAGCACTTTTTTATTTTGTTTGAAATAGAGTCATCTCCATTTGTTGGGTATTATTTCTTCTGGTTTGTGCATTTTAATTCCCAAAAATCCTACAGATTATGCTGCCTCTCAAAAACGTGTCTTTTTTTTTGTCATCCATAACGCATGTATATTTCTATTTTTTAAATGGATAACTCGTGTGTAGACTGATATGTCTAGACTCTAGTGTCTGGACTTTAGTAAAATATAAACAGATGGTTCAGTATATTGGTAATAAATACATTGTGTGAGAATTTATATTTCAAGTTTGAACTACACATGTCACATCCATAAAACTGGAAATGTTTAACAGTGATGAGCTGTTGGAGTAGCAGGAACTGTGTTGTCAGATTTTCCTCTGTTTCTTATCTTTATGTCTGTTAGTGCTCCTAGTTATCTTTTTTTCATCGTGTGGGGTAATTCTGGCCTTTTGTTCTGTTTTTTTTTGCAGTTTTATTGTATTTGCAGGACAGATTGAATTTAAACAATCAATAGGAAAATAGAAAAAAGGAAGTGTTTTTTGACCTTTTCTCCTAGAACATCAGGGTATGAGGCTCATTTGCATTCGTTTGTTCTCTGGTTGTCATGGTGATATCACCGTGGAGGCAAGTGAGTGGATTGAGGATGTAAAGCAAGCTAACACAATGACTGTCCCTTAGATGCCCTGTTAGTGAAGAACCAAAGTACTTTAAGACCCTTTTACAGCAGTTAGATAACATATAACACTCAATTCAATGTCACAAAATGAATATAGTCTATTATCATGCCATCACACCATTATATAATTACTCTTGGAGGGAAGAAGAAAGTTAAATAGTGACACATTAATAATTGTACAAATACAGTATTGCAAGTGTATCATCAATAATAAATCCAGTTTAATGTATTTACAAAAGTAATGTTTTTTTTGTAGTTCTTCTGTGTATTTTGAAAAGTCTGGATGAGATGTTTACTCGGGTCATGTGCTAGAAGCATCAGAAGATATTTCTAGTTTCAGTTCCATCACAAAGATAAGGACTGAATAAAAGGCTTTTATTCATATGGCTGCCACATGATGTGCTTTTCACTATGCAGATTTATGTTTCCAGTAATAAAGTGTTTGAACTCTCTGACTTCTGTGCCACATATTGGCTACATTAGCAGCAAATTACTTTCACAGTTTCATTTGGAGCCACTAGTGGTGCAGAAATTATTATTATGTTATAGACCTGTGCTAATGAGATGCATCATAACAGCTGTTTTTGAGGTGTCCTGTCAGTTTGGAGATTAGCATCAAATAGACTGTGGTCCTGATGTTTACTAAAACATTATGTGCTAAGACAAGGATGATGTTTTTATGAGTTGTCCTGTGCTTATAAAAACTCCTCTAAGGGTGCCAAATTCATTCTGGAGTCATTTCAGGCCCTGTGTTTATTTTGAGATGGGAGAAACCCTGAAATTCCCAGCAAATACAACTGGCAGTCTGTTATGCCAAGAATTCTTTAAACCAGTTTAAGAAACTGGGTATTTAGTTCAAAGCCCACTCTCCCATTTCTCAACAGCACTATTTAGTGCTTGAAAGATGAAGTATTTAGTCACGTGGCTTGTTGTTTATACAATTTAATGCATCACAAAACAGGTTTGTCTGTATGTTGAATATTTGTATGGAAAAGGGGTAGGTGGCAGAACCATTTTATCATCATCATTTAACATGCTATGAGTAATTTAACATCATAATAAACGATTTTGTGATGTAATGACCCATAGAAACATATTAAATTCCCAGAAGAAAAAAAAAAACTATATAATACAGTTAATATTGCAGATGATGAATGCATCAGTAATCAATGCTGGTGAGTAATTCCATTCTGACAATTCAGCTGTAGTTTTTTTAATAAATTACTGTATTTTTGATAATCTAGCAAAGCTGGAATTTCTGTTTTTTAATTTATGGAAATTGATAGATCATATAATAAATATATTCATAACAGGAAACGGAGTAAACAGTTTGACTCAGAAGAATGACTGGTTTAGACACTTTTGTAAAAGAAACAGAAATTCTGTGCCGTAGAAGTGAATGTTTTCAGTTTATTTTGTGTACTTTATATGTGTACTTTATAAAGAGTTTTCATCTGTGTTTGTGTATATGTGACAACCAGTGTTTGTTCAGTACACACGCTACACAGCACGACAAACCAAAGTCCATGTTTTGTTGTCCAGTCCAGTGCTCCTGTTGTGTCTCTCTGAAGGATACTGTGTATTTTTAATCGTCTCTTGTCAGATGCATTAAACATGTGCTTGGGCCTTAGTAACAAAGCAGTTTGGTACTATAGGACATATTTATCCGTGCCATCTATTCACAGATCTCTGTCTGTGGAGCTTCTTTGTTGGATTCCTTCCTTAAAGAGACAGAACACATTGTAGATCACAGGCAGCTTTAATAGCAACATTACAGCCTGTCAATCTGAAGGGAAGTGCTTCAGTCTTTTATGTAGTGGGTTGACAGTGTTGCCTGGAGTGTCACAAAGACGATTTCCTGTTTTACTGGAAGAAAACTCATGACTGACGTGAATTCATTCAGAAAATGCAGTCAAAACTGAATTAAATACTCTACTCAAATGTCAACAAATTTATGAGGCAAGTGAGGCTTTTCATTTCATTGATTTCCATTCATACGCATGCAAATGTGACTGGAAATGCAAAAGCTGCAGTGAAAAACATTTTGTGTTTCTCTATTTCCCAAAAGTCAAGTTTGGTGAATTTTTACCTGCATGAGGTGTGACCAATAGATGATGAATTTGCCATGGCGTGACCTTTACAGTGGGAAGATGCAGTAATAATAATAATATCAAACTAACCAATTTTGTACAATACATCTTTAACATTCGTTCAAGTTTATAATGTGTTGGTGAAAAATGATAAGCATAAATTAAAAGCACTCGTGTCCTCATTAGGATGTAGCATTGATGATACAGTTTTCTATTCTAATCTCTGACGGTATATGAGAAAAAGGGCTTGCTTTGGTAAACACCTCTAATAAACAGGTGGCTTGGCATGTGTCATGTTTTCTGGCTTTAACTGCTGCTTTTATCTAATAAGAGTCCTGTGTGGCTATGTGTGTGTATGAGAGACAAAATCTCTTCTGTGATTCATCCTGAAACCTGCCTGACTCCACATGGCTGTTTATTACAGCTCAACATGTTCTCCTGTCCATCCTCGTCACTCCATCCCACACGCAAACACACTTTCTCTGCATGCCTGAGCTGACGTCCTCCAATAATACCCCACAAGCTGATTACCCTTAGCCATACAGACCGGGTCAGAGAGAGAGAGAGAGGAATGTTTGTAGGTGAGGAATAAATAGGTAATCTAAAGAGGCCCAGAGCATGGAGAAGCTCAATGAAAATTGAGTTTCGTATGGCTGCAGTGAACCAATGTACATCCCATTGGGAATATCCCTTACTCTTGGCTAAGAGCCATTTTGCATTAGAGCCAATGCCAAATTTCAAATGAGATTGTGACCGCGAGCATAGTGCACACATAAACTGAAGCCCTGGTGCTCCTATAATGGCCAAATCATCCCATTTGTAGCAGAGTAAATATCAGATCTCAGATATTGTTATTGCATTTCGGCTTTCTGAGCTTTTTTGTGCAAAGAAACGTATGAAACGAGCATGGCTAGAGGTTGTCTCGCGTAGACAGATGTTTGATTTGCGGCATAAAGTCTGGTCTGCTTCGCAGCTTGTTCTGGACCAGAACTACCCACTTAGATACAATAAGAAATCATTTTTATTTTGTTTTTACAAGCTGTCTTACAAATAGGTAAATCTAGAAAAGACATAAATTATATATTTATATATATATATATGTATATATATATGTATATATATATATATATATATATATATATATATATCACACACATATATATATATATATAATATCTGGTCTACTTTATATATATGTATATATATATGGATATATATACACACACATATATATACACATACATATATATACACACATATATATAAACACACACATATATATACATATATATATATATATATATATGTTTATATATGTTTATATATATAGCATATGTATATATATATATATATATATATATATATATATATATATATATATATATATATATATATATATATATATATATATATATATATATATATATATATAAACATGTAGATATATATATAAACATATATAAACATGTAGACATATATAAATTTGACATATAAATTTGAAATATACAGTAGTAATAGTCTGTTGTATTACTAATTATGTAGCTTTTTTTTATTTTATTTTTATTTATTTTTTTATTTATTGTTTGCCCACAGAAACAGATAACATTAACAGTATCACATCATATATTCATGTTACAGAATGTTCAAAAGGAGTAAAAAAAAAAGAATGGAAAAAGCAAAGAAAGAACAAATGATATAAGCAGGGGATCACACCGTTTTAAATCTTTAAATAGTCTTTAAAAAAAATTAGGTGAAAATTAAGGGAAAATAAAAGACAGTGTTGTATGTACATCAGAGTGCTTTGTTTTTCCAAAGTGGAGACCATATCAGCCAGTATTTGTCAGATTTTTGATGTTTATCATAAGTGAGTTTTTCAAGTGGCAACCACGTAGCGATCTGTGATAATCACATTTTGAAAGATGGAGCCTGTGATGCAGACCAAAGCAACATAATGAATTTTTAGCCAAGTATACCAGGACAATAAATAACTGTATTGCATCTTTTTTAAACAAACTGTTCATATTAAGATTCAATAAATACAAAGCTGGTGTCATATCAAAGTTTAGTTACTAATTATGTAGCTTAATCAAAGTGTCTAAGGGAATCGTCACACAAATTTGCAATTGGCTATTATGTTTTTTAGAGGACTGATTTTTTTCCAAGTTTTCATTTTTCTCTTCCAATTTTGTTTGCATTGCGCATGAGTCAGTGAGTGAACACACTGTGGGCGGTCTGTGGGCGTGCCGTCTGAAGCTGACATTAGGTTAGAGCAAGCTGTTCTTTTTCAAGCCGTCACATTAGATTGAGTCAGATGAATATAACCACAGCAGGTGAAGTTTGTGAACAGCAGGTATGGCCTTCCCAGAGAGCTTTGTGCTGGCTTCAGAGAACCCCAGGCAATTAAGCAGAAATGTTGCCACAACAAGCCATCCTGACGTCACGCGATGAAACCAAATCAAGACAATGACTTGATGTGGTGGCGCCACCTGTCAGTTGAAACCGGTATTGCAGCAGGAAAGACGATCTTTGGCACAGTAGCTACTCTTTGAACCCTCCTTAACAGAGAACGATTACATAATGTAGTTTTACCAAATGGTTTCCCACCTCTGGTTAATGGGAGGCTCTTGTTAAAAGCAGTGTGGGCTTTATCATGACTGTGTGTTTGTGTGTATTCGTACATGCGTGAAACTACAGATGCTGCAGGGGCTGGTGGGTGTGCGTGTGTGTGTGTGTGTTATCAGCATCATGCAGCCTGTCCACATGCAGGCCAGAAGCGGATTAGTCAGGCGGTGTGTGAAGCTACCTATTCTCTCTTCTAATGCCAAACAAGAGAATGTAAATATTACTTCTGACAGACACTAGAACTTCCTCTATCTCTCCCTGCCTTCTGTCTCTGGGTTTCTGTCCTTCATTGTATCATTAAATTGCCTGAATTGGAATCAGAATGACGAGAAATTCACTAAATTATGAATTGCTAAAATTTACATTTGTGTTTTTTCAGATGCTTTTATCCAAAGCACCTTCCAGTTCATTCAAAGTATATTTGGTACTTTTTCCCCCTGGAGAAAACCCATGATCTTTGAGTTGCTAACACAATGCAAATGGCAAATATCTACTAGATAACTTCATCAGAATGCAGTATTGCCAACTGAATTTAAATTTAAGCATGTTAAATTAAAATTGAATGAAAATATAAAACAAAAACATATTAATAAATTCAAAAATCAAGTACAGTTCTGGATTTAGTTTGACATCTTAATAAATACTTATTTCTGGCTCACAATTGAATTCTTAGTGAATCATACCGTACCTTGAAATCTGGATATAACGGATACAAATTCCTCACACTTCTCTGATGTCTTCTTGTGTTTTCTCCAAACCATCAGGTCCCAGATGGGCATCCTGGAATCTTGGAATCTTCATTTGTATCCGCTGTGCGGGAATCCATCGAAATCTTGGTGTTCACATCTCACGAGTTAAATCTGTAAACCTGGACCAGTGGACTCATGAGCAGATACAGGTACAACTCACTCAGCATTTCAAGCTTCTGTAGATGAAGATCTGTTATACAAATGCTCCTATTGTTCTCTGTGGTATTATGTGGGTGTTTAAATGTCTGTACTGCATGTACTCAGTCTGTACAGGAGATGGGAAACGCCAAAGCACGGCGACTTTATGAAGCTTTTTTACCAGAGTGCTTTCAGCGTCCAGAGACAGACCAGTATCCTTTAACATGTAATTAATAGTGTGTGCACATCTTAAGTTGTTATTTCGCCTTGTGAATAAAGTTTCCTTAAATCCTGCCATTCAGAGCTGCAGAAATCTTTATACGGGACAAATACGATAGGAAGAAATATATGGATAAGTGCATTGACATCCACTCCTTTAGGGTGAGTCCTGAGCTTTCAGAATTGAACATTTTGATTCTAGTATCATTTCGTAACTTTAATACTGTAAAATTATAGTTAATAGTATTTTTTTCTGTTTTCAGAAAGAAAGAAGTGAGTCAGTGACAAAAGAGGCTCCTGTTGTTTTCGAAAAGATGAAGCCGGTGGGTTTTGCATTTGTTAAATATGTAAAATGCAATTTTTCTTGTCATCATCATTTGTGTAATATTGTTTTTTGGTTTTCTTGCAGAAAAAAGATGATTTGCAACAATTCAAAAATACTCCAAAGAAACAGTCGCAGTCTGTCAATGACCTATTAGGTCTAGGTAATGTTCTCTGTATACATAATTGCAAAAAATTTACATGCTGATCATAATAAACCTCAATATAGATGCATACCAGTTCACAGGAGTAAACTTTATTTTTCAGATGCCCCTGCTCCTCAAACTCCTGTGACCAATGGGAAGCAAAGCTCTGAAGTTAGTCCCGGCCTCGACCTCTTTAGCTCTCTTCCTGCTGCCGTTAACTGTTCAAACTCATCCAGGAGCACGGTAAACTAATGTTTATGTATGAAACCTTTATTGTAAACTGTTACCATGTTATTCATAGCACCTTTGCAGTACAAGTTAAGTTCAGTCGAGTTACAGATGACTAGAAAAGCAATACAAAACATTCAATAGAAACAGCATGGAAACAACATGAAACAGATGAAATGCCATGTGACCAAAAATAAGAAATATCCAGAATCATATTTATGTATGGGGACTAGTAGTGATGTCACCAGACTTCATGCTTAAGATATGTTTTCTGCTGTAGCCCAGCTCAGGGTCCATGCCCACTGGACGGGTAGCAGCATCAGTGCCCGAGAACCTCAGTCTGTTCCTTGACCCACCCACCAAAAGCGAAGACAGTGGAAAAAAGATGTCTAAGGACTCGATCCTGTCCCTGTACAGCAGCGCAACTCCACAAACAAACATGGCCGCTCATGGTAAGATGGATTAAGTGAGATGTGTTTGACATTTTGCCGGTGTTTGTGTAGTGTTGCAGTTGTTTTTGAAAAAAGCTAATGCTAAATGCATATATATTTTTAAAAGTAATGCATGTCTGTTTTTGTTCTAGCTGGCATGTACATGGGTGCAACCCCAATGGGCTATGTTCCTGCTGCGGGATACGGTCAGTACCAGGCCCTGGGTTCCCAGCAGGGTATGGTGGGTCCTGTGATGAATCCACAGATGAATGTCGTGGGACAGGCAGGTGTCATGCCTCAAACAGCAATGGCAGCTGCTCCTCCTTACATGGCAGGGGTGCAGGCGGGCATGATGGGAATGCAGAACGGTATGATGGGAGGCATGGCGACGGTTCCTCAGCAGGCATATGGAACACAGCAGGCTCAACAGATGCAGTGGAATATCAGCCAGGTAACACAGCTGGAACCAGGAGCTACATGCCTACAGATCATACAGTTTAGACTTTGCTCACATTTACAGCCCAAATTTGATTTGTACTATAGGCACATCCAAAAATAAACAGCATGCAAATCAATGTCAGTGTTGTCGTTTTCTTGTTTGTAATTATTTCAATTGTTTTCCCCTCTCACAGATGACTCAACAAATGGCAGGAGTGAATTTCTACAGTGCCAATAACGTTACGGGTTACGGGCAGCCAATGGGTGGGGCATCTGCTCCTGCTTCAAATCATACGCTCGGGTCACATGTATGGAAGTGATGATGTCACAGATAGAGAGAGAGAGAGAGAGAGAGAGCATGTCTGAATGGATGGTTGTGGTTGGCACCGCTATTGACCAACACCAGAAGAAAGACAGATCGTGTGAGGAAAACACATTAAGAAGACGGCAACAGAAGCAAAGTCTCTACCTCCCTCATTCTCAGAGCCATTTTCCAGATTCTCATGCTTGGCTTCAGACAGTCATAATATACTCAGAGAATAGAGCACAGTTTTTGTTTGTGAAGTATAGCGGGTATAAAATGCAGCGGACACCATTCTCTCTTAAAAGTTTCTCACTTCACAGCATTACTATGTCATATGTTGACTTGCTCTGTTCTAAAACCTATTGAGCTGCATACTAAGGTGGTATTATGAGGAAGGCAATCCCAGAATGCATTGCCACGTTGCAGATACCGAAATGTTGATCTAACATGAACTTACAGTACTGTTAAAAGGTTTAGGGTCACTTACTTATACGTTATATATATTACAATTTTAGTACAATAGTAAACTTTATTAAAACTATGGATTGACACAAATGTTACACTATGGGTAACTAAGTTAATCAAAAGTTTTTATCTATTTTGGGCTCTTATAACCTGCTTATCAAAGTAATCTATTTCAAAAACATTTTTCAATGTGAATATGTTAATACAATCAAATTTTCCCCATGTAATTTCAAACATTCAGACATCAGCCTTAGGTTTTTAACATTTGGTTTCAGTGACCCTATGCTTTTGAACAGTAGTATTTAAAAATAGTTTAGTGTAAATGTTTTACTAAAATAATTTTCAGTGCTGTTTTTAGTTGTATTTTTTACATTTTATATCATTTTGGTTCAGTGATGGTTAAGATGCTACCCATCTGGTTTTAGAACAGAGCCTAATTTTCACTGTAAGTATGCTTGCAATCATATACACCTATACAATATAATGCCATTCCTGTTGTGTAAGGGTTAGAACGCGTATCGTATCAAACTTTGAAAGTGCTATGAGGAACAATATTCATTACTGTGTTAATAGGTCTACTATCAAGGGGCTTCTGCAAACCTATGAATGATACTCTTATATTGTTTCTCTTTCTAATGCACAGGGTACAGCTGAGTCCATTTGACTTTGCTTTCTGACACACTCACTGTCGACTCAGGAGAATAAAAGCTTGGGAGGATAAGGGTTCTTACATCCATCTCATAGCAAAACATTTACATGCAGCCAAAGATTTATTAAAGCTAGACAGTCAGCACAGATCTTTGGAATTAAACGTTCTAGACAGATCATTGTGCTTTGTGGTGTGTTTTGTGTGAGTGCATTCAAGTCCGACCTCAAGCATTTAATGGCACCATTGATTGTATTGTGTGCTGCTTTTCTCCTCATTACCGAGTGCAGGGTCACCATTGAGAGAATGAACCTGTGGGGTTACTGAAGTTTGGATACAGACCAGATGAATGTTTTCACTTTCACTTCGACTCTGAGGGCAAAATATGCTACGGCCACTGTGTGAAGTTCATTCAAAGCAGTCAGCTTGGGGTTTATCGACTACACACTGTTTGTTTGAGCTTAAGAGCTTTTAAAATAACCAAATGTGCTGAGGTTCTTTATTGATTTTGTCAAATATAGCATGATAAACGAGAAACTGGGAACACTTTAAAAAGATTACTTAAGGGAATAGTTCAGCCCAAAAATAAAAATGACATTTACTGTACAGATTTGTTAACCCACATTACGTGAAATGTATCTCATGTGAAACAGAAAAGGTTTCCAGTTTCTCTTTTATATGCAATTACAACAAATGGGGACTTTATGAAATCTAAAGTATAAATGAAATTTCAAGATCAGTAAATGTTTCACCCAAAGCTCTCGTACTACTAGCGCACAAGTGATATGGACCTCTTTTGTGTTTTTTTGAATCCTGAGCGCTTTCTCCTTTTGTGCTTTACAGAAGACAAGTTACAGATTTGGAGCGACATACTGAATTTGACATTTTGTGTCAAATAGTTGACAAATTAAATATGTTCTTCGCTGTGTATGCTTATTCAAACTCGTGTATCACTTTCCCTAGCCATAGTGACTCCCAAAATGTTGCGTCCAGAAAACTTATGAAGTGTATTTGTTAAGGAGCTTTTCATGCTTGGCTCAACATTTTACATTATTGGGTTGTTGTATATTTTTAATTCTGGCCCTGACTGTGAAGAATTGTTTGCTTGAATGATTACTTCTGTATTATTTCTGTAATGTATATGCTGTTTATACCTTGTGAATAAGTGAAGAATATGTGGTCTGAAAAGACCATGACGTTATTCTGTACATGCACATCACTGTCCTTTACTGGCCAATAAGTGATCGTCAATGATGTGATGTGACAAAAGAGGGCTGAGATTAAATGAATGTTATTAGCACATTTGTTTGCACAGTTATTGTGCAATATATTGATTCAATCTGCACTGTATCTTTAGGTTTTGTATGCCTGATTGTTTTAGTCTGATCGAATGGGACCGTGTACATAAATTGTAATGAGGCGTATAAACTTCTAGGTAACATTTTCTCTGGGTTTTGTCTTTACTTTATCACTTTTGTTCTAATGGCACTTTACTACTAGACGTTTGTATGCATGAATTGTTGCTCTTTGAAAAAGTTTGATTGATGACGTGATTAACTAATATTGTATGTTTATGACAGATACAGTATCTCAACATTTATTTCCTACGAGTCAGCCTCATGCATGCTAGCTATTCCAAATCTGCTTTTTTAGACATTTAAACCTTTCATATCCGTGGCCTGAAAAGTGTTGCTGGTGATTTGATTCACTAAATAGTGGACCTGTTTTTATCCTTGCAACTGAATGTATCTGATTCGGGTGTAAAGCCGTAAGCTAAATAACAATAACAATAATATGATTAATCTGTAGAGAAGCAATGATTCTGTAATGCCATATACTCAATCTGTACAGAGATGATCTTATCTAAAAATGCAAATGCTATATAATACACATGTCACACATACAATAAATGCTCCTGTTTTATAATAGATGGATGTTAAACCTCAATGATCACACTGTAGGACTATATTTTTTGTTAACAGTTATCAACATGCTTGTAAGGACTCAAGGAAGAAAAATACAAGACCCATGAGACAGCTGTGTAATGGTTATCAATGGTGCTATAATGTCATCTGGCCACATTACATTGCTGCGTATTCTTCGACATCTTAGTGAATCTACACGCGAGAGAATGTAACATCATTTAAATGTCTGTTACTTTAAATGGGTTATCACATTGCATCTCAAAGTGAATGTGTACATGTGTGGGTTTCTTTCTATGGTTTGCTTTCTTTTAAATATATTTTCAAGTCATCTAAAATGTATTACAAAAGCTTGAATGTGAAAAGAGAAATAAACATACTGGAATTTTAATGTTTTTCAGTGTGCTTTTTAATTTAATGTTATTAGTAGTGTCCAAATGATGTAAAATAAAATCTCCAAAATTAAAATTATATTTTAAAATAATGTTACTCATAACACGTTTGGGCACGCTTTAAAAGTATTTAAAAGCAAAATTTATTATTAAATTATTAGGGTTTATTTTTTTTAACAATTGTTTGGCTATGCATTCACTTACGCTTGTCTAAATTCTGTCTTAACAGAGTGATGGATATTTACAATATCTGTATAAATGTGCAGGGCAATTCTATGCAAATGTCAACATTACCATGAGAATGGCTGTTTTCAGAAATAAAAATTTGAATTAAAAACTATTTTATGTTCTTTGAACCCTTTCTATTTCTATGTCCCTTTTCTATTTTTTGGGTCTATTTTTTTCTATTTTTATCAAATCAAGTGTGTTGCCTTTCAAAAAAAAAAAAAGTCCCACACCCATAACATGTATTTTCCAAATATTATAGTCTGGTATTTTTTATCCTTGGACTTTATCAGAAAGGCTTTAGTCAAATGGTTAAATATTATTAGTAAAAATACATTCTGGAATTTATATTTCCAGTTTTGATTAAAAATGACACATCCATAACCTGACAGGATTCGAGTGATTTTGAGATTTTAAATACCACCAGATGGCACTCAAAGCCAACAGAAAAAAACATGACCAAATCAAATTTATAATTTGTACCTTTTGTATCTGACAGAATTAAAACTATGTTTTTGTGTCACACATCTAACTGAGGCAAAACCTATTTTAAGTTTTGTAAATGCAAATGAAAATCTTTTGTGCATTCATCTCTGAATTCCTGTACAAAGGATAAAAGGATTTGAGTGAACTGGAAGCATCACAAAGTTTTATGAAAACGAATTCTGCTGGACTATGAAAACCGACATCATGTCATGTAACACAAAAGCCTTGCTTTGATTATTAAACATTTTGATGCCCTGTCTTTGTGAATGAGAACAGAAGAGTTTGGCTCTGTTTCAAATCAGGCTAATCGGCTTTCGAGGCAAAATACATTCAGTCTAATCTCAACCACAACACTGCTCACAACAGTGCAGAAAAAGGTAAAACTGTTATTAAGGAAATCACATAAAGGGCCAGAAATCTGCATGTAATCCCATGTTTTCTGTCTGTCTTGCTTGTGTTTCTATTGTACCATTCAATGTAGATTTTCATTTACAGTAATCCTCTCATCCTCTCTGTATTAGCTCCTAAACAATAACTACTGATTTCAATGATTTGTATTACATCCCTAAGCCACAATTTCAACCAGACCTCAGCAATTCCATGCAAATGTCAACCATTCCTAGAAAAATAAAGTTTTTACCATATTAATACTGTATAGGCTAAACAAGTACATTTTAACGAGAAAGAACATATTTTTTGGTATCTATATCAATTACACTTGAGCCGCCCAACTGACAGTTGTTCAGTACTTTTACTTCATAAAATTTTTAATTTGGCAACCTCATGGGAACCCAAAAAAAATTCAGGCTTTTCTCACATACTGTTTTTTGCATAATCAAGTTTTGAACTAATTATGACACATACTGATTTTTGCTTACTATATGATTTTGGACACAAATCTTATTCTATAGCATCTAAACAACATATGCTGGCAGACAACTACAGTATACTAGCAATTCACTGGTCATTTTTTCATCCGTAAGCAGCTTTCGAGACGGTCTAATGTTTGTATTTCGCTTCACTGGTTGTTAAACTAGAAACAACCCTGTTTCTTGCCATGGACATGTATTAAAATAAGCAGGGTACCACATATTACATATTACACAAAACAAATTATTGTCCAGCAACCAAATATGTTGCCATTGTTGGAAAGTGACAGACAGCCCACATTCAATATTCTCGATGGACGCGGCTATTCAAACGCACGGACAGCCTTGACAGGCTCAGATTCAGCTCTCTGAGTTCATGTGTGTCCCATGGGTGTACTGTCAGGCCTGGCTGCGCTGATCTCACGTCAGTGTCACCGCTTCTGTTACTGTATGCGTGTCAACCTGTGGGGTCCTCTGGGAAAGCTCATTGTCTCCCTTCCGCTCGCAATCGGTTGCTTTGAATGGTACAATGATCAAGCAAAATAATCAACTGGCCTTTGTTTTAGACAGCCCACTTCAATAGGAGAAAATAAACTTATGGTAATGAAGCCTTATCGTGGGCAATTCAGATGCGAGTGCGATGGGCTTTGCGTGCCAGTCAAGCAGAATCACACGGCACAAGCCTCACCATTGCAATGAGGAGATGACAGCCAATTGTCAGAGCTCCAATGGATTCTAATGCTTTGGGTTTCAATACTTCAAACCACCTAAACACCCGATTGGGGTACTTGGGCAAATAACCAATGGAGAGGGGGCGCTATTGTCCCACATATTTGGGACCTGACATATTCCAAAACCATGGCTTTGATGAATATCTCTAAAAAGAGTTTATTAAAACAAGACAAAACTAAGAGCTTTAAAAATTCTTGTTGGTTGGCGTTCTGTGGGTTACGTTGTTAAATGGACTGAAGCCTGCTGATGCATAATGGAAATCCTTTGAGACTGTTGTTTTGGGGAACATTAATATTCTCAATCCATTATTTGTGGCACAAGTGAATGTACTATTTAGAAAATTGCTTACTGCTACTTTCTGAGGCGACAACTTGAACAAGAACTATATTGTGTGGTTTTATTTAAAGTGATCGTGTCAGATGCAAGTTCAGACATCGAGTCCCAGAATGTCTCTATTGTGTCTGACTATACAAAAAGCAGGGCAGTGAACTTGAAAAAGACTATACAAATGAAAGAGCAGAAAAGGAGATTAAAAACTGCAAACATTTTCAACGTGTTCTAAAAGAGAAAACAAAAGAGACACCCAGCCCAATGTTCCTGTGTTCCTGTTCTCACCGCTAGTCTATGTACAATTCAGGATATGATGCTAGTGTGTTGTGGGTGGTTGGCAGGGTGTTGCTATGCAGTTGCTAGGGCATCTCTAGAGTGGTTGCTAACCAGCCTTCCTAATAACCAAAAGAATCTCCAAGAACTCTTAAGTCTCTATCATATAGTGGTCTCTGGATGTGACTGTTTACTAGAACACCTTTTGTCTGTCTCTGGGCTCCTCCAACTGTACCTGTATCAGTTAGGAGCACCTCAGTAGGGCCGTCACACACCTTGTAATTCCTTGATGAATCGGAGCAATTGTGGATTTTACGGCCGTTGGAATGAGCTCTGTGCACGAGCGGGACAGGAGGGGGTCAAGTAACTACTCATAAACAAGCCTCTCGCTGACAGATCGCCCAATTCACTCAAATGCACCGCCGCCATTAACAGCTCTTGTAAAACCACCGGTGACCTTTAAATATATCTCCATGCTGAAGATACGGCCGCCATCTGTACTCACGATTATTATAGATGCTACAGAATTCTTTTACAGAGTCTGCTGCTTTCTGCTTTATCTAAAAGAATTGTGCTCTTCCAACTTAAAAGTTCTGCCATTTTAAAAAGAGGTGAATGTGTTAGTAAGATAGAGGAAATGTATATTGAGTCTCTGTAAAAATGAGCCCCTTGTGAAATTCCTGGATGGGGCGTTAAGTTTTATCTGTATTTCTCTGGAACTGTATGAAGTACGGTTAAATAGATCACAATGCAAGAACACATTCTTCAAGAACACATATCTTTTTTTTAATGTGTGAAAGTTTTTTTCTTTGTTTATGAACAAAGAAACATTTGTTTATATTGATGTAAAATTAATAATACATTTATAAGAATCTATTTCTAGGTTAACTAAATAAATATGAGTATATATACTTCGTTATCTCTAACTGGTTAACTCCTATATTCATTTCTAAATGAATCTCAAATTTCTTGCTTCCACTAAAGCACATAAACTATCAAGTTATTCACAAACTAAGTGCATGCCATGTGAAGTGCATTAAAGCAAACTTGGATATACCAAATAAATGTTTCTATTTCTACACTACAATTACGACCAGTACGGCCGTCATGTTTTGAATGAAAAACCTTTGTATTAGTGGTCTAGAAACGTGGACACTTGTATATGTGGGGTTGGTCTTTTTTCACCATGAAGTTCCTACTTATTGTCTAACATTCCCCTATTAACAGACATTCTCCGGGTGTTTATTGAAATACTCAGTATGACAAGTGTAAATGGGTGTTGAAGGGAAGTCAGTCTTTTGGGAAATGAGTAGAAGACTGCAGTGGTCTCTCTTCCCCCATAAACGCCAGTGTGGTTTGAGCCATTACCGCATGGCAGGACAGAAGCACAGTATCTGAATCACCCTCAGCATTTCTGCTCCCTGTTACACTTTAGCAGAGCCCATAAAGTCAAACACAAAGAGACATAGAAGCAGCACTTCTGTCTCCCCATATCACTAAACTGGCAAATCACAGTGACAGAGCAGGAAAGAAGGCCGGATAAGCCAATTACAGGTGGCCGACAAACCCACCCAAGAGACACCCAAGCTGTGGATAAAAAGTTACCTGCCTTTTTGAAATGTTCTTTTATATATCTGTTTCTCATTTTGTCTTTCATTTTCATTCTCTCGCAAACATCCAATTCATTCAGGATAACTTAATTATCAAAATGATTCAGATGGAAAAAGAGGCTACAATGACATTGGTCCCATGCTATCCATCAAATCTTAAACCCTTTTGGATGTTGCGAGTCTTCTCGAGTCTTTCCTCAGCCAATCAAAAGGTCTATTTTTAGCAAGCGCTAACACAGCGGCTTTCTAACTGGCAGATGGTATTTGGGGGGAGTGGGGTGCAATTTACAGTAAACAGATTCTTTATCTTTGGCAGATCGTGGGGAGCGTCAGAACACCATGGCCATTTAATAATGGAACACTCCAGCAAATATGAGCTTGAGAATTCTTGGGAAACATTTAAACATCTCACAGCTCATATTATCCACAATTGTAAGCGTAATGCGTTTTGTCTGCAGACATGCACATCATGCCTGTTCAAAGGGATTTTTAAGTGAAGTCAACTTCCCAAAATGGTAAATAATAAAATAAATAAAAATTTTTTACAGATTAAAAATATATGAAAATGATTTACATTTGACAGTTCACTGTTAAAATGTCAAAGTTGCACTTTCCAATTAAAGTAGCTGTCAAGTTTATTTGCAGTTTTGCTTGATATACAAAACAAATATGTAAGAACCAGGATTTCATACAAAAACTCCACCACTGGACTATTCAATCCCACACTTACACCTAAATGTCTCAAATAGCTCTAGTAGGTGTTTCTAGCTTCCGTCTTTGTTTTGTTTTGCTGTTGGTCACGTCTTATCTCCCCTAGAGCTCCAAGTGAGCCAGGACTGCCACTGGTTGCTCCTCATTCTAACCAATCCTTACAATCCAAAAAACAGGAAAACAACTCCCAACATGTAAGGACACGTCCGTTTATAATTTATTGACAGATATGATGCCAACACAACAACATACTTTACCCAGAAGTGATAGTCACCTCAAACACAAACAGCCTAATGGATAGCACGAAGAAGGATAAGAAGAAAATAATACTGCGTCACAAGATGCAGGATGCATTAGGTCTGGCATTTGCAACACATTGTGAGCTCAGCAGGATAGCATCTCTGCATAAAGTGAGAGCCTCTCAGCATAAAGATAAGCACCAGCATACAGCCTTCAATGATTTGCTTGTTTCAGTTGAATAAGATTGTATTTTTGCATAAAACCCATTTGCAATGCAAAACAAATTGGAAAAAGAAATCTAACTTATATTAATTCAAAAATATGAAACTTTTAAACTATACCGCATAAGCCTTTTTCACAGTATGCAGAGAAAAAGAGAAGCAGATTTGTGCTGAATTGTCAATGACTGCGATACTGTGGTCTAAAAGATGCAACAGAATACAAACAGACGTTTAGGTGTAGAATTATGTCACACTAAGATGCAGCGAAAGAAATTGACTCTAGTGTTACAGAAGTCTGAAGAGATGGCTGTTTTATGAGATAGTAGACAACGTTTCCTCAGGTCAGGTCAGGTCCTTATAGTCAATAACTGACCATCGATAATTATTGTCCATTGAACAAAAGGAAAAAAATTGAGTTCCATAGAAGGACCATAACCTGATATTTTTGTTACTTTGGTATTTGCACTGCAGTTTGATTTTTCTGTTGTTGATTGCCACCCATGCAAAAATATTTGCTAGTCATTTTTAAAGGTTACATTCCTTACCCCTAAAGAATGGAAACATAACATTAATGGGTCTCATCTTAAACCATCCATTAAGTTACAAAAACTACTATAAAAGCAGTTTGTGTGACTCGCATGCTATAGTTTAGGTCTGGTGTTTTGTGGCACATGGCTGGCTACAATAACCTGTAGATTTTCTTTACCTCAACAAAACAAACAATACCCTGGTGTAACATAAAATGAGGATGAATAAATAATGGTTGAAATCATTTTTTTTGTGAAATATTTCTTTAAATATGTTTTTGTATCTGTAATAGAAAATAATGATTTGACGTTTATTATCATGTAAATGGTGTGTAGTGCCATAAGAGCAAATGCATTCGAGATCAGCAGTCTATAAAGGCAGTGTAGAGGACTAGGAGGGGCAATGGGAGTTATAGGAAGCCATGCTGGGTCCATCTAAATTACACAGTCCATAAAACTGTAATAGGGAGACGATCAGTAGCTTATATGAGTAAGACTTCGCAGGGTATTTACCTTTTTATATGGACGTAAATTTTGCAGCGACCAAGGGCAGTGGAAACCTTGCTGCTTTGACTGAGAAACGCGAATCAGAAGGAGCCAGGGTCCTATGCTTGTGACAGCATACTGTGAGATGAACAGAGAAAAGGAGAGATTTCAGGAGATATTTTAACACTAAATATTCTTCAAATTTTGTTGTTGTAGTTTCATCATGTTAACAGTAATTTTTGTATAATAGTGTCAATTAATTGTAGGTGTTATAAATGTTATTTGCATCTGCATTAAAGTATTTGACGCATTAATTTGTCAATAACCACAAAAATGACTGATTTTGGTAATGACCTGTGAGTGACCTCAAAAGTGACCTTATTGATCACCTCATCTTAAACTCATCTGTGCCTTGTCTAACAGCATCAATATATAATATTTTATAGTCATTCAATTAATATATGCAAATGTGAACAAACCTGGTTTGTCTAAACAGACTCCTGTGACATTACTTGAGGAGGTAACGTGCTAAATCCAACCATTGACATTTGAGTGGGTCAAGGTTCAATCCAGACACCATGATGCAACAAATACCAAAGGATATTTAATGGTCAAAGGTGAAATGGCATGTGTTTAAAAGCACATAATGTTCCCTTGATTATGCCACCTATAAACAACCGAAGACAAGAAGACTTTAGATGACTTATGCACACATGCTGAGCCTGGACAGCCTGCAGATGCTGTGAATATTGTGTTTTCATGAGAATTGTTATCACCCAATAAATGTCAGTAAAGTTTATTTCCAAGGACTAATCAGTTTCTGTATTGTAATTTGGAGTAACTTTTGAGTACATAAAACCATCACATCAACATGCTACTAAGCATTTTTAACAATCTCTTTTAACCATTATTATAGAGTTATATACTATAGATAACAGGTCTGCGTTTTAATTCAATCAGCATCCATCACGCATCAGGTCAGCAGTCAATACCCACAAGAAAGTAATTTACATTGCAAACAGACACATCCTGAAAATAAAGAAAATGAAAACAGTAAGAAAAATACACAGTTATGTACTTCGGCCTAAACAACGTTTAACAAGTATGCTTTTGTCAGGGACGGTGGCCTCGTGGGCAGTGCTTTGACGTGTGGCATGGTTGCGCTATGGGCAATCTGGGTTTGAGTCTGGCTTGTGGCACTTGCCCAATCCTGCCTCTCTCTCTATACTGTCAAAGTAAAGGAAAAAGCCCTTATAAAAACCACAATTATGCTTTTGAAAAAAAAATTGTTGTATAAAGGACTTAATCAGGATAATAAACATTACAAATTTGAAATATGAAACTTGAACATGAACATAAAAATAATGGCCAAAATTTTTTTAAACAGAACTAAACAAAACCAAATTATGTTTATGAGATAAAAAGAACGACATTTAATATCTGGTATTCGAATATTTTTTCAAAGAAGCATATTTGTGACATTAATTGTGTTCTTTGTATAAAAGGTCAGATTTTTGTTTCTATTGAACGTTCTCAGATCATTCTGGTATGACATGGATTACCAGGTTTCACACAAACCATGCCAGCTCCAGTACATCATGTCATTAAAATGGTGAACATACCAAATACTACTACCAAGATACTTAACATTTATTTTTTATTCTAATTTATAATTGTATGTTGTTTATATAAATTATACTAAGAATTAGACTTCTCTACATAATACAAAGCAGCAATTGTGAATCAACTGAGTAAGAATACAAAAACCATCAGAAATGTGTTAATCAAATAACTATTCCAAGTAAACTGAACAGCTCTGAATGTAATGTAGCTCAGATGTAATCATTTAATAATAAAATTATTCTGACAATGCCACAATTACATAATAGCTCAAGAAAGACCAGTGCTGTCATATCTACTTTATTCCCGACATATTCCTGATAAATGCTGTAAGATTGAACAGAACCTCTATACACCTTAAAGAACAGAAAATCACATTACATTTTACACTGTCATCTTTGATACAGTATTTCCCACAGTCAGTTTGAAATGAAAGTTATTAACATGTCTAACACCAGCGTGTCAGGAACCCTTTTAAGACCCCCCTTCTCCTAATGACTATGTGTGGAACGAGGTGTTGAGAGGTGGAGATTAGCACCCTGTGAGTGTTCCCTTCCAATAGAGTACTCCGTGAGCACATTAAGGGCTGGAAAATGACTATGTCACAGCACTACATAGTCTAGAAAAGGTCATCCACACAACTCTCCGATACCAAGGTAGTATTATTTTAAGCATTATCCAGAGCAATTAAAACCCAGGAACATAAAGTGACAGAGACCGTGGATATCCAGAGCTCAGATCGGAACGTCACATTGCTTTATAAGTGAATTTTACTGTCTTAATCTCCAAATAGAAAAATATCAGTCTGGTTACGAGACGACAGTTGATTTAAAGATTTTTTTAACCTGTCACTTTTCCACAGGTGGAGTTCTGATGTTATTTCATTATTCACTTTAATATTTCATTGTTGAATTCTAATCTAATTATGACAAACTATATATTGATGGAAAGGTCTAAGACTCGAGAATAAAAAACTATAAAATGAAAGAATAAAATAAAAATGTGTGTGCTCAATATGTGCAGTGAGTTATCATCTTAAAGCTTTTTCAACATTTTAATTAAAAAATATAGAAATGTTTTTACATTCTTACTATTACAGAGTTACTCCAGAATACTAAATATTTCATCACGCACTTTTACAACATGAGAAGTTTTCTTAAACATCTGGTTGCTGAGCAAAGCATGAAGTCCCCATCACAGGCCTTTTTGTTATTCAGAGGTTGTAATCAGATTGAGAAAGGGGGCATGGGGGGGATCTTGAACGAGTAGGCCACTCTGACATAAGCACACCCGCTGCCTTTATTACAATCCTAATGACATACTTCGCATGCTGCATGCTGGGAGCTCGACTTTAGGGGGTCCATCTCTAACGGCTGCAGGAACCAGCAATGTGTCATCAATGCGCATCAATCGCCGGCGCAACACGAAATCCTTCCCCTTCTAAAAAAAAAAAAAAAATAGACAGAAGAACGAAACGGAGCCCTTGAGATAATGTCTTTTATGGTTCAGTGGCCTTACAGGGGTTCCTCCTGCATGGCCCTGAAATGGGCAAATTAATAGTTGCTTTGGAACAAATTGGAATTACACCCCTCGATGCATTAATGTCAGAATGCAGGCCAGCATTCCCTGACAGGGTGAGGAGAAGAGATGCTTTGTAAGGCAATGAGATACTAAGATAAAAGAGCATTTACAGTCTTTTTCTCACCCCTGTGGTGTGTGAGAACGGTTAAATGACATGTGCACTGTGAGTAAAGGACACAGCAGAGCTGAATAAAGACCGTGTTGTGTTGCCGTGCCCACCGGCAAACTCTGCTGAAGCCATGAGAAACACATCTACAACACATCTATCATCTGAGCCACGACTGTAATGTTTTCATTATCAAATCATTATGCTCGGTAATGTTTTAAAACAATGGCTCATTGAGGTCTTTAAAGGGATAGTTCACTCAAAAATGATCATTTGTACTTACCACGAGTCTCTTTCCAGTCTCACCGCGTAGAAAACAGCATCTTGGGAATTCTGCTAAATATTTGGTGTTATCCTGGAGGACATTGCATTAAACATCAATAACAAATATTTTTTTAAAATCACAAGTAATGTTTATTACGAATGTCATGTATTTAAAGTACCTAAATACAGACTCTTCTTGAATTCAAACTGAGGCAGATTCAATTGTTCAACATTTTAACATGGAAAGATCATTTTAAACAAGTAACAGTCTCAACGAGATGTGAACACACGGTAACACTGTCAAAGATAAAGTATTGATTGAACTATTTCTTAGTTATAAAAATGAGATTTGTAAAAAATAATAAAATAGACTTTGCTCTTACCATCAAGAAGTAACGAATTATCGATATAACGTGCGCCACAAATAGAACTGTCAGTTATCATCTCAATACAAGTTTGTGAAGATGTATAATGCTTTGGTGTTTAAAAACAAAGGTAGATATAAAAAGATAAACAGAGGACAGACATCAATACATCACAATCGCTGTAAGAAAAAATACCTGTGAAACATTGCTTGAAAATAATCTGAATATTCAGTATGATTTCATATTATAAGGATATTCACATCCAGGTTGTGTCAGTGTGTGAAAAATAACCTTTCAAAAATAAGTGGCTTTTACTGGACATGAATCACAAGCCAAAGGAACCATATAATTAAGGAAGAAACAGGGCTCTTATGCAGATGAAGAACAGATGTGTCATCAGGTAATGCTGCTGTTTCAGCATCATCAACTTTAGTACTCCAAAGATAATCCTTCTGAAAGAGAGATCAGGGAGATCAGGAAGTTGATGATTTAAAGCTAAAAATATTCATGTTCAGTTTTTCTGCGGTGGCAGTCTGTTTAATTTGCGAACGTTATTTTGCATCCTGCTATTTGGCAGGAAATGAGGTGATGTCACTGATTCTGTAGACAAGACTATTTACTGCATGTGAGGTAACGCTGAGAATTATTCAGTTCGGGATCTCTTGCTCTGTCATTTCCTCTTTCACAGACTCTGCCTCGACGCCTCGTGGTTCTTCTTCCTCCTGAAAAATAAAGGGGAATTACTAAATCAAAAGCATATTAAAAAGCATATTTCTAGCATATTAAAAATACCTTCTTGAAAGGCTTATGAATGATTCAGCTTGAGTCAGGCAACTGATAGAACATATCACCCATGCACACATTTAGAAATTTCTACATTCCCCTCCACACTTTTGTGCAAAAAAACCCCATTATTTTCATTTTATAAACTGTTTTGCTTGCCCTCATTTTAGTCGGACACAAAATAGTTTTTAAGACTCAGAAAAAATAAATAAATAAATAAAAAGTAGCCAATCACACAGCTATGCAATACTTGCAATACAAATCAAATCACATTGCCATCAACATACACACAGAGTAGAGTGAAAATCTGAAAGTCAACACTCAAATGGAAAAATCGTTTGTCATTTATTCACCCTCATATCCAAACTTGTATGATTTACTTTCTGTAGAACACAAAAGAAAATATTTTTAAAAAACGTTGGCAACCAAACAACATTGAACCGCACTAACTTGTATGGACAACCATTGAGACATTTCACAAAATCCTTCTTCTGTTTCCTAAACAAAAGAGTCATAATATGTGGGTAAATAAATGATGATAAAATTTTATTTTTGGTCAAACTATCTCTTTAAGTTGAAAAGCTGTTATTTTTAGCATGCCTGCTGCAGAGAACGAAGAGCAAACGTCACGCCAGAGTCACTTACAGAACCGGCAGATTTAGAGGGCACGACAAACAGGAAATGACGGCCATCTCAGCTTTTAAGTGAGTCTGACAGATGCAATTATCCCCTCCTCCAGAGGTTAATAAACACATCTAAGCACAGCAATGTGTGGTGGCAGAGTCCTGACCACACACTACACTCAAAACAGCTGAGAAACACATGATGATTCATGCCTTTACTTACAGACCACGTCAAGAACACACACACACAGAGAAATCTCATTAAAGCATCTATTGTTTTCTTACTTTAACCTCTTCATACATTATAAAAGCTAATCCCATCAAAAGGTAATAACTTAATAGCATGATAAAAAGCATGATAGCGATGCAAGAAAACCTAATATAGACCTTTTTTAATTTTGTAAGAAATTTTAACATTGAAGTGGTGATACAGGAATGGTAAATGTTGGCTTCAGCAGCTGTCTCAGCAGTTCATCTGAAGAGACAGCTTTGCCTTATTCAGCAATGTCTCTCCCATATGGGTCTTGTCTCTGTCTGTGGATGACTTTTGATATGCAGCCAGACCTTTGTGAAAAATGAGTTACTTTTTCCTGAACTCTGGGTACTTTGCCACCGCCGGCCTGTGGGGGGATATAAATCTCCCGGTGGGACGACACCTCATGAACCTCGCTACCGGATCGGCCCATGACATCCACCAAATCTCTCTGACAAGCCGGCCAATTTTCCAATTATTTTTGGTGCCATACGTTATCGTCAAGCCGGTCAGCACTTAAACGGGATGCTAACAATCTCATAGCGTCTTGATTGAGCTTTTTCACACTCCCGTGGACACACATGGACACAACTTCACACACGTAGACCCACAAGTCATTGCCCGTCTGTGATTAATAGTGTTTATCCCTGAGGACACAGTGCTGGACATGGCGTGTTACGACCAGTGGATTACTGCATAAACTCAGATCCTGTGAACTGCTAACGGAGTCTGATGCTCTACAGCTCGAGGAGCTCAGCGGGAGGTAGACGGCATGACTTTTGGGGTCATACTGTATATGGGGTATGTTGTCACAATGTGAAAATGCCATTTAACGGTCCATATTTACATACGCACAAAGCACTAAATAAAACAGCCAAAATAATACAGTTAATATTAAAAAACAGCCTTAAAAAGAGAAACTTCAATTATTCAATATTAATTTTATATAAATGATACTTTGTTGAAAGGATTAAATTACAACGTTTAAAATGCATATAATATAAAATTATCCTTATCGTTATTGTTTACTTTTGTTGTCAAAATGTACCTTTATAATATAATTCACAACTTTTTTTTATATATGCCAATGTGGTTTACTTGTTTAACCAACAGCTATTACAAACATATCACAATACTGAAATGGTAAGATAATATTAGCGGGAGTAAAAAATTTCCATAAACTAATTTAAAACCATTTAGAGCAATTTAAAACCAAAATACAAATCATCTCCTAAAGATACGATATAGAATATTTGACAACTCCCCAATGTGACGACTAGCCCCAGTCTCCCTTATCTTTTCTCCAGTTCAGCCTGAGGACAAGGAGGACTACAATGAATAAAAGAACAGGACTCCCACAATATGTCCATCCCCAGTCAGATGAAATGCTTTCCTGAAAAATGGTGATATATATTTGTCAAAATAAGAATAATTCCAAAATGTGAAGTTCCTCTGCACTATTTCCAGCTTTTTTGAAACAGGATGCTCATTTCGCTGACAGTGTGACATTTGCTTTGTGAGGCAGAGACATGGAGACGCTGACCCTCTGAGGGCCCGATCACGCTGACAGGCAGCAGCTTTGTGGGATATCTCCATCACTCTCCTCTGGGGAAAGCTGAAGCCTTCGTTTCTGCCATTCACTCTCCATGCAGCAGCCAGCCCTCTGGCTACGACTTATACATGTATGATAATGAGATGCCGCATTCTTCATTCTAATTGCGTTTTAGATTTTTAAAAGGGCAAAAAAAATCGTCTCTCAAGCGGAAAGCATAAGGGAGAGTTTAAGCGAGCAAAGACAAAAAAGAAAAAGCCAGCGCGTGGTCCGGACCCTAGGTGGCAACAAAGGCCTGTGGTGTGTTAATGCATCTGAGTCAAAGACTCCCGCCGCCATACAGTGCCACAATCAAACCCCTTTTTTCCTTCCCACCCACACAACATGCAGTAAACTTCATAAAGTGGGATTAAAATAATGCGGTGTTTAAAAAAAATTACAAAAAAGAATTATAAATGTACGACGCTGCTTTTACTTTAATAAGCTTTAGCATCCTTTATCAAGCTGGCACAGTCCTCAAAGAATTAGCGGGCTAATTAGCATGACTTCTTTTTTCGTTGTATTTGCGCATGTGTGAAATGTGTGACGGAGGAAAAGAAGCGGCTTTTCGGTCCCCTGCCTGACAGGTGCTGGCGTGAACATGTAATCCCGCTCGCTCTGTCGAAGATGGATCAATGTCCCACAATGATGATGAAAACACGCAGCGTGTAAGGAAGCAGGAGAAACATCTACTGAAAATAGAACAGGATAGCTTAAACCAATGGGTGTCTCTGTGAAGGGAGGGATGGAGAAAGAGAGTGCTATCAGACCCTGTATTATTCATGACCCCTTCTAACCATCTCTCTTTAAAGAAATTGAGAAAAAATATTTACTGGTTAAGAAAATATTAAGCGAGAAGATGGAAACGTTCTTGATATATACAGAAAAACTTCATTTTTACTTAATTTAGAGTAAAATACTCTTCTAATCATTTTTTCTAAATTGAAAAAGAAAATAGATGTTTGGTAGTAAAAAGAGCTGCTACAAAAGTAAAAAAGAAATAAGATAATAAAATAAGCAAATTTGTAACACTGAATTCCAGCTTGTCAATGGTTATATACTAAATACTTAGAAGTCATTCAAATAATTCTAAGTATAATTTTTTAATATTAACCATTTTATGCTAATATTAGAATTTCAATTTCACTAGCCGTCTCAGACTTTGGACCGCACTGTATACCGTAATCCTGTCAGTTTGTATAACCAGCTGACAGCTATTTACAAGAGTAAACAAATTCTACAAGCTCATATCCAAGGTGTGCGTTTGTGTACGTGTTTCACTGTAGTGGAAATGACACGATCGCGTTCAGGTCATAAACACTCGCTTCATTAGGCAGCTGAGGCTGCGCGTTACGCGCTACATTGAACCTCTGGCCCCGTCGTCTCGTTCTCACACACACCCTACCCTCTCCCAGCAAAACCCAATCACCAGAAAGCACAATTAAATTTCATGACTATGCATATTTGCGCTTCCCATTTTCATTTATTACAAAGGGCATTCATTAATCTACCTTTTCCCAGAGAATGGATTTTCATTTTAGCGAGGTGTGACAGATATTGAGGTGAACTTACCAAGAGTTGGCTAATTAAATGAGCAGTAAAATGCACAAGCCTGAGATTTTTCCTTTTTATTTTTTATCCACATCTGATAAGAGCCGGCGCTGCGGAGAGGAGGTGTGGTATATGGTACTTTCGCTCCATTTCCAATTTCAGCTGTTTCAGGTAAAATATTAAATGACAAATAAATGTAAGTGCTCAAACTCGGTGAGAAAATTGGCCGCCGTGAACAGAAGCTCTTAGTAAATGGACGGATAAGCAGCCGAAAAACTAAACAGCATCCACCATAAAAGCAGATGCAATAAAGAGCACACTAATAAAGTAGTACTAAAACACGGACACGTAGGCAAAAACAAATGAGGCGCATCTTAGACAAGAAGCAGTGTGGTGAGTAATGTCAAGCACGCGTGGTGCACCCCGTGGCCCACCTGCACCAAGTGTTAAAGGGATAGTTCACCCAAAAATGAGTCATTCTCATTCCAAACCTGTATGACTTTTTTCTTCTGCAGAACACAAAAGAAGATTTTTTGAAGAACGTTAGGAAGCAAACAACATTGATCCCCATTGACCTCCATTTCATGGATGCAAAATCACTGAGACATTTCCTCAAAATATCTTCTTTTGTGTATCTGTGGAGGTTCAAGAGCAAGACTAAAATACTTAAAAGCTGACTGAAGCATCTGGACCTACAGACAGGCTTTTTTAACCAGTCACAGATAAGAATGGAGAGCTCAAACAGAGGACTGACTATGTGTGTGTGGCCTTACTGTTATGAACAGCATGCAGTTTGCTGATCCCCATTAATGTGATTTATAGCATCACACGGTAACGCTCCTCTAAGGCTGCATTTGTTAAACAGTGTGCAGGTCTGTATGTGTGCATACGGGAGTGTGCAAGAATCAATTTTTGAACAGATTTGTTAGTATGTATGCAGGTGTGAAGACATTCCCATAGCAGCTACAAGCATTTCTTGTCAGCAGATACTGGGGGAAATCCTATCAAATATAGCCAAATTAAATATAAAGCCTTGCATCACATCCAGTCTCTTTACTATTCTGAAAAGCACTGAGGTCAGAGGTTTATATACTCTTGTCATGTCCAATGTCACCTTTAAAGGAGTGTGATAAGGTAATTCCTGGTCTTTTATTAATAATGCATGCAGAGGGGACAGCCTTTTTTACTACACTCCCGCTGTCGCCTGGTCTCGCATGCCTTTATGTCATGTTTTTTATTTTGAAAGAACAGAATAAGGAGTCGATCTGATTATTTTATTCATTTTCATTAATTTAGTCATTTTATTTGAAGACCCACTGATGTGCACTAAAATGCAACAGAGCCTATTTGACTGGAATCTGAAGTTGAAGAGCAGAATAATAAATTGCTGTTATAAAAATCATTGATCGTATGATATGAGAGAGAGTACGTTTTGAAAGCTTAAATCTTCTAAATAGGAATTCATTATAGATTATAGATATCCTTAGGAAATCAACCTACAAATGGCTTACTTGAAGGAAATTCTGCATGTTACGCTGAGATAGAAGACTGTATTTTAACTACAAAATGTTAGTTTTCTTTAAGCTTCAAGAAGCTACATCAATGCATCAAGGAATTCTGGAGCAAAACCATCTTGCAAAAGAAGTACACAGTGAGTTCTGTAAAACGCCATTATCTGCAAAACATATTCTGGTGTAATGTAACGCTTTATATGACATTAGATAGCATTTGTATATATATATATATATATATAAAAAATATATATATATATAAAAATATATATTTTTATTAACTATTCAAATAAAAGTGCTTTATAACTATTATTTATCTGTAACTCTTATTTTACTTTTAATGTTATAAGTACGGTTAAAATACTGTTTAAGTTTTTAATGGTATTCAATGGTAAAATTGTTTGCCATAAAAATACGTACTGATAAGTACACAGACCCTAAAATATCTTCCACTTTATGTGTGACACCTAAGTGCCCTTGCTCTTTAAAAGCGGTCAGCAACCAGACCTCACAGAATCAACAGAAAGCAGGTCAAGTTAAACTATAAAATGACCTAAAGAACATTGCTGCGGGTACTTCAAAAGATGGGCTCTCTGATTAATTTGAAAGTTTTAGAGCTTTTGTGGCAAATTGGAACCCTTTCACCAAAACATGAAGCATTTACATTAGAGAAGTGTTTGACTGGACCATCCTGTTACCAGGTTGTGCTTTAGAAGCACAGTAAGTGAGTTATTAAAACCCAGTTAAGTGCTGAGAAAGTGACCAACGGGACAGCTGGAATTTGCCATGTCATCTCCAGGGTCCTGTTTACTCAGTAAATTGGCCCCTGAGAGGGCAGGAGGTGTCCAGCTGGCCTAGTTAAAGTGATGGACGTGACTGTGGTGCATTGATTTTTCTTGTGTCTATACACTCTCTCTAGCCAACCCTAAGGTGACTTCTCACAGGACCACGCTATCCTCTGTCGGACCCCTGTATCGGTGTTACACAGCTACAAAAGCTTACCGTATATACAACTGATCTTAGCTTTCAAAAATCTGTTGAACTGTTATTCAATTTGCCTTCAGAGAGAAACCTGAAAGAGATCTGCTAGTATCAGACTGGTAAGAAATCTGCTGTTAACCTTTTTGCCCTTGATCCTGTCAGGTGGCCATCAAACGCCATCCAGCCTGATGAATGATGATTTCTATTTTCCCTTACAAATTTCATTCCATGGTAAAGCAGGCGGAGTGGGGAACTTCATTAAGTTAATTAGCCAAACTTAATTAAGGCTGTTTAGCGGGTCAGTCTGTCAAGGCTTTGACTGATGACTGCGCTTGTAAAGGTAATCTTCCCCGTAACCGGATCTCAACAACAAATCAGATATTAACAACCACAATTCCTGCAAATAACTACATAATCCTTTACAGCATGTATATAACTAGTAAAACGCTACAGGGAATAAAAAAGTAAAACGCCTCAATAAATTAAAGCTGTCCAGAAGTAAACCTCAAGGTCAGAAAGTAGCCTGTTTGTTGAGCTTGTAGTCTCGGAGAGACAGTGTTATAATTGTCAGTGTAACAAGGTTTTTGACCCAAAGTCTAGATAGTGAATGAATTAACAACCTACAAAAGCCGTCCTTAAGGCATTTCAAAGCAGGGTACGCCCTGTGGCATTTCAAACACACCACCACACATCTGCCAGGACGTTTTATCATGAGTGTGAGCCGTGGTGACACGCGGGTGTAAATAAAGCTCAAACAAGCTCCTCTCCACCACCTACCGGGCTCTCCAACTAAAGGCCATCCGTATATTATGGCAGGACTGTCATTTTATTACCCGAATCAATTCGGCGGGACTTTGAGGTGACAGCAGAGGGATGTGGCCTCCGTTGGCCGGGGGTTATCTAACGTGCGCAGGCAGGAAAATACACAGCCCGTGTAATGAACTCAACTCTAGCTAATAAAGACTTTATTGCTGGGCTATGTATGAACTGATAGTAGCGCTGGGCCTGCGTGCTCATAAACTAATGAAAATGAGCTTTTCTCGCCAACCTTTTTTTTTGGGTGGAGCAAGGCAAACGTAATTAGGTGATTTAATAACACAAACGTCTTGACACGACAAATCATCTGCCAGGAAACAAGTTAAACAACATTTTTTATTAATCAAGACCTCAGAGGCAAAAACCCATTTATGGTGACCTTTAAAAAAGGCAACGAATGCGAGAATTTCACAGAGAGACAGATAACCACACGGCAAGCTCGCGAGTATCTCCTACCCTCCAATCAACAACGGCGACACCCGCGGATCGGCTTCACGTATAACAGTCTGCGGCATACAGTCTGCGGCATACAGTGAGTCGAGTGCCTGTCGGTTTTGATTGAGAGGCTGAAAAGGAAGAAGGCTTCATGAGGTTGGAACCTCTCGCTACTGTCTCTCCCACACGCGCACATCTAGAAGTCAAGGCTGGAAACGATAACACATCGCCACTTTAGTTGCAAACCTCCGAACATCTACCTCTTCTTTCTGCAGTGGCAAACTAAAGCATCGCTCCCCTTTAATGTCGACCCCCCACAATCTTGGCGAGGAGGAGAAATGCAGATAAAGCTGGCTGCATTTTAAAATGGCATTTTAAAAACCATTCGGACCAACTACAGGTAAAGAGGTCTCAGCAGCAGATTACTGAACTTACGTACTTTAACACAGCGCTCATCTCCAGAGAGCTCTTTGGTTTCTATAATGGAATCAATTATGTTTCAAATGGCAGGCACAGTCAAAGTCATTGGCAACTTTTGCAGCGATGGGTCAGATGTGTCCGTGTTTACAGATGATTGTTCAAGCAAACATGCTGATGATGTTTAAATGTAATGTGATGGTTATTTTGTCTATCAATCAAATGTTTAAATTAGCTCTTATTTAGGATAAACATATTTACAATTAAGAAATCTTCAATTAAAAACTGTAAAAATACAAATAATAAAAAAATAAGCAAAAATGTGGCATGTAGGATATTTTCTCCTTCACATCTATCGATCTATCTGCCTTTAATGCTCACGCCACATGCTCACATGCAAAACATAATGCTAGCCAGACTACATATAAATACTGATGAAAATGAACAATTTTAAAGCATAAATAAACCTGATAAACAAATTAAAATGTTTCTAAAAAAAAATAAAAATGGCACTGAATTTGACATTCAAACCTGAGATTTAAATAAAAAATTATAATAAATTTTAATAAACTAAATTTGCTGCAGTGAGAATTAGACAACAGGTCTTTCTAACATTACACACAGCATGAGAGAGAGAGAGAGAGAGAGAGAGAGAGAGAGGCCTGGATTTCATGTGAAATGTGTGTGTGTCTGTGATTAAACAGAATTGTGTCTGGTCTCTGAAAGTCCCTGGAGAAAGGCTGGTCTCACGGTTGGCTGTCACTGAACGCATTTTAAAGGCAAAGACTTGTTTAATCCCTGTGGCCCTGGTGCACCTCCCACTGTCTAAAGCTCTTTTCTCTGTCACCACTCGCTTTCCTTCCATTGCTTTTGTTCTGAACTGCAAAGCTCTCATTTTGTAGCAGCAGGTTACCGATCTGCAGCTTTTCTTCTACGCCTTTGACTTACAATAGCACAAGAGATACACGGCACACACAAAGGGGGTCTCGCTGCCAGAACATAATTCTTCATCGGTCGATTTTATGAGCGAGAGATTAGCCAGCTTTAAATGTATCTGAAACAAATGTGTCCTGCATCAAAAGCCTGAGAGCACTTTTAAAACTTTAGAAGAGACTGAAGAAACGTCTGTTTTAATTAATGTTTTAGCAAATATATGTATCTTAATATTTGAATAATATAAGAAGCCCATGGGAATATGTATTGCTTAGGGGAGACTGTAATAGAGTACTCAGTTATGTTTCACTAAAGTACCATCTCGGATGATTCCTGTACAATTCCCTGGAGATGAATAAAACTTGAATAAAATGGAAACAAGACAGTTGCCAATTGTCTATTGTAACAGAGAGATACAACTGAGACATTAAAGAAATCTTAATTGTGACTTTGGAAGTTTTAATCATTAAATTACAGTTAAGATAGTTGCATGACTTAAGTCCTTATGCATAACAATATATACTGTAGGTAATGTCTATAAAGTACGATAAGCTTGGCGTGCAGATACTGCGATACAGTAAATGGTAATCATCTGGCAATGTTTGCATTTTCCATTCAATCATGCTCTCCGCTTTAACCTTTTAATTTTTATCCTAAGCGATAATTTCACTTTCCGCCATTCAGTCAGACCGCCGTAATTTTTCATCTTTTATTTTCTCTTCAGCAAACATCAATTAACCTCCATTTTCCATGCCGCTAAAGTCTGGCTAGTCGGACTGCCCATTTAAAGATAAATTGAAAGGCAGATGCATTTATTAACTTAATTGGGTTTCCAAGAAGACACATACCGCCTTTGATTGTCATGTAATTCAATAAGAAACAGAAATTAAATGTTTGGGAGAACGTGGAAGCACTAGCTTTTTTCTAAAGGTAACATTAAAATACCTATGTCAGCTGCAGTCAGATTTGGATCAAGGCATTGGAGGTTTCTAATGTTGATTGGACGAAGTGAGATTAGGAAGGTATTTGGAAATTAAACAGTGTAGAGAGAAATGGGACAATTTTGCAAAGAAAATTCCCATTGAACATGGATTCTGGGATAGTTTTTATCCACAAATGATATGCTGTGATGCTGCCCAAAAAATTTTGTCTAAATTGTATATTAACCTGTTAACCGTTCCTCAGGAGAAGCCTTTAGGTTATTTTATTATTCACTCTAATATTCTAATCTAATCATGACAAACTATATATTGGTATGGTCTAAGACTCAACAATAAATATTTGACACATTTTCATAACAGTAAACATAAACAAAATGTATAAACAAAAATGAATGTTAATGATATTTATAAAAAATTTTGACTTTAAAAATGTTTGAAAAATATCTAATATGTAAATTTTTTTTTTTACTTCAGATGCATTTTCATGTATACTCAATATGTGCAGTGACAGTTATCAGGTTAAGGCTGCAATAGGCAAAACTATATCACAATTTCTATTTTAAAAAAATTGCACGTTTTACATAAATAACACTACATGTACCTGGCTTGAAGTCAAATATCGACATCCCTTGAAATCATACCCAATAGCACAAATTATAATTTTAACGTAGAAAGACATTGACTATATGTACTGAAATAATCACAGATTTTGGATATTTCAACAAAAAAAGTTTAGGGAGCTTAAGGAGACCAAGTAGTTTTACTGCCTATGCCTTTCAAAACAGCCTTCATGAAAGTATACATGCCTTTGATGTCCTAAATTGCTGTTTACTAGGCAGCTCACTAGGTTTCAGTACAAAACTATTATTTCAAAGCTCAGAAATAGATGCTCTGATATACCCAAACCACCTATTACTACATTACCACAACTGAAAGCACCATCCATCCCCCATATATAAAGGAATGGTGAAAGAGCGTGAGAATATGTCTGAAGTGAGTGTAGAGGGAATTCTCGCTGTCTGCACAGTTGACTCTCACCTTCGATGAAGAGGTGTCACATTCCTGACAGATCCATCCGTAGCCGGTTTGTTTGGGTGACTTTTTCAGGGGAGGGTCCAGACAGCCAAAGTGGTAACATAGCAGACACTCATCACACCTACAAGGAAAACAGGCAGCGTATTAGTGGCTAGAATACATTAAAATGCAGTCGCCGTGCAATCGCACACACACAAACCTATATTCTGCCAAGAGGGCAGTATGGCCCTAACCAGGCAGGTATGATAGATGGTGACAGAGCCATTTGCTGTCAGGTAACAGATGCTTAATAGATTCAAAACACACGGGCACACAACCTCTCACACGGCCTTGTACAGCCACCATAAAACACGCTGCTCGATTGGTCTGCTGAAATGAGTTTCAGCTCATCCTGTCGATAAATCTCCATAGGATTTTTATTCCAGAGTCACCGTGTCAAGAAAGAGACTGAAGTAGCGTCTTTAGTTATAGGTCTGCTCAAGCAAAATCTCCAGCAGCCCAATTTTACTTAAACTATAGAAGACATTTAGCGATAAATACCAACCCCCAAGTCATAGCTTAATTTATTTGATCATTTTTGACATTTACAGCTATTGCAAAATCATAAATAAGGGTTTTAAACTATTTAAATGTCCCAAATTTTGATAAAAAGGCCAACAATTGCAAACCTCATATGAAATGAACAATAAATAAAAGTAATAAATAAAATAAGAAATATGTATTAAACATTTATTTTGACATCCTGAGGTTAATCAACAATTTATAAATGTTAAGCATCTCTTTTCACTAAACGTTTGTTCCCATAAAAAATGCAGAACAGCCTTTTAAAACAAACACACAAATGTTTAATTTATTAAATTACTGTGAGTAACACAAAGTGCATGAAGTTTAGCTCTTATTTAACATTCATAAGGTGCCATTGCCGAGCATCAACATGCCCTTCACCCTGCAGTCCATCTCCTCTCTCCTTCCTGCCCATAATTAACTAATTATGTTGTAATCAATAGAGTAGATTCTGATTTGGCAATGTAAATCAGATAAGGCCGATAAGAGCCGGGGAGGTCAATAGGCTCCATCCCTGTCCTCATCTCCATTACTGGAAGAAGAGGCACGACGGTCTTATCAGTAAGTCCCCAGGATGAAGGGAGAGAAAGAGAGGAAAACAGGTGCCATTTTTTGCAGCCAAGTAGACAAAAAAGACGTCAAGAGAGACTTTTGTGGAGGCTGGGATGTTCTTGATGTCACTGAACCCAGTGCTGTATGACGTGGAAGCCCTTTTCAAACTCAGCATTTGAAATCTGTGATGTGCCTAATTAAAGGACTTGTGGGGATATGGCTCAGTGCTAATGAGCATGGAGTCTTATGCTTAAGACACCTGTAGACCTTCTGTCAACGCCGAACTGCTACGATGCAAGAAAAGGCTAACCCGATCTGGCCATTAATGCCACATTTCATTGGCACAGTGCAATAAGGGCAAATGCCGTCCTGTTTTCTGCTTTATTATCTGCATTTATTAAAAGAATATGACAAATATGACACAAAATTGCAGCATAGACTAAAGTTTCAGAGGTTGACATGCTTTCAAGAGTTTGATCCAAGATCAAAAAGCTAACAGCGATGTCCGCTTTATATCTTGAGCACAATAATAAAACGTTAAGCTAAACATACTTCACATTGTTTCTGACCGAGCAACCATATAAACTTCTGAAGTCCTATGGGAAACACTTCAAGGTGCCTTTGCAGAAGGGAATGAGCCGACTCTCACCTGTGGTTACCATGCCAACCTATTATTTCCCCTGAGCTTGAGAGAACAGCAACAGGGCAGTCAAAGACAAAGGGTTCCAAGAATTCCCAACGGATTAAAACTACTTTGAAAGATACTAAGATTTAAAGACTCCCTCACTTAGTATAATACACCCGTGACCATGACTACTCACACTTTAGGGTGCCAGTGTCTGTCACACATTTTGTGACAAGTTCAAATATTCACCATTACACGATCAAGTCCGCCTTAACCACTTACTACATAAAAACAAAGCAATCATGGTTATTATATCACAATTATAAAATTGGCTAACTACACATACGAGGCCTGACAATATACAGCAATTTTATTTAGTAATACTGTTTAAGAAAATAAATAAATGATATGAAGATTGTTTTGACAATTTCCTCTTTACATCTAGCTGATATAGGCTGTTTCTGTAACTGGTCCCAATAGCCAAAGTTTTCTCACATGATTGCCCATGTGACATATCAATGTCTATTCAGTTAACAACAGCAAGAGAAAATTAGCCAATCGTAACACAGGTCAAAGTTAAGCCCCTGTTTGTGTTGCCTGCATGTAAAAAAAACATACTGAAAATATAAACGTTTTTCTAGAATATTTAAAAATCTGCTCTATTACATACAAAAAATAATAAATGTTGAAAAAATTAAAAAACAATTCTGGAGGAGAAAAAAATATAACAATGTGAAATATTAAATATTGAAAATATAAAAAAACATTCTGGAGAAGAAAAAAACAAATCTGCTCTATTACAGATGAAAAATAATAAATATTAAAAATATAAAAATTATTTCTGGAGAAATCTGCTCTATTAATAGGTTAACTGTGTTAATTTTCTTAGCCAACAAACAACTCATCTCTTTATCCAATATGATATTGTAGCAGCAGTCATTTCACAAGCTCATTTAAACGGGGCATACTGCTTGTGCCTCAGCGTGCAGGGTTCCTGTTTCTAATCCATATATTTATTGTGACAGAGCAATGTGAAAATGGCTTGCCCTCGGCGACAGACTGTCAACTCGAAGCTGCTTCCATTACATGATCCTCCTCTGTAGAGAGTGAGAAAGAGAGAGAGGGAGGGAGAAAAAAGGGGAAAAACGCTACAGAAAGATAACCAGCAGCATCCTCACATCCCATTATACTTTAGCATAAAAGCTTTCAATCGTTAGTGTGTTAGTTAACAAGAAATAATGCAACTCTTGTTTTATTATTTCGTGCATAAAAGAGCTGTTAAATTAGTCAGTCAGCTAACATGATTCGGATTTGCATGAGATAATATTACAACATAACATTTGTGGTATTATTTTCATTTCAGATTAAATTATTAAAACAACCCAAGAATTGAACATTTTCTCACATCATTTACTATCAAGGTGATACAGCAAACGTACCAAAGAATCCCACAGAGCAAGATGACAAATACAATCACAAATCTAACCACAAATGCATTTTTTAGGTATGGGGAGACATGCTGATTAGGAGTACAAATGCACAAAGACACGTGCAAGCGTTCTCAAACACAACTCATATTATATATATATACATATATATATATATATATATATATATATATATATATATTCAGGGGCTGAGCAGGCATATCTGTGCAAGAAAGGAGAATTTAAATCACCAAAGGTTTCCTTGTAAAAAGAAGACAAATGACCAGGAGTATGTGTGCGCTGCGCTAATGAGCACACTGCTATTGTTGCACACAGCTGCCGATTGATTTCATATGAATCTTCCACTCTAGCAAATAAAGAAAGAGTAGGAGACTCCACGGCTTCCTGCGGGGGAAAAGTTTAGGACCAGCGGCAGCCACGGGAGGCTTGCGTTTTATTAGTGGTGCGCGCCCCGATTCGCCATTTGCTTCTTTAATTACTTTGCCTTAATGAACCTTTTGTAACATTTGTTGTGTATCACGGTTTAACATCTTTGAATTAAAACACTGCTCAGTGATGCAGACCCAAGCGGAAAAACAGCCAGATGATTATGCTTAATTGGAATTCACATTGACAATGGCCAATCATCATAGAAGGTTCGACAGGAAGTAACCTTTTAAAATGATTTGTTTTAGTTTCTGTCTTTCATGTATGCAAGAATAAAGAAATAACACAGAAATAACTATATTAAACAATTTTGTCTTTCTGGTTACTGAGAACAAAAATTGTTTTTATCCTGTAAGACATGAAAAGTCTTTTGTGGTGCATTATTAACAAACAATACATAATGTCTGCGCCTTCTAATTAGAAAACCTGTATATAACTTTTTCTTCTGCAGAAGACAAAAGAAGAAATTCTGAAGAATGCTGGTAATCAAACAACACTGGCCCCCATTGACTTCCATTGCATGGACATAAAACCATTGAGTCATTTCTCAAAATATTTTCTTTCGTGTTCGATAGAAGAAGGTTTTGAACACCATGAAGTTAAATAAATAATGACAGAATTTGTATGTTTGGGTGAACTATCCCTTTAAGGTCACACTTGATGCCTAATGAACACACTGGCCCCTCAAGCAAAACCTATTGAGAACCGCTGAACTAAGCAGACATGCTCTTATAACAGAAAGACAGACATCATAATTTACTTCCAAAACTAAGAATTTGAGACTGACTAGCTAAACTAACAACAACAAAGCAACTGCACAACCACACACAAGGAGCTTCAGAAGATCTTCTACGTCACGGTTTGGCACGTCATCCCCGTTACTCTGCGGTTCCTGCAATACGCAGGCGCCGACTTCTATCTGCTCCGCTCACTGCCCTTACAGACCCCGCCACAAAGTCCTTGATGTTATCAAAGCAATTTGGGTCCGCTTTAATCATTGGGAAAATTGAGCTGCTCGTTTCTCTCCACCCCCCAACTCGCTTCTCCGATCTCGGACGCAATCCAATCACTCATAAGAGTGTCTATTGATTGATGTAATCTTATTGGGATGTGAGGTGAGGGGAAAAACACGATTGATTGCTTTTGTCTGTGACACATGTTGCTCTGGGCTAGCGATGCGTATCTCCTTTCATCTACTGTTTAATCTCTAAGAGGAGTTCTTAGAGACCCCCTGGCACGCTCAGGCTCCCTTCCCGTCGTCTCTCTCGTTTCTCTGCGCAGGGTAAAAGCCCGGTGGCTCTGTTGCTTGATCTCTTCTTATCCTTCCACTTAGAACTCTATTTCAGCCCGATGCTCCTTTTAAAGCCTGAGCCAGTCAGCCGGGTTCAGAGGAAAGGGCCTTCATCTACACAGCCGGCGATTAGAGAGATAACGCGTGACAGCTCTGTTTAATCAAAAGATGTTTTAATATCATAATGTACGATTCCAGATCTGACTGGATAAAAGTAAGGATATATTTAGGTAAAACGGGCTCCTGGCTGGCGTGCACGGAGCAGTCGTCTTGTGTTTTAATGAGACACAGACAATCGCCAGCATCAGACAGATTTTTGGAACATTTAGGCCTGAACGGAAATTTCTTGGTGAGATAGCAAAGAGCCACAACAGTAAAATCACTACTGAGATTAATATCACTTCTCATTAAAATGATAATGCCTTTTTTAAGAAGATAGGTCTGCATTGATTATTCACTTACTGCAATATATTAGTAATGTAGATTGGGGTAAATGTTAAATCCATTACTAAACACACACTACACAAACAGAGAGCAAAATAAAATCGAATTAAAAAACCTGTCTAAAGTTAAGTTATATGAGATTTAACAGGATATTTCTAGCACATTTAATCATCTACAGGAATAATGTCTGGTTTGATAGCTTGCAAAATCAATGTTAAATATTTAGCAAAACACCCAGCACCCAGCAAAACACCACTTACAACATCACACTTTACAAAATGCTGGGGTATATTAAACCCATTACTGGGTCAAAAAGGGACGAACACAACCGCTGGGTTATACATTAACCACGTTTCAGCCCAAAATGCTGGGTTAGGTCAAATATGAACATTTTCTAGATTCATTCTTGATCCAACCATGGGTTAAAAAATAACCCAGCATTTTTAGAAGTACAAGAAGATCTTCTAAAATGTCTTCTGTGTCATTCAAGGACATCTAAAACGAATTGAGAAAACAAAGTACAAAACAAGGAAACACGCGTATACTCCGGATAAGGTACAGCTAAAACACCTCTTTCATAGCTAAATAAAGACAGGATTATTTTGTAAATGTTTGAACATGTAATTAAGGGTTTTATGTTAAGGGATTACTCTGCATGGCAATTTTAACTGGCTCTTTTGTGGATTAACATCCTGTGAGTAAGAGCAATTTCCACAGTGACCTTAAAAACAATACTATTGCACTTTGGAACAATACTCGTAACTAATGTAACATGGTAAACCACACATTTGAACAGAATTCAATGAACCAAAATAACATTTCAACTATGGCAAAACAAGTCTGGCTAAGCTAAACTCAGATTTATAGAAAACAGTGTGAACATTTAGCAAAAAGCCTTTTTCTCAGTGTCAGTATTGGACTCTTAACTGCATTTTTACCTTTAAGGAGCGATGTTACCCAAAAAACAACCTACAAATATTTGAGCAATTTAACCTGACACAATGTCTTCACCAAATAAAGTGTAAATTACAAATTGATACAGAGTAATAAAATGCCTCACTTTGTGCTGTTGTACCAATACCTATTGTACTACATTTACAAGGATCCAAACTGTTAGGTGCACAATGTTACCAAAATAAAACTCTTCAGTTCTTCGGCCCCGTGCTCTCACCCATATGGACGGTACAAACACAGCAAATTTATCACTTGGGTCCAACGCAATTACTTGGGGAGCCACCACGTGACAGGGATCAATAAGGCACAAGGCGCTTTGGCCATTGACTGCCGACCGTGACAAAGTGCCCCCGTGGCTTTTTGTGAATCCCTTCTATTGAGAAAGTGGATTATCAGCCTTTGTGTGCCTCCCTATTTTTGATTTACTGTTGAGGTGGGAATGGTATTATTAAGAGGCTTTTGTTTTACAAGGAGGAGCGGCACGGTGCGGGCCTACAGCTAAAGTTGAAGCGGCAGATTGATGCTCTGACAGAGTAACTCCTCTTTATTATCTCATTACCAAACGGCTCACTCATTCATTTACTCTCTCACACCGGCAAGACGGGCTTCTGGAGACACTAACTTTTAACAGTGTGGCCCAACTGCGGGACTTCTCCAAACAGACAGTAGGGGGCCACAGTGTGTCGACTTTGTCTCAGCACAATTCCGGCACCTGACTAAGGGTCACTTGTGTGGTTTGCCCGAAGCTGGTTGAGGTTAAACTATTCGAGACAGGGCTGATTGCAGATCAGCTGTTAAATGCAAATTTGCCTGTTTAAATAAAACCCTCCTACAGTTCCAGCTCTGGATGCTATCCAAACAGTCTGCATACAAAGTCTACAGATTTCTACCAGGCTTTTGCTAATTAGTTAGGCACGTCTGGGTTGCACAAGTCCTCTACCAAATGCACAAAATGCGGGAGGTGCTGAATACAAAAGACGAGAGCCAGATGCACACATACATATTTTCCGACGTGCTGCAGTAAAACTGGTTTGGATAAGACACTGTTGAAGCAGAAGCGTAATAGATTTTAGCTGCTTCGCTACTCTTCCCACACGCTGCAGCCCCGGCTCTTGGGTTTTCTCTTTTAATGATGGTGGGGAGTTTGAACGCGGGACAAAAAAGGGTGAAGTCAGCAAAAACAAAATGCCGCCATTAAATCATCTCAGTGGATCCCGTGTCAGGACTGTAATAGGAAAGCCGCTCATCATCGGAAAGGTTACTGCTCCTCCAGTACATCCTCCCCCCACAACCTCTCCACTCCCCGGGTTTAGACCGGAACGTGGGCGGCATTGCTTGTCCCGCAAGACCCCTCGTACCAAACCACTGGAGTGAGTATGAGGGATTGGGGTGCTCAGGTTTTGGTCATGGTGATGTGGTTCGATCTATGTGTTTCACGCTGAGCACATGAGGCTCAGAGCTTCGGTGGGCCACAGAGATGTAGCTTGTTCTCGCCACCGTTGTTGTTGTTGTATAAGCACAGATGCTATTCCGCTTACTAGCAGACACACTGAGCTTTTTGTTATGCCGTTAACTAGATTTCCCCATGAAAGCCGCTACTCTCTCGCTTTGGAGAGCTGGGCTTGGCACGAGGATTGGGAGAGGGATGGTGGGGATGAAAGAAAGGAGTGTGCACAGATGAGATGAGCTCACAGTGAGAGAGAAGAGTAGAGAAAAGGAAAATAGTAGAAAACGTGATGTGGCATGTTTATCTGTGGGCAGGTTATGTAGTAATGCATTATCACCGTTGGGCTGTGAATAAGAGGCTGTAAATGAGTTATTTTAACAATAAATACATACAAGGTGGATAGAATAATAACATTTGAGGAATTAGCAGCTGGATTTGCCAAAGTCAGACAATCCTTCTTCCACCAAGTGGTCAGTTCTGGTCACAATAAGCTGCAAACTGGTCAAATTTTTGGCTCTGTCCGACTTAACCCTGGCTGGCATTACCGGACACTGATGCATCCCTAATGATAAACAAGAGACAACATAGCTGCTGGACTCAAACACCAACCTGCACGACCCATTAACTAGCCCGACCGAGAATCATTCATCGTGATAGCAATGAGGTGAAAAAGTCAAGTGTTTATTAAGGTTTGCATGATGCAAAACGCCTCTGTTCTAAGACCACATTCTCATCCAAATGATCCAAACTAAAATCTCACAAATGTAATGCCACAATCTCATCTCAAGATACATTTACACAAACTATACAGCATATCTAAAAAATCAATCAACATGTCATACTGTCAACATACACTTAATAAATAAAACTTGTAAAAATTGAATTGGAAAACTTCAAGTACAAATGAACTTAACGTAAAAAAAACCTAGCACCGCTTATGTTGAAAACACAAGAAAAAAGGCAGAAGAGCTCAATAATTCGGTAAGATGACATCACAGACGACCTGTAATCTAACAGGCTCTATCTACGAGCATTATCTCTACAAAACAGATGCAGTAACATACACTTATACACACAGTATGCTGTGAGCTAGGTAAGACAGCAGCAGAAGAGACAGATAAAGCTCTGGCTTAAGATACAGCAGGGTGAGAGGTTAAAGGGCAGCTGAAGTCATCCCGAGATGGAGAGATGTGTAAATCCCAAGTATTGCGTCTGTTCTGGCACGAGTAAGCAGTTTGAGAGGGCATGCGGTGTGAGGCTGTCCCCCGTGGCATGAAGATAGAAGCCACAGGATACCATCAGAGAGGAAACTCGGGGCAATGGACGTCATCTGTCAGCTGTCCTGCCCCGGAATTAGACAGCTAGGCTGTCAGTAGTGCAATACACAGCGCTATGACGGAATGTGAAGAAGGGCTGATGGTTCAGATACTGTGTGTTTTGGCAAAAAGCCCATTCCCTACTAAACTTTACGTTTTAGCAATCTATGACATCTTGTTGTCTAGATTAGTAAAAAATGTCTAAAACTTAATTGCATTAAATTTGAAAATAAAAACATTCTGCTCAAAGAAAATAAAACTGTAAAAATGCATATTTTTAAATTTTTCTGCATTTTGATATTAACATTTAAATGGCAATTAATCTATCTACAAAAGATAATTGTTTTAGTGTAATAAAATATGATTTTGGGGTGAAATATGACCGGGATATGTTTTTTTGAGACTCACCCTATTACATATGATGCTACGGTAAGACCTATAGTGCAAGTACGTATAATACTACAGTATACTGACCTATGTCACTGTACCATAACTACTAAAAAAAGTCCAGCAGTAAGAAACGATGCTACTATATCTAATTTCTACTATCTAATACATGTTTAACCATATAGTTTACACAGCACAAGCAAAAGACAGCAGAGTCAAGAAACAAAAGCATTAAGAGAATTAAAAGCATTCATAATAAAAAGAAGTTAAGACAAGCGACACAACTGGAGTTCAGAAGCACATGTGACTCAGTCAGCAGAGAAATGTGAAAGAGAAAGTCCAGAGAGAAACTGGGCCAGATGCCAGTGAAATGCTTGCAAAGATGGTAAAAAAGGCCCAAAATATAAAATCCGGCTTAATCCACAGAGCAAGAGGAGAGTGTGTGAGCCCAAAACCAGTGTTACTGTTCATGTATTCCAGAAAGAACAGTACAGTGGACCTATATGCAAGCATGTGCCTCCAAACTGGCTAACTGAATATCCTCACAGACTTAAAATCCACAAAAAGTATTTTAATAAGTGTCCAATGACATCCCCAACGCAATCCGTCCACATACGATAGTCTTTCTTTCACAAAATTGGCAGCGGACCATCATTTAACCATGATAAAGTCCATGGCACGGTCCGCTTTGGGTAGAGGACGGTCGAAGGTGGCGGTCAGAGGTGGCCATCTGCGACTCCTCCCCGACCCCAATGCCATTCTTCAAACGAGTTATTTTCCTTTCCCTCTCTCCCTCCCTGTCTCTCTCATCTGTCCTTTTTTAGGGAGGTGGGGAGGAGATGCTGCCCGGCTCTCAAAACCTGTTCAATGCAAAGATAGAAAGAGTCAGGCCAACACACCTCACACCACAACCGAGGCCAAACGCTAGCTAAATCTAGCTAACCTGCTTAACATGACGTTAGAAAACATTGCATATCTCCTATGTCAATACGCAATAAAAGGCTTGTCTTGAAATACTTGTAACTTTCACTTACCCTGACAAACCACTCCAATTATCCAAATACAGATTTGTGTCAAGTTGGCGACTGTTTGTCATTTTTATTATGTAAGTGTCAATTAAAAGTCTCTCGGCCGTGCTTGCACGTATTTCAGCGCTAACATAGCAATGACATTGAAAAGCATGATGAGGTATGTTAAAGACAGACAAAAGACTGGATAATTGTTCTGAATCTTTGGCTTACGGTAAAATAATCCTGTTCCAAGAAAGCCGAACCTCATACCAGGGGCCAAGCGATGACGGTAAATCAGACAGCTCATTACTACCACACAAAGTGAGCAAACACATGTGGCGGCCAAATAGAGAGGGCACCGGCGCTGCCTCTCATTCACACATGCATGGCAGAATCTTTATAATGAAGCTTGAACTTTAATCACGAGGAGAATATAACCCCCACATCAAACACGCTCTCGCGAGCGCAGGTGCTCACAGACGCACGGTGCCGAGCTTACCCACCTCACTAGGTTTTCATTGTCGCCTGGGCCCTTGCAGTTGGTGCACTCGGTCCGCGTGTCATCGGCTTTGGGCTTTTTCAGCAGAGTGGACTGCCTCTGTCTGCGCTCCCGCGGCGACGGTTCCTATGGAAACGCAAGCTATTAGAGGCGACCGCCGTGTGTGTTTGAATGAGGTTGGTGAGTGGAGAGGCCTGAGATTGCTGTGTAAACATACACAAGCTGTCTTCCTTCATCACGCTCTCTAAATATTAGAGGTAGATGAGCGAGATAGACAGTCTTAAAGGAGTGTGGGGGTAAAAGCTCACCTCAATCTTTTCTTCTTCGCAGATGGACGTCCTCTTCCTCTTCTGACCTCTGGTTCTCTGGTTTGGGCAAAATGACATTTAATGGTATTGCAATGCTGTATATTTAACTTTTTAAAAGAATGACACAACTGGTAGATTTGTTTTAATAAATAATTAAAATTATTTAGTGACCACAGAGTTACTTACATTAGGAATTATGTAGTGTGATTTTAAATGATGATTATCAATGAACAAAATAATAGAATTATGCACAAAAAAAGGTAAAAGCTTTGAATTGCAAGATGGAAAAAAAAAAAATCACAGCGTATTTCAGCTTCTCATTATAATGATGTTCGAGAAACTACAGTAACACCGTGTCTACAAATTGACCGAAGAGCCTTGCATCTCTTTGCAATGGTCACTTACAATGGACCAATCAGCTGTAAGCTCAAGCCTAGTCATTTTTTCGATTTCTCCTTCATATTCAATTGACATACATTGATTTATAAACGTAACTGTGTGTCTGCCAACTAGTGCTTGTTTGCAGTGTAAACAGCTTGTTGTGTCACACAGCAATATGCCAATAACTCACCAAAAAATGACAACAGTTGAAATAGCAAATATATGTTTTTGCTTTAAAAAATATATACTTTGTTCTTCAGGTCCATTAAAAAGTGATGTGCAAGTGATGTATGTCAACATGTGCCGAAACGAAAGAGTTGGTGAGTAAACAGAGCAGCTGGTGACTTGCTGCTCACTGTAGCTGTTACAGATGTCAAACAGTGCTGCTTCTCTCTAATCCAAATCTCTCATTCAGTCCGGCTACCCCTCGTGTGACATACAGGGATTCAATCCCTTTGTTTAGAGCCAAGACCACAGCCTCTACCATCCTGCAATTGGGTCACCCCTAACTGTTAAATTGGATTTTTGTCTGTGCCATGAACCGAGATCGAGTATCCTCTCATTCGCCACTGTGCGTCAGTTTTTGTGTTCACATTTGTCTTGTCTACCATCGGCAGATCAACCCTTCATCTCCATCAGCGGCCTATCAACAAAAAACCAACAGCGGCAAGGCGCAAATAAAATCAAACGTCTGCACCTTAACGCAAACAGGCATATGAGTGTGCCAAGCTGGGGCTTTTTAAAAAGGGGAAGAAAAAACGACAACATATTTAAACAGATTGTGAAAACAATTCCATCTGTCGCCTTTGGCTTGCCACCACACAGCAGATGGAACACTTATCATTATAAATGCTAACTGCTTCCACACCGCCAATTGGCACTTAAATGCCTATGCCACTTCTCCCTTGATGGTAGCACCAAACAAAGGCTCTCATTTATTTCATTATTCCTTCATTACGGCAGACTCGATTAAGGTAATCTATTAAAGGAAAGATCGGTGGAGAGCTTGCACTAAGGACCTCGACTTTGTTCTTGACGTAAAGGTAAAGTGGCGTAAACAGGGCGAAGGGCTGACGCAAACAGAAACCTTTACTCGGAACGGTGCGTGCGAGACGATTCGGCTAAAACCAACTTTTTAATTAAGCACTTTGCATTGCTGCATCTTTAACAAGCATTGAATCAATTTTCGCAAAATTGAAAAAACTACTGGTGCATATAGAGGCGCTGCGTACCTCACTGTGGTGATTCAAAGACTAATGGCTTTCCATTCAGGACGAATACACAAAATAATAATCAACAAGGTGTATGACTAAATAAAGTAGTACTGGAGCGCTAAGTGTGCAAGAAACTAAAAGAACACTTGATCTAATACAGACAGACGTCAAAAGTATATTTTACACGAGATTTAATATTTGACAAAACGCCAGTAGTGTTTGCATGTACAAGAAAAGAATATGGTGCTGGTACATGGTTGCTAAGGTGTTCGAAATGGTTTTTACTGCAATGCAATGCGCTCTGGGTGATTTTAGCATGTAAGACAATGTTGTGTGATTACTTAATGATCAAAACAGCAGACCCCAAAGTTTATGTGAGCCTGTCTATGAAATCCAGACTAAAGTCCAGGCAAAATTTAATTATGAGATTAGGGGCATAAGAGTTGTTTTACATTGTACATTTTGAAACATTTACATTTTTTGATTCTAAATGCTAAAATAGTGATTTTATACTGAAATTAATGATTTTATTGAAACCAAAAACTTCATTTTGCACAAAAAAAATACCAGAAGTTGGCTAAATATGGCCTTACTCAATCAAAGTCTTTTTTATACAATGTTCCTTACATTATGCAAAATGATTTTTGTAGAAAACAGTAAATCACAAAAAAATGACTTCAGCTGGGTTTTTACAAACTGGGTCACATATTAATTCGGATCTTAATACATGACTCTGGTCCCTCATTTAACATGCAGTAAGTTTACAAAATGAAAATCATCATATCATCACTGCTTACAAAAGTAATAGCATATCTATGCTCAAAAAAACACAAATATCAAAACCAATCATCACAGATCCATGAGTAATGTGCAGATTATTTGTGGTACAGAGCTTTGAAAAATCTGTACTAACAGCGATGCTTGTCTTTGTAAATAAACTAATAATAGCATAACCTCCAGCGCCCTCGGGCTCTCAAAAGACATATAAAGGTTTTCAATTCAAATACAAAAAGTCTAAAGAAAACCTCATTGTTTGTTGGTTATGAGAGCCATTTCAGTTCAGCAGGAGCGTCAGTGCTCGGCAGCACTTAAGCGGTGCAGTAACATTGACTTCTGAACAGAGAAGAGCGGAAGGTCGATTGGCCTTGATAAATTAAAAAAACAGCTTTACAAGGGCTCGCCACAACTATACCGGCTGGTTAAGGGCATTAAAAATGCAAAGTCGGGCACTGTCACACTCATGAGTGCATGTGAAGACAAATTACACAATGAAGCATCTTTCTCTAGCTAAGTTTAGCTTGAGCTACAGATCGAGGAGAGCGCAAAATAAAAGCCTTTTAATCCAGCTGCTCTCTGCTGAAGCCTTCGCCTCACTTCTGGGCACGCGTCTCAAACACTAAAGAAAAAACACATTAACCCTGCCTGGCACACACACACAAATACAGCAAAGAAAGAATGATGTCCATGCGTCACTCCTTCACTTATTTTTTACTTAGTTTGAGCTATTTTGACAGCCATCAGCTAAGGCAAGCGTCTGCATTGCTGCAGAAGGCATAACAATGGTACTTTACTTTCTAATTCGGCTTAAAACGAGCAAGGAGAGGTTTATTGACAAAGCTTTAAAACAAAAGGTTGAAAAAGACAAAATGAAGGAAGGTTGGAGAGCTTGTCGTTTTTCCGATGGATATCTTTTGTCTTCCTTAAGGGGATCTGGGCTGCTGGAGCGCTATCACAAGATCAGAGAATGCTGGACAGTGATAAGTGGAAGCCACGGAGAGCCTGAAAGACAAGCCCTATCTCAAGTCGGAAAACACACACACACACACACAATAAAAAACTGTGCTGTTCCAAAACCTATTGAGCATTTTATTTTATAGCATTCCCAATAGTTTTACCCCAAATCTAAGGCAGAATCTCTTCACAGAGTAAGTAATGACATAATGCACTGCATAAAGAGCAGTGTGGCTTTTCCACTGTGTTTTTGTCTAATGACTTAATCATGGCTGTAGTCCACTTTCAAGGTGAATTTATAATACAACTGAAGATAATAGTGTTTAGGGTGTCCATTTTTAAGTAATCAACACAGCTAGCTGTTTTGACCTTGCATCTCTTACTGATAACCTCAGCTAAAGCTCAAGAGACTAAAAACAGGTCAATTACCTATTTTAAGTGAAGAGCAAGAATCAATTTCAAGTCATTGAATGACTGTTTCACCCGAGGCAACAACTAGAGTCAAACCATGAGCTAGAGGGTTAGATCGAGACTCATACTGAGACCAAAAAGCCAAGTTATACCCAATTTCCTTTGAAATGGTGCTTGGCAAGGGGATTTGTGGATCTCTATTAGAATCAAGATTCATTTTCAGAGAATGGCAAAAGCTGAATGATGACGTAAGTGACGGAAAAACATGACGTTTACATGGAACCACTTGTAAGCCAAATTAGTCAAACTGGTATTTGCAATTGGACGTATTGCTGTTCATTACATGTCAGAGTCGATGACATATTATGTTATGTTAATAAACACTGTTCCTCTTACTTGTGGCTTTTTGGGCTCTGGGCTCATTTCTTGCGGGATAAATTTGATCGGTCCCTTAATCTGCCTCCTGGATCTTTTAGTTCCATCCGGTAGCGTCTCCATGGCAATGTCAGCTTCGTCACTGCTGGCCTGGTCGCACTCGGAGCACTGCCTGAAAAAGGACGAGAGAGTTAGTGGTATAGGAGTTCTCCTGCTTTCATTTGACCTTATTGATTTCAATCGGGAGAAATCTTGGAGAGGGGAAAGTGGCTTTCAAGGTCTATGTCAATGTTTTCCATCAAAAGCCGATGTGTTGAATTCATTCCATCAAAAGGGTTGTTAAATATAACACACAAACAATATATAAAACTGGAAGTGAAGGAATAGCCAGGTTCTTTAGTTAGAGCAAAAGCTTTTTGATTATACAGTATTACTGTCTCAGGGGCAAGCAGTTGCCAGTAATTAGGTATGACTCGGCCCCCCCACACAATTTTATCTTTCAAATGCTTTCTAATTTCCATCCAGCAGTGCGGAACGACATCACGCTTTCCTTATTCATGGATTAAATGAATTACTCGAATCAGCAGCCAAAGCATTGGGCTCAGCTTGACAAATAAACAAAACACAGAAACGCTCACGCACGCAATCTGGGAAGCGCCACATACATTTTCAAAGTGACAGTTAGTATAACCTTATAAAAGTAAACACAGAAAGACTTTTTGAAGCACTGCAAATAGAGTATTACTTTTAAAATTTAAACTGTGACCGTTTCTTTATTTTGCGTCAGGCGTCAAAACCACAACGTAGGAGACAACACGCATTGGCACTGTTTTAAAGCTTATTTGTTTTTCTTAACAACTAAGTGTTGTAAGACATGTTTGTATTTCCAAAAGTACATTTTGTAACAGTTAACGAAAATATTTTGTGGTGTTTAGTCCATATCTGATAGCTTTAAGGTAATCTATACGTTTTGTATGATTTAACAATGTTACCTTTTAGAAGTCACACACATTTAAAATGCACATTTTTTTCTTCCTGGAAAACAGAGCAAACATACTGATGACTCATCTCGTCCTCACTTATTCTGTTCAATGTGTCCCTCCTCCCTAACTCATAATAAACTTATAATATCACTTTGCAGATCTTGTCCATGACACTGATGAAAACTGAAGTCAGTTTAAAAAATACATATATGATATATGCCTTACCAGTAGCTGTTTTTGGTCTTCTTCGGCATACGTGTGAGAGGAGGGTCCAGACAGCCCAGGTGGTAGTGCAGCTTACATGTATCACACAGAAGTAAAAGATGCTGGTCCTGATTTCTCTTACAGATCCCACAGCTTGCACACAACAAAAACCCATTCTGATTTACAGCAAGCAAGCAAAATATTACGCACTTTATATGATATTTATATATCTTTTTACACATTTCATTTTTTAAATGCATTATATTTAAGTACTGTAGGTGGATAACTCCACCTGTCATGGGAAAACTAGAATAACACTGTCCAGGTGTTGTGATTGATGCTCGGCACCTGCTATCGTTCTGTATAGGCTGTGAACTAACCTGTAGAGCACAGCAGGAAGGTTAGACGACTTCCCTGGTGATCCTCCCTCTTTTTTGCTTGGCCTTCTCTCTTTGGGGGCTTTCAGAACTGCAGGAGAGTTGAGTTTCTACAAAGAAAGTTAAGTTCTGACATTTAACCACATTTGAAAGAAATAATTTTAAAAACATAGAAGCTTTAGGAGTAGCTTTGAAATCAAAAAGTTCATGTTTGTTATATACTGTAAGAGTTAACTGTGATCTGCAGAAGAAATTCATCATAGGTGGACAAGAAGTCATCAATTATTATGATTTACTATAATTACCATTATTAATTACACCATAGATATCTTTTTACATTATAATTTAAAAGAAAATGAAATCCTTTTAGATACCTGGAGATGGTGTCTATATGAATTCCACAAAGCAATGTAAAGAAGCAAAGCTAGACTTGAAGTTTATTTTATGTAAATGTAATTGGTCTTTATACAAATAAGTGTGAATACTGGCTTTGAAAAGAGGACAGTCACTAGAAAAGAGAAAAACTTTCTCTTTTCTCCATCTATACATTCGAGCTGCATCTTTCCTGTCCGAGTTCATTAGAAAAATTATTGTACGGGCCGATTGCACAGTAACACAGACTAGCCTCCCTCCAGATCCACTCTAATCTGGGTGTTTTCAGTTCCGTGTGCCTGTGGTGACGGTCCTTCTCCACCGCACCACAGGGATTAGAGCGGGCCAGAGTGTCGAGTGAGGAGGTGCCAGGCTCCAGACCCTGCAAACTCAAGAGGGCTGTCCAATCTACAACATTTCAGTGGATTTGTTTTTTGGAGAAGAAAGGTGTTTGCCTAAGAACACAAAAAAGAAAAAAGTCTGAGAAAAACAGCAGAACAGGCGGCTGGCCATCTGCTGAGGGAGCCAGACAGACTTTGCTGTCTTGCATAGATTGCGGAGATCCCAGCGGTACTCTGGGATCCAACGGGGTGGCTTTACCTGTGGAGTTCGCAATGTCGTTTGGGTTTTGGCACGTAACAGCGTCCACATGACAACCTGAGCTGAGAAAACCAGCTATTTTTTAACAATGTGATGAAAGCTTAATAGATATTAGAGGATCCAATGGAGTGGAAAGACTCATTAACGAGTAATGCTTGTTCACTCTATGTCCAATGTGATTAAAGGACACAAATGGATCAAATGTTTTACATTTTACAAAATAGTTAAAAGATGGCATCGTTTAAAGGAGTTCACAGAGATGCAGTGCAGTTTTTATTTTTTTGTGCAAAAAAAATGGACCTTAAGTTTGCGATAATGAAATCTTAATAGGTTTAGTAAAGCGCAGCCAAAGCTGTAAAGAAACTCGTTCACAAAAAATGGCTTCTTCACACCATGATGCAACTAAAGGACACACAGTATAAAATAATTACAAACAACATTTGCACTAAGCTTATTCAGTTTATCTTAGGCCCAACAAAAATACAACAAAACTAAACAGCATCTCTGTCAACTACTCCTTATCAAGTCTGAAAATCATGAAATGTTGTCATGCTATTTTTTATACATAGTGTCAAAAGGCTTTATGTTTGCATAGGCGCTAAACTCTCTGCATTAGCAAACATACTTTTATTTCTCCACACTCTGGTGAGACGTCTCCCTCGCCCAGGGTGGCACAAAGAACGACGACAGCCTCTCTCAAGAACATCAATAATTTGAGGGTTATGAGCAGACGCCATTGACTGATAGGAAATGAAAATGTAGTAGATAGATGACACAAAAGAGCAGGGCGCCTTGACTGATGTTACTACTTAAGCGGCGCACGTTTTCTAATTATGTGATTTATGACCATCATTGCAGATTCACTGGCTCGCTCTTTTGCAGACCACTCGGCTTCCCTTGCCTCCTTCTACCTACCTGCTCCATTATTGCGGCATTTATCTGCCAAGAATACGTTTTAAGAGATCTTTTTAATTAACCATCTTACACACTCTCTAAGCCGGGTAACCGGTTATTCAGCGCAAATTAAGTTTTAAACAGTTGCACATGTGTGCATACAAATGGCCACCTGTTCTGTCATATTGACACGTTGTTTCAGGTCAGCACAGGGTAGTGCTGAAGACCTTTAAGGTGTTCTATCTTTATCTCATCAAATTCATTTCTTTTGTGTGGATCACAGTGATGAACAAGGTGTCAAAATACAGGTGACTGGTGATACCTCCTCAGTGACAACCTTGCTCTTCGTAACCTCGTCGCAAGCATGTGTGGCCTTGTAGCCTGTCGGAATCTCCACATAAAACGGCATATAACTGAGCAAGGCTTATCTTAACAGCTGAAATAATGATAAAAAAATTCACAATCCTTACAATGCTGTTCACGGTTGCCGTTCCCAATGGCATTTTTGTTTCGGAGCATATCCTGCTAAATGGCATTCTAAGTACAGAGTGTTATTTAGACAAAAAGAGAGATCTACAGAACATTTCAGACCTTCACATTTTCACACTCATTAAGTGACCGTCACCCATGGCGACGCACCTTGGTGATGTGGTTGCCATAGTGAGCAGGGGAGAGGTTGGCGGCTTTTAGCTACAGAGTCAGGGCTGAGTGCATGGCCAATGACAGGTCAATCAGTTAGCGCAAATGAAAGAATTTCGCAAACAGGAGGCCCATTACAGCGAAGAGAATTACCTCGACGCCGTCTACTCTGTGGGGTGCTGCCTACAATTTAGATTTCTTTCAATCACAGCTCATTACCCAGGTGCAAAAAATCCAGGGAGAAGATTTCTGCTCTCTTTAAACTCTTTCCACTATGAAGTCAAAAATGATTCTTTGTAAAGTACACACCGAATGCGAGATCCGCACGGTATCTGGTTACCGAACCCTAAACGAGAAGAGCGTAAGATGTTTATTACTCCACAGAGCTGTAAACTAGAACTGCTTTACGGTTTATTAACTTAGATGGTAATAAGCTGTAATGCACAATAATAAGTTTAGATTAATATAATCAACATTTCACAAAGAACATGACACCTCCTGTGTTCTTATGCAAGAGAGTTTGATCTACTATACAGACACAGTTAAAAAATGGATAAAAACATTCTCACCCCAGTCCCATGCCAGCTTACTTATGCAAACACACTTATTCAGAAATTATTAAAGTAATGATGATACAACCTTGTCTGCATCTAAATGTCTGATCAGTAAAGAACGACCTTGTAAACCATGCAATAGTGTAATGGACTAAATAATTAATTACTGTAATTAAAGAATTTTACTCTTACTCTATAAAAGTAAAGTAAGGGATTACACTTCATTTAAAAGTAATTTAATTACAGTGATTTATAATGTACTTGCATTACATACTGTATATACTATTAAAAACTAAATTTAGACAAAGTCAAAAATGTTTTAAAGATTCTAGCTTGCCTTCAGGGACAAACAAAACACTATGAAAGTGAGGAATATAGCCCTCTTTAAAGCATCCCAACACGATCTGTACACTTGAGGGCAGTGGTTTGTATCAGAGGTTGTTTCAGGGAGGGCTGGAAATTCACTGAAGCTGTGACAGATAGATGAGGCGTACAGCTGGATCAAGGGTAGGATGAGGCGGAGGGAGAAAAAGACAGAATGAAGATGGACAGTGGATAGCAAAATGAGGCGGTTGAAGGTAAGCCGTACCTGTCCAAGGATCCCCCCCATCATGTTCCATATGGCCTGGCCCTCGGTCCTCAGCTGGCCATTGACATTCTGCAGGTCCTCCAGAGACTCGCACAGCTGTGACAGATAAAACCGCAGCAAGGCGGGAGATAAGATAAGACAAGGACAAGCTAGGCGGCTCTGCCTATTACCACACACACACACAAACATACACATGCTTAGATGTACACAAGTTTCAACCAAGTTGGATTTTCACAGTGCTTTATATAAATCAAGTTTACAAATTAAACACAAAAAACACATTTTTTTTAGATTCACATCACCAGCATAAAATACAATGATGACATTAAACTTCCTGTGTCTGCCTCATACAGACACACACATTTACGCACGCACGGCTGTGGCATTTTTCAGCGCGAGGGCCACTCTCATCTCCAGACAGTAGATAAGCGTCAGGCAGGCGTTTGATAAAGACGATGATGAGAGGAAACAGTGCAAAGGTGAAGTTATTATGGGTGTGCGAAACGAAACTACAGAGAGCTGCATTTTATCTCTGCGGTCTGTAAAGATGAGGCTCCATGTGGGGTGCTTGAGTTAACATTTAAAACTCAACACACACCAGATTAAAATTATAGCTATATACCTACACATTTGTAATGCTATGGATTTCACAATAATTACATTAACGATGAGGTTTAAATGCATTTAGTGGCCCCAAAAAGATTGTGGGCATATTTCTAAAAGACCTACAGGGATAAACCAAGGTCTAAACCAATCAACTAAAGCCCAAATCTATATAACCAATTATATGAATTAGTATTATCAGACTTAATTTCCATCCGACTCAGACAACTGCATTTGACATAACTTTGCAGATAAGCAGTGAGTTTTCCACAGATGCTGCTTTAGAAGTCTCTTTTAAGGCCGTCGTTGTGTTAATGCATGTTGAGTGGCGTAATTAACAACACACACTCCATTAATAACGCTTAATACATGCGGCGCATAAAGACTGGATGCCACATTAACTCCTGCAACATCCTCTATTCGCTTTCATTCTATTCTTCATCGGGCCAGATGAGAAAACACTATCCAAATCTACATCAAGAGATCATGTTTAGTGAGACTAAGGAAATGTTAGTGAACAGAATGTTAGTCTTCTGTTGTTGTTTTAGCAGGGATTTTCTTATAATATAATCTGGTTCAATTAGGTTCAATTTTCATTCCTTGTAACAGCAATAGAAATCAGTTCATGACTACACACACTTGACATGTAACAAGAGAACCGGTTTGGTTGTTTTACATGTCAATCAGACAGCTCAGCTCAATTGGGTGGGAATAAACAGCTAGTCTAAAGTGATGCTTGATTAATTAAATCAGATTATCAATCACTGAATCACATCACAGAGTCCAAATGAAATATGACAGCATTTTATTAACATTAAATCTCAGTGTTCTTGTGACTACCCAGAGTATAATTTACTTGCTCAAGGGAATTTGACAGAGTTATCAATTGTACTATAAACTGTTGTTAGTAAACTCAGTTTGTGACATCCTAAATTTGTAATTTGTGAGATTTCTGGGTTTCTTAGAAATATCTTAGAAACAGGGCATTTTTCATTTGCTCTCCATGTAATCTCATTATTGTCTAGGAGAAATAATTCAGATATTTAAGAGATCTCCTCTAAAATATTTTAATATCTTTAAATATCCCACCAAATATCCACCATATCTCATGTGGGTCAATGATTTAATTTGAGAGTGAACTGCAGATTATATATTTATATTATTATATAATTATATTATTTTCCAGTCTTCAAACATTGAGATTTTTTAGCATCAGAAAAACAGAATTTAGTCTTTCTTTTAAGTTGTATGGATGATTGATACACTACCTGGTCTGTATGTTTTTCTTCTGACCTTAAAAAACTTCAAATTATTTTTTTTGAGAATTCCTAATTCACCACTTTTTTCACCTCTGTAACAGTTTTCATTACTAATAATAACCTTGTGTTATACAGGATGTCCTTTTCCCCTCTGCAGCTGCTCGCGCACAAAATAGCGTGAATGCTGATTTCACAGTTGCAGTAAATGGAACGGCTGAATCATAATTGGCGTTATTTAGTAGTTGTTTAGTAGCTCAAGTGTGTTGTTATTTCTTCATGTGCATGCCTTTGCTTAAGCACCAGTGGCAAAAACAAATCTGCTTTGGACAAGTGCTAATGTACAAAACAGATGCTTTGAGAGCCGTGTTCGGTGGAAGACAGACCTTATTGTACTCCATGTGCAGCTTCTCCTGCTCGCTCTCCAGCTTGTCTTTGAGGTTCTTCTGCTCCACAATGTTGTCCTGGATCTGAATCATCCTCATGTTCCGCTCTGAATACCAATAGACATGAACAAATCGATACAGAGATTGCTATCTAGTATAGAAAAGGTATATCAAAGGAAGATTGAGGGTGAAAGTTAGAAGGAAAAAAGCTGGAGCGTTGGGAGAAAAGAGGAGAGAAAGTGCGCTGATAGAGGGTAGGCCTCCTGCTGGAACCTAATGAAGTGTGTGCCCAAGGTTACTCCACACATCTGCTCTTAGCATCACTCATCTGGAGGGCATGTGCCTAGCTGCAAGGCTACAGAATGGGATGCATGTCTCGCACTCACCGTCTGACACCGTGGTTAGATTCAAGCGTGTCAGAGACAGTAAACCACAAATGCTTCACATGTATCAATGCTTACTTTTAACCATTAAAATTTAAAAAAGCCAAATATTGGTCAAAATTTACTTAAAAGTGAACTGTTCAATTTCTAGTATTATACTAGTGTTGTTAGAGCAAAACAAATACGTCAATATTAAAAAAAACATGACTAAAAATCACATACACTAACTCGAGGAGGAAAAAAGCAACTCTCACTTTCAACTTAATGATCTTTGTTTAGAATAGCAAATTAAGCACTAAACCCAAAGCAGCCCACGACAAGTAAAAGTCCAGAAACTCATACCCAGGTAGTAGTTAACAAAATCTGCAGTGAGGGCAGGCTGCTTGTGTTTACGACGTCCATCCACGCTTGCGCTGGTATCGGATGTGTCCACAGGGAAGATGTCTGTGCTGATACCCATGAGTTCGGCTTTACGCATCAGCTTACGGATGGCCGAAGCGCTGGAGGTGAGCGGTCGGGGAAGCTTTTCTCTGGGCACCCATGCCTGAGGTCGCGTGTTTCTGGACAGCTCTGCCTTTGCTCTGTACTGCTGGAGCCGTGTGGTAATTCGACCCTGCTGGTCACGAAATTCAAGAATAAACATTAGTATGTAGTGATGACTGATGTACCAATTTGTTGCATCTATTGCTACAATGTGGACCAGACTTTATTCATATTGTCAAAACTCCATAGACACAAAGTAGGGAGGACATCCTGGAACCTGCTTTCATAACAGATTGGACATGATAGACTGCTGCTCCTGACCTGGGCTTCAGGCGTGAGTTGCTTTTCTCTCTCCTGCAAGGACACTTTGCAGTAGGACTGCAGGGCCAGATAGTTCTTCCTTTTCCATTTCCTGTCAAAGCGGTCTGCATGCTGCTTGCAGTAAGCAAAGAATGGATCTGCAATGTCCTGTGGATAAAAAATGACATCATATAGACCCAAATTGAATCGTGCACACTTACATGACAAAACAAACAAAGATAAGTCCTGTAGTAAATGAAGTGACTTGTCATCAATAATTGTAGGTGGCAAAGGTGGTGTGGTTAAAGCTCAGGGCTGGTTTCTGAAAGATACACAGACCATGATGGACCGTCACCATTGTGCCCTTGAGTAAGACACTCAATCTCAGGTCGCCCTAGAAAGACTGTCATTATTATTACAGTATGTCCCTTTTAAAGCCTTTCATGCCAAAAACAAACAAGATCATTCCGGCAAAGAAAACACATAGACAATAATATATGAGCTTTGCATCCAGTTCGTATTGCATGTAATCTTACCACTTCTAATGCATAATGTTTCGTATGGCTTATTGCTTTTTTATAACTTTTAATTTTATTAATTAATACTATTAATTTTAAAAACTTAATGTATTAAATTCCTAGCAAACCTGCACTTTAAAGTCAGACTTGTTATTTGACTAATCCTTAAAACAACTGATACACAAAATAATAAATTTAATCAAGGACACAACATATTTCCCTTTCTGTTCATTAAAACAAACACAGATGTCTGTTTGCAATTACTGATTATTATAAAATAATCTGGTACAGAATGAGGTCTAAAAGATGAAAAAACAAATAAACCTGGCTTTGGTGTATAGGACATATTTTAATCTAAGTTTAAGCCTTTAAGAACACAATCTCTCTGTGATTTGGCGTTCAAGTATTTTCCATCAAAGACCTCATTATTGTAGCCGCATCACAATTGCTCCAGATTCAATTCTGTGTGCTTGTGCAGCCTCACACCTGATAATTCTAATGTATGATTTGATTATAGGGGAGATGGGAGTACCTTCTGAAATACAGGCTCACGTCTTCTGGCCGGTGTGATAATGACGCCCTGCGCTCTAGAGTTTTATGGCCCATCGGCGTCTGTGCATTCTCCGATAGCTGTGACAAATAGTTGTCCGCAAAAAGCCTTTAACAATTCCCCTCCCTTTGAAAGGACAAGCTACATTTCGCAGTGAACGTCGGAGCAGGGGAGGAAGACAATGATATATAAGGCTGGTGGGAGTTTTTTCTAGGAATGGAAGAGAACTGCAGGTCTGTCTTTCTCAGAAACAGCCTTCTATGAAAGCGGACAGCAGCCGTATCGCCAGTTCAATATAAACAATCTATATCTGCAGTTTCATCTCTGACATTAGAGGCAAGTTCCCCTCTGAGCTTACATTTTCCCATCACGCTCGTACCGGTTTCACCCCTCCCTCCGGGGCAGATGGAAGCACAGCCATTTTCCGCCATCCGCAGAACCGTTTAGGCTTAAGGTGTCGTGCTGGATGCTATCAGCCCTCTCACCTGTTGATACGAGGCCTTTTGCACACCTGACTGGATTAAGTGGATTGCGGTGAGTAGGCACTTTACGTCAGTGTTTATCTGCACTGAACGACACCATCATATGCTTCTCCAATATGGACGGCATATTTGAGCCATGAGGCTGATGGCCTGTGACCGAGGCCTGGGCTGGGAATTTGTACGACTGGCTGACCTCGAGCTCGTATCCCTCTCTCCCTGCGCTTGTGTGTATATCTGTTTGATAAAATCATGGATTTGAAATTCAAACTTACATGTGAAAACCATGTGCACAGAGATACTGCAAAAGTTCTGGTTAACTTACATGCCTGAATACGTTTTAACCTTTAATAGCAACCTGGCCGCAAACAAACACAGAGAATCAGAAACTTTCTTAAGAAAAATTAACCAATACAAACCTACTACAGTCAAGGATTGGACATACTTGACTCTTTGGATACATGTAACATCTGTCAAAAGTCTTTTTCAACATAATGTTCCTACTGAAGAAGGTAAATATGATGTGATGTTATATTATCTTATGATGTGAAATACCTATAAAATATGAAATATAATACATTTCCACAGATAGATAATCATCTGACATTGTTCTGAACTGTACATCACCATCAATGGCTGTGTAATGGTGATGGGTGAAGACCATTAGCAGACACAGACCTACATCCGGGTCTGAATCTTTACATGCATTACACCTCATCATTACAACAGGTTTTAAGGGGAATGGGACAGCAGTGATAAGATCTTTACCTAAAGCTAAGATAAAAACTAAGAGCTGTTTTAATAGACCACCTCCATAGCAGGCCAAGAGACAGACCCATGGGACAACAAACACAGACTTCACAGCTAATAAAAGCTTAACAGCTTTTTTTTTAGAGTGTTGGCCTGGGTGATATAGGCTGAAAGCCATTTCACTTTAGCCAATATGTAAAAGGTATAGTTTTTATTACATAAATGATTTACGTAAATGAGTAATTTAAAGATGTATGCATATCATTACTGACAACAAAGATTTGCCTGAATCATTTTACATATGTCCAGAGGCATACCACTGACCTCTTCTGCAGCAGCTTCGGACAGCAAACCTTCCCGCTGCGCGCACGTCACGTGGAAGAACGAGCGGCACATTCCAGCATCACAGCTGATGCAGACACCGGTGCGAGCAAACCGTGCATCCTCACACAGACTGCATTCCTGCAAACCATAAACCCAAACAGGCCCTTATGACATATTAGTACATAGCGGAAAACTATGACCAGACTTTTTAAAAAAAGAAATAAACTCAACAATTAGATTGTGTGGTGTTTATATCATGCAACATTATAGTGTTATTTGCCTTTTTATTGTGCGTTTCACAATGAAGACTGGAAAAAGTTGCTGTCATTCTAATCTCAGTTTTCTTGTTTTTTTACAGTAATGACTTTGCAGTATTTCTATATTCGCAAAGTCTAGCAAAGTAAACCACAAGCTGGTTGTGTAACAAGGCTCGAATATAAAAAACCTCCTCAACACCATTATAACAATCCAACATTCATTTACAGTATAGTTCTATATTTAAGATAAGCTGGACAACAGGCTCTAAAAGCCCATTTGACTTTCTCAAATTACTGGAGTTCAAAATTAAAATGATAATAGGCTTTTTCCAGGAGTAATTTCTTTTCACATGTACAGCACAAACCATTAAAAAACGCTTTTCAAGTGCTTCTAAAGTAATTTGCTTCCCAGTAAAAGGAACCTCTTCTGACTTACTGACACATAAAATAATGTCAGATAGAGTAAATGTCAAAATGTCCACAGTCGACAGAATTCCTAGGCAGAAAGTGAAAGATGTCTCTTGCTCAAAGAAAGTCAAGCAATTCACATCTTTCATCAAAAAGCAGATTTCGTCTTTTTAAAATAACATAACGTTCATTAAAAAGGATGAATACGACAGTTAATACAAATAGATTTTAATACTAACTCAAACGAATTTGGGCAATATCAATCTCTTAAGGTAAGGGATCACTTATTTTTAGTCATGTTATAATCTTGTTGTCAAGTTTTTATGGGTTACCTATAAGTTTGTAAATAGTAACTTGCCTTTGCTCCATACTTCGAGTAGTTCATCTCTGTGAGAGTTACAGGCCGCAGTTTGTCGATATCTCCAAATGCGACCCCTGGAACATAAAGTGCACAGACCACGTGCACCCACCTATGACAGGACAGAAGTAAAATCTTATATTCATGCCACAGACTGGCCCATCCTACACATCTTATTACTGAACTGAAGTTAATTTAGAGGACAAAGTAGCGTCTGGTTAACAGCACCCCAAAAACCCGACCGCTATTCACCAACAGTTTTCCTTTTCAGAGGAAATCCTCAATAGAAAGTTCAAATGTGCTCTAACTTGACCGTTTGGTGTGACACAATTTTAAATGCAGACTTTGGAAAGGAGAATCCGAAGTCCAATATAAAGATATCCATCTTTGGTGAGCGCACGCTCCACACTTTAATTTGCTGTGTTTTTCATGCTCTAGTGAAGTAGTAAATTTGGGTGCAGGCGGGCTGAGGAGAACTATCACTGATAACGTGGCTTGAGTCTTCACGCTTCAGGTGCCTCTCTCTCTCTCTCTCTCTCTCTCTCTCTCTCTCTCTCTCTCTCTCTCTCTCTCTCTCTCTCTCTCTCAGTTTTATCCTTCGCACCAAAGCCTTACAACGCTTCTTCTCCGTTTTAATATTTTCTATCCCATCCTGCACATACATAGCATGCAAAGCACATTCCTTGTATCTTAGCTCTACACTAACCACCTTTACAAACGTTTCAATAACTATAGAATTAAAAGAAAACTCGAACAGAGTTGACAAGGATGGCCGATGCTTAACGAATCTGCTAATGATGATAAAATGTGATATCAGACCAAGCGTCGAGTGATACGCACCTCCCCGCGTCAGTCTCCTTGAAGATTCCATCCTGACTTGGGCAGAGTTCACAGCTTGGAGCGATGCCATTCTTGCAAGCATCACAGAACCACGGTTCTGTTGAGTTCTCCGAGGCCGAGCTCATGATAGAGTCACTTTCACCATCGACACCATAGCAACCTGAGGAAAATATCAAAAGCTGAATGTTTTGTATTTTTATTAGAGTGCTGGTGTAAGGAAGTTATTGCTGTTTAAAACACTAACCATTAAAAACATTTAGTAAAGTATGCAGTTTACACACTATCCATCCTTTAATTAAAATCATGCACATTCGGACCGATCACACACTAAATATCCATCCAAGCAGCAGACGAAAGTCAAATGTTTAAAAATGAAATACGCCATCAAATTGTTACAACATCACATTACCTGCAAGTTTTAGGGTTCACCGCCAATGTTAAACGTTTTCCCACAAAACTAATAACAAGACCATTTGATCAAATGGTAGCATCACAAAAAAAAACTAGGCCAGTGAAAGCATTTTAATGCCATCCCCTTAATTTCCTCGGGTTGCCAAGACAATTACTGAGTTGATCAGGTTACCATGACGCCTATTACGCTCGGCAAACGTGCTCCATGTCACCAATATGGGTGGCAATCAGTTTCTTCTTAACACTGGAGAGATAACTTTCCTGTTCCTATTACAACACACCAGCCCTTGGGCATCAGAGAAAAGGAGAGAGATGAGCTAATACAAGTTTAGTTGCTTTGCATGCTCACCACATGCAAGACCCAAACAGCAAAATGTACATACTTAAGCCTCACTTCTCTTACAATCAACAGACTCAAACTTTTTGTTTTTTTTGTGATAAACAGTAGTGTAGATGGTTGATCAGGATACTTGTATGACCATAACTTTTTGCAGGTGAAGAATGTCATCAAAAAAGTGCCATCACACAGCCTGGGCTAACTTTCATTTTTTAAAGAAAATGTGTAATACTGACTAGTTTTTCAGGACCGGATCTCCAAAAGATCAGTTTGATGGTTTAACTGACTTACCGCTGAACCATCTAGCAAATCTCAGATGTTCCTTTTGAACTCAGATACAAAGCTGGACCTGCTAAGCCACAGGGTGCTGGCTAATAGGAGCTAAGCTGGAAAAAACTGATGACTATGGGAGAGCTTCATAATCCCCGAAGGGAAGATTATCCTTGACATGCTCGGCAGTTAAACAGCGACCTGGGAAAGGGTGTTGACAAAATCAAGAGGAAACCTTTTAGGGTGCATCAACATTTAATGGAGGAACGTTTAGGTAAAGAGTTAACATACAAAGTATTTACGTATAGTGTGTGGAAAATCAGGCAGTAAATCAAACACTTTATGTGTATCTTTTGTCCTCTCCAACAACTCTGAATATGTTTAGACTACAAATATATAATAATGTATAAATGAAGCTCACAATCCTGACAGATGAGAAACAGAGAAAGAAAGATGAGGTAGGAGCTGTGAATGGCAGCTGCCTTGATGTAAAGCAGCAGAAGTGAATCATAGTGAACGGAAAAAAGTCTTTTGAAAACCAGCACTCTCTCTTTCAAAAAAACAATACATCATTTTCATAACCAGCAATGCGTGGAACAAATCCTTTCCTCATTAAGGGTTGAGTGAAAAGAAATAGGCTGAAACAAAAAAAATTAACAAGATAACATTTTAATTTTATACTCTATAATTTTATACTGTGAAGCTGGTTTTGTTTGGGGATGAAATCAGTGCAATTCAGTAACAGCTGTTGTTTCTAGCATGGTACCTTTTTAGGAACAAAGGCTCGAATTTGCCTAATAAATCAGTTTTATTCAGGAGTGTTAAAGGGCAAAATTTCACTACCCTGACATCAAACACATTAAATCCTTCTCTTGTTCTAAAATATTATTAAAGTCCTTAAGATTATGTTATAAAACAACAAAAGCCTGGGAAATTCAATTAATTTAAAAGATTTTATAATGACACCAACAGTCTCACATGGGTGGCAATTTATTGGTAGCACCACCCATAACTTATGATCAGGCAGTTTTGGGTTTATTTCAGACTCTGAGACATAATATCGGACTTTGAGACAAGCCCACCACAAATGCTCAATACTTGTAAATAAGTACAAACATGGATTTTAAAGTTGCAATAAGTGTTAACTAAAAAAAGTTACTCAAGACAGCAAACTAAGACAAAGCAGAAAACAACATAAAAACAAAATTCTCTGTGGACCAAATTTTACAAAAAAAGCTATTTAAGCAAGTAACCAACTTAAATGAATTGCACATGTTTGGGGAAATAATTAACTTTACGGTCCAGAACTCATTAGGGTCTTACTGAAATCAATACCAGCAGCATGGTAATTGGTGTTCCAATGAGTGCAAAGCCATTACTGAACGATGTAATGCTTTTTATTGGGGTACGGTTTTAATAAACTCACTTCATTGGATGACAGTGGCGACCATAACAACACAGCCAGTAAAATTCCTCTTTTTGTTTTAATGAACTACTAAAAGACATAAAAACAACAAACGAGTTGAAGGGAGACAAAGGATTTATAATTAGTCTGAATGGCTTTGCAGACCAGATCAAGTATATTGCTTGTGTTTATTTTAACACTTCTTGGTTAATCTTGGATAATGAGGAGCATGCAAATTGAGTACGTGAGAATGAGATGCTAATCAAAAGCGTGTGTGAAAGCGCTGGATTGGACACGGATTGTGGAACCATGAGACTCTGGTCTTTCTCTGTGCTCTGATCAGCGATGAGCCTCTGCGCTTCTTTTTGATAGAGTCTTTCCCTTTAGAGTTTGAGCGAGGCCATGTGCGAGGTCAGAGCCTCCGCAGACTGCCGAGCTTTACAGTCAAGCTGTGAGACACTTGTGTGCATCTAAGGATGACAGCTTGTCTCTTATCTCCAGTGCTGCTCTCGTGGCCCCTTTGCTCCATTACTTTATTATTCCATTTTTCCTGGCTGCTTCCCAAGAACATTACCGAATCTCGCTGCCTAGTGGTGTTATCCAAATATTGCAATGTTAAGCAAAACCCCCACTTGAACTTTCCCTCTGTAAATAGCCAGAATAGAATCTAAATCCCTTGTTTCCACGACCTTCACAGCTTGAATCGTGACATTCCGTTTTTAACCACAACGGCCGGCAGAAACCTGTCTTATTTTACTGCTTTCCAAGCTCTGAAACTCCAGCCAAAGCAGTCTGACCCAAAATAGCTGACGTGAAGAAACATTGGATCACTGGTCTGGGAAAGCAGACTACCAGGTCATCACTGGCCCTAGTTCTGCCTTTATGATAAGCGCACTGCAGAAACTCATCTAAAGGTCACCTTTTCAAACTAGCGCACAATTTCAAGTGAGCGTTTGTGACACAGTCAGCAGTGAGGGCCGCCTCACCTCCTGGACCAATCAAGCCCCTTCCCAGTGGGACGAGTGGTACCATGAAACAGCTGGTGCTAGCAGGTGGCAAGTGACTGGTCCAGGTCAAGAATTTTGCTCTGAAACAGCTGTCTTGGATGCTGCTGGCATTTCCCATCCTGATGTGGCTTATGGGAAAATCCTATTAACTTGGATATTGGTTCAATTTACACTGATGTAAATGGTTCATTATTTAGGTGAATGTAAATCACTGTAATTCAGCTGGTTTCGTTTCAGTTATCTATATATCTATATCTATATATCTATATATCTATATATCTATATACTGTATATATCTATATCTATATCTATATATCTATCTATCTATATAAAATGTAGGATATATATATATATATATATATACATTTTTTACATTAATCACAGCTGTGAAAAAGAAACATGAATTTCAATCATTTAACCTTCCTAAATCTATTTATATCTAAAGACATGTTATGTCCCACAATTGTAACTAAAATACCAGTGATAAAGGTTGTTTTGTTTATGCTCGAAAGCCTACTTCACAAAGTGCTCTCATGCAGTACTTCTGGGCTTGTTGTTTGGTGTTTGCTCATAAGGCTACACATTTTATAAAGTTAATAAAATAGGCAGTTGTGTAGAGTATTTCTTTAGTCTAGATAAATATAAAGTAATTGGATTTTTTTGCTTTATTTTGGGCTTTTCCTTGTTTCCTGCTTAATCTTCCTGTTTTTAACACGAAATCTGGCAACACTGTCACTTTATCGCAGGGCCGGTGTCAAAACGTGTGATAATCATACTTTTTCCTGTGACATTCTTACACCACACGTACAAAAGAGAGACACGCGCATCTCTGATGCACATTTGAATACATCATTAACAACTACTAGTTCAGTTTAATTACATACACACGGCAAAGAATTTCTGTAAGTGTGGAACTTTATCATAAATACATTATTTCTATGACATAATACTTTACAGACAAATATGGCAACTGATATCTTCCCTTACTTCCTTTCATGTCAAACATTTAAATTCTTTTTTCTACCTTTTTTCTTTTACCACTAATACATTTTCCCTGGCCTTTTGCATTAGCAACACCACTAGCTGTTTGAGTTCCCATCAAAAATTTTCACCTTACTGTATTTAATATACAAAATCTGTCTGTATCTGTCTGCTTTGTTTTACAAATCCTCTGTACTGGAAACCAAAAACTGACAGGAATAGGTTATCATTCATGAATTTAGCAGATGTTTTGTCCAAAGCAACTTAAAAAAGTGAGGAAATCAATAAAGTGATTCATAAAGCAAGAAAAAACTAAAGAAATTACAAATTTCCAGTTGCCAAATTACATAACTGCTTGATATATGCAGATGACAAATTATTATATTTAGCAGAATTAATAAATATAATACATAATCATAAATGTAATATTTTTTAATTATGGAGTGCATTCAAAAATAGTTTCTATCATACAAATTGTTAAATATCTTTACAATGCAAAAAAGGCTTCATTTCTCTGAGAAAAAAATCTCTGTAACGTACAAGTTCATTCAAATCCATTGGAGTGGTCAAAGACATTACATTTTTTAATATCCTTATCAGATTAGCTAGAATGTGGACCCTTTACAGTACATAATCTGAATCCCTGCTATAGTACTCTAAAGAGTATATCTTATATATTCATATATTCTTAGTTTGCCCCTTTTAAACCAGCAGTCACTGTTGTGTGCTGTGATGAAGGGACGTAAAGGCATGTACTGTAAAGATGTAATTAACTTGAAATGAACAGATGAAATCTGTTGAGCAAGCAAGTAACTAAGCAGACATTTAGCAGACATTTATATCCAAAGTCACATGCTCTTATTACACGAACAATTCCAGAGAGAAACCTACAGTCATGTACCTTGCTCAAGGGTACATTAGCTATTATTATTCCTTATAGGGTTTAAAGCAGCACCCTGAGCTTATGCTACTAGGCCACACCACATAAAACTAGCTGACAAACATTTTTACTATCTGTTGCTAATGCTGCCTAGATATGACAAAAACAGAGTATTAGAGAAAAGACAGAGTACCAGAGAAAACATTACAGGGTAATGTTCTTAACCATCATCAGGTTTTAACCATTTAATGATCCGTTCATACTAACAAAAAACAACATTCAAATTCGAAAGGATTTCAATGTTTTATCATTTATAAGCTAAAAGTGATCTCAATGCACCATTACACGCAACATACAGAAAACCAAATAAAAAATCTGGTTTTAATAAAGCAGAAGAGTTTCTCAATCTATTTTTGAGCATGTAGAACTACCTGTGAGGCTTCTGCAAATCAGCACAAAAACAAGCGGTAAGTAAATAATTAAAGAAAGAAATCAGTGAGTAATTGAAAATTAGTGGTGACACATCGATCCAGCCTGCTTGGCCGCCGTTAAGCGGCTCTGTCTGAATGAGACGCCCGCCGCTAAGAGACGGTTTAAAATGTAATTGATTTTTGTTTCCAATGAGTCACAGTCTCAAAGAGCTAATAATGTGGAATGATGAAGATCACTCTCCCTTCAGTATCTATTCTCCTCACTCTGTCTTGACAACGCAATCCCATGTCGAACGGGCTGGGAGTGTATGGCGTACAATTATACGACTGCTGTTTCAAAACAAACTCAGGAAAACAGAAACATTGTCTAAGGTTTTTTATCTAATCTCCACAAAAATACCTCGCTTAATCTATCAGAGGTGCAAAACGATAACATCTTACTGAAAGCTTACGACTAGGATCGCAACTAAGATCGGGGGGCCTGAATACTGAAATGCGTTTTAAAACTCCATTTTTCAAAACTTTGTGCAAACATTTGAGATCAATATTTGTGCTGAGTCCTCGGTGGCGGGCGGCTGAGTTTGGGATTTTACCTTCATGCACGGTCACGCCACAGTTGTCACACTGGATGATCTCATCCGCGTCTTCGCTGTTGTCTCCAAGACACACGCAGCAGATAAGGATGTGCTCCATCCTCTGGGAGCTCCATGTCTGGGCCCGCTCCAGCAAAGAGTCCTGAGGAAACAAGGAATAACTTGAAAACCGGTCCATTTGGAGGTGCTACGGTGATCTAAAACTGGTGTCTTCTACCAAAGGCCAAACTAGGTCTAAGATCAGTTTGAAAAAACTGGGACAAAAAGTAAAGCCACTCAAAAGCGCTCCGCTCTAATTCCATGTCTGAGATTGCCAGATTAGCCAATCGGATAAACCGAATTTCTCTGATAAGACAATTCTCTTTTGTGTGAGTAATCTAATGGTGTATAAGCCAATGATATCTCATTGCTCATGTTCTGTATTCATATGTGCCCAATATAATTACGTATGAGAATTCAATGTATCGGCTTTTCACCCAAACAAAGTTTTCTGGACAAATTTAGTAAAAATGTGAGAGCAGCCGTGTATTATTGTGAAACAAAACACAGATTAGGCAAATCTTGCAAGTAAGAGTATTAAGCAGTCTGAGATGAGATCAGTTAGAGATCTAGGACCCAGCAGGGCCCAGTGGAGTCTAGTAGGGCTTGGGATAAAAACGCAATGAATGTTTAGGATTTGAGCCGACAGAAAGTTGCAAATTCTTAAGCAGGCCTAACTAACCGCCATTCTTAACTACATCCACTGTCCTGTTAACCTATCTCTGTAGTATCCTGCAAGTTCTTGTGGTAAAAAACATTTAATTATACACACTACACCACACTAAAACCACCATTTGACCTTATGAAAAATGTAGCAGAAAAAGAATAATTCAATGCATGATAGCTTACCTGAAGATGTGGTATGATATCAGAAGATCTTACCTCATTGCCCTTCCCATGGGATGTGCTGTGACTGTCATTGGTCTCCTCTTCATCAAACGCCCCTGTGCTTTTGCCTGCTTTCCTTTTTGGCTTCTTTCCTTCTACCTCACTATCGCTGCTACTGGACTCATTCTCATCATCATTGTCATCATCATCATCGTCGTCGTCATCATCATCATCATCCTCATCCTCATTGTCTTCTTCATCGCTACCCCCATCATCCTCTGCTTCACTCCCTCCTTTCTCCTTGCCCAATGTCTTTCCTTTCTTTTTACCCACAGTTGGCCTCCAGTCATTGTCATCCTCGCTGTCATAATCGTCCATTTCGTTGAACTCCTCCATCGTGGTGAAGTCTAGCATGGGCCGGTTCCGTCGCAGGTTCCATTTTTTAGGCTCCGTCAGGCCTTCCTCAGCTGTACCGCTCCCGTTCGGTTCTGCGTCAGGGGCTTTTTCTCCTTTCTTTTTCTCCTTTCCTCTAGTGGTTCCTCCTGTTTCTTTGCTGCTGGTCTCCTCTGAGAGTGACAGTTCCTTGGCTTTCTCCTCTTCCTCTGTGTCTTCGTTTAAGTCTTTGGTCTCCTCCTCATCTATGCCCTCCTCATTAGGTGAGGCGATGGCATCCGAGTCGCTGTCAGAGCCCTCTGCGCTGTCCTTTGAACCCTCCTCGTCACTTCCATTCCCTGTACCATCTGAACCTGCACACAAATGGATGAGACATTAACATTACTTTGGTTAAATCTAAATGACCAAAGAGTGCCTGACAGAGGACATTTCAAACAGTGCGTACAGGACAAAATGAAAACTTTGCAAGGTATTTATGCAATTTAATACAACCTGTGACAATGACTTATAGTCCATTCACAATAATGTGACAGTGTACGTTTTAGTTCTGAACAGAAAGTTTTACATACAGAACAACTTTAAGACCCAAAGGGGTCAAAGTGTTAGAATTTAATTATCGGCTGCACTTTTGTTGACAGCGCCTTGATGGGATAGCTTTGCGTTAACCTCCAGTCTGTCATGGTGATATGGACCCATTGCCTTTGTGACTTCAGTGTTAGTTAAGCCTTGCAGGAGGTCTTATCGAGCAAGGCAACAGTGACACACATGTGATCAAGGTCTCATCTCCACCTCTGCAGCTGTTTTCATGACAGGTGAGAAAAACCAGACAGGGGACCAGTCTAAATGGCCTTTTGCATTATGAACAAATAAATGTTCAGTTACAGTAAATATCAGTGATTATTTTAAATGGGACCTGCCATCACTTCTTGTCATATTTTACAGATCTGTATCATATGAGCCATCATATCAGCATCGAAAAAATGTTCGAACTATTCAATAAGATAGGTGTATAAGAAAAAATTAATTGAATACCTGATGCATCTCCTACTTCAAAATCACTGTCGTCTGAGCTATCATAGTCCAGAACATCCAGCAGAGAGTCGGCCAAAGGCTTTACCTGTCGCCGTTTTGACCCACGATCCACTTGAGAAAAAACACTTGTTAATATCTTTAAACCTTTAATTACCTAAGCTGAATATATCGTCATGCAGACAAGAAAGACAGTCAAATAAAATTTTCAATCAATACATAAAATTGCCAATCACAAAAGCACATTTCAATACAGGTAGACAAGAATGTATTAATAACATACAGTCAAATTATGTTTAATATTATTATGTTCAAATATATTATCACAATGAATTTAGCAAAAGTTTTCACAATTTAGATTAAAGGCAGTTTATTCTTTTAGGGTCTGCTTTTCACCAACTTTGAGGTATGTTTTATACTTCATATTTAAACTTCATAGTATATTTACCATGGATCAAGGATATTATTTTGCAAACTAGATAGACTAAAGAAAGGCTCTAAACATTATTACTATTATGAAAACATTAAGCTCAAGTACAATCAGTCTCTGATTTAAGTATGTTTACAAATGCATAGAAGTGCAAATGCATTATTAGAAATGAATGAGCCTGGCTGTGACTTTGTTTTAGGACCCAGTGAGCTGTCATCCATATAATAGCAGTGTTTTTAGCATTAATGACGCGTTATGTCTCCGTTATGTCACAAACACTTCGTTCAGCTGATTCGGGAAGTCCATACGTTCCTCAAAAAATGCTGAAAACGATTATGATTCCCAAAAATGCTGTCAAGGTAGACAGCTCACTAGATTTTAATATACAGTCTTTTTATTTAGCTGGCTAAACAAGCTAGTAACCAGGAGCGAAGACTTGTAGTGCCCTTTAATCTAACATTAACTAACATAACAATACTGTTAGTGATATTTATCTGACATATGTGATATTATATACATGTAAAGCTAAAGGATGGAGAAAACTCCACATCAGTTAGCCAGCAGGCTAAAGCTCTAGCCTCTTGCTATGTATCCATTCATGTTTACGGTGTGATTTTACAGCACGCGCGGTCAATTCTACAGATGAATCAGTTGTGTTGTTTCGCTTCTCTTTCGGTATGCATTATATAACAACAAGAGTTACTCACTTTAGGGTTTTTGCGTTTGGATGGCTTGGACAAAGGTGCAACGAACGCCTCCTTAGATCATGTTCTGCGTATTACGTAGGCGATTTTGCGTAGTACGTAAACACATCTCGCTGACGTTTACCCCACAGAAACCATAGCAACCCCTGCATCACTTTGAGCAGGCAGGTTGCTCATGTTTTACAATGGGTTATCCACATTAAATAAATTTGATTATTTGTCTTCTAAATCTAAATAATACATTATCATCTAAATAATATATGTTGAACTCATATTATACACACCAAGTTTGTTTTATGAATATGTTGATGATAGAGTTTTATTATTTATTTTTATTAAGGTCATTCAATAGGTGATTTTATTATTGAATAATTGTATTGTTTAAGTTAAATGATGTGTATTTCACAGTATTGCAAAGGCAGTATTTACATTAACTCCTTACATAAACTTGTGACCTGCTTTAACAGTTGAGCCACAGTAATAAATTTTTTTACAAAACTGATCTTTCATGTTGATAAAATGGCAAACGTATCTTTCTGTTATACAGCTGTAGACTCCAGCTCTGATATATGTGATGATGTGATATAATGTTATACAGAGGAGCTACAGATTTTTACCAGAGGCAATGTTTAAGTGAGACAGATGGTGGCAGACACATATGTTTGATTTGATTATTACATAGATTTTTTTGTTACTCTCGTTAATTTAAACTCAGATCGTTCTACAATACACACTAGCTGTTCATGTTTACACACTCAGTCTCTACTAATAAGCATCAAAAGGGTTTATGTTTAAGGCCTGTCTGTGAATGAAACGTTGTCGTGTTTTTACAAAGCCTGCTGTGCTGAGCTTTGTGTGAAGCCTTTATTCTCAATTTATTGAAAATTAAAGTAATATGTTTTTAGTATGTTGCAAAGTTTGTGCCTGTCTTATGGTTTCATAACTTAATTTCATAGTTCATTTGTTTTAATGAAAAATAATATACTGCTAGACTAAATATAAACCTATTATACTTCGACGAACTAAATGGTCAGTGAAATTAATACCAAAAAAGAAAAGAATTGTAAGGTTTCAGAACAAACATCTATTTTTGCAGAACAATATTATGACAGAAATCACTATTTTGGCTCGTTTTGAGAGCAAGACTTGTTTCTATCGTCCTCTGTTGACTTTGCCAGTTTAGCAAACAGGAGACGATTAAAATAAATGAGGCCAGATTGATCCCGATACAGAGCAAGAGGAAGACTGATGGGTAAAGGCACACGCAAGGGATGATTACGACTGTCCTTGTTCGATGACAAATGGCACTGTATTGAGCTGGAAAGCTACCGTTTTTTATCCCTTGGCATCAAAACACTTTTAGAATATCATCATAAGTATCATCATCACCAACACTGTCACCATTTGCCAGCATTCGCTATTGCAGATGACATTTGATATTGCCAATGGATGAAATAAAAGAGGAAGGATTCATATTAGCCGAGGGGAATATAATTGTGCAGCAGAACGTTTCTGTCAGTGTGTTTGAGAGTATTTAATAAAATTCAAATTTATTATATTTAAAATGCCTTTATTTTGGTTGGGTTGTATTACATCATCATGCAAGGTTACATCATTTTACCTTCACAGCATTATGGCACAGAGTTTAGGTATTATTGACTTTGGAAAATGGAAATGAAATTGCAGTTTTCTATCCTGTGTATTCATGTATTACCTATTACTACAAAAAAATGTGGCTATGTTTTAAAGCCTTTCCTTTTTTCAAGATATAAACAATTTTCATACAGTGAGAAAATACAGTTTAAACTTTAACATGTGATTGTCTTTCGCATAACAGTGCAAATCATACAATGCATGTACTTAGTTCTATACAGTGACTATTGTAACATCTACTTGTTAAGATGTTCATGTCAAAAAAATTCATGTAAATGGAGATGGAGCAAGAGACTGTAAATTGAGAGATCCTGCTCAAGCACACGAGCCACATTGAGATCTTGAGAAACTGTCCTCCTGCAGATATCTGTCAGCTTGATGAGCCAAAAGACAGAGGCAATTACATTAGGAACAAGAAAAACACAAGGTTTAGGAAATAAAAACATTACTATAAAGACATACTGTGCCACGCCAGCTTTAAAACCTCATTTGAAGAGGAGTAATTGCATCTGCTATTATTTATGAACCCTAAAGAAGTAAGAAGTTACAGAATGCTTGCATTGATCTACTGCCTCCTCCAGTATAATGTTTTGCATTTAAATTGAAATATTTACCCATTCATATGGTGTAAATCATACCACGCTGGCCACCATTTATCTTTGCGAGGTTTCCATTGCTTTTCCTTGCGATCGGCTGCGGCTGAAATTGAGAGAATTTGATTACAAACACATCACTCCTGTTATCTTACTGTTATCCTAATGTCAACCCTCCATGTGCGCTAATTTAATTGCCATTTCTTTTGGATATAATGATTTACTCCTTAGGAGTGAGACAATAAAATCATATTCATCTTATAATGTTTGTAATTAATTAGCAAATAAAATTCATAAAACATTCTTCTAAAAGCTGTGGAAGCTACTGGCATGGAGCTCCACCAAAACACACGCAGGTATTAACATCAGTAGTACCATTACATAGCACAGCATCTTGAAATTACTTGATGAGGACTTGTGTTGAAAATGTACAATTCAGACAGGGTGGGACTTACCAATTCCAATGGATCTTAAAGTTTTTGACTTCAAGCTTCCATAATAATGTATTAAAAGATATACATTCTGTATATTCTGGAAGTATATTATATGAAAATAACTAAACTTAGGTGACTCGAGTTTGAGTCTCAGCTCGTAGTCCTGGTCATCTTTCCTCCTCTATCTCTTCCTGTCCCTCTCCATCGTCCTGTCTGAAATAAAGGCAAAAAAGAAAACAACCAAATTCCAAGCTTTATCTTGCTTTCTGTTTGTTTTAATTCATTTTAATGAATTGTTTTGTCTTTTTTTGAATATCCTAAAGCCCCTTTGGAAGTTTATGGAAGCACCTCAGTTCGTCCTGATCCTCTGGTTTAGAAACATTGCTGTAGAACTTCTTATTACGTTTCAATGATGTTTCAGCCTGGTAATTGAGTATTCATAGAATTAAACTAAAAAATAAAAACAGTGTGTTTGTTGCTTAGCTTGTAAACTAGTAAAATAGCACTATATTCCCTGGCCATTATAAAACTTTGCTGGGCAATTGTTGCACCTAATGACTCCCACGCGATGGTGCTAATTTTCAGACTTCTTTTATCTAATACCTTGTGCTAATTGGCGGTCATCCTAATGTGACTCTTCTTTGCAACTGCTTTTGCAACTGCTTGCTGTTACTTCAAAGTTAAATTCCCTCTTTATGTGGATTTTGTTGTGGTCCAGAACAGTGAGAAACATTCCTCAGGACATTGTATAATGTTTGACTTAGAGGCCATGCTAGTTTTGATGAGGTTAATAGCATAGGTCCTCCTGCCCATCTTCTGCTGCCATGCACAGATGAAAGGATGGCCACACGTCCATGTAACGCTCTGTCCAGAGCCTCAGGCTTTCTCTCTTTTACGTGCATTTTCAACCGTCTGCCTGACATTTCCATATGAGCTGATATTCCGCTTTAATCAACTGCCTCCCTTGCCTATTTCACTCCGCTATTCTGTGAATTAGATACACTGTGTTTCCTCTTTGAAGTTAAATTTCGTTTTTGTATCCTCAATGATCGTTTTCCATTTGTTAGTGTATTTTTGAATATAAAAATGCAAAGCCCTCGTCCTTACAGAAGTTTTAATAGAATTTGAGGATTCGGGTGTGTTTAAAATGTCTGACAGAATGTACAAACTATTGTGACATTTTTCGCAAAATTTGGTGTCAAGATTCTTTTCAAATATCTGCAATAAATAAATTGTAAAAGGGGTCCAAAATGGTTTGATACATTCAAAACTGACCGGAAATGCATGTAATCATTTTGCATTTGTTCTCCAAATCTTTTTGATGTGCCCCAGATGCATTTTAATAATTGTAAACCAACCACTTGTGATTGAAGTACCCAAGACAGATTTAAACAGCAGGTGTAAACAGTGTCCTAACGTGCCCTTTCCATTTTTATCTTGACCTGCTCTATCACAGAGTCATAAATCTTACGTTGCAAACTACAAAAGGTCTTTGTAACTTACTGTTCCATTAGTATAGATCCATCTGATCCACTCAAGGTCCATCAGAAAGTCTCGTCATGCCCATACTTGAACTAGCCCACCTTGCACGTAGCCTTTCAACTTTGCTACTTTGTATGCTTTGATGTTTCAATCATATTCAGCCGACGTGGCCACTCGGATGATCAACAGAAAGACTGGATAGCATATGTCTGACAACTTTCAATTTCCCATAAAAATGCGTGACTATTTATAAAAGTTCTGGCCACTCTCTCCTTGGTGCAGTAGACAGAGCTTCCATTTCCCTGATGGATTGGCTGTCATATTCCGACAGTGCAGTGCTTCTTTTAGTTTATAGACGTCTCTGTGCTCCTGACGCCACAGCGTGCGCCGTCGTTTTTCTCTCTTATCGTCCCGCAGCTTTGCTCGGCTCCTACACATAAACACAAACAAGCCGCTAGGGAGGAATATCATTAAATTTTTTCAGCCCTTGAAACTTTCTCCTTATTGTTAGTCACTAACTAAGCGGCGCAAATGGAATTACTTTTCCCTGATTAAATCTCATTTCATTCGGTTTTGTTTTGGGGGATTTGTCTCGAGGAAGTTAATGTGCGTTCGCTGTTTTGCAGGCGAAGTGACATGCACGCTTGCTGTCATATGTTGTAATTAGGACCCTTAAAATATAACACGTTAACACATGGGATTTCTTCTGTTTTGTGTGACTTTTAAAAAGTTATCTTAGTTTTTTAAACCACTGCAAGTGTTTAACACATACACAAACATAAATGTGTTAAACAAAGTCCTACTATACATGTTTGTATGGCAAAATCTAATAGTCATTGAACTGAAAATATAATAAAACTGAGATGCAAACACCAGTGGAGGTCAATAGACCAATGTCATCTTACACTTATACAAGATTATGTACCAAAATGTGTTAAATATGCAATAACACAAGTTAATATTTCATATTTAACTTGTTATTTGTGCATGTGTACTGTATGTTTACAATCTTTAGTACACACAGAGAGCTAAAGTGTCAAATATCGATCGTTTAGCTCCTATAAACACCTGTCGACCTGTTTATCTGTTTATTTACGTTTATCTACGTGTAGGCTAGTGCAGTAAATTACTCCACTCGTGTGTCCGCGTGTAAGCGCACGTATGTGACCCGGTGGACATTGTCTTCTTGGTAAATCTCGTCCCTCCTGCAGGCCTCTATGTGAGCGTGAGCTTATCAGTGTCGACCAGAGTCTCCCACATTCCCAGCTACCTCTGTTGCCTGAGAGGAAAATAAATTGCACCCATGCAGTTAATAAGAATGAGAAATATTGAGTGAGACCCACACAACCATTACAAAGAGAGAGAGAGAGAGAGAGAGAGAGAGAGAGAGAGAGAGAGAGAGAGAGAGAGAGAGAGAGAGAGAGAGAGAGAGAGAGAGAGAGAGAGAGAGAGAGAGAGAGAGAGAGAGAGATGTTTTGAAATGTCTGAGATCAACTTCAAGTGTTCACAAACAATGTTTTTGGTCCATGAAACGAAACATCTTCCCATGCCGTCATTTTCTTTAATGGTCATAATAAACAACAAGATGCAGTTTCTCAAAGCACTAAACTACATACACACATACTAACCAGCCTCCCCCTCCACCCACCAAAACAAACACTTATTTCCATCACATTACGCCGGAAGTGTCATGGGTGCATATTGAATTCCCTCCACCGATGTGACTGTGTCTATGACAGGTAATTACATATTGAATGCTCTTTTTGTTCATTCGTTTCCAGGAAATGGAAATCCATCTTTTGCATGGTGAGACTGTGTCAAAAAATTTCATTTTGTATTTACGGGTTCAAGCGTTACATGCGCTATCAGAGCCAGGGAAACCGGAACCGACTTTCACTGATTTATAGTAAAATTGTGTGAAATTACCATAGGTGTTTTATTTACGGCTATGAGCGCTACATTATGCATAGTGCGCTTAAACTATAAACAGGCAAATGGTGATATTCAGATTAGTCCTCTGCTTTTGTTTGCTTTGTGGTTTTATGCATGTTGCTGCATATTTAAAATATGAATGTTTGATAATAAATCTGTATACTCCCTGTTCTCCCACAAGGGCAATGATCTAACATAACAAGCATCTTGGAGGAAACTTAGGACTTCTGTCATGAATCTGAAATGGCTGTATTTGTTAGATTATATGATCTATGCTCAGCTATTTTAACGATATGGATTGTAATAAAAGTTTATTCTGTGTAAATGAAATGCTGCATCAGAGCTTCCCTACGGTTTTATGATTTTATGACATATTTTGGATGTCATATTTTCATTTGGCTGCACACAAAACTCATAGTCAGTGAGCAATGTATTTTTGCAAGAAAGAGCGGACCAACCAAAATCAGTGGTGCAAAACAGATGCAAGAAATTTATATATATTTTAAATATTTTGCAAAACGGTTAAACATACATTTTTTAGTTCTTAATAAAATTACAAAAAAAGTACATAGTACATCTAACATTAAAAATGACTATAAAATATAGCTTGAACGAATCTTTGTAAGCTTTTTTGCAGAAGTTTAATACTTCGAGGTAAAGGTTTAGAACATACTCTGAACATTTCAGAAAAATCAATTCAGTTCTGCTTGGCAAACACTGCAATTAAACAAGTTGCTCACAAATCATTATCTATACTTTATCATACAACACTTTACCAACAAATGTATCCCATATTACAATTCAAATGAAATAAGATCATATATTTTTGGTGGTTGTTTGTATGTGTCTATGTGCTTAAGAGTGTATTGTATTTCTGTCAGTGGATTTAGCAGTACTATGCATTGACTCAGTGTGGTGGATTAGAGTTGGTTATGCTTCCATTTGGCTGGTGTGTGACAACCCAGCAGGTGCACACTGCGTTCCTCTACAGAAGAGACTGCAGAAGTGTCTGAAAACCGCTGGCTGCAGCGCTGTCAGTTAGAGAAACACACGGTGTGTGTGCTTTTCATTTAATACATGCCCAAAACATCTCTCTTTGTACATAACTGCCAGTGATGTTTGTTAGCATGCATTAGCTCTAAACAATAATCGTTGTGGTGTAAAAATGTATTCAGCTTGTTTATGTGGTGTGAAAAGTCAGAGACCATAGAAATTGGGATTTAATCATATAATATAATAAATACATAAATAACTACAAATGCAAAATAATAAGTCAATAAATACATAAAGAAGGAAATCCTATGAAAGTGAATAAATATTTATGTCTATTTTATTTAAAAAAAATATTTCCTCACATTTATTGAAGGAAACTCAGAAAATAGTAAACTGTTGCTCCCAAAATTGCTATATTTTTGCCAGACAATGTTACCCGTCACCTGTCAGAGAATAAGTTTCAGCTATTTCAGGAGTAACAGTATGCCAACTATTTTCGTTATTTTTGTTGAGTACCTTTATAATTTCCGTGAATCTTGCTCTTTAAAGCAGTCCACATTCTTAACATAAATAATAAACAAACAAATATTAACCCCAATCATCAAGTATAATAAACTCACAACAAAGCACCCCCACACAGAACTCAGCATTTATACAGTATATGTTCTCCTGTTATACTGATGTCTTCATCCAAACAACAAATAATTATTTACACACTAAAATATTCGCAAGAAACTTCCAACACATCCTGTTTCAGTCCAATGAATTTCACGGCAAACATGATATCCACAGTACCTCAAATGTCCTGCATTCATCAAATGCCCCCAGATCGCTGTGTGGCTCCAGTTAAAGTATTGTGAAATACTCACATTCATTTCCTCCTGATTATGTCAAGTTGATGGTAGTGATTACCCCCTTTACACATACACACGCACACAGACAGACACACGCACGCACCAGGGCTGCTCATTGCAGAGAACAATTCATAAACAATTTACACGTCATTAGCTTTGTTTTGATCATATTTGTTTGACAAAGTGTCTCGCTGCGTGGCAGGCAGGCCTGTTATTTGCCATATCAAGAGGAGCACAGGGAAAACATCCTGTTGGGGTATGAGGCATTAGCTTGTGTGATTAATTAGCATTCATCTGTCTGCTAAAAATTCATATGTGCTTCCTTCATTGAGTGGTGTTTACATTTTTAGTAGGAACGAATGTGTTCGTTATGTGTGTTTGTATCCTTCATCCCAAATGTCCAAAACAAAGTGTTTACAGCTGCGTGCATTATGTTTTTACATTCAAATGTGTTTTGGAAGAGTGTTTTGTGTGTGTTTAAGAGCTGTTTTATAACATTGTGAAAAAAGTGAAATGCTGCTGGTTTCATCAGAGTTGAGGGTTACAGGTTGCCTGCAGAGGGCACTGTACATTAGAGTATTGTGAAGACACTGTGACAACTATAAACTACTGCCAAATGCCATCAAACCACAAGATCATAAGAATATTTTCCGCAGTGCTTTGCTGTCACCAAAGCTTATATATTATACTAATATATATCAGATAATACTTAAGGTGAAGTATGGATAATTGTGACCCTGTCTGTGAAAACCAGGCTAAAGTCTCAAAATCTAATTATGAAATTACGAGCATCAAAATTTGATTTCACATATAAATATCACTATGATTTTAATCTGTCATTACTTATGTAGGATGAGTTTATGGAGAAAACAGTAAATCACAAAAAATGACTTTAGCTGGGTTTATTTTTACAGGCAGATCACAATTTTGGTTTTTAAATATTTATATCCAACTTTCATCAGTAGGTACTGTAGATTTCTTCAATAATGCTTGTTTGAGCATCTCTACCATCCAGATATTGCTGTCTGTCTTAACCAATGGAATGAGCTTGGGGCGGAGCTAGCAGTTTGCCAACCTGTTAAAAACAATCCTTATTTATTTAAATGCAGAGACATTTATCACACAGAAATTACACACTTTTCACTTTATATCAAGAGCAAACAAAGACATTTTGGCATTTTAGCCACTTACTCAACGCACATTTTTATATACCTTGCTATTCCAGTATCTCATACCAGCCATCTGAAGATACGAGTTATACCTGGAATAAAGAAAAACAGAAGTTGTGGGAGAGCTCAGTAAATACAGATCTTGGTGGTAAACCGCTCTGAAGGCTGTACTTAAGCTTTTCTGCTGGCACCCACCACCCAATCAGGTATCTGGCAGAGAGCTTAAAGCTGCACATTGTCAGAGTGAAGGTGGTTTGGGACTCTTTGTGTTGTGTTTGTGTTGACAGTGGGGCTCCAAGTGACGCTTCCCAGAGTGTGAATCCCCAGGCTGGCAGCAACACAAAGCTAGTCCTGGATGAAAGGCTGAGGTTGCATTCTGGACTCTGATTTCCAGCCAAAACACCCCCAATACAAACTTCCTGTTACTAAACACTGAGGGAACAAATGCTAGCTGTGTGCTGTAATGTGCCTTGATATCATACATCACTGAGACGTCTATTTCAACATGTGTGTGTTTCATTAAGAAGAACAGTCTGTGTTTATTAAGCTTGCATGTAACTGTTTTCTTTTAAGGATGTTTATCAGTAAGTTGCACAAAACTTGTATATGACTCTTTTTTTCTGTGATACACAGAAGAAGATAAAAAAAAAAAAATCTTTTCTTTCCTCTACAGGTATTTATCTAGCACTGCATAACATTGTAAACTTAGGAAAGCACTTCTTAGTACTATTGTTGCCGCTTTTGATGTATCGCTTCATTGTCTCCTAATATTTGTAAGTCGCTTTGGATAAAAGCGTCAGCTAAATGCCTAAATGTAAACGTAAATGTAAATGTTTATCATATGTTTAGACACAAAAAATAATAAAAAGCATTTCTGTGTGCATGTGCGTATCATTATTAAATGAACATTTAAAGGCATTAATAGATATTACAGTGTACCCGCAAAAGTATTTTGTCCATATCTAAATTACCTAAATTGTATATACATGTTAATGTAATAAAGTGGCATTTATTTAAAAAAGAATTGTTTACGCAAAAATAAAACATCTTTTATGATTTATTTACCCTCATGTTGCACAAAACTTGTATATGACTCTTTTTTTCTATGATACACAGAAGAAGATATTTTGAGAAATGTCTCAGTGGTTTTGTGCCCAAACAGTAGAAGTCAATGTGGCTCAATGTGGTTTGGTTACCAACATTTTTCAAAACACCTTCTTTTGTGTTCTGCAGAAGAAAGGAAGTCAAACAAGTTTTAAATGACATGAGTTTTTAATATTACACTAAAATAAATTTGTTAGGTTTAAAAAAAACTTTAAAATGAAATGTTGAATGTGCTACATTTATGGTGACCCTGTAAGGACACCGTTGTAGAAGACTGCATACATCCACGTAAAATTGTGAGTTTGGGATGAGTTAGTTAAAAGTAATTGTAAAAATTGCTCTTTAAAGCATGACCTTGCCTTAACATTTTTAAAGACCACTGTAGTTTAAACCAAAAAGCCAACAATAGTCCCAAACTACACACATGTAAGAAGTGGGATTAAATAAAGCAATTCCCTGTAAACAGCTGACATGCTAGGCTGCTTTAGCTGTCTAGCCGTTTATCAGAGATGATTTAGCTGCTCCCGTTTCTCTGCTCGACAAGGTGTGATCCTTGAATAAAATTCAAGTCATGGCAGCTATCACGCTGCTATCAGTGAATACTCCGGATCAGGGGTGAGTCTGGATGGCCCGCGGGCAGCTTCCGCTGAACCGCGAGATTTTAGCCATCGTCAGACATGGACCCACAGGAAAATTAGCAGGCCAGGAGGGGAAATGACCTCAAACGTCTGAGATGTCCATCCGACACTGAAAGAAACATCAGGAAAAAACCTCAGAGGCCATATGAACACTTTGCTCTGATTTATCTTCCTCTCCCCTTCCAAACTTCCTCTCAAATGCCTGAAGGTGGAGAAGCGATTTCCACCTTGTATTTGAATAATTCCCCCTTCTAAAAAAAGTCCCAGGAATATTAAACTAAAATCAGCAGAGATCAGAGAAAAAGGATTATGGCTGAGCAGTAATCAGAGCGTCTCTCTGCTGCGAGTTTTTTCACCTCTGCGCGTGAACTGAATCTGAATTGACACTGTATGGAAGATTTGCATGTGGCTCATGCACAGATGAGGGCTGTAGTTTTACATATTTGAAAGAAAACAAACAAACATCTAAATTAATGATCAAAATAATTCAACTAAAAACATGCGGAATCGTGGCTTCTCACCTGCATGTAAATTTCATAATGTAAATTTTAATACTATCAGTAATATATGCTTAAAGTAGCAATAATTGTGAGTTTGCAGTCATTACAGCCCTAGCTATTATTACACCTCACCAATCAAATCAATCGAGTGCTGTACAGAAAGAGGTGTCAAACTCATCTGTATGACTATATACTTAAGATTGTTAGATGCTTTTTAATTATTTTAAATTATTTGGATGTTATGGGCATTTGAAAGTGTAGTAGATATGTGTTGTATGCAGATTTTATATGTTTTTGTTTTCTTAATATTATGTATTTTTAAATACAATATTATCCAAAAATCTATATTTTGTAGTCCCAAACTATCTGAAATCCTATAATATTTTATATTTTACCTTATTGTTTTGGTGCATACCCGAGCATGCATCATGTTCACATATGCCCAAAAGAATTCAACTAAATGTGAAATCACAAAAGGTTTAGAATTAAATGCACAAATTGGGGTTTTCATCTCAGCAAATACTGACAAATTCTATTCATTGAAATTTATTCAGTTTATTAATTGATTTATTTATTGTCCAATTACAACTAATACTAATTATAAAATTACTTGACAAAATGATAAAAAAACTATTTTATCAAGTAGGTAAATGTTAAATATGCAAGATGTGCTAAATTACCTGACTGCAGTATTTCGTCATACATTGACACTGCAGCCCTTCAAACATCTCAATAAGTCTCATATGTACTTGCCGAGCAGCATAAAGTCCAGCGCACTGCTCAAAATTATTCAGAACTAAATTTATCTTGAAGAGCCAGATTGATCTATCAGAGCTTCACTGTTGACATGGTCTACACCATGGCCTGTGCTTAAGATGCTAAACGCCTGCTCTCGGGTGAACGGTTTCTGAAATAAGCAGCTCACCCTCCATCACTTTGAAGGAGTCTTTCTCCAATGTGCACGCAAGTCATCCATAACAGGACAACTGCAGCAGCCATAAACAAGGCAAGCAACCCTGGGAAAAGTTGGGCAAAACAGTGCGTGTCTATTTGAGCGATGGATAATGCATTCACTCCATCACGGGCTTGTCAGAGTAGCATCCCTCCCAAGATAAGGGTATGCTTGATTTCGTAAAGCCAGGCCACTGATTGGATAGGGGAATAGTTGTCTGTTGGGGTGGATGCAAATAAGCATTTCACAGTCTTCTCCATTGCTTCCTATTAATTTGTTTTGATTTTTCTTGTATTCCTCAGGGTCTGTAGCTCATTAGCAGTGATTAATCGGTGAGCACCACCGCTGTAGTCTGCAGTTGCAGAGCCTCCATTTTGAGTCGGACCTTGTTCCACAGCGTAACTCCACCTGGAATATGTTCAAAGTTAATTCAGGTTACTTACAGAGATGTTCAGCCCACTTATATGGAGAATCCATTACATTGACCCACAAAATAATTTTCTAGATAAAGGCATTAACCTTTGTCTTCATTTCTTTACCACAACGTTTTTCTTTTACGATCTTATTATCTGTTTGCATCTCTTTTTTAGGCAAGTCAGAAAAGGACTGTTATAGCAAAAGTTCAGGAGGAAGGAAGGTATCACAACATTGCAATATCTCCTAAGTGCTCTCTGCTTACAACAAACCCAGCCTTTCAAATCTGAAATGCAGACGTTCTCTTTAAAGTCCACCTCAGTCCTCTGAAGCACAGCCACGGATACCTTTCACCACAAACACGAGAGAGAGAGAGAGAGAGAGAGAGAGAGAGAGAGAGAGAGAGAGAGAGAGAGAGAGAGAGAGAGAGAGAGAGAGAGAGAGAGAGAGAGAGAGAGAGAGAGAGAGAGAGAGAGAGAGAGAGAGAGAGAGAGAGAGAGAGAGAGAGAGAGAGAGACCAAAGAAAACAGGGAAACCAAACAGTGTGAGAAAAGAGGAAGAGGACCAGGCAATTTTATTTGCTCTCTGGAGCAAACATGCACGTCGCTTTATGATGAGAGTTAAATCGAGGAGGTTAATTGAAAAATGAGATAAACAAAGCCCCTGAAACAGCACAGAGGAGATTGTGCCTGGCAGCTCAGATGGGCCGCCACTATTTTAGCAGGGATGCTGTTTCAGACTGCACAACACTGATAAAAACCATCTAGTCTAATTGTCTTGTTGTTTTTTCAACTTCATTTTGGTCCAATTATGAAAAAAGAAGGAAACTGTCTGGCAGTCATTAAGATGCATGCATTCGTATTCAAAACAAGCAGTGAAGCGCTTTGTAGATTTGGTGATGAATTTCAGGTCTTACTAAAAAAGTTTTGTTTGGTATCATTTTACAATAAGGCTGATTTGTTGACATTAGTTAATGCATTCGCTTACATGAACTGACAATAAACAATACTTCCACAGCATTTATTTATCTTAGTGCATATAAATTTCAACTTTCAGCATTTACTGCAACATTTCTAAATGTAAAAGTTGTACCTGTTAACATTAGTTAATGCACAAGGAACAAACACGAACAAGTGCATTTGTATTAACTATCATTCACAAAGATTAATACATTCTGAAAAACTATATTGTTCAGTGTTAGTTCATATTAGCTAATGCATTTACTAATGTTAACAAATACAACCTTACTGTAACGTGTTACCTTTCTTACAATTTTTGCAGCAGAACAATATTTGATATTTAGATTTTACCACACATAGTCCTAAATCATACTTGCTTCTTTCTGATAATACAGATGCTTTCTATGTGCCATTCCATAAAAATACCTTGAATGGCAACATGACATGACTCTACAGGGGGCGTAGAGGTTATTGTCTGGCCAATGATGTACAAGAAACAGCATATGTACACTATGGCCTCTTTAAACCCTTAAAGATTTTGTCAAAACAAAGCACTTATACTTGTATTGTACCCATCTTTTTGGGAGGGCGTGAGGTGGATGAGGGTTGGAATCAAGGACGGTGAGGTTGGTATTTTTGTGTTACCTAATTAACATCCATCCTTCATACTGTCTGGATGAATGCGCTAAGGGGAGGAGAGAAAGACGGAGCTAAATGCCATGACTCGTGCATGAATTTCAATTAGTCCAATCAGCCATGATTTTCATGCTGCTGTCAATAATATGTATAATTGTGGGCTTATCTATGTTTGCCATGCTGTTTGTGATTTTCTTTTCGATACCCAAAGGAGTGAACTGTGCTCTGTGCTGCAGAGCAAAATGAAGAGTCAGCAGGAGCATGCTGTGTATCCTGAGCAAATTCCTACACACCATTTTAAAGTGGCTTAGGTAGTACTGGAGTTATCATTTAAAATTCAGTATTGCCACTTTACTTCTCTGGAACCTGGCGGGGTGGAATAAGAATAGAAAGTATAGAAAGTCTGCCTTATTACTACACAGGGAATTATAAGGTAGACAGGGGGTCAGTTGTCATATGGGGAAGTTGATGTAACTATAATGTATTGAGTGAATTGTCCAATTACATAAATGTGTGGGTTTTATATGTTGTTGTGAAATACATTACCTAACATTGTCAAGGGATGTGATGGAGTCAAACTATTCCTGGTCTTTGCTATTTGACAAGCTCAATATAAAAACAGTGAGGTCTACTTTGCCAGAATTAATTTATAGACAAGAAAATTTTGCACAACACGGTTCAGCACAGCTAGCCTGATCTTCAAAGTTTATCCTATCCTTAACTTTATTAAGTACAGTAAAACTCCTAAAAGCAAGCGAGTACAGAGACCAAAGACTACAGTACATTTCAAGACAATACTCCTCCGGATTTAAAAGGACACATCACCAAAAAACACAAACACCACAAAAAGCATTTTAAACGTCAAAGGAACTTACAGTGTGCAATAAGGAGAAGCTTTGGCATTCTAAAGCTTCTACTTTAAAGAAAAAATAACAACTTAATTTGAGTTTTTGCAGCAACACTTTGAAGCCTCCTGCCTCACGGACACTAAAGAGTGATTAGCATATGTTAGCATATGGGCTTGAAACGACTTAGCAAGATATACATACATAAAGAAGCGGTTATTAGCAACCAGAATCATGGACACATCTATGCCCTGCACTTCACCTCATCAAACAGGGGCTTACAGTTACTGATGGACACAGATGATGCTGCTGGTGATCATTTAAATCTGAAACCTCACGGCTTATTAAAGAGAGACCATGTGTGCAAGTATAGAAATGAATGGAAATATTTATAAATTATTAGAATAAATAAATCATTATTTTATAAATAAATAAACGTATACAAATATTTATATTTTTTAATAATCAGGATGGGTCAACTCATAGAAGTAGAACCTACATTGTAGGGACCAGCCAGTGGTCTCTTATGGACAATTGATTATTAAACATTTTAAAATGTGATTATTTAAAAATGTAAAAATACAGAAAGATTTGTGTGAGGGTTAGAATAAACTTTTTGTACGGTATAAAAGTCATAATATCTATGGAAAGTCCTTGTAAAACATAGACATCTAATGTGTAAGTGTGATAATGGTAAAGTTATGGGACAGTTATTTATTTATTGTGATCATGAAATTATGAAATCTAAACATTTTAGGCTGACCAAATGTAATCTACACCAAATCCACTACACTGTAAAAATTAAAAGATCCTTAAGGAATTATTTGAAGTTCTTCACTTGCCACACCAGCAGAACCGTCAGGAGGACCTTTAGGCACCTTTTTTTTCTTTTTGTTTTTACAAAGGATGGATTCAGAAGTGAATTTAAAGGGCCTAAAGATCCTCTTAGTTTTTGCAGGAACTACTGGTTTCACCAGTAACCCTATTGTGAGAAGAAGAGTGTTGAGGCACTTACAATGCACTTTAAGGTAGTCTATAGTGCAGATTGTCATTGGTGTATAAGGGTTTAGTATTGGGCTTGTTTATTTATTTTGTCAAACATAGCTCCAAGAACTATGTGCTGTGGAGGAGAAAGATAGAAGGAAAGAGAAAAAGAGAGAGAGAGAGAGAGAGAGAGTGGCAAAGGGATTGTGAAAAGGAGGAGAGAATTACAGGGGTAAGTGAGCGAAAAGAGAGAGAGGGAGGAGAGAGAGAGAGAGAGAGAGAGAGAGAGAGAGAGAGAGAGAATCAAACACTCTCTGAATTGGGCCCAAATATCCAAGGTTAATTTTGTGAGAAAGCTGCAGTGCCCAGATAAGACCATCCCTGCAAATGAGTTCTGCCTGCCTGGATTACAGCTAAATTTATGCAGCTTTCCTTATCCTTTCACAAGCTCCTCTGAAGTGGCATAATTAACTTGCACACGTAAAATCTGCACATTTACTGCTTGGTGGTAAGCATTCCTCATTTCAACACTTTGATTTTTTTGACCCTGTTTAAAAAGGTACTTTTTCTCGCCCCTTTCACATAATTTGAAAGATTTAACAGACAGCTGAAACAACACTGATCCATAAACTCCTTTTATCACATTGTGTTCCGTCATAATATGAAATTATTTTCAAAAACATGTTTACCGCGCTGATTACCATTCTAACCCTGGAGGTTATAGTGGCACTGGAAATTTACATTTTACTTATGAAACACAAAACTGCCAAATGCCCGTTCTTCATCATTTATGGCCAGCTTGACTTTTACAGACAGGATGCTGGATGCACGGTGTGTCCAAGCTATGTGTAACATTGCTCCAATCTTCAAAGTAAATGTGACTTAGATGCAAATACAGTAAGCCGCTCCTGAGGTTCTGCATTGCCATTATGTTTGATTCCCCTCTCATGCAACCCTGGGCTCTGCTGTGTTTATCTGGGCTCGCTTCAAAAGTCTTATGGAAGATACCGCAGGCCTCTGTCATTTCCTCTCCTCTTCTCTGCTCTGATATCCCAGCATCCCTCAGCAGCCCACTTTTCAATTCACAGGGCACTACCTTTACGGTCCCAAACATCCACTGATTACATTTATTCCCTGCAATCTTTTCTATACAATCTCTCAATTGTAATTTTGTTCACAGCGCTACACCTGGGCTTCACCTTGTCTTAATGAATAATTCACTCATTCTTATATAATATTAATATTAATAGACATCTGTTCCTCTGAGTATTACAGATTAACCTGGATTGACCTGTGTTGTGTTGTTTGACAAGTGTGAGAACTTAAAAGCATATTAAAATAAATGTAAAGAAACAGATCACAGTTTATGTATTTTGAAATGGAAAAATGGGCAGCACTTAACCTGTTAACTGTTCCTCAGGAGGAACACCTATGTTATTTTCCTATTCACTTTCATATTTCTTAATTTAATTTTAATCTAATCATGACAAACATATATTGATGGAAATGTACAAGACTCAAGATAAAATATGTAACAAATTTTCATAACAAAAAACATAAACAGAAAAATTAATTAAAAAATGTTAATGTTACTGTAATTTATAAAAATACCTACATAAAATGTTTTAAAAATATCTAATATCCAAAAATGAAAATAATTGTAGTTCATATAGTGCATTGTCATGTGTATACTCAATTTCTGGTGACAGTTATCAGGGTAAATGTACTTACATTTACAGTAAAGAAATGTTAACATTTGGAAATTGATTAATTATATTTTTTTGCAGAATTATTTGAAAGCAATTGATTCACCCCCTTACTGTCATTTCAGGCCCTCTCTAGTGAGTCACCATCTGGTCACCATTACAGTACATACTTGGTCAGAATCTTACATACTCCTTATTTATGTTTAAAGGGATATCTCACCCAAATCATCACCCTCATGTTTTTTAACTCTTTCCTCTCTGGAAATTATAAAAGAAAGAATTTCCAGTACTGGGTGAGCAATAGCTTTAACTAAATATCTTTTATTTTTTCATTTATTTACAAAACTTTATTGTCTAACTGTAATTTTCAGGAATACAGCTGAGAGACTCTGAATGTGAGATTGTGTTATTCCTACAATTTCCTTTAGCAGGAGTGAGAAGCACAGCAGAGAGGCAAATCTGGCACTGTGATCCACAGCTCTCCGCAACCAGATAAAAAGTGCAGCGCTGTTAATCTTGATGAAAAACCGGCATGAATCTTAATTTAATGAGCAAAAACTAATTAGGTGATTTAGAGAGAACGCTAATTCTATTCAAAGTGAGGAGTAAGATAAATTGGTTCCACCTTATGAAGTCTCGGTTGATATTTTAGATGCATTTAAGAAAAAAAGTGCTTTGAAACAATCAAATCTACAGCTTTAAAAAGCCACTGGGATGTACTGCATTGTTTCTGAGACAGATAAAATTATCCTGAAACGTTTCTCTTTCGTTTTCTTATTTTACGTCTTATCATTATTAGTAAAAAGTTTTAGTAGTTTTATTCGTACAATCACAACACATTTTAATCTGTTGAGTACAATGACTTCAATTTAATGTGAAAAAGCACCCATTGCAAAATTTGACTTATGGTGAGTAAATAAATACATTTTACAGATTCTGATGTATTGAGGAGTTTTTCATTTAGATGCCACATATCAGCTGATAGCATACCAGTTTTATTTACTATTTAACCATCAACATTTATTTTGCAAGCAAAATCTGCATTGACTGAAGTTGTGAGTGTCATAAATGAATCTAGACATTTAATGTCTGCAATGTATATGCTTTATCCCAGCTGTTCCCAGTTTATTTTAAGGCAAAACTGTTTCTGTACACAAACAATAAGCAATTTTACACTGCAAAAAGTGTTGTGCTCTGTGAATGCAGAACATTGTGAATTCATTTTCACCTTCTGCTGTCGTCAGTTGATTGTCCATTCAAGTTAAATTAATAAACTGCACGGTTCAATCAAACACATCAGTTGTCTTTGCAATCAGCACAGTGATTTCAGACTCCACCACTATAGGAGAGAGAGAGAGAGAGACATCCAGAGCTGAAAAATGATGTCTTAACATTACAATCCATACAGCACAAACCCAGGCGCCGTCTCATTTAAAACAGCTTAGGATTACATTGGGAGCAGAACTCAGACCGAAGCTTACAGGACTTTTCTTTCACAATATAAGTCTTAAAATAATTGACAACGGTGACACAGCAATTTTTCACATTGGAAAAGGTCAAAGGTAACATCGCATCAGTTTCTGGCACGGTGGAAGGGACAGGAAGGTCATATGAGAATATTTCATTCAAACTGACCTAGACAGGTGAAAATTAAATCAGCAATTGTTTTGGCTGAGCTGAGACCAAAAGAATATAATCCAAATGAATAAAAGAAATCATTATCATCATAAACAATGTCAGATTACAAAAGTAATCATAGCTTTGGGCAAGATTGACAGAAGCGTCATAGCAGCAACCTTTGCAAATCACACTTGATTGGTTTCAGCTTTGCTTTCGGTTTTTCTCTGTAATCAAAATCTCTACATATCTTTTATCCGACAAACATGTCAACGACCATGTGGTACTCTATGCAATACAAGCATGTTTGCAAGGATATACTACTACACAACAATCAAACCTTGTTGTAATTAAAATGCAGGATATTTAGCTTGCTATTATATCATAAAACAGAACTGAGGTACTGAGGATTTAATCTGTTATGTTAATGATTTATTGTAATATATAATAGATAACTAGTAACCCTAAATGACCACCATTATTCTCTAAGGCGAGTCAATTTATTCCAAATATTCTGTACAGATGGTGAAGAAAAAAAAGAGTTCCCTGATTGATTTTGCTAGAGGCATAGATGTTGAAAAAGACAAGATGAATGGCTTCCCGTGCAGAATGCACGCCTTCATTGTATCCTGAAGTCAGGCGGATGAGGTTTAGTCACATTTATCTGCATTTTCTATCTCATCAAAACTAGATTTTAAGCCAAAGACAAGTTAGGTGACACAAATGAATTCCTCCTCCTCTACGACAATCCCATTGCTGAAACAAGAACATTCAGTAGATCCGTGTGCCCTGCTGAGGGCCTTTCCACTCGGAGAGCACAGCATGGAATTCCCATAATTCATGAGAAGAACTCGCATCACTTCTCCACGTGAGAGATTTTTTTCCGCTGTAACATCTTTTGTGCTGTTGGAGGTTTAAGGTGTACCCAGATTTCACACAACTGTGACATCCTCCTGAGCTTTGTGGCAAAAATGTTAAATAGGGATGAGAGAGCTGTGTGATATCAAGAATAATTTATGACATTAAATGTGTTCTACTTAACACTCCGCTGTCCTGCTGATCCACCTAAGGCACAGCTCACAGACACAAATAATGATGAGGAACATCTCAGATATCTTTTAAGAACTGCCTTGCTTCACAGCATTATTTTTCTATACAGCATGTACTGGCACATATCCACTTTTTTGCCGTACCCACCCGTGCATCTATGTTTTCAGCAAACAGCGCAGCATTACATATTAGCATATCATTTTTATAAACACTGCTCAGCACTTCACTCCTATATTTGATTATTACGAACAAATATATTAAACATTACAACCTCAAACAATGAAAGCAAAAAGCTGACAAAATCCCTCCATTGTATATTTGCAAACTAAAGCTATTATAATTATTGGTATATTTTTAAGGTACAGGTACATGTAATGAAGTTGTGTCTGTGAAAATGACAAAACAAACCCATCTCAGTTTACCCTTTACAGTGCTTACTTTCTCATTTACCATTAAGAAATAAACCATATACACAATGACTAAGCTATTTGAGGGATTTAAGAGCTGACAAGAAACATTTTAGAGTAAATCAGAATATGAAATTTCAGATTTAAGATCACATCATCCACATATGAATCCCACAGCGCAATATGTAGGATCATAGAGGCCAACACATAAAAACTTTCATAGGTTTTTCCATATTCTGTGCCTTGTTCTTCCAAAGAACAAATACCGCTACTTAGAAAGCTTGTTTATAAAAAAAAGTAGCCAGATCCACTAGAATTTCCATAGAGATTGACATTGGTCACCAATGGTCAAATAAATACACACTTAAAAAAAAGTTGCTACAAAAGGTGCTTCATAGTAACGCTATAAAAGAACCATTTTTGGTTTCCCAAAGAACCATTCACCCGCAGGTTCCTAAAATAATCATTTTTCTTACCTTTTTACAGTCTAAAGACTTTATCCACTACAAAGAGCATTTTTTGAAGCGAAAATATTTTTTGGGTTCTTTTTTGGTTCTTCTATGGCATTGTGAAGCACCTTTATTTTTAAGAGTGTAAACAGTTCCACTTCAAACACATACAAACAAATACTCCTGTAATACAAATACAGCAATGGTTTGATTTTACCATATACAATCACAGTGTTTACACCTTTCAACCTATTGTAAAAACGTCTTATTGTTGTCACCGCATATTAAGCCGGGATTGGAGAACATATTTGAACTGTCAGACTGTACCAGTAAGTCAACATTATTTCACTCAGTCCCAGGCATGAAAGCGTATGTGAAACTCACACCACGGGGAAAGAGGACCATGTTTTTCCAACATTCAAATTGGCCTTGAATCAAGGAGCACTTAGCAAGGCCTAATCAGCCCAGTGTGTCTACAACCTCAAGAAATTAAACAGGCCTAATTAGCATCTGAAAGCGTTCATTTGTTTAGCAACAATTCCAGTGCTCTTTAAATACCAAAAGGGTGAGAGAAAAAGAGCGCGCTTCATCGTAGATTATCTCATTGACTGCTGGCCTTTTTGTTGTCTTCATTCAGATTCCCTTTGGTCTTATCCATCACCCCCCTTCTCTCCGGCACTTTTCTCCCATGTGCCACCAAATACAGCAACAGCTTGTAGGTAATTGATCAGACAAGCCAACTGTAAAATATTCATTTTCTACTTCAACAGCCAAATAAATCTCTGGGGAGGTTTTCAGAGGACTGTGCGCAGATATTGCTTATGCGTAGCCAGGTTAGCACCGCTCTCATTATGGAGAGTCAGTTTAGAGGGATCTCTGCTTTAGGATGGGTGCTGGTCGATGGCCGGCCATGCGGGACATTGGCCTCAGTCCTGCCTCAGCGGCACTGTCGGGACTAAGACGGGATTCAGATGCAGCTAGCGTGCTTCAGTTGATCTTTAGGGAATGCATGACATCAGGGTAAAAGCCTGAATGGATCATAGATAGAGGGCAATGTACAGAAAAGGATTTATTCAAATAGAAAAATAAATAAGAATATAAAGTATTAGTATATAAAATATAAAGTTTATATATACATATATTCTTTACTAAGTTTGTATACCAATGGGCGATTCCATGGAAATGTGAAAATGCCAAAGGTTTTCATCATATTGATAGCTCAGATGTCAATATTTTGGTGGTTTAAATAATATATAAGCTTTTCTTTAAGACAATTTTCAGTAAACATAACAATTTTGTGATATAATGCTCTGAAGAAATTCTGCTCTGTGTGTCCTTCACCTTTCTTATGAAAATTCTTTATGGGTGACCCTGCTGTTAAACGTCAAACTCATTTCTCATCACACACTTACATCACCAGCGAAGTATGTTTTTGACACCATGTATGACAAAGGACAAAGAGGAATCACGGCACCGTTTCTGTATATCAATTACACATGCAAGCATTTCATTATGCCACTGACATAAATCCCACAAGCGGCTTTGACCACAACTGTGCTGCAGTATGTACTTAGGATTATAAAGGAATATGTTTGCTCTTCAGCTGTCTTTCATGAAGTGTTTTCATACATATTAGCAAACTCTCTCAAGACATTGTGCATTGGTGTGTTTGTAAAAAAAAGAAGTAGTTAGAAATCAAACCGCTAAGCAAAAAGTAAAATGATTAATATTGAATAGGAGAACGCTTTTGCAGCCGGTTAATTAAATGCGTTATCTATATTATGCAGATGCTTCATAAATATAAAATATTACATATCGCCAGCACCTGTTCTTGAAAACCTCACTGAAGCATTCAGAAGTATAATTAAGAATAAGACCAAAATAAATCAGTCATTTATCCTCACAGCCTTGTTTCTTTTTTTTCTCTAAATAATTATAATGCTAAAACTCATTTAAAACTATCCCCTTTTACGTCAAACATTTTATCTGTTTCCTCTCAATGACTTGATCAATTCTGCTTTATAAATATCTATGTAAGCTCATGGAACGGGTTGATTAAACTTGGGATAATCTCTGAGCTCATCCGTTCAATATCATAATACTTCAAATGTAATCCCCTTGTCCATTGGTCTGCTGTTTGTAAAATACTGGATTAAAACTTCTACTTTGTTCATTTATATATTTATTAAAACGTTTGTCCGATACATTTATAGTTTAAAAATGATACCATTACTATTTATCAATTATTACGCTAATATATTATATTATAATTTTACCACTAAACATGAAAAACAAGCTTTATTAAATGTTAGTGTACTTCTTTAAAAATGCTTTAGGTGAAATAAGAAACTTCAAGTACAAACTGGTAATATGTGATATTATTTGTATTTATGAATCATAAAATGTGGTCTATAACCACAAAGACCTCAAAAAGCTTTGTGAAAAAAAGCCTTTGAGAAAAATGTGAATCTTTTTTTCTGATCAGCCCAGAATATAACTATGACTTGAGAATGCTGTGTGTTCATTTACAGTGACCTTTGTGTGTGGGAGGATCCGTACATGAGCTAAAAAGAACATGATTGACTGATTCCATTACAAAGTGTGTTCTTTATCTGTAAACACTGTAACTGTGTCTGTAAAGTTCACACTATGCAACCATATAAACATAAATCATAAAGAAATAATATGCAGCTCTTATTATTGTGAATTTTGTTTTTTTTCTTTGTGGTTACCAGGATCTTATAGCTACAATATGTAGTTATATGAATAACACTTTACAATAAAGTTTCATTAGTTAATGCATTTGCTAACATAAACTAATGAGGATCAATACTACAGCATTTAATCATCTTAGTTCATGTTCATTTCAGCATTTACTAATGCATCTTTCAAGTAATAATTTGTAACTGCTAATATTCAATAATCCATAATGAACATACATGAATAATTGAACTGACATTTATAAACATTAACAAATGCTGAAAAACTATTAGTGTTAGTACATTAGCTAATGCATTTGCCAATTTTAACTAATACAAACTTACTGTAATGTGTAAATGAAAAAATATTAATAATGAATTTAAATACTAGTGGTTCTAGACTGATTTACTAGACTGTAATTGTAAATACCAAATCTGTTAACAATACAAAAGAAACACAAATGTTCTCAAAATAAAAAAAAATGAAAGATATTATTATTACTACCAAGAACTCAATGGGTCCAAAAATACAGATTATTAAGATGACATGGGCTGAACAGGAAAACTAGTAGCATGTTTCTCTTGAAATTTAATGGTTTCATGCTCTCAACAGCCTACACATTGCTGACAACACAATCTGTTTTTATCTTCACTGCAAGTGAACTTTATGCAACCAGTCCAAGTCAGCATCTGCACCAAAATACCATACCAAGTCAACAAAAACTTAATCTTTGTAAAATCTGACAAATCTATTTATTATGTTATCCTAACATATTACATATAATATATCCTATTCCATGATTATTTTCCCTTTATTCCTTTCACCTCTTGCATCCTATGAGAACCGCACCGCAGCCATTATCTTACTCTCTTCAGACACAGTAAACTGTGGGGACTAAAGTGAATGCTAAAAGTTTTACAGGCTTTGAATTGACAGCAATGTTGCCTGAACACAGGAAATCCTCTTCTCCATGGCCACTGGGCTTTCGGAGATGACGCCCCCTGTATGTTTAAGCGGGTACTACTCCCACTCATCCTAATCTTAAAAGAACCCACTTGCCCTAAGCAGGACCTGACAGTGACATGGTTGCTGTCCCGTTCTGCTGTTATGTGATTTTTCACTGGTTGAAAAAGGCAGGCGGATCAAAGGCAGACGGGCTTTATGGCGCTAGTTATGTGTAGCGATGTAAAAAACTGAAGAGAGACGATTTTATGAAAGTATATTGGATGTTGGTACGAATGTTGGGTCATGAGAGTGCTCATGTTGGCGGTGTTCTGTATTCCTGTACAAAACACACAGCAAGATTGTAAGCCTGTGTGTAAACCACTTTGTTTGGTAAACAAACATTCATCAATACCGAGACATACACAGTAGAAAACACCAACAAGCTTCATCTACTGATATGGCAACTACATTTTACATCTTCAGTAACTTGTAATTTTACTCAATATTTTAAACTATAACACCAACCTCATTACAATCAATGCATTTTCTCCCCTCGTACTTTTAACTACACTTTTCTAATTCTAGAAATGAAAAAACAGAAAGATTGATGACAAGAGAAAAAGAGCAAAAGATGCACGAAAAACAGCAGGAGATAAAAAGAAGAAACGTAATTAACCTCCTTTGCGGGGAGAATTCTATTACAAAAACCTATTCTGCCATGCAAAGTGTGAAACTTGGGAGATGTGACAGGCCGTGGAGGAAAAACTCGGAGGCTGTACGCATTCCTAAAACAATTTACATCCTCTATCTTTCCAAGAGGTAGAAATTGATCAGTGATGCACACTTTTACAGAGAAAACCCATACACAAACTATTTCATGTTTTTGGGACACGTGGTGTCCAGAAATTACCTTCACTTTGTAGAGATTTTGGAGGTGGCACAGAGAAAATAGCATTGTTTTTTTCCTTTCCTTTTTGTGGAAGTGGAAAATGTGATGCACCGTAGTGACATTCAACCACAAAACACATCAAGCGTAGAAAAAAAATCTTCGCGATGAAAATGTCACAGAGTCCTTCCCCCGATAATCAGTTTGCGAGCATTTCTCACTCATTACATGACAGGATGAAAAATTGTGCTCTATCGTTTTGCTGTTAAAAGGGAGACTGGGTGCCGTGAAAAGGCCAGCAGATGCTTCTTTTGAGGGGCTTCCATGGAGAGGCTGCGCTGCGTGAGAGCCCGGGGAGACAAGAAGCCTGAAATGGCAGGGGTTAATAAAGTCCATTTTGTAGTTAGAAATAACACAAGCGTTAGAGGGGAAATTACAGAGGGGCATCAATATCCTTCATATATAATTACACTCCAAATATTCTTCCCCCATCCCTCACGAGCCATCCCTGTGGACTTTGAGTGACAGTTTCACTGGGGCGAGCGTTGCATCCGCGTGGCATACAGGGATGAGCGCTGGCAGCTGCTGAAGAGAAGCCAGAGGAAAGACAGAGGGACAATACTGGCCTTTGTGCCTGTGAGCTGGCACTAACTAGTACAGGTGTCCTTTTCACCAGCCAAGCCTGTAAACCATTTGGGATGATCTTTTGCCATTTTGTCACATTTTGTTTTAAATCTACTCATAAATATAAGCAGGGATCCAAAAGTCTGAGAAGTCTGAAAAGCAAAAAAGCTATTTTGTATATTGGAGGTCTAATGCAGTTGTCAGCATAACATGCTGACTAAAAAGTTTAGAAATGCTCATGAATGTATTATTATTTGATATGTGGACCTGTTAACTGTCACTGTTCCTCATTCACTTTTTTCACTTTTAATATTTCATAGTTGAACTTCAATCTAATCATGAAAAACTGTAAGTTAATTGAAAGGTATTAGACTTAAGAAGTAATAAGATAAGATATGTGACAATTTTTCACAAACAAAACATTTTTAATGTTATGTAATTTATAAAAATACCTCAAGTAATTAAAAAAACTGTAGTTCAGATTGTAGTGCATTTTCATGTGTATGCTCAATTTCTGCAGTGACAGTTATCAGGTTAATGACAAAAGTGTATTGTTGTTTTGTAGGATTTTTCAATTTTTGGATTACGTTTTTACCAGACAAACTGCCAGTGAATCCTAATTTACAATCACGAAATTGCTACTGTGTGACATAGAAGTAGTGCAAAATCTTACAATTTCTGTTTACATTTCTGTTTAGATTTGCAGTCTCTATATTAAAACAATGTAATTTCAGAATTTTGTTCCTCTTTGCTAATGTTATAGATTTGGTTTATGAAAGGATTATTTAAACAAAGCTGAACTCTTTTTTGTATTCTTGAAGCATATGAGTTGAAATGAAAATTAAAATGCATGTGCACTATCCAGGTCTTTTAGATTCATAATAAAACAGTGTTTTCTTACATCAACTTATATTTAGTTCGCTGATTCACTTTGCCATACTGTATCCACCAATTTAAAAATTATTTAAATGCAATCAAATTTAATTGATATAAGCATTAATAGGTAAACAACAAAATGAAACGTTTTCGTTGGTAATCTGATTTTAGCTTTAGTTCTTGAAGCAATATTTTCCCTAACAGTGCTGTTATAAGACTACACATTCTTTGTTCAACACCAAAGTGAAATTAAAGGAACTGGGCTGTGTTTTATGTTTGGTGCCACAAACAATTATACAGTATGATGAATTGAACTCCCCCATATGGACGTGAATGTGTTGTATTATCATTAACTGCACCCTGCAGAATAATACAATTTGGTTTACGGACTGTACCTGATTAGCGTGTCTGTATGCGCGTGTCCCTCTGTGTAAATTACTAAAGGAAAGTGACTCGGCCGGGTAGCATCTGCATGCTACGCGTTCTTCCATTTCTGATCTTATGAGAGTAGATGTGAATGTAAACTACATTAGACTGTTCTGCAGCCAGGAAATATACTACATGTCAGTCTGCATTTCATTTGAACTCTCAGTGATTGGTTCCTACATTTCATTATGCTAAACGAGGTGTTTTACAGAAGACGAAGCACTTTAGAGGGAGGAAAAGCCAGGAAAAGCATCATGGGACCAGTCAAGCGTTTTTGCGCTGAGAGCCGCAGTGGCCGCTGCCAGCTGCTTCCCATGAGCAGCTTTTTAAAAGCAGCTGACAGGTACTCCAGTACAACATACACAACGATAACAAGTATAACATCTCGCATAACTTTCCATAAAAGGCCCAGGCCACACAGCATTTTAAGAGCAGTGCTACTGCCGTATACATCCTTTTTTTTGGGATAACATGGATCATCAGGTTTGGGACAAGTCTGTGCCTGCCAGCTCAAATGCATGATATCATTAAAGCTAAAGGAGGACAAACAGCAAGAAGTTTAGAAATGTATCCAAACTTTTCAGTCAAATTGTTATACTAATAATATAATTGTTGTTTTTTTTTTACTTGAAAAATACCAAGCAGCAGCAAGTTCAGACATTTAAACTCCAAGTCAAATGATGTCAAACTGAGATTTCGCCCAAAAATTGCACTGACAGCATGTTTCAACATTATACATTATTTGGCCTATTATAAGCTTACCATTGTGAATCAGGTTACATAGTCAGATGTACTTGCTCAATGTTTATACAAACTACATAAAATTATGTCATACTCATTACTATACTGATATTTTGATATTTCAAGTAACTAAAAAATGTATGTTGCCGTGATAAAATAATTTTTTACAGTGTATACCAGTAAATTACATATATTATTCTTCAATATAGAAAAGAAATGATGCAGCTGCGCACTGCTTTCAATTAGACAGGATGTAAACATCACCAATTAGAGGCCTGGAAGCTATTTTCATCTCCAGCATGTACTTCTGGTGAACGCTCAATGCCTGTTATTATGGACACATGTACATACACATAGACATGCTCACATACATATATTCACACATCTGCTTACGGTGTGTACAAAGCTGGATAGGATATGCTTTTCTCCAGTTTGCAGGTCATTTTTAGGCCTTGGTTTTGTGTTTGTGCAAAGACAGACAGGGAATTGCAAATGTGACCAGTTTAACTCAACCATAGCTGACATTTCCTATCTATGCATTCAGAAGGTCATAATTTGAAAGAAATCTGTCAATATGCTAAATGTGCACCTTTATGTCATGTGCTAAACGACGGGCCAATCTTTAGATTGTGTATTTTGATAATACACTCAGCTTCCTGATAATTCCTAACATTTCTTTATACAAATGAAATTACATCAAGTTTGCATGTAAGAAAATACATCAGACTGATTTGCCTTTTATTTGTTAACAAATAACAAATAATCTTTACTTTTTTTATTTTAACAGATTTTTACAGATACACAGTTCCCAAAAAAGGGGAACCGATTACATTCTTCATCTTTTATCTTACACACTTCAAACTAGACAAAGAGACAAAATAATTATTAATTGTTTAACTCATGAATGACTCATTTATTCCAGAAACTGAACACTGATAATTACAAACTGCTGATTGCACCAGACAGGTCAGCATATTTTTACCACTTTTAATAGTAATTACGTGTTGTGCAAGCCTATTACTTTGTTCCGTACCGACGAGTCAGACCTTTGATTAACCTATGCCACCCACGGCTTTATATTTTAATGCATTTTAAAGCACCTTAAAGACATATAAACAAATTACAACTCAAAGTGAAACAGAACTAATTACAAATTTAAAAGACTATCCAGACTGCTAAAAGTTACATGTAAAATAAATGCAAACATATTAGCCAATGCTCGATAACCTGTTAACCTCTAACGCCAACTAACAAAAGTTTATTTTTCCTGTTAGTCAGTTTGTAGAATTTTTCTATTTCATAGCATTCAGATGGTCAGGGGTTTGATTTAAGATAATTGACAAAAACATGCATTTGTGCCCTTATCAGAAAACTAGTAAATCAATTTAATTAGACCTACAAAGCTAAATTAAGCATGTATTTGTTGACTGATAAGTCTTATCCAAGTTGGCAATAAATCATGAGAGTTGCATTTAAACAGACTTCTAAACGCACAATAGCAACTTACATGTAACAGTTCATATATCCCAATCTTTGTTTTACACGTACAATTGATTGTTGATTTGCATGCATGAGCGTTTAAAGGTATGGTACACCCAACGACAAAAGAACTGTCCCCTGGCACCAAACCCTACCCATGTGAGGAATATAAGAAAGACAGACAGACAGAAGAGAGACAGAGAGAGAGAGAGACAGACGGTGAGAAAGAGCGTGTTCTACAGTGTATTTGCTTTAGCCTTGGTGCACACAGCTGATAAGGAATGTGCAGACTCATGGCTGTAATAAACAAAAGCAGAAGCTCTTCCCCGTGAGACTACCCATCTCTCCCAGTGCATAATCCATGCCTGCAACGCTAAAGTAATCTCATGCCCTGCAATGCCAAACACGACCTGATAAACCACATTCTTCAGAATACAACCGAGAGCTGGATTGCAGGTGATGTTATAGCTTTGAAGCCACTGCACTGCCTTATTGGTATGCCCATACTACATTTCATTGGAAATAATTTAATGTAAACATTCCTCATCCATTCTTCATTTTAAGTCTACCTCACAAACACCAGCTTTACAGAACTACAGCAACTACTAAAATGACAACAAATATTGCAAATGGCAGCATTAACAATTGCTTTACAGGCTTTCCATGTTCTTCAAATCAGCATCCGACCACATCAGATCATTTCAGATCTGTTACATTCAAATAAAACTACTCTAAAAATTAAATTACAATTACCTTAATAGGCAATTTAAAAGCAATTTTCAGCCTGTGTGGAACAACCTAAAAAAAAGAGCAAAAGCTGACAGGGTAAATTTAGTTTCATTACTGTACAACAATGATTAACACAGGAATATTCTTTAAAATAAACACACACAAAACATCCACATAATGGATACTGTGCCCTCTACAAAGCGAAACAATCTATTTTCTCAAAACAGTGATTTTATTCTTGCCTCACTTGTTCAAAATATACCCTTGAAATGACCACAACTACAGTTATCGACCAACAGCAGAAATTATGCAAGCCTGGGGATCAATAGTAAATTATTCTCAGTAAAGCTATTAGCTTATTCATCCTGGACATGTTGAAGTTATTGGATATGTAATTGCTGCGCATGAGCTAAATGTCACATCTGGTTTCTGTAAAATAAAATAATCTTTTATCGATGCCTTTTCAAGCAATACAAAGCAAACAGCTGGAGAATTTAACACTCAATCAATGGACACATAACCACGATGAATGTTGTTATAGTCCTGTTTAAGAAACATCAAGAAAATCTGAACTGTGGTTATTGTACTTGACACGTCAGATTTTTAGGATTTATTAATAAAAGAAAATTAGACCGCAATTAAAAGAAAAGAGGAGCTGTTTATAGTATATTACCTTGTATGGTTCTATAGCATTGACATTTTTCGTGTAACATTCACATATTTTCGTGTAAGATAAACTTTACTCAGCTGCGCCTTTACACAGACATAAACAGGTGTATAAGTGTCGTTTTTGTCATTTTCCTTCATCATTCCTATAGTTTATTTACAGTAGAAGAGAAAAAGGGGGCGTTCTCCTCCATAGCATCCATATCTGGTTTTCTTTTGATTAGAAATGTATTCAAATATTGCCTTCTAATACTTTTTCCCCATTCCTCTATGCACCAGTGCACACGAGATTAAGCACTAGGTGAATTTTCCCACAAATCCCAGGGTGGAGAGGCAAGATAAACACACTCCATTGACTTTGCCATTGCAATTACCTTATAGAGCTTTATTTAAAAAAAGAATGAAAGGAAGACTGAGAAGAAAATGACTTTATAGACTGTATGGATGTTTATTTTGTTCTGAGCAGTACATATAGTATTAGGTTGCATTGTAAACTACAATCTAAACATGCTTTTGATGGTGTAGTATTCATAAATTTCATATAAATATAAAAGAAACTTGGAGAATTTCACTTGAAGTCAACATACATTACTGCCACAATTCAGTAAAAATGACAAATCATTTAATACTCGACAGTCTATTTGGCCCACACGGCAAATCATATTTTGGCAGGGCCATGACAGTATGTGCGAAAAGTAAGCAGATTTAAAAACTCTGAGTTCTCAGTAAAAGCTTTTCCTTTTACTATTAATATATGTATGGAAGAATGTATCAGTGTTTTTTCACTCTAAGTCGGCCTCATAAAACGATCCAGCCCACAGATTGACTTATCTATCTGAATCCAATTTTCATGTTCACTGGCTGCACTGAGTGCCCTCACCCCATGATGAGTTACACCTCCTGTATCAGCTCCAGATAAACACCCAGAGCACTGCAGCTGGCCTCTGAAGAGAGAGAAACCGTCACAAATATCACCATGAATAAAACTCCACGGAAGGACGTGCACGTCTCTTCGTTGCAGCGGAGATATTGAGTTAAGGCCTGCTGTGGATGGCTTTAAGCTGAACACTAAAAGAAAATAAAGTGCTTGACATAATGACCACCTTTGGAGGTTAATATAACAATTGGTTTGCCAGGTTAGTGCCCTAAAAAATTCAAGATGTGATTGCAAAAATATTTTATAAGATCATATGTTTTATATTGTGACATGTAATTATATGTTTTTATGAATATGAGCACAAAAGTTAAAAGTTAATCTCATTTAACTTTTGTGTTAAACTTGTTTGTATTTGTGAGCTCATAAAATGGATTTTTCAGATGAATTTGACAAGTGCTGGTCTGGTCTTGGTTCAGGTGGTTTTGACTACAACACCAGGCAAACCAATGAATTGTATCCAGAGTTCAATTTGATGAACTGAAGCAAATAAACTCAATATTCATGAACATTTAATTGTGTAATAGTCTATTTCAGATCAACCTCTCCTTATAAATAATTTCAGTAAGTTGAATGATCAGTGGTTTGTGCACACAACTCTCCTTCGGTCATACATAACATGAAAAATAACATTAAATACAGCAATTTGAGTTTTTGAGTTCCTGACGAAAGGACACGGATCAATCTTTCTAAAGAGGTTTGAGGAAAGGTATTACCATGAAAGTTCTTCCACAAAGGAAGACTTGTTTTGAAGTTCTTGCAGTCATTTGGCTGAAGTCCCAAATGAACCTAGTCTCAGTTCTTTAATTGCACTGATAGCAGCCGCTTCTTTCCCAAGAACGTTCTAATGTCATTAGTGAGGAAAGACATTAGAGGCGGGAGATGAGGAGAGCTGGCAGAGGGGAGGAAGCAGCAGCAGGTGACAAGCCCTAGGACGCCTGGAAAATGCGGTTTATGGACTTCTGATTGATGAGATGATCCCGAAGCAGGTGATGAGTAATTCCCTATTTAATTGAAAGAGATCAGTGGTGGTCGGCGTCGTTTTCCACAGCTTCAAAATTGACTTTTTAATGTCCTCTTAGTTTAATTGCTGAGAATATTCCGGGTTGTTTGTTATTATCTAGTTTTCAGGCTATCGGTCTAGAGCGTTTTTATCATAACTGCCTTTCTAAGCACCCAAAGTAAAAATGCTTTGAAAGCAATTACAGATTTGAAGCGACCAGTCTGTTTCATTTGGAGAAAAGAAAGATGAGCTTTTAGTTTGCACAAAACCACTCAAAAGGAGAGAAAAGAACATGACCTAAAATAGCCGAGAGAGGAGTGACCGCTGCTGGGTGTCCCTGCTGTGATGACAGGCAATAACAGACCTTGGATTTAAGTCTCAGGAAACACAAGCAATCGAACTTCACCCATTTTTCTTTGGACAACACACTTGTACAAAGAGATAAGGATGTGAAAAAATGTTAAACGTGAACAAAAAAGTCCTCACAACAACAGATAAAGAGCAATGTTGGTGTGATAAAAGCTGTTTTGAAAGATGAGCGTACTTTCAAACAAAAGGCATTGTGCTCTTTTCCATATATTTTCAGGCTTCTGAAATGAGAGAGAGAGAGAATGAGTTTGTTGTAATGATGAAGCTCTCAAAGCATTTTAAGAAGTTCACAGTCCAAGCCTGAAGAAGCCAGTTCATGTGATCACATCTAAACACAATAATGTGCTCAGTAGTGTACTGCAAATCTACACTACGAGTAAAATCACTGCACAGGTTTGAGACCCCGGGGCGTCCCGTACACCCGTGAGTGGGCTGCGTTTGAAGCTACCGGGATTTCCAGGCCTCCACATGAAATATATGTAAATCATCTTTATCACAAAGAGTTTGTTAATGAACTACACAGCGCTGGGATCGCTTTTAGGAACTGTAAAATGTTCCCCGGGGAGCGAACGGAGAAATCGGATCAAATGAGATTGATGTGTCGTGTGAGAAATGGGCCACTCCAACCAATTTTGTTTCGATTAGACACAAGATCAATTTCAATAGCTTCATCACACGGAACCTAGCGGGGTGTATGTAGAGATGAACAATGAGCGTGTCAAAAAACAACATCTCTCCCCGTTTGCTACGCTGTCTGCTCGCTGGGGTGTCAGCAAACTGATATTCAATGGTTGAAATTCAATTTGTATTGCTAAGACTTGAGGGTTTCTTAGTCTGTTCGAGCACACTGGCACTTCAAGAAAACGCTCTCCATCCATCATGCTAAGTAAATATACTGTATTGTTTTAAGGTCAAAGCATTCATAACGGGCAGCTTGTTGGAAACACCTCAGGGAGCTCTCCGTTGCCCAGCAAAGCATTTCGCTGATGAAATCCGGCCCTTGGGCGAATGTCAGTTAAATAAAAAGCTTTATTATAAAAGGCTATTCTTCAAACTTGAATATGAAAAGAAGTAAAATGCAACATAATGGTGCCGTTTTTCAAATAATTCCCCTTTGGCACAATTAAAGTTAACTCCTAGAATGAATTCAAAAAGTGGAATAATGAATTTGATTTAACCTTGATGAACCAATGACATCTGACACGCCTTTTCCGCCTTTGTGCCAATGCACACCTAGCATGCGAACACTCTGAGAGATCTGATGCGATTTGCACCCAAGGACAAAGCAAAGCAGCCCGGCAGAATGTCACAGCAGTCTGAACTGCAAAAGGGCTCAATCTTAAGACTCACTAAGCTGGAACAGGCTGTAATACAATGCCATTACACTGGGAAAACCAGGTCAAGTCATAGTTGAAAATACCATTTTCCCCTTTGTCTGTCTGAACCCTCCTCACTGCCCTGAAAACACACACACATACAGAAAGCCCTAAATGTCCTTTGTTTAACCTTTCTGTGGTTACATTTCTCAAAGCTGTTCTTTTAGCTGAACTTGCAGTACACCTCTAAAACAAGCCTGGCATGTTAATGTGTCACTATTAACAGCTTAGTAAGACTTTAAATCAAAGGTCAAGATCTAGTTAGTTAGCATGGGGCAGTTAGCGCCTGCTGTTAGATGCTGTAACTACCATCTGGATCTTTATTGATGCCATTTAAGTAGCCCATTTATGCTCATGAAAATACATTTTTTGCAAGCAAATATGAATTGCAAATGTTGATTTTTAAAAACAAATTTTGATATATTTTTAACATCTATCTATCTATCTATCTATCTATCTATCTATCTATCTATCTATCTATCTATCTATCTATCTATCTATCTATCTATCTATCTATCTATCTATCTATCTATCTATCTATCTATCTATCTATCTATCTATCTATAGATGGATGGATGGATGGATCTATCTGTATAGATGTATTAGCTATTAAATCTATATCTATATCTATATCTATATCTATATCTATATCTATATCTATATCTATATCTATATCTATATCTATATCTATATCTATATCTGTATATCTACAGATTGGATGTATATTGATACAGATAGATGACACAATAGCAGCTGAGACAACATTGTTAGCTGCAACATTGTTTTTTGGATGACCATTTTGACCATTGAACACATCAACGTGTCTGGAGCAGTCAAATGTGGCATCTACTAATACATATCTATGCGTGTGACTGTAGATTTTCTGGTCACCAACCAATCAGCACTGTCGTGGCATCATTTCCCTGCAATTAAAAAGCAATTAGCCACGTGTCATTTACAGCTCAGGTGATTGGCATAAAAACGTCTGTGACCTCACAAAAAGGATTTCAAATCACATACCTCCAGAAAGGTCCTGCACCAACTGAGCTACCATTGACATGAACACTAAGCCATTACAGACCTCCTTGCTCTAAATTGTAACGGCCCATGCAGTAGTCCCTGATTAGTAATCAGGACATGGGAGTGAACCTCCAAAACATCTGCTCCATAGTGCATCACTACCTCATATACACCATCCTCATCCTGTCTCCTCAATCTCAGCTTCACCGGGGCCTGTTTGTTCAGCTCCCGCACAATAGACTCTGACAGTGGAAACCGGCAGGCGGCCTTTTCCCGCTGATGAGATGAACACGTAAGCAAGACTGTTAAAAGTCTCTAACGATTTTTCAGCTCAAGCGGGCAGGTGACTGGCATTTTTTCGTGAAGGCTGAGCGAGACGATACCCCACCCAAGATAATTAATGAGTTTCTGTCAACCGCGCCTCTCCAAAGAGGAGCAGGAGGTCTCGCACTGTCAAAACCCATCGTGCTCTGCGGTTCTGAGGAACCAGATTCGACGTCGCACAGCGTGAAGGAGGGCACAATGAAAATCGTAAGTGGAATTTAAGAATTGGATTGACGCATTCACAGGGATTTGTTTATTTCAAGGTTAAGTCCACTTATAAAAAGAGAAAGGGACTATGTGGCATAACACCGAATGTATATGTCGCGGCTAGTTTATTCACTACCAAAATATCCGTTTCCCCAGCAGGATCTGCACTTACAAGTCTCTTTTTGCTGTCATTTGGCACAATGAAATATGATATGTGCACTAGTCGTGATTATTCCGGATCAATGAGTAAGCCGTCACCACACAGGGGAAGCCACGGTGAAAGCCAGCGGGGGCAAAGACTGCCTTCTGAAAGGCAAATTAACCTGTCGTCAGGTCTTTCACTGAACTATTAAAATAACTCCTGCGCTCCCCGTGGAGAGAGTGGGCAACTTTAAACCCACAAGCATATGATGATGTTAAACCCCCGTCTGCTATCTGTCCACTTTGGACTTCGATGCTGCGCACTGAATATAATCCAGCAAACTTGTACAATTACGCCCCAGCATGTTAAAAAGTCTGTAAGCGGACAGACTTTGTGTACTGAATACACTATTTAGCGTGTTTAAACCTAATTTAAATCAATATAATTGATAATTATCTCTTATTTATAATTACTACTAACTTTTGTTCAGTTATGTTTATTTACGGTCATCTTTTAGCCACGACTTACGACTTACTTTACATTGTGCATTTAAGTGCATTCAAGGTCATTTTATCAGTTGTGTGTTTACTACAAATCAAACCTATCTTAACGTTGCAAGCGTAGCGCTGACTTTTAAGTTACAGGAACTGATGTCAATATTGGATATTATTCATTTACAAAATCATATCCCCAAACACAATTTCACAATATTAATTTTGTATAATCTGCCTCCTTACATTTTTTTACCATCCCAAAGCGAAGGCAACAGCCACCAGAATGCAAATGCAGAATTATGTAGACCATCCTTTGTACCTCGTCTGTTTCTGCTGACCTCATGTCTGCAGACAGGGTGGAGGTTAAGGGTGAGTCGAGACGAGGTAATTCACAAAAAGACATGACTGTCAAGCAAGACCCCATGAGCCTGCTCCTGAAGCCCAGAGTTCATCACAGCTCCTTGCAGACTGTATAATTGTCTTCCCCTCTCTTAAGAACCAGCGTGTCAGTCTTTATAAAGAGGGCAGAAAGCAAATCGGTGTGAAAGAATGCTGCTCAGTGTAGCAATGCAGCCGTCACTCAGCAGGGGGCCGTGAGCCATGTCATCTCAATCACACAGCAGCTATAGGGCTCCTGATCTCTGCACAGCTACTTAACGTACGTCTAGACATCATTCAAGGGTCTGTGAAAACACTTAGTGTTCTGCCTGTGAAACACACAGAAAACATCTGTTCTGACAGAAATATTTGTAGACGTAAAAAACTTTATTATACGTGTTCAAAGGGAGGTATGCAACACCTAAAGCTCTTGAACTAACTTGTGGGCAATCTTTGCAAATGTGTTTTCAAGTTTTCACCATACTGACAGCTCAGATGTCAATATTTTGTAGTTTAAATACCCATGCGAGGTCTCTTTAAAATTTTAAAGCATACACATCAACAACAGTCTATATTTCTCATAAATACATAAATATTGTGCATGTAAATATGAAAAAAATTATGAAGAGCCATCCCTTCTCCATTGTTGGGATTTTTAATTGACAGAAATCCATGCTGCCTCTCAAAAGCGTGCATCCTTTCTTGTCACAGAAATATACATGCGTTATGGATAATTAAAAAAAAAAGATAACTTGTGCATAGACTGATATTTTTATGATGTCTGGACTAAATATAAACATAAGGTTCAATATGTTGGTTATCTATATGTTACCCTTTTGCAAATAATGATGGCATTACCTAAAATTAAATAAGTTGTGAAAAGCTCTGTGAAAAGCTCTATGTACCTCCCACATTCTATTAAGTAATGTACCACTATAACTCTCTGTACATTAGTGCTGATTATTATGCTGGCTCTGAAATGTACAACTAATGTATTATTACTGTATGGTACTACTGTACATGCATGCTGTAATAGACCAGGATTTAAATAATACACTAAGCCTTACACAATATGTAATGCAGATCCTTGCTGTGTCTCTCTGTCCAACAAAGGGTCTTAGACCTGAAAAAGGCAAAGTCAAAGATTTAATGCATTATATCATTATATCAGTAGCTATTAAATCTGTGGGGTGTATAGTAAAAGACTGCAGAGGTAAAGGCCTGATAACTGAAAACCTATTTTTAATAGCAAATCGTGTTTCTTTTATACAGGCTACTATTATTAAAAACTACTCTTATTAAAAGCAGCACTACAGTACAAGGAATGGTATCGGTGGTAGAACCCATTTTACTCTGAAGCACACCACGGTAGATGTATTAGCAATATAATGGTTCTTTTTGCAAGATGCACCCAGCTATGCAAACATGCTCACCAGAAACAAAGATTCAGACAGATCGACTGAGACAGCCACAAGATGATATGAGAGAAAGTGAGCGAATGAACATACTGAATCGAGTCCCGTGGGCAACCTAAACACGGTTAGATCAGAAGCGTCCGTACTGCCTGCTGCTCCAGTGATTAGCTTCTCCATCTGGCCCTCCTGCATCTGGCCTGGGCAGCCAGGCAGTCAGCCCAGAGCAGCCTGCAAGATGAATCTCAGGGCTGGAGGTCCTTCCTGCAAGCTGGCAAAGTGACAGGAGGGAGTTTACAGTCTCAAACCTGACTGGCCAAAAGTTATTAAAAATCAGAGCTGTCAAGCAAATTTAGGAAAGTTGTACTTTTCGCGGACAATAGTGCAAGGTGCCAAACCAACGTGAGATGCGGAGACAAACTTCTGTTCGTGGTGAAGAGGATGGATCCAAAAAGCTCCCATTAGTGTGCTATTTTTGCCTGCTTAATTAAATTTTAATGTAATTATTATGCTCACTCTAAAATGATGCAAGCCTCTAGCCAACCATAGATATGTTGCCAAGCAATGACCACAACCTGTTTTTGCATTTTCTGCTATTATAGAAGAAAAATCTGCATAATGGATTTAAACGTGGTACATTTATTAAATTACATTTACATTACTACACTCCTGCACAATCAAATTAGCCAAAATATTAAATTTAATAACATGCAAGGGTCAGAGGTCATGTGGGACTTGACACATAACAGGCGCTCCAATTCTGCGTAGCTTTGCGGATGCAGATTTCTTGTGGCCCTGGCAATGACAAATTTATGCAAACAATATATTGATGAAACGCATGAGGTGATAACTTCAGGCAAGGAATAAAAAAACATTTCGCTCCCACCTGCTTGACACAAAGCATGAGGACAGAGAAACTAATGTGTAGTGCGATCACATCATGCCTCCTGGAATCAGCACACCACAGCGTGCTTTCAAAAAGAGACATTTTACCATAAATGCGATAAAATGTCGACTCCAACAGCACACCTCTAGGGAAATGTGTTTGAATTCATCTATTGATGATTTTGGACTGCAGCTTGGGACACGTGACACCTGAAGAAATGAAACATAGGTTACATTTTTTGGTCACAGAAAACAGTTTTTCTTCAATTGACACACCGCAGATACTTGATTACTGACACGGGGAAAATATATTTGGCAGACGCATTTATCCAAATGTGACAACAGTACAAACCGTGTGTGTGTTTCCTATGATCTTCGTATGACTATCGTTTACCAGCTGAGCTATAGAAACTTAATCAAAACATTGCTTTTCTTCTCACCATTTCTCTTTGATAACAGTTTTGCATTTACTATTTGTTTCCTTAATTCGCTTTTTGTCATTTATTGTTATTCTACATCGTGTATCGCAACATCGATCTCTCTCTCTTTCTCTCGCACACCCAAATCACGCACACATGAGTAGACACGCTTTCACAGATAAAACATTCTTTTGGAGAGTGAACATGAGAGGAAGGAAGAAATATGACACGCAGTGATCACTGTGAAGCGTTACCAGTCATTACTCTGTGCTGTCAGTGGTGGAAGAGAAATCAACGCGCCGGCTCCTCTTTTCCTCTCCCCTCGTCTCCAGCGATGCCTGCAGTAGCGCTCCACTAGACTGCATCCAGCACAGGACACCTTCTCTCCCCCACTGTCAAAGACGCATATACAGAAAGACACTATTTTCTTTAACGTGCTCACATTTTTTTCATCTTACACAAACATAAACACAGATGTACCGATACTGCAGTAAATGAACATTTGATTGTCGGCACTTTATTGCACGACTGGGAGTGAAACATGACTATTCGGACCTCACCTTCTGGCTTTATGACCTTGGGACGCGAACACTATTTATTGCCAGAAATGAAGAATTTATGGCCATGTAATAGACAAACTGTGCTCTGCTGTTAGTAGTAGCCATTTAGCAGATGCTTTTATCCAGAGCGACTTAAGTGCTTCGCTCAAGGGCACAATGGTAGTAGTTCATGAGTCGCCCCTTATGGGGTTCGAACAAGCAACCAGATGGTTGCTAACATTGACGTTTGGCCAATTAGGAATAGTGACATATTTTCTATACTTGCATAATATTGGAGCCTAATAAGGATATGATAGAGGGACAATTTTAGCTTTATGAATGTTTTCAGTCAAAACTTGAAATATAAATTCTCATAGAATGTATTTACAGTATTACCAATATATCAAACCATCTGTTGCTATTTGTTGAATGAGTCAAGACATCAGAAAAATATCAGTCTATGCATGAGATTTCTATTTTTAAAAAGGTGTTATGCATGTGACAAAAACACGTTTGATTTCTATGATTTCTTTAAATTAAAATGCACAAGAAGCAATAATACGCAACACATAGAGAAGCGATGACTCTTCAAAGAACATAGACTTTTTCATTTTAGTTAAATTTTCATGTGCATATATATATGAGGAATATGGATTGTTACGAACGTGACAATACTGAAACGTTTCAGAGCTTGCAGAAGATTATCAATAATACATTCTGTCTGACTTTTTTTCATACTAGCTTCAGAGTTTTTATTTTTGGGTGACCTATACCTTTAAGTAAAAACCAGACAAAAGTAACAAAACAGCAGCCGACAGTGAGACAAAGAGAGAGAGAAGGTGAACGAGAGATGCTACAAATCCCCAGAGATTGACTTCCTTCCCAATACTTGTCCCGCAAGAGATCACAGAGCCTAATCCATAGAGATAGCGTGATATGTTTCTCCACATTGCCCCTAGAAACAGCAGGATAAAGAGTGATCTCTCAGATTACGGCTCTTTGCAGTGTGGCCACAGTCCTTCAGTGAGGGCCGAGGGACACCAGGTGCACAAGATTCAATGAGACAGTCTGTCTCATCCTGCAAACAGAGCCCACTTTCCCTGCACCATTTAATTCAACTCCACAGACGCCTGAACACCAGACAGGACAACTGAGACTGGAAAAGACACACCGGCCTGGTGTGGATATGACTGAAATGGACCTAAAACGACATGTCGGGTTACATCCTGTATTGGCTGAGTGTATAGTTTATATGCGCTTTACTGGCTCAGGCAGTTTTGGTGAGACTTACTTTAGCACAAGCAACAAATGCTGGACTAAAATGGCAACACTGGAGCAAGTTATTGTAAAAAATAATGTAAAAATTCTCAGCAAGATAAAGAGATAGCTCACCTAAAACTGAAAATTCTTTCATCATTTACTCACCCTCATGCCATTTCAAACCTGCATGACTTTCTTTCTTCTGCAGAACACAAAAGGAGATATTTTAAAGAATGTGGGTAACCAAACACTGGCCTCCACTGACTTCCACTATATCGCACAAAACCACAAGACCTTTTGTCTTTCACAGTCACAAAGTCACACATAGGTTTTAAATGACATGAATGATTTTTTACTTTTGGGTGAACTTTAAACAGCTTTAGCCTCACAGCGTAACATCACTTGCAACACATTAAACTTAACACATGCATTTAAACAGCCTCTTCCATTGAACTTTGACCTTGAATGTCCTACAACTTTTTGTCTCTAAAATGGTGACATCAATGGCATTAAATAGTAACAAGCTTTCCTTTTAAAAGTACAGTATTAGAATATTTTGTATTTATTTTGATAGATCTTGCAAAAATGTTTAACCTAGGTAGTGGTTGTATCAGATTTACCTGCCTAATGATGTCACATACAAAATAATGTTATTTAGACAGAAGGCACCATCTTGTCTAAGCGAGTGGTTTTTGAGCAGAACGAGGTCCAGAATTTATACTGATACAATTTACGGATAAAATCAGCCTGTCATTTTTCATGAATCAAGATATAACATTTACAAGGTTTAACTGTATTAGAAGCCATTTATATTCCACATACACAATGTTTCAGATTATCTATACTTTATTATATACTGTTTATTGCATTCTATTAGGTCTACAGCCTTTCGACTCGGGCCTTTGTCTGGCGGTCAAAATGATGCCAATCCACAAGAGCATCCCTGCACAGGTGTACCAGTTCTTCAAAGTGGGCGGTCCAGTATTTAGAAGCTTGAGTCTGTTTGAACATTATACTGTGTCCAGATGGTGTGGGAGACTGCCAAATCAGTTACTTCAATACCACCCACTGCTGCAAAATACACAGGAGTGAGGACTCCACGCAGCTCCACAATGCAGTGATCACTGCGTGATCTTCCGCCGAGGTAGAACACACAGAGACAAAAAAGGTCCGCATTTAAAACACAGTCCATTTGGAGTGCAGCCCGGCCCGAACCTGGCCGCTCTGCCTTCAGGCAAATCACTTTATTGCTTGTTTCAAACATGTTCACCCTAACAACAGAGACAGCTGGGCACATTGAGAGACACACATTTAATGCATGTTCTGGCAATTTAGCGCCATTGAATTGCTCGTAATGAGGAACTAAACCCAATGTAGATATCTATAGCAGTGAAGGATTTTCCAGAGACATTACATGGTCAATAAACGACATGCTTTTCATATGAAATCACAAAGGCAAAAGGTGGACAGCACTGTTTATTTGGTCTTGGATGTTTGTTGTTTAGAACCCGGTGCTTTATATGAATTATGTAAATCTGGGAACAATGCAAACAAACCCAAAAATCTGTGCTAAGAGCTATTTGCATGCTGCTTAAAGAGCGGTTCTGAGTGTTGGGTTTTGGAGGATACAGCAGACTACCGCGATCTGGCATACAGTACTTTACTACCAATCCAGACACCTGGGTTTTGCACTGTAATGCGCCACAGTGATGTAACGGTTTACTGAATTTACCCCAAAACATCAAAGACAGAGTTGACTTTTCCTGATTAAATGTAGTATATTTACAGTCTTTATCATAAAATATAATACAAATGTATCATTTATTTTGCTGGCCAACGATCAAAGTGAAGAGTTTATGGAAGATGTGCTTGATCCTTGTGTAAGATTTTTCTCTGACGCACTTTGTTACTGATTTGAGATCATAGTCATCTTGTCCGTCGTCTTTGATGGCTGATGTTCTACTCACACCTGAAATATCGGTACGGTACAAGAAACTTTGAACTCGTCCAGGAGTGTCTCTGCTGGGGATAGATCAAAATCCTACAATGCTTTGTAGCTCTCTGTGAGGCATTTGATGTTCCATGCTTTATGGAAGTCTCTATGAAACTTCACAGAGATATTTTTTAAATGTTAAGAAGTTTTGATTTTCCGTTCTGAGGTAAAATATGAACATGGTTATTAAGAGTAAAACAATATTAAACAAAACATTGACTCAAATACCCCAATGTTTACAATGTTTACATTAACTTTACAACACAAAAAAAATCATGAACCCTCAAACTTACAGTATTATGTAGAGACTTGCCTGTAAACCTTTCTCATGACCTCAAAACATTTTGAACCAAAGGCTCATGCTGAAATGCTTTAAATTGGTCTATAATAATAATAATAATAATAATAATAATAATAATTTACTGCAAGGAAGATTAATAAGAAACCTTCACAGTAAAGGAATTACATCCAACAAGTGCCCAACAACTCTACAATAGTTTACAAACCAATTCCAGTTGGATAGTTTATGACGTTCCAATTACTTTTATTTGTCAATTTCAATACTGTATGTACTGTAGTTTTGATGTTTTTACTATTATTCTAAAAAAGACAAAAAAACACACTGGTCTGTCCAAACTATTGACTGGCAGTGTATCTAAAAAGTAAACACACTCTTGCGTTCAAACTGAATTGATTCCAGCTTCTTGTTTACAGCTTTGCTTCACATAAAACACTTTGGTATTCTGCCCAAGTAATGCATCAGTAATTCAATGGAAATGTCATCACTGACTGTAGGACTATTTCACAGCAAACTAACAATCAAAATGTGAGACGGATTCACATTCCAGACTTCACCTCGGGTCCCGGGTGGCAATCAATAGAAAGACAGACAGATAAAAAATAAAGTGTGACGTTTTATCGGTTCTCATTTGTTTGGTGCATTGCTCTGACAAAAAAGTCAGAATTGGATTCCTGTTTGCAAACTAAAGAAAGGAGGTTTTGGTATGGGGAGAAATGGAAGAAGGGAGGGAGAAATCAGGAGATCAGTAAAGCAGGATATGACTCGAGACAAGTACTTTAATCACCCACTGCTGCCCCGTCTAGGTGACTGTGTTTATCGTCTGAAAGTATCTGAAATGTTCGTAGACTCCAGTGGTGGAGGTACGATTTATCACATTGTGTGAGAGATCTATGTGGCTTTTTTGAGTGGCTACACTGACCTTGAGGTACATTTTGCAGATACATCTTCCCCGGGAGTGACGGGCCATGTCACAGCTTTCTCATTTTTACATCCTGCAGAAAACAAGCAATGGTTAGATAAAATAAAGGAAAACAAGACATCTGGATTGTTTTTACCAGAAAGGTTTTCAGTAATTTACCAGTACGAGGTGTGTAGTTTTTCAATGTTTAAATAAAACCCTAGCTTCAGCTTAAGTCAGCTTTTCCAAAATTGATTTAATTGAAAAGTGTAACACACTTACATTTTATTATTTTATCGCCAATGATAAAATAAAGTTGCCTATAGCACAACGTTACAATTTAAAAAAAGTAAAATAAATAATAAACAGAATACTTGCAAGGTTACTTTAACAACATATTGCCCTGACACAGAAGCAATAACAGGACAAAGAGAAAGCAGTCAAACTTCATCTCCTCTAATTGGTAAATACTGCCAAAAATGTTTCCAAGTCTCTCTCCCTGATCTCCATTTCAAAAAATGATGCCCGACAACACAGCCCAAAAACCTGACTCTATAAAAACTGCTTTAAAACAGTCCTCCAGACAGCCCAAACCTTAAAAAGCAAGAGTGGGCATCAAGTTCTCATTAGAAATGCAAACACAATGCAAGTACTCCAGACTGCATGTCTGAGAAAGATCAGACATCACCCATCGGTGATGCAGGGAACAATTCTGATGGACATCAAAAGTAAATCAGCGATGGTGAGTGTCCTTAAGTGTCTATAATCCTGTGCGCTTTTATTTGAATAGCACTTCACATAATTACTGTCGGCAGCTCATCCACTGTTGTTGTGCTGGCCTTTTACCTCTTACCTACTTTCAATTTCCTGCCTGGCTGCAGATACTGCGAGAGATACTAGGAATGTGAGATTCATAATCAAAGTCATTAGATTTGAGCGCATCAGCTCATTTTCCTAGCTACATATCCAAATCGGTGGAGTATGTGGAGGTAGCTGAGGTTCAAACTAGTTTCCAAATTTCTTTGTTGTTCTTTGTTGTAATTTCCCGTTTCATTTGTATAGTTCTTCATATAAAAGCATCTTTTTAGTATAATAACATTTCATCACTTTATTCATTCAACTGTAATTTTGTAGCGAAGTGAGTATGCTGACCATCTCTAATGCACTTTGGATTTAATGCATCATTATACCTGCACCTTTAACTGTTTAGGCACAATGTCAAACTTATTGATAATTTAATGTGAACTTGTGTATCAGAAATAAGGCTGAAATTATCTAAATACATTTGAAGAAAAGTGTGATTATTATTATGAATAAATTTTATATTTTGGAACATTAGTGTCTTATCATATCGCTGTTCTATTGTGTCTGTTCTATAAAAGCGATAACCCTCTTAAGTCACTACAGTGATTTTAACACAGCCTCTGGTGGCTTGTTGCTTTAATACACTTTAGCACCATTGACTGCCTAATCACAGTCACTGCTAAATACATTTGCATAAGACAGGGAATAAAGGCATAAAGTAGCTCCAAAATGTCTCTTTAGACTACAAATTTGTTATGACAATTTATTTGTTATAAAAGCTGAGATACCTCAAGATTGTAACATGTTATTAGTAGTTCAGGTGCAAGTTTTTATATTGTTTACAGTGTTTTAAAACACTATAAGATTACAAGGATTAAATTGTCTTTAAAGCAGCATTCATTAACTAGTTTACCAGTCAGTGGTGATGTTTAAGGGCTGTTTAACTCATTCATTAAGAATGTAAATATTCTGAATGTAATGACTCAGTCTGTGAAGTTAATTTTGGACTCCATAAAATACGAACTGATGTGAGGGCGAGTCGGCATATTAAACACGGTAATCTCTAAATGAACTTTAATTAAAGCAGTAATGGTCCACAGCTTAAAGAAAAGCAAATAGGCAAATTGGCTAATCTGTTTAAATTACTAAATTTACAGATTAATAATTAATTGAATATTACCCAATTCATCCATTCACTTAAATTATTCAACAGAGAGAATGAATCACATTTGCAGCCGTTGATGAAAGACCAGAGGACATATACTGTAGTTCACCGCAAAATAGAAGGCGTAAATGGGGGAAAAAAATGATTTGATTGCTCACCCCTGAATTCACAATGTACATCTAGTCTACAAAACATCAGCATTAGCTCCCAGTCTAATGGAATTTAATCTGAGCATTTATCTTGTGATTGATTTTTAGTCGTTCCATTTTAACCACATGTCACAGCTACACATATTACTGTTCATGTCTGACTGGTGAAAAAACTATACTATGACGATGTTATACTTGAATGATTGTGAGTGAGGGAGAGAGAGAGATACAAAGATAGAATAAGTAAGAGAGCGAGAGAAAGAGAGATAGAGCACATGTCTTCCAAAGGCATATTCCCATATGTCACTGGCTGCTATTTTTTCTTTGATTGGAAATAAATACAGAGGGGGCAGACCTTAAATGATGTAATTTGGTTCAGCATATCAAATAATTGAGCATAATGAACACATTTTCCATCACTTAGTGGCTCAAAATCCTCCTAGACCTTGTTTTAAAGAAACATATGGAGTTTTATGAATCTCGACACTCGAGTAAAGATATAAGACAGCTGAAACAGCCTCCAAAATGTATTACGTTTTCAGCTTATGCATCGTATGCATCCCAAGCACAATGAGCAATGGCATGCTATTTGTTTACATAATTTCAATTCGGCATAATCCATGACGCATTTAATTCAGGGCGTGAATAGCACATTTGTCTTCAGGAAACACATTGTTGCATGAAATGTCTTACAGTAAGTGGATCAGAGCAATACCCATGACATAGAAATAAGGTCTAATTATGATTAAAAGTCATGATTATATTTTGGTTAAGCTACAGATGCAATTCTTTTACCTCTAAACACATGATTACTAGTCACATCTAAAGCACAAACGATATGAAATTTAGGTATTGGTTTTATTTGCCATTTATTTCCCACTATGAATTTTTGGTTTGCCTTTTTTATAAAGCATTCATGCCGTCTTAAAATTGGGCAAAAATTGGATGTGACATACAAGCCATACACAAACGGTATTTCATAAAGCAATGAACATTATGAATTTCAGTCATGCCTAAGTAGAAAAAGTTAAGAAATATGCTTCCTTTCAACAGTGTTTTTGTTGGATATACTCCCAAATTTCAATATAAAGCATTTGTGCGGAGGTCCAGTGTGTTGAATTTTGTTTGATTGCCTGAAATGACTTTCCTCTTTTCCAGTTATGTCAAGCTTTGAACTTGGCTTGAGTCAGCCCCTTATCACCTTAAAGCCAGAGCTGCCATGTGGCTCAGTGTGCAGACAATGCCCCGGAGCACCGTCCTCAGCCGCCAAGAACAAGATTACTATGCCAACCATTACATTACCCTGACTGCAAAATAAATTAGTGTCCAACCTACAACCGCCAGAAAAGTCAGGTACAAAGTTTATTGATAAAGGATCCATATGGAACTCTGTTTCGTCTACTTTCCAGGAGCTGAGCTGAGATCCACTGGCATCAAACCATGTTTGAAATAATGACTTACAAGAAAAACAGACAAAAGCAGTATATTTTCTGCTGGAAGTTGACAAATACTGAAATATGGGTCTACTTAGGCTAAACCTTTGGTGTTATTTATTACATTTAACTGAGATATATGCCTGTTTGGCTTGTTTTGTATGACTTATGTCTAAGGTTAATTCTTATTTAAACTTATAACAAAGGAGAATAAGCAGCAATACCACGGTTTTTAAATGTCAATGTCTTTTAAATATCTTTAACATTATGATTAATTTGCTACATTTTAAATGTCTTGAATGAATAGACTTTGTTATTTGATTCCTCCCACAGACTTTTCATCTTAAATTATGAAAATCTATAATAAAAATATGATACGGTTTACAAAAACTGTAATACAATTTTTTATATATATTATATGTAATTTCCACCTCAAACAACAAAATTGGTACTAATAAAGTTGTGATGCTGTAATCACCATGGAGACAGTAGTGTCACTGATGAACCTGTGAGATGAAATAAGCCAAAATAAGAAATGCTGGCAAGTTTGTCTCACCAAATCAATGTGGCAAAATGTTTGCATCACATGAGCTAATGAAAATAACGACTGAAAATGATTTATTTAAACACGCATCATTTACGGCAAAGAGTATCCAGGGTGAGCGCAGGCAAAGGGCAACCTCTGCAGATATCAGAGGCACAAAATGGCTCGTATTTCTCGAAACTGCACAGAAAACAAACAATTACATTCATGACTGCTTTTATTTGCTCCATGAATGAGCAGTGCCAGCCGACAGGAGCAGGCAGATTAATTAACTTGCGCCTCAAAACCTTTATTCTTACAGCACTGTCACATTGACGGATGGCTGATTAAAGTCAATGAGATAGCTATCGGTACACAACGGCCAACAAGTCGAAAAAGGTGCCGAAAACACATTAAAAACATTCCCAGTGCTTAAACGCATTACCACAGCGCTGGCCCGTACACTAATGCCAGGCCAGATCATGCGCTTCAGAAAATGAAGAAATATTAGAGTAGAACGTCGTTCCAGCTCAGATTGCCCGTTTCTGACGACTTCTGATGAGATTTCTCATTACAGGCCTATACAGTGCAGGCTTTGGAAATATTACTGGATTAATTAAAATGATAGGAGTGGGAAGCGTCAGCTGCCAGAGGAGAGAGAGAACCGGGCAGGCGCAATCATTGTTCTGATCAGAGGGCCATTGTCTTCGTGAAAGCTAGTGTTGACGATGGCCACGGGCTGGCGAGTGTTTATCTCTAAACCCGGGCCTGTTGCGTGTGTTGGAGGCCCAGCGTTGATTAGGCATTCAGCTTGCTCTTTCTGAAGAGGTTCAAAGGCTTCATTTACGTGCCAGCACTTTGAGTTTTCAGACACAACTCTGTTCCTTTCAGGGCTCCGGCATAAGATTTGTGAGATTCGGTCTGTTTTCTACAGAAGAAGAGTTTGAATCAATGTTTGAATAAATGCCTAAATGATAAAAACCTGATGTTTTAAACTCATAAAGCTTGTTATTGTGAGAATTTACATGAAGATTCTATTACAGTATATCTCCACTAAGGGAAAGGCAAATTCTGCAATGTTAATATCTTTTCTTTTGTAAAGAGAATCAAAAAACAGTTGCAGTTTTGCCTTGCAAACACTGTTGTTTGTGACCCTGTCTGTGGAAACCAGGCTAAAGTCTCAAAATCAAATTAGGAGATAACAAGCATCAAAGTTTGATTTTACCTGTAAATATCACAATGGTTTCCAATTTGACATGTCATTACTCAGCCAATATTAAACTCGACAATGTTCACATAATGTTCTTTACATTATGTAGGATTTCATGTAGAAAACATTATCACAAAAAATGACTTTAGCTGGGTTCTCACAGACGGGGTCACATATCCTTTAGGAAATGCAGAAAATAATGCATATTAAAGTATAGCTGTAATTTAGCTGCAAAAAGTGTTTGGAATTAAAATAGGCAAAGTTTATTTAAAAACAGAGATTGTATAGTCAAGAGATTTGACAGTCTGGTACTCATCTCCATTGTGATTCACCCTCCTCCTGTCCAGAGCCTGAGCAGCTTTAAAAATATCCCTCCGCTGGGCCATTGAGAATTTTTTGAATTTCTATGGGACAGGACAGTAAAGACCTCCCTCCATCTGTTCAATTATAAGAGAGATTTAACAGATTATAATTGCATTAACAGTGCTTATCGATTTCCATCATTTGCCACACACCAAGGGATCAAAGCACATCTTTAAACGCAAAGCATAAACCTGTTAAATGTGATGACTTAATACATGTCACCAAATGCCGATGACATCACTGTGGTGTTTTACAATATGAAAGTACTTCATAATTTCTGTTGTAAATCTTTCTCTCTAATATCTTTTACTGTCCGTGTTAATTTAAAATTTTTTATTTTACTGTAAATTTTTTACAATCTTTTGTGAGGCACATTGCATCCGACTACTGTACAAAGCATATAAAAAAACTGAGCATGTAACTATACATGAAAAGACACAACGGATATCTACGCCTTCTGTTGGTCTTTACCACGGCTTCATAGCGTGCCTTCCTTAAACACAAAGTGACAAATTGTTTTTCCTGATGTTCTGACACGACAAAGGAAATTCTAAATTGAATAACTTCAGTTGTTTTCTCTGCGTGAGACCGAGTGTGTTTGAGTCATGCGTGTGTGTACGTGTATGTGTGTAAAGTGGAAACGCTCACTGTAGAATAGATAGAAGCCACTGTGAGTAATTGTTTCGCTCAGCCGTGGAGGCACATCCTGGTCCTTTGGAGATAAGCCGGAGTAAATCTCTCTGGATGTCCTGGAAGGGGCAGACGCTGGAGGAGAACAAACACTAGGCCGCTGCCAAGCGTTATTTGAATGCTTTCTTCAAGACGAGCAGGACTGAAAAGGCTTCGCTTTTATTAATAAGGAGGGAAAGCCCTATTATCCTGCTCTCAGCTGAGCTGTTGGCCCATTACACAGGAGTGCCACATATTTATCAGTGAAGAAAACTGAAGAAAGACACAAAGAAAGATGACATATACTGTAGATGAAAACAAAGAATGGAGTGGTAAGGGAGACACAGAGAGAGATTTGTCCACTTATATACTAACAGGCAATTTAAAGAACTAGTACCACCAAAAAGAAAAATGTTTACTCGACCCCTTATTTTAAACTCATATGCCCCCAAACACATTTTCCAATTCACAGAAATTCTACAAAGTATGCTGCCTTTTAAAAACGTGTGCTTTTTTTGTCACATCCATAACGTGTGTTCATTTCCATTTTTTAAAATAGATTTCTCATGCACAGACTGATATTTTATTATGTCTGGTAAACAGTTCAGTATATTGGTATTAAATACTGTGAGATCTGTAAGAATTTCTATTTCAAGTTTTGACTTTAAATATTTCACTCATATTGCTGGAATTGCTATGAATTTCCATTTAGAACTAGCTAAATGTCTCCCTTTTGTATATGGGTTTAAAACAATATGACTTACAGAGTTTAAAATACATGCACTGTAAGGGTTTTCTTATTTTATAATCTATATAATCTAGTTTGACAGGCAAACATTGGAGACATAAGCTAATAATTACTTTCTCTTGGTTGTGTCTTCCGTCAGAAAACTTTACTTTTGAAATGACAAACATGCTCACTTTGTCCAAACCAAAGTTGTTATTGTGAATAACATTGTTTTTTGACAGTTTTATCACTCAGTGGAAATAACCTCTCGATAACACCAACAAGGATATTACCAGCATCCGCCATCTCGAATGAAAAGGCACTTAAAGCAAGCGAGCGAGAGAGGAGAGTTTTGATGAATTATTCCATCTCTCCGGAGCTGTAAGACAGGTAAAGACCTTCCGTTATCAGACCCAACCCACCTGCTAACAACAGGAGGAAAATGAAAGTATATACGTAAAATGTAGTGCAGATTGACTGCTTTGAGAAACTCAGGGTCAAATGCTGCTTTCCTAAAGATGTTACATTACAACCCTTAAAATCAGGACATTAGTCAAGTCTTCTAACATACTACTTCCATTTTTGAAGGTCAAATGCGAAAATTACACTAAAACCAAAAACGGAAAACCTAAAGACTAAGATCTTTAAAATGCTTTAAAATGATCGGGTTTTGGGACCCGAGTGCTGTTAAACTCCATTTGACCTTTCCTTTACAGGTAGAAACGAGGGCTCAAGCAAGTCAGATGCAAACAGAATGGATAGACTCTGATGGCTGTAAGTATTTCCTGTCACCCTTGCTCACGCCAGCTTATTTACTGCTCCGCATGGGCTGCCTGCAAGACAAGAGGCATCTGCCAACAGCCTGACCGAAAAACCACCGTGAACTCTGACAGAGGTCATGCCCACAAACACAGCAGTCAAAGGCAATTAGCTTTTTGGTTTGCTGGTTATACTGCATTCAGGGGCACACAAGGAGGCGAGGAAGGTGGTGCCTTCTTTATAAAAGAATCTGTACAAAAATGAAACTGAACAAACACTACAAAACATCAGATTACATAGCGTGCAAAGCATACATTTTTCTAAAGTAACACTTTTCAACAGCGGATGAATTTATAGATGGAGGCAGTGAGCTCAATTGCCTCTCGAGAGCTCAAAGTGTTTTTGCGTTTTTGTGACTTTCTTTTTTGCGCTGTTTTCTGTACTACACTGTACTGTAATACTGTTTACCCTAAAACATCTGAACCATTTCATGCCTAGTCTATTTGTGAGCAAACTATTGTTTATAATACAAAACAGAAATCAGAATAAGACGGAAACATCTATAAAGTTGTCGGCTCCTGCTTTTGCTGTGAAACTTGAAATGAAATCTAAATTTCATTTCAGTGAAATCCTCTTCATGTCATTTCAATTTAGATTTACAAGATGACTTGCCTAATTTAATTCTTGAACTCTTTTTCAACTCTTGTTAAATTGTGATGCAAGGAATACCATTTCCAGTTCCAAGACTACAGTGTTTTCAAGTAAACAACTATGTAAACGGCTGTTTATGAGCACGATTTATTCAAACCACACATTTAATCTAATCTTTTATAAATTCACAGTGTGTACACTACAGTCTCAAGGGTCACAGAATCGCCAACATCAATATTTTAATCATTTATAAATCACTGCCTGTTCATCTGGAATCTTGTTATTGAGAAAAAGGTTGGGTTTGTAGTATTTTGGTAGTTTTACAGCGCATTGTGAGTTTATTTTAGCGCTTGGACTCAGACAAGTGGTTTTTATGATTTTGTATTTTACTAAACCTGTCTACTGCAGGAATTAATTTCATTTTCTCATTTTATACAAAACAAGGTGTAGTTACAGTTAGCCAGGCATGTTAACCCAAGACCAGTTTTTTAATTATCCATGCCGTAAACCAAACATTATGTTTTATGTCTCATCATCATCTTTGCTGGAAACTGCTCATTAGGTCTGTCATGCATGTTGTATTTAAATCACCATCACAACTTCTTAAGCATCTCGTGAGTAAATTATGCAGCTCAAGGTTATTTTTAGACACACAAATAAAGAAGTACTTTTTGTTTTTTAAAGCAGGAAGACAAATGAGGGCAAACTTGGCAACATATGCCGGGGCGCGACTGACACAAGAGCTTCATCTCTGAATCGCTGAATGATCAGCCCATTTCCGCAGCGAGTCTTTCATCCGCATTATGAAAACCTAATCAGCCGGCCTGATTGCTGCGAGTGGCCTTTTGTGAAGTCTTTAATCCGGCGACTGTTTTAAGAAGTGCATAATTGATATTCTGTCCAGAATGGCCGTAATTTACAGCTGTGTGGATAATGAGCAGTCATCTGGCCTCTGCTGGGGGTCTGCGTTCCATCGTCTTGACACTCTTTGTGATGAACCTTTGATTGGTACGGCACACTGCGTACTATTTTGACAAAACAGTTGTGAGCGCGGGACTTAACAGGTTTCTTTATTTAACTCCCGTCTTCGTTTTCTCTGGTCCTAATTAAATAATCAGACAGACTGAGTGCTTGTCAATGATGTCATTGTCATGCTAATTGGGCGTTCCCTGTTCATCTATAAAAACTGAATTTATGAAGCACCGTGCATCTTCCATCTTCAGATTTCATCTTAGCTTGTTAAACATTACAGTCTGCTGAGTGATATTGTTTGTTTCGGTTACGTTTAACCATAAAAATACTTCTGAGAGTGATGTTAATGTAACATTTGTGTATATCTGCTGAACAAAAATGGGTCTCAGGAAACCAGCTGTAAAAGTAAATATATTACAAGCTTTATGTGCCACAAAAACAGCAATGCACAATTAGTCAAATATCCACTGATTATAAAGACACAAAATTGGCCCCAAAAGCCTTAAAAATCATAAGTATTAAAAAGCAGCACCGTTATAGACTACGTATAAACAGTTTTCTGTTTGACATGTATCCTAATATGTTACAGTTTAAGCACCCCAATTGTGCACAGTAATTCTGCAAAACCAAACATACCATGCAAAATAAATTCCTTAATCAATCAATAAATGATTAATTGGTAGAATGCAAGTAAAAATACGTTCTTAAAGAGAATAATTTCACTTAACATGAATCACTTATACCCCTTACAATAATTGACAACCAGTCATGTTAGTGAGTGTGTCCAAAAAAAAGCTCTGAGCTAATAAGCTTTGCACATAAAAGCCGTACTGAAGCGTGATGGCTCTGACTGGCCTTACTTCCTATCAGTGCCGACTGCATCAAAGCTACCACATCACATCGGCTTCCTGTTGGATCCTCAATTGCAGCCGCAATTGGGATTATAAGCAGTTATGCTGCTTCTGTGCTATTAAAGTCTGTATAAGTCATGCACTTTTGGATAGTATAGATGATTATTCAGGTACTTTATAGTATTCAGAGTAAAGATGCCTTGAGGAGCCAATTTTAAAGTCGTACAAATAGCAAATCATGTCTACAGGTTAATGGATAGCATTTAAATAGCATTGGATAGGATTGGAGCTGCTGAAGTGTAAATACATAGAAAATTATTGGACAGAAGACAGTGTTTACAAAACCCAATCAAAATAGACTTTGAAGGTAACACCAAAATGAAGTCAATATCTTTTTCACTTTGGAAAGTTTCAAAGAGACCAGCTATTCTAAGGAAAAATATCACATTTCGAAGCAGAAAAAAGAGCTAGGGGTATTAATTTCACGGGGTAAATCTTAAATTGAGCTCCGTAATTTTCTTCCCGAGTAGATTACAGAAAGGTCTCGCTATCCTCAGGTAAGACAGACTAACCTTCCCCTCCCCGTCGCTGAGAGTGGACCCATCCACCCCGAGGACGATACCAATCACATCAGTGGAACGCTTTGAAAAATTGGCTCAGTTACAGCTGGGCTTGTTGACTGCTTTCAGCTAGGAGCAAATGCTGAAGATGAGCCATCCATTCCCCAGGGACCTGATGCGATTTTTCTGACAGATTTTATAGAGAACTTTGAGATGCCATCTGTAAAAAAGAGACCTAAATTGCTGATGAAATAAAATAAGATGAATGCAAATATTGTGTAGACATATACACCTAAAAATCTACTACTAAACAAGACATTGTAAGGTGCATTTACACCATAATTATGTAATTATGAGATTCCAACTTGTAAAGAGCATGTATTTGCTCATAAAACTTGTAAATACAACTCTATTGGAAACTCAGAATGACCCGACCGTCACAATGTCATACGAATAAAAAATTCACTTTAATAGTTCACATAACTGACTACTGTCAAACTGTGTTAATGCAAAATTGATGTGAACATAAATGAAAGACATGCAATATGTTGTGTTGCCATAGAAACTCATAAGTCAAAGGACATGAACATCACAGGTTGTCATCTCATCATTATGTTAACTGTACTAACATGACTTGAATACAGCATTTAAGTTTTCATTTTTGTGTTGTTCAAATTTATTATATTTTAATATGTAAAACACAAGTAAAAACAATTCAGGTCCTCCATTGTTATGCGTGCCGAACTCAAAGGTTTACCAGGTGCATTTGAAGCAGCATTACTTTGCATATGAGCATCGCTTACATATACATACAAATCACACTAGGTGAGAAAAAGGAGACAATTTTTGTAGTCTGCAAGTTCCTCAAGGGTTATAATTTCTAGTTAAATTTTTTCATCTAAACCTCATTTTAAAAGGTAGAGCTCAGGTCCCTGCATTATAATTGAATCTGAAATTGCCAACAACACAGTTAGGCTTTCCTCCACTAACAAATAATGGCATCGTTTGTTTCATGTCCGTTAGCACGAATTTCTCTTCTTTATTTCATTTTATTTTATTAATTTGCCACGTTCGTTTTCAGCATCCTAATTAATGTGATTTCGTTTTCTCCTACTACAGAGGACCCTGGAAATTAATGATGTGGAACCACAATGTTGTTGAGATGCTGATGGGCCCACGTCTTCACGTTGTGAAATTTCTGTCATTAGACAAAATGCCTGGTGACTTGAAAGTTTGTGCTGCTGGTGTCGGGGTCTGTGCCCGGGGGTTACGTTCCGTCTGCATAATTGATTAGACCACCAGAGGGTCCTTAAAGTGATAATGATAGCAACCAAAAACCTTTTATTTGCATTTTATGATTTATATTCTAACAAAAGTATTTTTTCCACGCTGTCATGGAAACGTGTGCTTAGAATAAATATGCATGATGTCAGTGACATTAAAAATCAGTTTCAAGTGCCTTCATTAGTATAAAAACTGAATTTGGAAGCTTGTATAGCAGAATGCGTGTTTAATGGGAATAATTAAAGTCATCAGTACTTCAACAGTTTTTTTCTTCTTATTTTACATTAAATGGTGACTCGATACACACCAAAACAAGGGTGAATAAATATGTTCTTAAAATCAAGGACTAAAAGAAATGTACGTTTCCAAAACAGTTTAACCTTGCTTTATTTGTGTTTGTTGAGGATAAGGGCATGACCCAAACAAAATGTTTTTCTGAATACAGCATGTTAGGCCAACAATTGTTTTCTTAATCCTGTCAAAATGCTTAACCCAATCTTTACCCCTTACCATTAGCACCAACCCTAAAATCTGACTGGCTGTTAGGAATGTTGTTCCAGAACATGTGAAACTCAGCAGAATCCGGTTCACTGTTGTGATATACCATCAGGTTAGATGGGAAGTGAAGCAACAAAAGGATTAATAAAAAGGATGGAAAAAGGACATGTAAGGAAGAGACAGCTCTACAATATCACAATCATAAAATGAGTCAATGAGTCAATGTGTCATATATTTGCACTTTAATAAGTTGCTACACTATGGGACTGCATATTGAGAATTTGCAAGTTAATAAGCGGCTCTAGAGGTTTTTCACAGTCCAATCTTTTATTTCAGACACAAAAGCATGGTGGGAATAAGGGGAGATTTCCCCACCTCATAATGTGCTTCACTTGTTTTATTTGACATGACATCCGTGTGGATCTAGTCTGTCACAATTCAATTCTCCCACTTCTGTTTATGCATTTGGTGCGATGACTCCACACCAGCTCAATATCTGTGCTTAATCAACATCTCTGCTTTATTACATCATCGGGGCCTCCAGATGGGCCTTCTATTCAGCTCATTAATTTATTCTTTATTATTTACGTACTTATGGGTGACGTTTGGAAATTCAAAGTCTAAGCTTCCACTTTCGTCCATTGCCATTGGTAAAAATTATGTTTTAATAGTTTGGTTTTTCATGCTCTATCTGCATGGCATAGGTATAACACAAACAGATTGCCAAAGACAGTAATTGAATTCATCTGAAATATTACATGGTCCACACACATCTTTTTTGCTCTCTGATATATTTGTATTCAATCATCCATTGATACATGAATCATACCGCTTTGACAAATAGCACGTCAACAACTGAGATATCAAATTATCGGGTGCTGTAGAAGCAAAAGTGCATGTAAGTGTTTACAACAGTGTGTATCTCTCTCACACACAAACTCAATCCAGCAGGAAAACGGGCCGCTTGGGTCCCGGTTCTCGGCTCTAATAGCCAGTGATGACGGATGGCTGTCATTTAACTGGATGTATCAGCGTGCTGTCTGTATGGACCAGCTGTGAGATACTAAACCAATTAGAGGAGGGTAATTAATCTGGGCTGGGGAGGCCCCCTGCCACATCGCAGTCATATACACATGAAGGACCCTCAGGAAAACTCAATGCAAGGCTTCTTGTGGGACCTCTTTCCACTTAAATCCATTAAATCACATTTGAACACGCATTGTAGTGTTAAATAGACAGATAAGAAATGGGTAGGGAGAGAGAGTAAGAAACTTGTTTTTAAATAAATCAATTGTTCTTTTTCATCGATAGCAATACATGATTTTTGCCCCCCAAAAAAATTTTTTAGAGATGATGAAGACAGCACTGGACATTTTGACAGAGGGTCAAGGTTTGGCTTGTTAATCTGCCTATACTGTCGATGCCATAAGTACACCATCATGCAGGCACAAATGCTTGTCATTTGACAGCTACTGTATATAAAAGTAGTTATTCTGACTTTTTGCGAGAAATGCAAACGATATTGAAGGAAATAAGTTGGTGTGAAATACATTTATGTTTTTGCACTCGGGTCTGCATTGTTTTTTCTAGCCAATCACCAAAGCCATACATGTCATGTGACTGATCCAAGCTGTTGCTGTAATTTTTTGGTTTTTGAGTCTAAAGTTATTTTTGAATGTAGATTAATATTTTTGAGTTTTGAAAACTTCCAAAGAAATTGAGCTCAACCAACAAACTATATTGAGTTAGACAGATTACTTTTTTCTCTTCAGTTGAAGGTAATTTTATTTAACGCCTACATTATTTCAGTGTTGATTTGTTCAAAGACAATGGTTACACAAAACGTAAAAAACGTGAAAAAGTTCCAACTTTCTTATTAAACAACTCCCAATGTAGCTAGGCTAGACTAAGGCTATAAGGTTAAAAGCAAGAGCTGATCTTGCCTCCACCATTTCCAATGATGTCTTTAAAACAACATTTAAGATATTCTTTAATGATCCTGTCTTTATCATAAGCATATGTTCTACTCTTCTGCACAATGGTAACATCTTAAAACCACTAACATAACCAAAACTAAGTAAATTAAATTAAACATGCAAACAGGTGCTCAAAATCTATACATATGAACTAAATGACTGAGGCAGAATACATGATGCTTTTGATATGATGCTTTTTGACCCCCAGATGGTGTAGTTACAGCATCTACCCATTGCTGGCTAACTGGACCATGCTAACCAATCAACAACAGCCATTAAAATGAATAGCAGACAGCTCTCTGCTGGTATTTTAGACCTCCTCCTTGACATCTGAACGCAATATGGACTCTCAAAAGTTTTTAGAGAACTTTCCTTTCCAATACTTTAAAAAAGCCAGTCAACACACATAAAAAACTACTTTCTCGAAATACTACTTTCTCGAAAAAAAAATGAAAAATACTTTCTGTAAGTCTGAAAGTCAACATTTCTCTCTAAAGCGCATGACGAGCTGTTTGGCATTTAGTATTAATAGGCAAACTATCGCACATCGTGCATTACGCAAAGATAAATGGCAAAGGATGAACGCTGCTAGACGAGCAGGCCGTGTAATGCCATTAGTGTTGGAGAGACATGGGCAGGGACCAGACGTGTGGTGTGAGTTGTGGCACTGCTCGTCTTCTCCACTGGGTGCATTTGTCACATGTACCACTCCACAGCGCAGTGGATTAGATGTTTGCCTTGGATCATTAAGTTTAGCTCAAATCCTGACAGAAGAGACAAGCGTTTCATCCTTGTCAAACCACACAGACGCTGTAGAGAGAGAGAGAGAGAGAGAGGGACCAGGCGAGACCATCTTTAGTATCTCTCTCAGTCGTACTTGTGGTTTGGGAGCTTCGGGTGCAGACTGAATGAGAGGATATATATTCAGGATGCTGTATGTTAGGACTGCAATAGTTTTTTTTACACACTATGCAACACTGACAGTTTCAAACGTGGAGATCTATAATACCTGCAGAAAGCTGGAAACTACACTGAAAGTATTGCTGCCTTCTTTAACAATGTCAAAAGTCAATTTAATGATTTTAAGAGCCCTCTAATAGCGGTCACTTGCATAACATCTACTTTGTCAAAAAAAAAACGATTTTGAATGCCTGTCAAAAAAGAAAAATGCTTTTTGCCCCTAGTACAATGTACTTACGGCAACAAAGTCCTCACTAGGTTTGTCACATGACCTTATGTTACATGTTAAATTAAGCGAATGCTGATTAATTTATCCAAATTTGTTTGAAAAAAAAATATTTTGCCATTTCAGTCAAGAACAGAAATGCAAATGGAAGTGCATTACATTATGGTACACACTGTTGTGCACATTGAGCGTGTTTCCATACTGTACATTTTGGCATATGAACTAGGTCAGCGAGGTAAAAAAACTGCATACTGTGCACAGTACACACACTGTATACTGCAGATATAATATGGCAAATACGGCAATACGCTATTCCAATCACAGCCTTGAGAAGTTTCATATTTCTAACTACGCAGAAAAGAGGATCATGGGACATGAAAGTGGGGCATCGGTGGCAATTAATGCAAGTGGAAGCTCAGACAAGGAAGCTAATGAGTTTTAATATACATGCAGGTGAGGAAAAAGGGAGGAACTGAAGCCCTTAATGAACCCATGACAGCCTAATTAGCCACAATTTACAATCCTCGGATTCTAATCACAGCCACTGAAATGCTGCCACAAATCTTTGTATGAACCAGTCTTTTTAAACGCTTCAATCTGTTGCATGTATTTGATTGATAATTGCCGTTTTTTCCACCTCCCTTTCTTCATTTACTCTAGCTGTGCTTCAGAGGCAAGTGCCCTGATCAGAAATAATGGAAGATGTCTAGATATTTATAAATCAACTCTGAATGTGTGCTTTTCTATTTGGTATGAGCAGGTATCATTGTTTTGAGAGTGGGCATGCTGACAGGTGATCATTAAACTGATGATGATATACATATACTGTATAGTAAAACTGTTTAAAGATCGCATGAAATGATAAGCACAGTTGTCTTTCCTGTGTAAAGGACAAACAGAGTATTATCGTTTTTAAACAGCTCTTAATGTATATCACACAAGCCATAAAGGATTACTTGTGATTGCTTGCTATGAGTACCAAATCAATATTTTTTTCTCTTTGGTTTACAATTTATTACATATTTTTATATGCAAACATTATTTTAGGTCAATGGTATAGCTTAGTATACACATGAATTAAATTCCTAATGCCATACAGTCTTAAAATATACAGGAAAATGGGCGATTGTTTAATGTTCCACTCTGAAGTCATCAAATAAAAGAATTGACATTATTCATATATTCCTCTCTTCAGGGGTTTTTGTGTTGACCAAGATCCATGGAGCAAAGCAGAACATTACCAGCAATGGGAATGCGTCCTAAACACCCCCGAGATAAACAGCAAACCTGATCACCCCTGCCATTCTGCAAAAGCACACAGAAACTTTTTACTTCTGTCTGCCATGACTGTCTGGAACAGCCATTACTATTAAATCCATTTTTTAGTCTTAACAAGATGATGACATTGCATGTGGGGATGTGTTTGTGTCATATAATATCTTAATACGTAATGTACATTATAAATCTTATTAGCTTGGCTCATATTAGGCAAAAGTGTATCATCCAGTAGTTCTTGCTAAAATGCAGGCAGCGCTGGTGTTAAGCATAAAAAGTCCAAACGAATGCCAGGAGTCTCAAAGTTGTATTAAAAATATATATTTAAAATATATAATGACTACAATCTGAAAAGTGTGTGTGGGATACATGCTCACAAAACCATTAAGTAGTGACATTTTAATGTAAAATACACTGTGTAATTAATAAAACAACCATGAAATCTCGATCGATCTCTCTATTCCCTGTGAGAAATTGCTTTCAAGGATGTTCTAGATATTCAGCAGCGTGTTTTTCTTGCCAAACAGATCGAGCATGCCTCTAATTTGGCAGCCTTTGGAAGATTAGGCCCAATTTGGATTAAATGTGCAAAGACTCATCTTATTCCTAACTTACAGGCCTGAAGCTTGAGCCATGATGTTTACAAAACTACATCAGTTCATTTCTGTTGCCTCATTAAACCTGACTTTACTCTCTCGCTCATTCACAACATTGCACTTGGACATTTCATTCCCCATCAAATTGACCCCGGTCAATTTACTGTATGCAATTTGGGACAGACTTTTGAAGGGACGGTAACTCAAACGCTAACAAGACATGATCAAAGCCACGGACCACGAACATGCAGTTACTAGTTCCTAAATCACTAGCAAGCATGTACACACACAGGTCCTGCCCTTAAGACATCATAATGAATCAAGTAATTTGCCTGTGAGAGTGAAATCAGAAATGAATCATCAGGTGATTAATTGACCCAGTGTACAATTAACAGTAGATAATTTTGGACAGTGCGTGGATGGGGCGGTAACTCGCGCGCTAACAAGATATGATCAAAGGCAAGAGACTCAACATAAATGATGCCTCTGATCTGCTTATTCAAGTCTTGGCCTTACGATGTATATCCAATCATTTCAATATAAAAATGCAAATCATACACTGATCACATAGTCATATATTCTTTGCAAACTACTGGTCCTTGTTCATATAGTGCAGTCCATGTACAGTATTTGTATTTCATGCTTCTACCATGTTAAAATTGATCTAGACAATCACTCTTTCTTCTTTGTATACCAAACCGAACAGATGTTGTGATTTCCAAGTCATTAAAACACTGGTTTATTTGTTTAGCTTCACTCTAGACACTTTAACGTGAATTTTGTGCCTGCAGATATTTACAAAGCACCATCCTGGCATCACCACCAAAACACGTGCCGTGTTTGGCGCAGCACTGTTCTACAATCTGTCCTAACAACGGGTAAGCCGATTTTATACTGCGGATCACTGTTCCAAACGGAAAAGTTTTACTTCATTTTTTCCTCCAACAGTCACCACAGGTAATTGTTAAGGATTCCAATAGTTCGGACATTTAATCGGGTTTGATAGGTTTTTATTGTCATGGGCAGCCTAAAATCTAATCTCATCAAGAAGATTAAACACGGCTATTTAAATCAAATCCATTCATATATGCTTGAGGATGATCTCCAACTTCAATCAAACTTTGATGCTTTCTATCATCATCCGACTCTCAAAGGGATTTCTGATTCTTTAGGAGGAATTTGACAAGAGCCCCTCACCTGCCTCTTGTGAGATCGGATTAATACGAGTCTATTTCAGTAGGATTTTAATAAGTCAATCCTAACCATCTTTACACAGAAAATGAAATATAAAGGTCAAGGATTAGTGTAGATACAGTGTAAAGGTCAAAGCTGTAAAAGAGAAATAACCTACTGACTGCCATATCTGAAATAAACCAATGTGTCTTAATGGCAAAAACAGGCCAAGCTGTGGCCAAGCTAAGGCAAGGCAATGTTAATTGCCCACATAAAATAAACAGCTCTCATTTATACGACCTTATTCACCTTCACCACCAACTTTTATAATGGGTATGGCAATATTAAAAACATGACTGGTCTCCTTGTAAAAGTTGTAATTCAAAAGGTTGACATATAATTTTCTTTTGTAAAATGGAGGACCATAGCAAATGTCAAAAGTGTTATGGTTCTACATATCAGTAAGTGAATTATTGCTAATCATAACTCTTTAAAAAGCCATAATTAACACTATGGTAAAATATTACCGTTTAAGTTACGTACTGAACCAGTGCCTGTTGAAGTCTGCAAACAACAAATAAATGCAATTTGCTTGTAAGCTAGTACTTATTAAGTCTTTGTATGAAATTACTTGACATTATAATTTAGTCACCCTATAATTTCAATTCAAAGGCCAAATTGCGAATATGAATTTTGTTGCCATAGCAGCAATAACCATGGGGACAGTTTCTTTTGTGTGGATTTATCCCAGGCACAGATCAGTCTGCAGTATTATTTTAACTTTAACCATGAACCACCAAGAGTAATCTATTCTTCTACTTATGTAAATTAAACCTACCGTGACTTCGTTCAATTGCTGTAACTTACTGTGGGCACAAACCTTGTACTTTGTATTCTCAAATAGTTATTAAATGGTTGTCAAAAGTAAATAAACGAAAAAACATTATTTTTTGACACACTGTGGTAAAATCTATTGGTCTAATAATTAATAATATCAAAAGAAGAAAAAAGTTTTAGAATCTCAGTTCTGAAACAACATAAGGGTAAGCACAGCACATACAGTAATGACAAAATTTTTGGATGATCTATTTATTCCTTGTTGTGGTTGGACGAAACTCTCAAAAGTAAGAATTTCAATGCTGTCAGTGCGTGATTAAAGAGATGAGGCCTAAATTGCCTTTGAACTTGTGCTGTTACCAGCTTGCTCGCCATGAAGGGCGCGCTGAACACCACACGTACACACCGCCATGATGTCAGACTTGTAATGTAATTACAAGCCCATCTGTCTCTCATCGCTTGACAAGCACAAAATGTCCAATTATGGTTTCATTTAAATTCTAATTAGTTCGGCCCAATTTCACAGGCTCTGGAGCGGGGGAGGGAGGGCGAGATGCATGTTCCAGTCAGTGCTGGAGAACCAGGGATGTGCAAGGAACAGTTCACACAAAAATTAAAATTCTGTCAATGCTTACCAAGATACCTTAAACATGTTCTTGATTCTGTGGAAAACCAAAGATGTTTTTATTTTAGGAATGTACTAAAAGTGAACAAGGGAATATTAAAAAGATTTCATGATAGATTTGTTATATTTAACATCTTCCACAGCCATATGATTTTTCTGGAACAAATGGTCCAGTTTGAGGGTGATTTTTGAGTTTACTGTTACTTCTGTTTCACAAAAGGTTCTTTGTAGTGGAAAAAGGTTATTTATACTATAAAAAAGTAAGAAATAAATGATTCTTTTTCTTAGTCTGATTGGGTTTTTGAGAAACTAAAAATGGTTCATCTATGGCATCACTGTGAAGAACCTGCACAAAACATGTTGTCACAAAATAGAAAAAGTAATTGAGAAACAGATAAAACGGCACTTTAAGACCTAAATCAGCATGGCATTTTTAATGTTTTTCGGTGTGTTCATCTATTTATCCTTGATTTCCTGTGTGTGCATTCGGATGCTAATCAGAACTCATCAGAGAGTAAATATTGTCGCTCTTTGAACACCAGGGAAGCTCCTTAATACCCAATAGCTGATTTCTCTCCCTCTCTCTCCATCTGTCTGGGTGGACTGTCACGTGTTAACTGAAGACAGGAATGTAGGATCAGTCCTGCTAACTGTGGGCCCTGTGCTCTGTTTGGTTCGTGATTAGCTCCTAATCAGCGAAGAACAAACTGATTATTAGCTTGGCGCCACTTGACAGTCTTCAGGGAATCTGTTCTTTTCTTTCTCTCCATCCATCGTTTCGATAGCCTGATTAGACAAATCGGACACTCCTTTATGTGCACAATGGTTCTGGCGGAGCGCTGATGCCTCTCACACCGCTCCTCTCCTCTCACCTCCTCTTAATGATTGCAACAGCATCTCTCCTGATTGCACCCTGGGTCTGATTACTGCTGCCTTGCAGCTGGCCTGACTCACAAATGTCATCGTGAACATCCTCTTTCTTTCTTTTTTCAAAATCTTCTGATTCTTTCTAGACAAGCCCACATGGAATTTTAAGGTATCGAAACCCTGTAGATTTCTGTAAAAGTGAAAGGTCAAAAATATTTTCTGTAATTGATCATGCATTACACGAAATTGCATTAGCAATGTTCTGTACACATGTATAAATAGGGGTCCTCAAATGCTTCGTGTTTTGTATCAGGTTTGCAAATGCTGTTTGCATTTTAAAAGCAATTAATGTATAACATGTAAATCATTTATTCAGCTTTTGCACTATAACATTGTAAAATATAAAAAAAGGGTGCCAGATAACTAACTAGCCATCCTCACTGATGTGTACTGAAAGGTATAGTTTGCCTAAAATCATGCCATTTTAAACCTATGATTTTGGAACAAAAGAAGATATTTTGAGAAATGTCTTAGTGCTTTTGTGTCCATACAGTTGAATTTACCAATTTTTGTCAAAGTACCTTAATTTCTGCCAAAGAAAAAAGTCATACAGCCTTTAAATGACATATGGGTGAATAAATGATAAAATAATTTTTATTTTTGGGTGACTATCCCTTTAAAATTTAAAACAATAATGTTTCTGTTAGAAGCACTTTCTACAGTGTGTTCAGTCTACAAAAAAATGTGTAAAGAAAGAAAAAAACACGACAGCTTTTGTATAAAATACCATATCCAAGATGTCATTTTCACTGGTGAGTTCATCAAGCTCAATTTTGTGTATATAGAAAAAAAAAAAATAAAACGTTGCCCTGTACATATCGGACTACACAAACAGACTCTGTTTAACTATACAGTGCTCTTTAAAAGAAGGGTTTCACAAGAGGAATGATGTTCATTTCAGGCTCGAGGTCTCAGAGAGGACCGGTCAACATCCTTATTGATCTACTCCACACTGCGGGTTATATTCTCTGAGGGTCTGGCAGTGTGGTTACATGTCTTGCACACCTTGAGTGATGTATCTGTCTTGCACAGGCTGGTTTCAGACCATAGAAACACAGTTACTGTGATGATTAATTAGGTGTTTGGAAGGTGATGTAGAGAGTATGAGAGAACATGGCGTAACAGAAGGGGTCAATACACTAGTATAAATGGCCAGACATTTCTAGGCAGTTCGGTCATTTAGATTATTGTGTTATGGCATTCATCACAATACAATGAAGAAATGTTTTTTTGTGAATGCAAACATTCGCCGTGTGTACAAAAAATGAGCCAATGATAAAAATGAGACATTTCGTTTCTTAGTTATTTCCTCAAATAATCACACGTACTGTACCACAACTATGCTCGAAATACAAAAGCTGTTTATTTTCCTGGAGGCGCGTGTGAACATTTAATTAAGTTGAGAAGCACAGCTATTTGCATTCAGAGAAAGAGGAAAAAAACACCTCTAAATCTAGATCATTAAATACACCTCCAAACCGAGGTCTGAAGCTCACCTTTTTCTAATTAGAGCGAGGGATCAAGAAAATGAAATCTCAATCTCATAAAGGTTAAACTTTATTCTCTGTTCGGCACCAAGATGAGGAAGGTGAGCAAATCCTTCTGTGCTCTTTCATTACCAAGCAGATTGATCCACTGATGAGTCGAGTCTCACAGATTAATCACAGTGATTCCCCCGAAGCTAATATTCACAACTAATGTATTAATGTTCAAGTCACATTTTAATTGGACGATTCGACCAGCAACTTTTTAGCATGTCAAGATATACAAACACTGTACAGTATAATGGATAATGTACTGCCACAGAGTCCTTTGCACAAAATGGATAGCTCTGACTAGATAAGTCATGTTTGAAGCTGTTGTAAAATGATATTAAACACACAATTGGCATGATAGATTACGCATTAATTTAAGATACTGTATACTGCAACAGTCTGCATTAATGGAAATTAACTTTATTATTTTGTCAAAAATATGATTTTTTTTCAAGATTATATATTGATTATTTATTAAATCGATCAACCAATTAGAATTAAGACTAAGAACAAAACTGTACAATACAGTATATCATAACTGTGTTTGTACATATGTATCCATGTTTTTATGAAATGCAAAAAATGAAAATAGAACTAACACATATAGTTCCTATTATCTTATAATGAATTGCATCAAACAATTAAAAAGCAGGTGAGTCATCCAAAATGGAGCCTATTCATCATCAGTGATTTTTAATAAAGTTAATAAAACCCTCTGAATATTTCAGCACTTAGTGAGAGCCCAATGTCAGCCAGCTTTTGATAATCATTTAGCGACAGAATGTAATTATAATCTATTCACACAACGAGTTTATTTGCTTTGTTTCCGGGCGTCACATTACAGTGTGGATTTTTCCAATATGTGTTAATTATGCAAAGAAAGAGACTAAGAGCTGCCTGCGGCCAAAAATCAACGACTACTTAAAGCCTAACGCATTTTAATTCTTGCCACGTCTTTAATGCACTGGACTGATTCTCTCCAGCCCTGCGTTGAATGCAATTCCCCCCCGAGTTCCTCGCATGCTTTTGGCCCTGGTCCCTTAAGCTGACTTCCTGTGTCTCATTTCCTCCTAAAGCGAGAGTGGGTTTGGCAAACACAAATACAATTAATCAGATGATGAGGATTTTTCATTTCCCGTCATGTCGGTCTGGCCGCAGTACATGCATCCATATTAACAGACTGGAAGTGATGATTCAATGGCTTATTTCCAGAGTAATAGAGAGAGAAAGTGAAATCCTCACATCTCTGTCCAGTATGGACAGACAACGACAAGGCAATTTGTGTGACTAAAGCCATTTATGTCTTCAATGATATATTAGATCTAACTGGTAAACAATTAGCCCCAAGCCTTCACACACAACTTTTTATATTTACAAATAAAAAAACGTATATAAAAATGTAATGTTTTAGGTGTTCCACAATTTGCACACACCCCTGTTACTGCATGACTTTTCCCCATTAGAGAAAATCACAAGGCTGATTAGCGGAAAGTGTTGTCATTCCACAACATTTCAGAGAGGAACCTGTTACGCTGACTACTGATTTGCGTAAACTGAACTGCTAAAGAAATGAAAATAATGGAAAGTAGCAGGTAATAAAATAGCTACTTTGTGTATCCTGATCAGAGACGAATGCAAAAAAACATGCAATTGACTCACAAACACTGTGAAGAGAAGAGAAACAGGCGCAAACAAAATGCAATGTACTCAGCAGGCGCTGGCAGCATCCAGCTGTCGGTTTTCTGGATCTAAATGGCTGAAATTATGAATATCACTGTCCACTGATAAATGGGTTATTCACAGAACCTTTGTGCTAGTTGGCATTCTGTGTAAGCTCTCTCTCGCTCTCTCTCTGTTCTTGTACTCATGTCTGATGTTTGTCTGATGAGAAGTCAGGGGAGTAATCACAGAAAAAAGAAACATCATCAGCAGTCAGATGTGACAAATCACAACTGGCTTTTATGCACAGTAGTACAATAAGTATGTTAAAACAAAACAAAGTGCAGCACAATGATGTGCAGATGACTATTAGACTATAAATTAGACTAATTATTTCACTTTCTGATTCAGGACAAGTAGTCCCTCTGACAGCAGTTCAGTCTGTGGAAACGTTTCTTTTAAATACTTTTTGCACAGCAGAGATCCTAATGTGATTTGGGGAACGGCTCATGTCTGTAACTGGAATGAAAGACATTCGGAAGTCCCACGGATGACATATAATTTATATGTTGCATGCACCTAGTCAAGTGTAGTGCATTTCTCGATGTTCCTTTCCCTAAATAAATTGCCAAACATGTCATTTCGTGCCAAAACAGAAAATATAATTGCCATATTAGTGGCAACCAGCCCCTGACAAGCTCTCAACTAAATTCAGCCACAACTGTACTCTACACAATAGAGCGAGTGAACTGAATCGCCGTCTGTGCCTAGCCTCTGCTTGTTTGCCTTTGTTTCCTGACGCTGTCCCTAATCACCACTTCTTCAACCCGTAACCAACAGAGACAGAGCCAGGGCCTCCTCTAGGCCTGTGTTTCTCTGCATCCACTCATCTCCAGCAGAGCACACTGCCTCCCTGAACTAAAACCGCTTTGCCACTATCACTTTGGCTTCGGAATATCCAATTAAACACACAAGCACTGGAGAAAAAGACTAACGTTTACATTTGCAAGCAAGGCAGAAGTGCACACTAGCGTGGGTGTGTGTGGACCGCAGAGGGCTTCATACGGTGCTTTGCAAAAGACCCTGTTAGCATGCTGTGATTTTCACTTCAGAACACGCTGCCGCGGTTTGATGTGGAGATGCAAGATAAGGCCATATAATCAACAGCGAAAATACCATTTAATAACTTTCAAGACGCACCCACTTTAAAAGCACAGTTATCGCATTATTAATACAGATGCACACATGCACTCCTATGACACTGCTAAGGGAGATAAGTACCATCCAGATGGGCTTTAAAGACTTACTCATACTGGTTGACGAAAATCCGTAAATTAATTTTCCTTAGTATCATAGTGCTAAATGATGAAACTATAGATAATTTTGATGCGTCTATTATAATTATAAATGTGAAAAGGCCATGAACACTATCTCGCTAGTGTGCAGAATTAGGTGTATGCTTGTTAAACCAACAGCTTTAGCAAATCATTGTTCAAGATATATATTCCAGTAGCCAGAGGTGGGTTATATAGTTTTATATCATTTTATTACCTTTATAGGGGAGCTAAGCTATAAATCCACAAATAACAGTTAATTACTTTACCATTGCATCAGACTGCACTTTTCTGGAGCAATGAGGCTTTACTTCTACCACAGCAGCAGTCGGCTTTCATTATCAGTCATAAATGATAGTGAATGCATTGCTGCCATTCCAATGGTCATAACCGCAGAATGCTGATTAAGGCCTCGCTGACACCTAATCTGAAATTGATGTGCTGAAGCTAGACTGAGTTAAACTCCCTGGGTGGGTTTTACACTGCAAACACACAAGCTATCATAAGGTTTCTTATAGCTTTATGAAATGCACATACATAAGACATTGAGATAAGCTTAAGCCCTCTTGCCAGTGGACCTCTCGCTTTAATTACACTGGTCTCCAGCCAATTGTATTAATTTTAAGAAAGTATAAATTTTCTTAATGTGAAATATCCCATAACCACAGAGACTGAGAAAAGTTAATGAGCCTTTGAAATTACAAGCACTACGACCGTAGTTACTACCTGGCCACACTGATATTACACGTGGGCTTCTGTCCCCAGTTAGAAAGCTCAAGGAAAGCAAGGCAGATGAAATGTTTTCATTATGCAAAAGCATCTCCTCTGGGCACAAATAGGTAGAAAGGCATTATATTGTTATCTGCTAAAAAATGAAGCACAGAAGCCATTACAGGGCCGCCAATGGAGCAACATTTTAATAAACTAATGTTCTCCCTTCTGCTTCTTATTGGATTTTAATGTCCACAAGTTACAGCAATAATGAAATCTACCCCTGAAGTAACACAAACGCTGTCCCAAATATCGTAACAACAAAAAATGGCATTACACTGATTTTGCACTGGAATACATTTTTAGAAACTAGTTAGCTAATGCCAGTTAGCGCTTAAAAAATAAATCATCAAACAAAAAGCAAAAAAATCTCATAAAATAACTTGGAATTCGAAAAAGAGCAGCTGTTAAAACACTCCATACTGTTATAAAACATCAAAGATATTTTCCTCACTTTGCAAACACACAGAGCATATACAGTATGATTCCAAAAAGATTGTTCTCATTCTTACAAAAATGGTACATTTCCCCATATAATTTCTCAAATTTTGTTTCTTAATAGTCAAAAATGTATATTGCTGACAACTGGTAGAGCATTGTGCTAGCAACATCCTGAGTTCAAACCCAGGGGATACACACACTTATAAAAATGTATAACTTGATTTCACTGTAAGTCGCTTTGGATAAAAGTGTGTGCCAAATAAATAAATGTAATGTAAAACTGAATAGTCAAAAATACATTAGAATTTTAAGTAATAATAAGTACAATTTAATCTTGTAACATTATGTTTAATACTGACTGAGGTTACAGAACTGTAGCTTTTTCTTGGCTATTTTTTACCTTGGACTAATGATTATTTTGGATAATAATATGTTGAGTTTAACATTCACCTGTATCCCCTTGAGAAAAGCACTTAACCCTAGATGGCACCAGGGGGCGTGTTGCTTTACAAGTGTACTCTGATAACCAAATGCAGAGCCCAATATGCTTTGCAGATAATGTCGATCCGCTGAAAGCTTTGGGGAAATCCTCTGCTCCACTCATAACCTCATTGTACAGATTCAGTAATTACAGCAGATCAATCTTTGACACAATTAAGTGTCAGAATCCAGTAGAGAATGTTTCTAGATTGAGGAAATCAATCTTTGCGTAACTATCTGACACTGCCTGACAGGCCATTTCCATCAAACAGATTCTAAATAAAATGGCAAGTGAGAGGTTTGAATGTAATGTGAAAAATATCAATGTTTTGGCCTCAGAGGTATCAGTTACCAAACATCTTAGTGTTGACTGTCCCCTTATTAAACGACAGAGGGAGGCATAGAGAGAGAGAGAGAGAGAGAGAGAGAGAGAGAGAGAGCTTTGATGGGTTGTCACAGAACAATGTGTCAACTCCGCGCTGCTCTCTATTGATGTTAATTACAGGTGACAGGGCTAAATACAAGGCTTTACACATGATAAGGATGACTCTGGAGAAAGTTCTTCACAGTCTCCTGTACAGTCATGCTGACAGACATTGCATGCCAGGATTTTGTCTGGCATTCACTTATGAAGCTGGCCATCTAAGAAAGAAAGAAGAAAACCCCTTACATTGACTAAAGGACACTGAATAGAGCCAACACAACAGGGATGCCAAAAAGAATGCTTATGTTCATATTAATGTTTTTTAAATCAGATTACCTAAGTGTAAATTACATGTATTCAGGTACAATATTCACATGTATTCACAAGTATCCACTGGTATTCAGATATTCACATAAAATGCGTAATTTTAGTCCGAAATGGACAATTACTTGTAAATTTCCGGTAAGGGCTTTAGGTGATAAAGACTAAAAGCGTACAATAACAATTAAAACCTATTAACAGCATCATGCATGAAATGTATGATCAAATTTACAAACGTACAGATCTTTACAAATACTCATAAGCTTTTCAATAATTCAGTTTCTTGGTTTCGTTTATAAATCCAGTACATTTTACTCTGTAAAAACGTCTCTTTTTTTCTCTATCATTTAACTTCACTATAAGTTCACCTGTGATGACAGCAACACAATCGTCTAAGATCACCCTGTAAAATCTCTTATGAATTAACCACATGTTAACCAATATAAACAAACAGATCAAATCACGCAGTGACATTCTATCACCTACACGTTCATACAAGCAAAACAGTCGTTTATAAATGAATGGAGAGCCCCATTCCGCCTAACATTTACTCACCAGCAGTATATATTCCATCCTCGGCTCCTTTGTGGCAGATAAACAAATACATGTCACTTGTATCCACTTTTGAAATCTTTCAATACGCATTTCATTAATATTTTGGCTAACTTTAAAAGTCTCTCTCCACCTGTTGTTGCCTCAAGCTTTGATGATACGAAACACTGATACTGAAATTTAATTGGCTTGGCAGATCACCTTTGATAATGATTGGTTATCAAAGCGGAAAGAGGCGTTTTTCAGCTTTAATGTTTCTTTTATTTTTTAGTATTTTGGGGTAACAGTACAGAACAATAAATAATATTAAATAACAGTTCAAACGTTTTGATTGTTATGACTTTAGTTGATAATAAATATGAAGATTAATACAACGGGTTATTTCTTAAGGAACATTAAAAGCTTTTTTAAGGCTAATTTATTTGTCTTCGTTTTTCAGCAGTGTTTGGAACTGAAGCAAATTATATTTTTATCTTTTTAAACTCCATTGTGATTGGTTGGTTTACTAATAATTGGAGCCTCAGCTGTAGGCTTCCTCAGGTCATGAGACATTTCTACACTTTGTGACTAAGTAACGTGTAGCTGCTTATTTGCAAAAATATTAATAAATAAAAACATTTTTGGAACACAGATATGTGACTGAATTCTTTAACTGTACTTGTCTACATCGATTTAAATGTAGGTTATTTGTAAAAATTGCAATTTATTTTTTAAGTTATTAAGGTGTGAAACCTTCATTGTCATTTTTTTATTGTGTGTATACAAATATCCTGGCTGGCATGAAACACTATTAAGCACAGACAAAGCAGCAATTGACTATATGCACAGTTACTTGCTGGTTTTAGATAAGCCAGCTCAGTCATTTCCAGTGAACTGTCAAATCGTGTGTGAAGATGTCTTTCTATTTACCTGAAGTGAATATCAATAAAGATGTATAATATAAAATAATAAAATACATTAAAGGTATATATAACACACCCTAGACTAATCAACATCCAAGACAAGCAGAACTATACATTTTATTATGTAATTTTGTCTATACAAGGTACACCATATTGATTAGATGTTTTGAGGATTATTTTGTTGTCTTACACACTGATCTTAAATGAATATAATGCTCGCCATTGAACGGGCTTTAAAGGGAAACAATAATTACACTGGGTCTAATAATGTTATCACTACTGAAGCCAAACAAAACACATAATCTACTCTTAACACAGCCAGAAATTGTTCAGATTTTTTTAAGTGCACAAGTTTATAATTAAAATGAGACGGCCAACAAATCCATTTATCTTTAATTGAATCCTATTAAGTGCACTGGTCCTTTTGCATCTTGTCACAAAAGCGGCACTAAATTTGAGAAATTTCAGTTCTGTCACTGAAACAGGCAAAAGCAGAAGCCAGGAATATTAGCATTTATAGGGTTTGCTCAACACCTGGATCTAATAAGCAACTTATGCAGTCCCATTCTTTTTGTTTATATTTGCGTATGATGGAGAAATTAGTTCCTGTCCATCAAACCCAATGGAGCTGTCACAACCAATGAAGTAGTCCATTTGTTAGTGGACATACTTGCAAACTGCATTCTACACCACTACTAAAAAAGAGGGTGTAGACTGTAAATCAATATACATTGGACACAGTCCACTTCCCACCTCACCAGTTGTTTATAGCAGTATTTTGTGAAATCAACTTAAGGGGAAAAAGTCAAAACAGCCCAAAATAAGTTGCTAGATGTGTCTGAGCATGAGAAGGTCCATCATGGGTTATTATACTGAAATGATTGACAGGTCCTCCCAGATCAGCTGTGACTACTTAACGTGTCACATGGCAAGGCAGCCACACTAAAAATAATCACATTTAACATGGAGACACGCACATGTATAATGTAAAACAGGAGTTGATAGTTACATTCGTATCAGCTTAGAAAGATATAGATCTTCAGGCTGGCAGTGATTTGGCCTGACTTAACCACTAATGATTGAAATGTCATTCCAAGACTGGTGCAGATCATCTATGACAATCAGACCACCAGAAAAAGTCATGCTCGTCATTTCCTCTCACTTGTCTGAAGGGTCCATCTGATCAAAGATACGGCATCATAGTCTGCATTTCTCCCTTACCCACCTAAACTGCTCATTTAGACTAAGGTGAAAAATATAGAGCCATATTTCACCTCACTGAGTATCTTTTTTCCCCCAGTCAAAAGACATCTAATTGCTAATCTATAATCCTTTTAATATGCTCTTGCCTTTTTCGATTGATCCTCTGCCAGGCGGAACAGCATGGCTGGGGGCTACATTAATCTTATTAAGGGTGGGTATAGGATAGTGCTCCGCAAATCCAAACAGTTCTTTTACCCGTATTATACTGCACGCCCTCTCTCTCTCTCTCTTATTCAATTTCTTTTTTTTCTTTGTTTACCTCTTCTCAATACTTCTCAATGCCAGACTCACCTTGCTTTGTTTATCAGTGACAAACCTGACAAGCCCAGGTACAAAAGGGCTTTGTTGAGTGATGTTTTTTTATTAATATTTATGTTTACCCATAGCGAGGGAGGAAGACTGACCATTATTTGACGCTCTGTTTTCTATTTCCTTTATCGTGATACATTACATTTGTTTGATATAAATCAAAGGGCCCACTCACTCACTTACTCTCTGGTTAGATATATAGAGGTCAAGTAACACTTGATGTGATGCTTGATGTTATGCTATGTTTGGATGCTTGGTTGTGAAGATTTTTGAGTTGTCTACTGACAAAAACCGAATTTAAGTTATATAAAATAAATAACAATCCAATAATACATTAATTTGGTTTAGAAACCTATCAAATACCATGATAATACAGTATATTATCTTGTGTTAACTGACATCTCTATAAATCTGTGATCTTGATTAACACAGATACATAGCAAAAATAAAGACAAAGATCTCTCCCTGTAATCAGATAGTAGTTTACAGTGAAGTGGCCTTTTCCCGCTGGACCACTTCATTAACTTTAATCCTGAGAATGAGCTGTGGAAAAGACATAGTGCAATCATCTGGCAAAGAGACAGAGTTAATTTTTGTATAATGGACCAGCAATCCATGAAAAAATGTCCATGTTCTTTTCAGACTCTTGCTTCAGTAAAGAACTGTTTTAAAAAACTTTATTGATGACGCTCCTGTAATGACACATCCACATTTTACTCATTTACCCATTTTACTTTCTTTAAACATTTAAGCTTTTCACTTTGTCCTTTGACTGTTTTCTTTGTATTCTTTCTTTTTCTCAGTATTTTGTAATACTGATTTGGAATAATGTGTATTGTAAAAAACTCAATTAAATAGAATACGAGTGAGAATACTGCGAGTCAACTTGGCTTTAAAAATCATTTACTTATGAACAAACTAGATATAAATATGCCTAATTAATAACATAAATTACATTATATAACAAATAATTAAACCAAATAGCGTGTTTGTCTTGTCTGAACGTTACGTTAAGCCATTAGGAAACGTTTTCCTGAATTTGTTTTTCTGTTTTTGAATTTGTTACAAACAAGGAAATAAAACATTGCAATGTTTTAAAATACTTACTCATATAATGCCTTTAACATTATGCCTTCGACAAATCAATGTGAGCTAAAGAGCAGGCAATATTATAAGGATTAGAGACACATTACAAAATTCAAAATTATTCTACAGTAAAATATCTTTATTTAAATCGTTTTACCAAAGTCTGATGTAGTTTAGGCCCTATGACACTGTTTGATAATTTTTAGTTGTAATGAATGTAATAGAAAAGACAGAAGGTGACTGAAACAAAGGTAGAGATATCCGTGGTGTTTGAAAACGTAGGAAAATGTTGCATTGTGTCTCAAATGACACTTTCATGCATAATGCCTAATGTGGCGTGCTAACCTTCTGGCTGCTGGAGAGGGAGATGAATCCAGCCAGCATGCAGAAATGGTAATGGAGGTGCTTTAGCAAAGGTTACCATCTCTCTACAGACTGAGCCCGGGCCGCTTCCTCACCTTCTTGCGTAAAAATCAAAGGAAATATTACATCTGAATAAGCTGTAAATGCACACAAAGTGCTCACCGATGACCTGCGGTGCTGCAATGAAAGCGGGGAGTGCATTTTGTCAGAGCACCTTAAATGTGTTTTCAGCCACAAAATGTCTATTTTGATTCATCATTAGGAGTGTGAAGAGTCATAAATTGTACTCAAAAATGTTTTATCTTTAAAGCCTAAAAAAAATGAAAGAGGACACCTATATTACAAGTATACATTTTATCATCATGTCATATTTTACAAAGCACCAGAGCTTGTTGGAAAAATGCTTGTTTCCAGCACTATCCAAAGATGCCCCCCTTTAGCTATTTAAAACTCGGAGGAGGAAACTTGACCACCGCCGTGGCAAACTTTAAAGAAACGATGAGTAACAATTTTAGGAAATAGCAGTAATGGCGCGCTCTCTCTCTCACACAGTAGCGAAGATTCAGGAGTGATTAATGAAAACAAATTTTTCATGGCAATTAAAATGATTAAAGCCGGAGGGCCTTTTTGCTGTTACCCTGAATTGCTCCAGGAACAAGGCGGCAACAAAGCTGCGAACCAAAATTGCATTAGTAGTGGAGGAGAACTGTATTAAAATGCAAATGTACAGCTGTTAATAGTTCTTCAAAAACCAATAATCCCCCACAGTCAGTCATGTGTCAGAATGGTTAATGGAAAAATATCCCAGAGGCACACAGGGTCCTTTTCCATTCCGCTTCTGATTAAAACAGAAATTCTGTGGAGGCAAAAGCAGAGCTCTGAGTGGGATGGGATGGGCTGGGATGGCTTAATGTTGGGCAGGAGACCAAAACCCATTGTTCTGTATTTTCCTGACTTTAAGGCATGCTTTGTCCCTCCTGGGACGTCTATGAAGTGTTAAGCAGTGAAAGAAAGCTACTAAATCTGATCTGGAGGTATTAAAGCTATTTATCATGAAGGTGTTTAGCGCATAATCTGTATCGAGCAACATCTGAATTAAACGCACAGGATAGCCAAGCCCCTCTGTAAAGAGGAAACAGACTCAGCTGAAGTAGAGGACAGGCGACGTTATAATTGAATAAATACTCTGCTTGGTTATTCTGTCACTTAATTATGATTCTGCCGCGGGTTGTGTTATAGAGATCGAAGTGTTCTGACCCACCAGAGGGAGAAATGTGGTTCTGTCTCTCATTCCTGCACAGGAGGGGGCTGCAAATGGACCAAACAAGTTGATTAAGAACATTATCACTTGATAGGGTTTTCTTTTGCAAAACTAGAAACAACAATTCTTTTTTCAGTTTTGCAGAATGTAATGGATTATGTTTATATTTGAGATAACAGATGAGATCATTTAGAAAAGCTTATATAAAAAATCCTATTAAAGGAATTGTTCACCGAAAAATAAAAATTCTTCTTTAATTTACATACCCTTATGTCACCCTATGTGCATTATGACTTTATTTCGATAACATGGAATCTCATTGGTTCTCACCTGTCTCATGATAGTAGACAACTAGTCACAAGACGTGAGAGCCAATGAGATTAGACAAATATGATTAGACATCATATTTGAACTTACCTTGCTGGGCTGTCTGTATATTTTCTGTTTACATTTATATGTGATGGAACAATTGCTAAATAAGCTTCAATATAAATCCTTTTCTCTTACAACTGTATTGTTTTACTTTAGATGGCATTTAATAATCCACTGTTTTATGGAGTACTTTAATGATTTTTGGCAGTTGTAGCCTAGTGGTTAGAGAGTTGGACTAGCAACTAGTTGGTTGCTGTTTCGATTCCCAGTACCAGCAGGACACAACTGAGGTGCCCTTGAGCAAGACACCTCACCCCTAATCGCTCCCAGTGTGCCACTGTTAACTTGTAAGTCGCTTTGGATAAAAGCGTCTGCTAAATGAATAAATGTAAATGTTTAGATTTGCTTTGGGAGGTTTGATAACTCAGGCACAATTCAATGGCATTGAAAAGCTTGGAAAACTATATTATTTTATTTAATATAACTCTGATTGTGTTCGGCTAGAGATAGAAAGTCATACACACCTGAGATGGCATAAGCGTGAGGATATAAAATTATAGGATCATTTTATATTTTGGTTTAACTGCATATATATAGTACTAATTATCAGAATGTCATTTTCAGAATGTCCTCACAATTAAAATTATTCAGATTTAAGCGATTTCGTTTAGTTCTGACTTGATTTCAATCATGTGAATTGGTTGTGGATTTTGACAAACTATGCCCTATAAGTGCACAACCTCATCTTGTAGTCTGATTAGAATAAGAAAATTTAGGGCAAACTTCAGACAGCTCCAAAATGAGTCTGTCTGCAAAACCCCTGTGGACAAGCGATGAACACACAAACCTAGCGCCCTCTTTAATTACTGATAAGTTGTGAGCCAGCTAAACTCAGTGGATTGTTCCCGCCGGAGGCCTTAATCACTTTGAAGCGGACTGCTGATCCTATAACTGCTGCATTTGAGTAGCATGTGTCAGTCTGTGCTCCTGAAACCAACACTATTGTCAGTCTATTTACTTCTTGCACTGAGTTTCAGTTAGTAAATGACAAACTACTTTAGGGATATTATTATTATATGCTTTAAATAGGATGCTTTAGAAGGACATTTAAAGCTCCAGAATCTGTATACAGCAAGAAAATGTAAGGTTTGGTTGACTTTTTCTTTAATTTAGTTACAATAATATATATAACATTTCCTTCATATTTCTTCACCATGACTGGTTGAGCCATTTTGGACTGTAGAGAAAGTATTAAATGCTGAAAGTTACATGTTTTTATACAGTAGTACACATCAATCTCTTTAGTTCTAAGTGTCTGATATGACTCTTTTGCTAGCAAATAGCAACATTTAAATTAAAACCAAAAAAACAAATAACGCATTTTTTATGACAAAAACTTTAGGGCTTGCAGTATGGCACCCGGTGCTATATATTATATAAAATATTATATTAAGACGTAAGTGCTACACATGAAAAAACAGTTTTACCGAGCATTCGGGAAAAAAAAAATCACAAAACAAAGATTCACCTGATAAAACTTTCAGTATTTTATTCATTTGTACATCTCCATCCCCTTGTTCCCCTGAAAGTAAACATGATCATACAGATGATAAGTACTTCTAATATATATTTTGACAGTTTTACAGCCCCTGTACAAGAACATGGAGTTCATGGAGTTCACATCTACATCAGCAACATCAGTTTCTTTGTCCGAGAACCAAGAACAAGCATATATGGGATGGGGTTCTGAGAGAGATAAAGTGAGAGAGAGGGATTTGGGTTAACAGACATTGAATGAAGGCATATACAGAAGCAGCTCCATCAGGATCAACTATGTACAATACAAACCATTCATACAAATTAGGCTCTAGGATATAGAATTCATTACATTACAGTGTATTATAAGTGACAATAAGCAAGCCCAACAACCATTCCTGGATCTTATTTAACTACAGGACTGAAACTTCCGGGCTGAATGATCCAGAATTATTACAGTACATCTTCTTTTTAATAGGTAGAAAACATGCCTGTAGTTAAGGCCTGCTCATAACCAGCAGAACAAAGCCGCTCTCGCCATCATAAATATGTCGCCCTATCTTTGGGTCTTACTTGAGCCGTTGTCTGGGAGAAATATTTCAGGAACGCGTGGCGTCCAGGGCTGTTTGTGGTGTCTGTAGTGGAGGAAACATTAAAATTCGGACTGCAAATAACTCTATTGCAACCTTGAGGCTAACTACTGGCTAAAGAAAAAGTCATATCTACACTTTTGTGGCCTCCTGGTAGTTCTAAGGAACACATAATTACTTATACAAAAAACTAACTCAACGTGTATTCTGAGAAATCAAGCACTTGCACTAAGACGGTCGTAAAGTAAAACGGAAAATTACAAGACAAAATGTTAAAATTAACTACCCTGATATCTGTGGGTTTATATGGCCATATAAGCAACAGCCAAGTGATAAAACAACAACCTAAAACCATTAACAGATACAAACAATAAATTAAATGAAATTAAATGATTACTCATAACTAGCGCCATACATTTCAAATGCACTACATGTTTTGCCCTTCAAGAAAAATTGGTGTGGTAATTGTGCAAATAGCCAAATACTTTTTTCAAGTTGGTTTGATATGATCCGGGCCATGTAAGCATGGTAAGAACAGTTTGGGGAACATGTATTTGTTGTGGATGGGGAGAGAGCTCCATCCTTTGCTTCTTGTTGTCCTTGACATGGGGCATCAGCAGCAACCATCAGCCGGACGGGAAATAAGGAGTATCGCTGTGGTAGTTATAATCTGGGCAGACTTTTTGCACTAGCTTGTAGTCGGTGCTGTAGAAGGAGATGTAAATGCAAATAACTTTGAAGGGCTTTGAGCAGAGCCAAGACACGTGACTCTGCGTCTGCTCCTGATAACATGTCTTGGATGGGTCGAAGTTGCAGAGAGTGTTCTTGGAGCCCCTCTCCACCTTCTCATATTCAATGCGGCAGTTGAAGGACTTGGAGTCCTTGGCGTCAATGACCGACTGCTGCGCCGTTAAGTCAAACTCTACTATTTTGGTGGGCGGGACCAGGCTGACGGACACGTTGCCCTGACCTGTCGAGTTATGGCGGAAGTAGACGCTGAAGGTGCCGTTGCCGTGGTCGACGATCTTACCGGTGATCAGAAGGTTGAGTTTGACCGTTTTGATGTTGGAGTGGAAATCTCCCCAGCCGAACATTTTCTTGAACTTGCCGGTCTTGACCATCGGCCGCCGTTTGGATCTGGGTCTGGAGTCCTGCAGGTCGGTGGTGTTCCTCAGCCAGTCCCACAGGTCCTGCTCAGAGTAAGGCTCCGGGGCGTCATAGTGCAGGTCCAGGGCTGTTGCATTTTCCTTCCCGTGCAGAGTCTGTGATAGAAGCCGACTGATGGACAAGTCCTTACTGCTTTCTGTCCATATGTGCTTTAGTGTCGACTTAGGGCTCCCTGATTTGAGCAGTTCTGATTTCCCTGGAATTGAACCATGGGCACTTGAAACCTGAAAGCAAAATAAAGATGATGTTATTTTTACGTTCCGACCATTTACACAAGGCACGTAATGTGAAACAAGTGTGCATTTCATTGATGACAGAAAAAGAGAATTAAGTGGATATTACTCTTTGAATCAGGAGATATTGACCAGTCAACTGCACGCAATCATGTAGTCTCCCACTCAACAGGCAAATCAAATAGATTAGGATGAGGGAAAAAGATAATCGATCAAGCCTGCAAGCTTCAATTTGAAACACCGCTAGCTGACAAAAGCCTTCTGGGAAATGGAACGAAGCGTGGCAAATGAGAAAAAGAATACAGCGATCAAACTGTCCTCCCCGTGCCTGTGCAACATTGTGAGGTCAGGGAGGAGACCTCCACCGGCTCTCCCTGATAATAATAGCAGTATTCTTTGAGTAAAGAGCAGACTATTAACCAGCCAGTGCTCCTTCAATTGATGATTGATGAGGCACTGGGTTTTCTCCATTTAGTGTCGATGAGCGGAATTAGGTCCATACAGGGTCTGGCAGAGTTACGTGACATTGATTGCCTGATTTCTACTGTAAAACCTGACAGCAGATCCGTCTTGCGGTGGTTTTGCATCTCGAGGGTTACCCCTGGGATCGATAGTTAGAAAATAAGGTCTCGCTACCAATCACGCTGACCCTTTGGACAGAATTGCCTCACAGCACGTGTGAGCGTAAGGGCGATGCGGGCTGTTTTAAACACAGCGGCGGGTGAGGGAGTGGGGCCGTGCGGCTCACTTAAAGATTTCACATTGCGAAACTGAAAGGTAATCAATAGCGGACTTTAAGAGTGTTTCAAAATGCAAATTAAGAGAAGTTAAAATCCTGGGGAGTGCTGCAAAGCTTTTTGACTTGGAACTCGCATTAAAAGATTTATAAAAACTAAATGAAAAACTACACGCACCAAGCAGCTCCTTAATGTACAACATGCACCTTTACCTGGCGACAAGCACACACACACACTTCATAATGATAAAGAGCCCTGAGGAAGGAGTTTAAATGTGTTTCAGAGGCAACTAATGCAGATCAATTACTCTTCCTCATGTATGGGGTAAAAGAGCAGTCAGGTCTTGCCCCATACTAAAGCAAAAGTAATATGTTTTGCGCTCTGGGAACATGATTAAAGACAGAGCTATTATTTATTAATGGCTAATTACTGAGGGGGCAATCCAAACACTGCAAGGCTGAGCAACTTTCAAGAAGTTATTTTGTGTGACGCTCACTGCAGCTTGACCGAATGGGAGGGCGTCTCACATTGATAAATGAATCTTTATAGTGTGTTTATTAGAGCTTGTTTTAACCAAATGCTGAGGGAAAAACTTTCATTGCTTTTTATGTATTCATCATGCTTATTGATTCTGTAAGAAACAGCAAAAGTGTACCGACTAACATTTTGTTAACAAACTTTAGTTTTAAAAAAAGTTTCATTTTCTAACACAGAGTTATTATATGGCTTAAGAAGACTTGACGTTTAATAGTTCATTCATAGTTGAATTCGAATTTAATCATGACAAACTATACTGTATATTGATGGAAAGGTCTAAGACTCAAGAATAAAATATTTGATAAATTTAAAAAACAATAAACAATAAACATAAACAAACTAAATTATTCAAAAACATATAAAAAATAAAAAAAATAAAAAAAAAGTTTTTATAAATGTTTTAGAAAAGTACTGATTTATGAAAAAATAAAAACAAATCAGGATGGAGATGCAAGATTTTCACCCTATACATCGATGATTTAGCACATAATAGTAGCGGTACAAACTGACAAAAAGAAACTATAAAAATACAATTAAAACTAAAAACAACTGTAAAAATTACACAAAACTCTAAAAAAGAAAAAGTAACTTTGCTTAAAATGTAACTTTTCATTATTAGCTTTTCAATTTTAGCATAAACTAATGATGCATGTTAATACTTAAATTAGTGCAAATTTGTTCAAAATGAAGCAACAGACTAGCCATAAGCACAGAGTAAGACAAATAGCATAGCCATTTTTCTATGTCTATCCACATTTGGCCAAGTTAAAAAAGCTCACTCCCGGGCAGCTAAATACTGGCCTGGAGTCAGTTCTCCTGGGCATAAAACCTGCACACATAGAGGATGTCTGAACGTCAGCCGTGGTCTGTCCGGTCTGTCTTGCCATGATGGGCTCAGATCCAGCTCGACTGCTGGAGCTCATGGAGCCAGCTGCAGTGCTCACCTGAGGCAACAGTGCATCTGGTAAACACATTCGGGGGGAAGCACGGCCAAGCTCTTCCCACCTAACCCGCTGACAGCCGGCCAGCCAGGCGCAAACAGCTGGGCTCCCCCAGGCACTACACCGCATCAGGTCAGCAAGAGCAGCGTATGTACATGAGTTTGCGTGCATGGTGTGGATCTTAATGAGCCTGAATACTTCAAGAACTTCTGGGCTGAACTCAGAACAGACCCTATTGGCTACAATCCTAATCCAACAGCAGTGTCGTAAAACTTCTGAAAAATACAGATCAAACTTTTACCTTAACATTAGTTTATAAAGAGATTAAATTAAATTGTGCATCGCTTTAAATAATAAATATACACGAAATAATAAACAATGGCAGCACTATGCCCATTACTGTTTGCAGTGATAGTGATTCAGATACATTTTTGCCAAAATCGTATTTTTCTGAATTTTAAACAGTCATGGTGTACAATTGCATGACAAATTTTAATTGAAAATTACACACTGCAAAATAGGGAATTAAAAACGAAGCGAGCACCTCGACACCACTGACCGTATTTAACCTTGAAGTATGACTGCTCTCCCTAACAGCAAGATGCTTGTCTAGCATGAAAAGCGAGATTTTGGTGGTAATTAATGATAGCAGATTAAATGGAATAATTACACAGACTAATTCCCGAAATGTAATTACGTTATTGCAACACATTTGTGTTTCCATTTGAATGTTAATTTGCACTAATTAGTGTATTAATATGCATCAATATGTCAACTACAGTGTTAGCTAGCGTTTTATTGGCACATTGATTACATTGGCTGTTTACTTAGTAAAGTATGTTATGCATTACAATGTTGTGTTTTGTAGCAACTTTGCATTTCTTTACAACAAGCCTACTAAAGAAAAGGTCTATAGAAGAAAGAAAGTCAAGTAAAGATAAATCATCAAATCATAATTCACTGTACATGTTTAGAAACTGCTTCAAATACATTATGTGGACAGTACACATATGTACTATATAACCCCTGAAAAAATCTTTTACAAGATTTATAACTATAAAAGTGTGTATAAATAGTTATGCAGTGCAGGGCGACTGTCTCTTTGACAGGATTGATAAATGAAATAACAGCTGGACTAATGGCCATTGTGATAATAGCTTTTGTAAAACTAGAGTTAGCAGATCAATCAATCAATAATCAATAATAATTTCATTTCGGTCCTCACAAACAACTTGTCACAAAAATAAATAAATAAATATAAACATAATTACCGAAAAAGGTGTAGGCTGAAGCCATGCTTATTATGCCTACCCTTTATACATACCTAAAGACATAGATATATGTCTGTGATATAATCCTGTGAAGAAAAAGAACATTGTCACCTGTGACCCTGAGCTCACATTCTACCACTTACCCCTTATATTTTATACCGAAATTACATAAAACAATAAACATCAAGTCTGACATAAACGTTCCAAAGAAAAACCTTATCAAGCCCTTATCAATAAAACTTCAATGTCGAGGCCAAAACCTCCACCGTGCAATACAAAATATTCAGCGTATCATTCCGGCTAAACCTCCCAAACAGCATTTACAAAATGGTCTTCCACCCACAACCTAGATTCTTAAACAAGGTTAAACTTAAACCCCGATGCGAGAGAAAATAATATAAAAAGGCAAAAACGTAGATGGAATTTAATCTAACAATGCATTCGCAGGCGCTGCTAACCCATTTTCTAACTGCCTGCCGTGCTGGGTCTGCTTTGGACCAGTATGAAGCGCTGCACAAGCCCATTAGCGACATAACTAAGCACCGAGCTTTAGGACGGGCCGCTGGGGCCGAGACACGAGAGGCTTGCTGTAAGTGTTGGACAGCTGCTAAACAGCTCTGGTATATCAGGCTGTGACCATGCACTAGAACCACCTAATGGTGTCGTAAGAAGGCTGTTAGACACACCATTAGAGCAGGCTGTCACGCTCGTTGTGTATATCAGCGAGTGTGTTTGTAACAATGAACATGAGCTCCCCTGATACACTGTCAAGTAGGTATTGCAACAGTAATGTAAAACAAAAGAGCAGACGGTACAAAATATGTCTTACACATACTACAGTAATGCCTAGTATGAAAGGCATTTTTAGCATTCATGTATATAACTGTAAAATGTCTTTTGAGAATAATAATACACATGATCTTGTTTCAACTGCCCTCAAACTCATTTAACAGCTCATAAAAACAAAGCGCTTTGGAAAATGAAAGGGCACATATTATAGAAAAATGGAATATTGTGTACTATGTAGATGTACTCTTAATAATGCAAAGATGTCTCTCCATTCACCCAAATCATTTAGTAAAAGTCTTAAAGGTACAGCAGCACGATTAATGCAAAGGATTAGAAAAAATAGAATGTGAAATTACATTAAACTCTATTGGTACAATGTTACATTATATTACATAAGTAAGTTTCATGTGACAAAAATGATATAAAAGTAAGGAATATGGTTTCTTTTAAATCTCACTTAAAATGTTAACCAATCTCATGGCAACTATTTTTTTAAAGATTTTACAAGGAAGCTAATTCGTATAAATTAGTACAGTCTTGTTCGTACTTTAGTATCATCTGCTTTCTCGCTGTTTAAGTAAATAATCAGGTAATATTCAGATATTTTTTTACAAAGTAGCAATCTTATGAAATAGTTATGAATTCCCATGAGATGAGGCTCAAATGTTACAGTGAAACTAACAGTATTTTTAGTATGAGTATTGCAATTTCAATAAAACAATGCTTTCACCCAGTCCATCTACTCTTCACACAGGTGTAAATATATAAATTTATTGTACACTGTAACAAATAAATAAAAATGTGTATTGTTGAGCTATGATGATTGATGCATGAATTTTAACATATTTTACAAAGTATTTCCCTTTTTTGTCAAACACTGTGATCCTATCATAACTGTGAATCCGGTATCAAATCAAGCATATCGTTACAAACCTAAAATGTGGTAAAAACTAAAAAAAACAAATGCAGTGAAAGCAGATATTATTCACATAGAAAATAGTTTTGTACTAAAATATTAATATTAGTTCTTCGAGAAAGATGGATTTGCATTATTGGTACAACAACTGAAATGTTACAAGAGGGAAAAAATTGGGTTCTATAAAATGAAACAGTAAAAATCTAACATCATCTCAGTACTATTCCCAAGGAGGAACCCACTGAGCAATGCAGATTTTATTGAGCCAACTCCGCAGCTGAGCGCTTATATTTACTGTGGAAATCTTGAGCCTAATGTGGCCTGAGGCTCCATAAATCAAAGCAGGCTTCCCTTTGTCAGCATCGCAGATGGCCCCGCCGCCCAATCACCCCAATTAAGAGCCGAGAAAGCGAGAGAGGAGAACACAGACGCAGCAAGACGAAGAGAGGAAAAGCGAGCGTGCAAGAAGAGAGAGAGAGAGAGAGAGAGGAAGAGAGGGCACCTGTCCTGCTGTCATATTCGGGGGCCTCCTCTGATCAGTGATTCGGGCTCTTCCTCTTAGCCACTACAGCGCAGAATTAATGATGGCAAACAAAAGCCAGCGCGACTCTCCTCACAGCTATTTGCGGGAGACTTCACTCTTTACCGCTTTCCCTCTGAACTAATCCTCAATGTCACACTTAATGAGATTTTAGGCTGGAATAATAAACTGAAGCTGTGCTGCTCTTCTCCAAATAATTTTTTTCTTCTTTTATTCTTGATTTTTTTCAGACTTGGATCTATACTGCACCATTAGACACCTGCGGTAGATACATGTGCAGGAGACAGATGCATTGTGTTTAGAGGGTAATTGTTTGTATGGGGCATGATGGGAAGGGGCAGCGATTCGTATGTACAGTATATTCATTATTCCCTAGCACATTATTTCACAGAATTTTTATGATATTGAACCAGTAACATTTCTATATATTGTTATGAATATAACAAATTTGATTTAAGTATATTGTTTCCCGTGTCCCGGGACTAATGGCGAGGTCACTTCCTGTAAGATTTATAACCAATTGGCAGCTGTGAAAAATTGGTGCAGATCTATAATGATCACATTTGATCATTACCTTTGTTTAAAACACCACAACAATGTATTAATACATCTCAGCCTAACATGGGGAATGGAAAAACACATGTTTTAATGCTCAGCTAACAACATTAAGCATTTAGCTTGTTTGTAAGTCTGTTTTCCTCATGGAGACTGTAGGCCGGTCACGTCAGGTCACCGATCCACACGCACAAGAACTGTCTGAATGAGCTCTCTCTTACAGCAGAATATAATTTGTGTGTGTTTTGTCCCTTTGGTTAAAGTGGTAAGAGGGTTCAAGAGTCAGGTAAAGAGGAGCGCTCTCCAGGGGGGCCGCCATTGTAATGCACGCTCGTCCCTCAAAATCAAATTAAGCCTGTAATCCAATAAACTGCCATTTCTGCTGCAAGTGACCCCACAGGACCTCATTTCAAATCCGTGACAAGCTTTAATCAATATGATTTAGTGGTTGAGGACACAAATAATTCAGCCGAGGAGAAACGAGGCGGCGTTTCGACACTGTCTCTATGCTGCAAAATCTGTAGCAGCGTTTTACAGACGGCCTGTTGTGCGCTACAGTGTTGCATTGATTTGTGGATGTGATAAGCGAGAGAGAGAGAGAGAGAGAGAGAGAGAGAGAGAGAGAGAGAGAGAGAGAGAGAGAGAGAGAGCGAGAGAGAGAGAGAGAGAGCGAGAGAGCTGAGAGAGAGCCGAGAGAAGCCAGAGAGAGCGAGCTAGAGAGAGAGAGAGAGAGCGAGAGAGAGGTGTAGAAAAGACAGGAGCAGCTATCATGAGACCCCTCGAGGGATATTTAACTGAAAGTCAGAGATCAATATGCTGGTGTCTATTGGAGCGGACCATTGACAAGGCTACTTACAGTTTACAGTATCTGCCACTGCTACTTTAACCTGACGACAGCTTTCTGCATCCAGCCCAGTGTCATCTCGCTCTCATCTGCTCTGTGACAGGTAAACCAGAAGCAATCATTTCTAGATAATGCTATTGGCTTCCCTGATAGAAGGCTCATGCTTTATTTGCTCATGTACACATTATGAATACACAATGCAATCACTGATGTTTGGGCTAGATCTGTATAATTTTCATTTTTTGAACTGTACTCGAAGCAATATGATTAAAATTGAAATGAACAGCAAACACAAAGATGTACATTTGAGACAGGCCTGATGGCCCTGTCGGTTTAATTTCCATCCTGTGACTTTGTGCATGGAATACATAACGTTATGTAACTAAATATAACAACAAAAGAAGTTTCATACATGATAAATTACAAATTTACATATTACAATTTGCAAAGATATCTACTATTTGTTTTACTTACATTTGGCAATTAGAATTTGAGCTTTGTTTATATATCTTTGTATTGAAATTGCAAGGATGAAATGAACATTATGAAACTAAAATGTGCTGAAATATAATAACAGCACTCATGCTCATGCTTAACATCAAGCAAACGCATCAGCAAGATGAACAATAAAAGCCATGGATAATGATCCTGCATTGAAATACAGTAATCTCTTTTGCTATCTGAAAACCTCTTGCATCCAAGGGCAATGCAAGAAAAGTCATATGATATGAAGGCATTTTCAGCAGTTTACATCTGGAGAAAGCCGGTGGTTGCCTTCAACCCATGACGTCTGTTATCAGCTTGTGAAACATGGCAGGGGATCTGAAATCAAAGATTGCCCTGCATGGTCGTAAAACGACCAACGAACCTGAGGCAATTTTACAGGACCCTGTTGTGAAAACACCGCTTTTACATTACAATCCCATATTCTGAAATAATAACACCCACATATTCTCCAGAGTGGTCTCATGAAGACCGTGATGAAGTGAAGTATCTCCAATGGTGCCTCCAATTACCACATCTAAATATCACTAAACCTTTATGAGAAGTTTTGAAGCATGAAGCATAAAACAAAATGGATTTTCAGCAAATTTATCCTCAAAAAAAAATTCTTATGGATTAATATCTCAGTGCATCCTTGATAGTCAAATAATGGTATTACTATTACTATTTATTATATATTTAAAAAAATAGTCCACATATAAAAATGTTGATTGGTTATCAATATTCCTCAAAATCTTTTCTTTGTGTTCTGCAGAAGAAAGAAAGTCATACGTGTTTGGAGTGAATAAATGGTGAAAAAAATCATTTAAAATTTTTATTTTTATTGCAAACATGCTTTAACTTGGTAAAAAAGTGATAAGACATTAAATGTAGTTATTAAAACCAACATCTGTAATCATCATCTATTTTAATTAAGTTGAACAAAAAAGCAACAAAGCTTTATTTGAGTTCCTAACATTCGATGAATTTTTTAAAAGAACAGGAGTGCTCTTCAGAAAAATTAACAATTCATTCATCTTACTAAAGAAAAATCATAAACCAAGGTAAAAACAAATTCACAAGGTGCTTGTTTTAAAAGAAGCAAATAATCTACAAAGGCACTGGTGATAAACACTTTAGTCACCCTGGAGGAGCCTTCCCAAAAAACTCCTTAATGAAATTTAAGCAAAGAATCCTGAGACAGCCGAGCTTATCATTTCCCTTCAATTACCCTCTACTAAATTGCTTTCCATTCAAGGCATGTTGCCGGATTGCACCTCTTTAAACAGACCACAGTCTGAAGTTCATTTTCAATGTGGTGAAGACAAGCTTTAGAGAACATGACTGCTTCTTTACTCAGGTTCATAGACATTAAGAGCATGAATGAACCTGGTCCATTTATGCATGCAAAAACATACATATCAAAGTATTTTCAGAAATATTTCAATTTTTTTTCTGATTTTACACTCCACACCTCTCTGCTCTCCATTCCAGAGAGAGCAGTGCATCTCTGATGGTGTGATAAGTGTTTAAGATCCAGAGAGGCTGTTTTAGATCTGTGAATGTCCACCATTCTTCATTTTATTGAGGCATAAGAGTTCAGTCATTTAAAACTGCTTATGTGACTATTTATGCCTTGTGGCAAAGCATTAAATATATTTACTCAAAAATGAACTTTTTAGCTTAACATACAAACAATATTTATTCTTGAGTCCTAGACATTTCTATCAATACGTGTTTCACCTGTAAAAGGATGACAGTTAACAGATAGGAAAACATTTTATTTTGGTGGTATTTCTGGCATGTGATGGGTGTTAATTTCAGACACTGCTGTCTCTGCTAATACGTATACATAAAAAGTAAGGGACGTTAAAGGAATAGTCCTAATTGGTTCCTGTGTTTCTTATGACTACCATATGACGAAACATGCAAGAACCAATGAGATTCAAAGTTATCAAAATGGACACAACTTAACGGCATTGCAAAGCTAGGAAGAGCCAGGATAATTTAAGGTAACTCAAATTGTGCTTAACTAAAAAAAGAAAGTCATGTATACCTAGGATCAGTAGATGATGGGAAAATTTTGAATTTTGGGGTGAACTGTTCCTTTTACTAATAAAAACAGTGAAGTGACTGAACCCTGACAGAAAGTGCTGCAAACAGAGAAATCCCATGATGCACCACAGGGACCAAATATATATATGTGTGTGTCTGTGTGTGATTGAGAATTCAGAAGAGAGAAGCAGAAAAGATTAATTTAAAATGACTTGCTTTTGCAGCGGAGCAGGAAAGCAGCAGCATTACAAATGAAAGTGGATTTTGTATGCTAGATTTAACCTTAAATGGTTTCGCCACGCGCTGCTATCATCTCTGACAATTTTACAGGGAGGGCCAACGCCTAGCCTCCATTCTTCCGATAGGAAATGTTATTCTCCATAGACAAATTTCTCTCATGTACACATCCTTAATAGCACTTAGCAGGTGACCCCCATTCTTCAGCTACTAAACTATAATAAAAGTGGAAAAATACATCTTGAATCGCATTAGATGGCCTATTCAATACCGCCTGAGCATTGAACATCACTGTATTATACCGGCATGTTGGCGTGTTAAAGACGAGAAATTTAATGCTGAGGTGTTTAACCTGATATTACATAAAAACATCTACATGCCATGTGGGATGTTCTGCTTTCTAGCCTATTCAAGAAGTCTGACATTTTTGCAAACCTGAAACCACAATTCAGGACCTATGAAAATACAAATTTAAACTCTAAATTTAGTGTTTTTTAAATAAAAATAAATGAATAAATAAAATAAAAATAAAGGGCGACAAATAATATTCGGTTAAATATCTTATCTAACATATTTCATAGATTTGAAAAAAAAAAAGAAAAAGAGAGAGATTAGCGTATGGAGTGCTTTAAAAAATCATTCAAGTGTACCGTTTTTGTGGAAATGCACAGAACATGACAGTTCAATTAAGCTTTGAGGAAAAGATAATATGAAGTACAAATCACTGTTCCAGTCAAAAAAAGATAGGAACATGATGTCTCGCTCACCTTGTAAACATATTAGCATAAAGTTAAACCCAAATGATTTTTGCTTTTGTCTGTGATGTTCCCTGTAGTGATCTCTACATTTTTACAAGCTCTCAGAATACTTTTGGGGGGGTTCTATATGTGCATGTGTGTGTCAAGTGGAGATTATGAGACTAATTTCAGAAATCTCCTTCTGGGTTATCCACCGCTCTGATTACTATGTATTACTTGTAGAGACTCACTGTCCCATTGCTCTAATGCACTTTCACAGACTAATAGCACATCAAAGTAAAGCCCTGAAGATACTACAGCAGGCAAGAGGGCTGACGTCCACCATGCCTTACCGGCGGACATCATCGGATTCTCAGTGCATTTCATGTATGTCCTGAATGTCTGTAGACATGTTTTTGGTTAAGTGTATGTGCAAGCGTGTAATAATTCTAATAATATGTGTTGAAAAAAACAAGTATTAACACATACTAATATGTATATTTATGGTTCTTGTTTTTTTTCTATAACAAAGATACACACGCAAACACACACACTTTACCGAACATCTTCCAAGCAGAACAAATTGAAAAAAAAAGGGTTATATCACACTATTATGTGCGCAAGACTTTAAAGATCTCTTACCTCAGAAGTTAGTAAAGCCAAAAAGAGGTCAACTGTGTGCAGTAAACTAGTGTTAACCTCTGTATCCTAGTATCTACTCTCTCTATCCACTCAGCATCAGTGAGATTTAAGATTAAAGGATGCATTTGTGTTGTCTATTAAACTCCTAAAGGCCACAAACACATTCAATTAACCCAAGGGCTGTTAGTTTTATAGTCTGAGCAATTAACTTGAAACTCTGAATAGTTCTCGTATTTCTGTAGGAAAACAGGAAGGGAAAAACTTGAATTTAAATGAATAGGTAAGGATGTCATTTGTAAGCGTTTTATTAAAGTCCAGCTGAAACATAATGAAATATTGAAACGACAAACAGTCTAAAAATAATATCCAGTGGAAACACTATGAGTTTATTGTTGTAAGCCTTCCTGTGGCCAAATCCCAACACTCCATGTTCCCTATAATATAATATATTAGCAGGTATAAAAGCATTTAGCTTAAATCTCACGTGATATTGATTTAAAACAGTTATTGTCTATTTACACAGCTACCCTAATACAACCGACACACAGAACGGCAAAGTAAAAGTCATAAACGAATGTAAATCCAATCGTAAAACCCCATAAAACATACAGTTATTCTAAAATTGATTTCATCTACTGTCTTCCTTTTATATCACACCACGTGGCCATGAAACACTGTCTGGAAGACCATTTAAACAGAAGCTACCGTCATCTACGTTTTACGAAATAATGCGTCTTCCAGTTGAATCAAATTAAATCAAACCGAATAGAATTGAATGACACTGAATAAAATTCAGCCGAGACAGGGAAGCAAAACACATCATAGCACGTTATCCATTCAGGTTGTGAGTGGCGTTGTCAGTCACACGCTCTCTCGCACACATACACACCTGCTTCCATTCTGTAGCCTGTCTCCCACAGGAGCAGGGTAAGGAGAATCCTGCTTACCTGTCTCTCTGTGTCTGAGAGCCTGCTGCTGTGGGGCCAGGCTAATGTTTTAAGTAATGGCTTTTGAGAGCTGACAGATCGGAGGTGCTCGGGCCGCTCTGGGAGAACAGAGCACATCCATCACCTAGCCGGAATGCGCTCAGCTTTCAGTCACTGTCACGGGCAGCGCCATCGGCTTTAGAAGATCCGAGAAATATTCTGACATTAACATGCCATCAATGGCACCCTCAAGTATCTATTAATTACAGGCATTTTACTGTCTAGTTAAGATGGCCAGCAGCTGTAGGAATTACAAATGAAATGTCTTTATGATAAAGATCAGCTAAGGTCACGGATGTAAAGTTAAGGTTGCATTGGTTCCTAAGGAGCAACGTAAGACTTATTATTTTTAAAGAAGGAAGCTTTTTTTGCCATTTGTAGTCTATCACTACTGATACTGTACTCGACAGAAAAGCTGTGATCTCCTATTCTGTTCAACTGTTAGATTACGGCGCAAACCTAAAGCATAAACACCAAAAATAAAGCTAGTTGAAAAATAAAACGAGAACAAAATCACAATTATTGAAATTTATTCAGTTTGATGTGCTGCTAAAAATAAATTAGCAAACTTTTGACCGATCTCTTTTTAGTCTCTTTTCTGCAGTTTGTAGAGATCTCTCTCTTTCTTACTATCTGTATCTCTCACACACAGCTTGCCTCACACACACAGAACAGCCAGATTGTGAATGAAATGAAGTGTACAGGGTTGTAAAATAGTAAAATGAAAAATGGAAGAAGAGAGTACAACACAACACAAAAATGTTGGATTGTTCTTCCTAAATATCATATGTTTCTGCTTCACACGATGAATTGTAACCTAAGCGCTGGTCACTATCATTAAAAAGGCTTTAGTTCTTTTTCTTTCCTTTATCGTCCAAATCTACAGCACTTCTTTCTTGTTCCATTTCAATGATTTGTCTGGACACCTTGTGCTGGCTGTATGCCCACATGGTCTGAGGAGTGATTGTGATTCTGAAAATCAATAAAATAAAAAAAATGAAATCTAGCAGACCACGGCCATGTAATGCAATCCTGCCATTCACTGCATGAAGAGTGATAAGCACTCGGATTGGTCCGTTCCTGTTTAGCAGTCATGAACAGTTCTACGCTTGCCACACGCATGCTGTCTGTCTCTTTCACCCTCTGTATAATTCTACAGTCAGAAATGTCAGATAAAACTTGTTGTATTACATATTGATTGACAGACTCAAAATAAGTAAAACTCATTTCAAGAGAAGGAATATAACTGGGGCTTTTAAAATAAACTAAACAATACACACACACACACAATAAACACAGACTCACTGCAGTTATTAGCATATGCAGTGGAGTGGTGAGCAACCTAATGCAGGATAGTGACTGTACCAGACTAAATGTGGCTTTGTGTCAAGACTATGGAATTTGGTACAGTACAGTCATTTTGTTCACATGCCAGGTAATTAACTTCATTAATTCAACAAAGACAGCATTGCGATTGTATGGACCAAGTTTACCGTGTCTAAAATCACACTTGAATAAGGAGCCAATGTCTAATTACAGCAAGTCTCAAAGGCAGCTTGTGACATCAGCAGCAGGTTTGTGTTGACAGACTGTGATATGGAACAAAAGGGTCAAATCAGATTTGTTAAAATACCACAGAGAATCAGTCATAATCAGTCAGGTTGCCAGGTTCTAACAATTACAACCTAAAAAAATGTATAATAGATTGGAGAAATACTAGCAAATGGAAATCAAAATGTGGGCAGATTCTAACAGTGTAGCCTATTTCTTTTAGACTGCATTTCCTTGTGGTATTTATAATGGTATTTATGCACAATATTTGGAAAAAATGATCAAAACTGTACATCTCTGAATTCGACTCAGCTATAGTAATACTATGAATTAAATTAAGAAAAACAATATTTGATTTATGCCGTAAACAATTCTATTATATTGTAGAAGTTTAATCTTATCGTTGCTTTTTCATTGACAAAATATTTTTTGCATGCATGCATAATTTTTTCCATTGTGCCCACATTGTTGGTGAAGCTGAATAGCTCTAAAATACATTAAAAACATCTAACTAAGAATGTACAATTACTGAGCAATGAAGTGAGACGTTTCTGGGGTGTTTTTGAAGACAGACCGTGTGTATTTGATTTTGTTAAATGGTTTATTTAATGTTGTTAGAAGTAGAAATCAATCACTTTGATTGAATTTTCTGAATAAGGGTGGTCAATATCTGAACAAAAAGGGTCCCTTTCTATTAGTGTAAATGACCTCTTATTTGAAGAATGGCACATATAATCTAACTAAAATGATAGCACATTCAGTATCTAATAGATTGCAAGAAACATTATATTCGAAAGTGGGGTTTAATAATTCAAATGTATTAGTTCTGATGAGTAAATTGCCTTACTGCAGAAGGAAAAAGTTTCTTAGTTTACAAAGCCAAACAAACTAAAAGCAAAGCCTAATGGGAGCCACAATATATGATGACTAAATGCAACAAATACCCTGCAATTTTGTTCAGTACCAAGTACACATGGCCAACAAAACAATCACAAAGAATGTCAATCACATGCTGGCTATTAAGACCATCTCCAACTATTCTGCATCTCTGATCAAAACCAGCAACTTGTGACAGTGCTCCACCTGTAGGCACAGACAGGTAATGCCTTTGAAAGACAATGTCCATAAACAGAAAGGTTAAATGATGGCCTGCAACCTACAGATAATAAGAACTGATTGTCATCCTCCAAGAAAAAGGTCATTTCATCATCTGAATGTAATCACAGTAAGTGAAGGAGCTTTAAGGACACATCTACAGCTGATAGGATTGTTGCTTTAGAGCAGTTTTATCATACAGAAGATTGTCCATAAAAACATGGAAACCAACTTACATATAATACATATACATCTCTTGTCTTTCCACGCCTCAATACGGCGGCACGAAAATGAATCTGCTTTTTTATTTCTTAGGAAATGACTGCAGAGTGTATCCAAACACAGTCTGGAAGTGCTGTTGGTGTAATCCATCACTATTGTTGTCTGACTGACGTTTATGGCTCAGAGATTTTGCTTTCATCTCTTTAATTCCAGCCTCTTTAATGCATGAAAGAAACTTCAGAGTCCCACAGCATTTTAAGATAGAAGGGAGGTAGGCTGGGGTTATCTGGTCCTTCCTGCCTCTCCGGAGGCTTTGCATGGAGTATTTAGAAATGTTCCTTTTACTACACGGCACATCTCCACGGGGATTGGATTGGACAGAATGCTTCTCTATATATATAGTAAAAGGGGAAAATAGCCCATTGGGTTGAGGCTCAGGTCAGCCTGGGGTATAATTTTCCAGATCCACAGCCCTTCTGGGGTTGCGTCCGGCGCTGACCTCTGACCTGTGTAGGTGACTGAAATTCACCAGCAGTTTTGGGGAGAGAAGAGCAAAGACTGTGGTAATAAATCAAACCAACCTTGTCTAGTCTCCACCCAATTATTTGTCCTTAGCTTGACACTGCATGCGTGTGTGTGTGCTTTGTGTGTCTGAAGGGTCAGAGGAGGAAAGAGTTTCAAAGTGAAATAATGCTTCAAATAATGATAAAGCTTGTGTGTGTAGGTCCATAAACAGAGTAAACCTTAAAGAAAAACTGATAGAAGACCACACCATTTGCCAAAATGATGATGCAATCCAAAATTAATCTATATCTTAGTCCAAAGTGGCATTTGCCCTAATCTAGTAAAAAACACTAGACAGGTAAAATAATAGTCATAGACTCTATGAACAAAATATGCAGACTTGCTATTCAAAGCCCCACAAAAAACATGTGCTCCACTGCAGTTTCTGCTCTCCAAATGAATTCATTCTTAGCCAGCCTTTCTCATCAACAGATAAGGTTTTTCTATTCATTCATTGTCATAAAAAAAGAAAAGCACGCTGTAGGAAATAAGCAGTGGTTTGGGTTGCGGTGTTTGTTAGAAAGCTGTATTCTACAGGGCTAGGAGCAACACCTTTGGCACCGGTGTAGCACCACAGAACCACTTGCTAAATAAAGGGCACCTTGGGACGTCAATCCCACAAAGACACAACATCAGTCAACGGCCCCCGTGCCTGCCATCGGCAGACACACACATAGACATGAATGCACAAGTACACTCATACAAAGCCAAGCAGAGCTTACAGGGTCAAAAGTGTGTCTAAATCAAGTTTGAGTTTCCAAAAGGGTTATAGGTCAATGATAGTGTAAAGCGCAATGTTCGTTGCACTCCTGCAGTTTGCACTTTTGGCTCACTTCGGCAACAATCATTCTGGAATGTGTTCAAATTCAGTTTCTTCAATTATGCACTGCAGAACTGCTGATGGTACCATTTACCCACAGAGGTGCATTAACATAATGCAGATGTCCTTAACTGCAATATGAAGACACTTCATGAAGCCCACAGAGTTGGGATAAATGGACTGTGGCACTGATGTGAATACAAGTCTATTAAACAGCAAATGTGTGCGAGTCTCTGTGTGTCTGTACGCACATCATGCTTTGCACACTAACTATGCAGCCCTGGGTTCTCAACGTTTCCGCCTCCCTCTCGCAGACCTCACTGTTTTCTTTATCACTTCAGAGCTTAACATCATTCAGCCTTAACACACTTCACTGACACTAACTCACTCCCTCCCTCCAAAACCACCCAAAATCACAGCTTATCCTGGGATGGAGGCTGACTAAAAATATTCAACCAAATAGACACTGATTTGACCAGGAACCACATTTGCATGCATAAGTACAAAATGGTTGAATAAAATCCCAAAATCATAATGGTCACTACTTTAGTCGATCTATGACATTTCTTAACCTATATTTCATCAGAACATCTTGATTGTATCACTAAAGTTCTTATTAATTTAAAGAACCTCAAGAGGGTGGTTAAACGTCATTTCTATTTAACCTATTTAAAGAGACTGACAGCCCATGAGTCAAAATGTCTCCTTTGGGGCACAGGTCAGCTGACTTAAGAGCATTCTAGTGCTTTCTGAAGTATAGATGGGGTTTAATAGAGTAAGAGCCTAGGATTTTTACTTGAACCATTTCACGCCACCTTCACCAATCATTAGACACAAGTGGGTTGGCGCAGACCTTGACCATAGCTTTCCACTGGAGTCTTAAATGGAGTGGATGTAGCTGGCTGAGCAGCTCCTACAACACACTCACAGAGGGTTAAAAACAGCCAAGTATACTGAGGATCACTGTATGTTCAAGACTATTATTAACATGGTGAGTTTGTGCAGTATAATGAATCTGTATCCATACAGTTCCAAGAATGTAGTGTATGCTGTTGCTTGTGGATTTTTAAAATATATATAATCCAGTCTGCTAAAAACATGACAACATAACACAACATAAGATTTTCGAAGATTCTATAAGACGTTGTGTAAACATTATCTAAATTTATTTTAATTTAAACAAAGAAATAAACAAAATAATAAGGGTGATAAATCTTAAAGATTATATAAAATAACACTAAACATAAGAGAAAAGGGCCCTTAAAGAATACAAAGACGCGCCGCTGCGGTTAGTCGGGTTGGATGGCGCACAGGCGCTCCGCTGTTCCGACGTTATCGGGGTCATGGTGAGCCGGCACAGACAAGAGGCTTAAGCTTTGACAAGAGACTTACACGAGAAACACAGTATCCGAGTTCAACTCTAATCCTCGTAGGTGCGGATAGGCCTAGCCGATGACTGGCCAGAGTCTTTAAAAGAAACAGCGACGAATTTTAAGTGTGTGTGCGTTCTTCGATGTCAACGTGTTTCTAGATCAAGTAAATATGCATGTCATTATTATATAGCAATTATTTTAATAGCTATTAACAGAGAACAAAAACTGAGCCGTTTCTGTTTCGTATAGTAATAAAATGAAAGACTTTGCTGATGATAAGGACCACTGTGACAATTCGTCCAAAATGTATGAAAATGTTACGGACGTGTAAAAGAGAAATTAACCTTTACATGAACAAACAGGTATAGATAATGAGTGTGTGGTCTGTAAAACACGATAGAGAGGAATAAAGGTGAGGGAAAGAAAGAACAATGTTTTTATCTGGTTTGAAAACATTAGTGAAACCTGAACTTGTTTGCAGTTGTGTTCTAGCTACCACTGTGACTGAAAAACACATAAAGTGGGTAAATAAAGTTAATCTTAAATTAACCAAATAAATTAAAAATAAATTGTACAAATAAACATACCGAGTTCAGTGAAGTTAATTGAATTGTATATAATAGTGCTTTTGGACTGCGCTGTCCATGGTGCTGAACTGCCTAATGGACAAGACGGGTCTCACACGTCCCCACAAAAGTATGAGAAAAACACATGAACATCCATTATGCTACTACACTTTAGTTAATAGTAACAACCTGAAAACTACAAATGAATACGCCTTTAAAAAATTTTTGATATTTCTTTAAATATAAACAGTCATGGAGAAAAATCATAAGACAATTTAAAACAAATCTCTGAATTCAGCCATACTATGAAATTAAAGTTACATACATTCTGCTAAAATAATTACTGCATTGAAATATATAAGATGGGTCTAATAGTCTATGAGAGACGGGATATTTCATGTCTTGTAACCAAAACTGGAAATTTTAACTACACTGACCAGGAAGAGAAAGGTAGTAAATAACGCGAGGCTTATAGCTTGTTGTTGTTAACTATAAGTTTCAGGACTGCAAATAAATTACTCGACATTGTTTTAATACATTTATCTTTGATGTTAAATACTGATGTTAAATGAAAAAAAATGCCACAAGTATTTCCTAACGTAAAATATACATTAAAAAAAAGAACACATAAAGGTATAAAATAATATTCGACTCATGGGATGTTAAAAAAATCATAATCCGATATTTATTAGCTAGAAAAGTTTTTGTGTTTTTGTAATTAACGTACAATGTAATGTTGTGTTGTACCGTTTTAGAGTTTATATCTCATCTGAAAAAATACAAAAATAGAAACGTAATAATAATACGTTAACATTAATAATGTTAAATCAAGTCCTTTATATAATTAAAATTCCCGTTTTCTTACAAACAAACACATTCCAAAAAATCACATTCATAAATAAATCCAAAAGTAAAATCACCGAGGTTAAGCTCTTATATTTCTTTCATTTAAACTAATTTAAAATTAAATCTCACGTTTCAGCAAATATACCGTTGTGGTCACAGTGAGCTATTTTATTGCTTAGTAAATTGCGCAATTCTGTATCATATATTCTTTTCATTATTTTTAATAAAGCGATTGGTCAATCTGAAATAATGCAGTTTGTTGCAGTTTGTTTTAGTTATTGTGTGTGTGTATATATATTCATCATCAGCAGCCCTGTATAGTGGAAATCAAAGAGACTCTCATCTGGGTGAAGGACTGTCGTTGCTCCTGTAGTTACACACTTATTTCCATTTATTTTGGCGCCCCCAAGAGGTCAAATACTAAAACGCCATTTTTTTCCTTTCGAGAGATATCGGATAGACAAGGTTCCTAGACAAGGACCGCGTTATATAAATAAAATCACAATAGATGAGAATTTAGTTTCTTAGTAAGCTTATTTTATCTGGGCATTAAGTTACAGTCAAAATTACAATTCCAAACAATTACGCATTACAAACAACACAAATTTCCTTTCGTAAGCATTACAACAGCATAAAAAGTTGTTTTTATAACCCTGACAGGTTTTAGTTAAAAAGTAAAACGCATCTCAAATGGCTACATTCGCCGTCAATGTGCCATTTTAAAATGTCACATTTTTATATAAAAACAGCAACGATTTCAAAAGCCTGACTTAAACTCATTGGTGTAGTTTGTGTGTTAATTCTAGTCGCAAAGTGACAAAAGGAAAAAAGACACTTACCAGGTAGACAGCCGGAGTGAGGAGAAAGACGGCACACCAACACGTCGCCCGCATCCTCCCTTATCTCAAACTTCCACTAATTTCCCTGCGCTGCTTCTCTTGTCTGTAAGGAACATAGATCCAGCCGGTATCCGCTTTAGACCTTTAGCCTAGGCAAAAATGACACTATAGACCCCATGATCACAAAATAGGCTTAAACTTGGAGACAGATAAGGGAGGGAGAGCAAATTAACGATTACATAGGCATTAATCCAGACAAGGAGTGAAGCACAGTCATATTTCATTGAGAGGTCGTGGGAGATGCTCGCTGGTCTCGCTGCCTGGAGTGGCTGCGGCGTAAGTCCTCTTTGAAAAAAGGACAGAGGCTTTTCACGAGCGCGCTGTCACTCAGCTGTGCCTTTATATCGCGCGCTAAGAGCCACGCGCGTCCTGCTACATCCGGAGAGAAACTCAGCGCCAGCCACGGGGAGGAGAGTAGAGGGGGTGGGACAAAAACAGAGTGGGAAAACATTAAAGAAGCGGATGAGATTGGTCCGAGACAACAGGATCACACGACTGCGGCGACTTTAAAGAGACTCGCGAGCCAGCGGAGAAGCTTTGTTTCGTGTTTCGATGCGTCGCAGGAGCGCGCCAACTCAGCGTGCGGATTAACTTCCGCTTTAGCGCTTTAACTAGATCCTGTCCTTGTTTAATCAAAGAAAAATCCCTGAACTTGTGTTACTTATGTTTACATCGAATTATTCCCCAATATTACTAATAAATATTTTCTTGTGAAAATTCATGCGAGTGTCAATAAGGCTTTTGGACTTCTACAACCCTGAAAAAACATTTTAAACAATTTTACTAGATTAAGATGGTCTTGCTGGTGCCATTAAAACATGGCAACACACCAGCTAAGACCAGCAGAGCAGTTTAGGCTGATTTAGCATGTTCCTCAGTAAAGGAAGGGCATTATGTGCTGACAAAAATGACTGTTATTCTTTCTGAATACTTCAAGGGTTTCTGTTCTGACTATTGGGATCTTTCAATCAAACTGTATGTCTGTACAAAACCTAACAAATGCTGACACTGTTTTCCATGCATGTCTATGGAAAAGCACAGAGAGGTGAGGGAAAAAGCAGCAGGGGTCTGGATCCATAAATCTGTGGCGTTCTCATTGCTACAGCACAGCAGCAGGCTGAGCGTGTCATACAAGCAGTAACTCACACGGTGGGCTGAAATAGGATGAGGCTGCGAATGGCCGTGGTGGCCTTCACAGTCGTAGCATGCAGCAGATCGGCCCGCAAGGATGCATCATCCAGGCCTGACACTCCTGAAGCCTTTCGTGCAGCTAGACAGAGAAAGAGTGAAGGGACATTGCTTATAAGCAGTCTTTGGACCAGAATGCAGAGCATATGGCCAATGGATGTTAAAAGCTAGGGTTAATCATTTCAGATAACCTAAGAATGCTGGAGGCCACTTGAGCAAGACCTGCAAAAGACCTGCGATATGTACCTGACCTCTCTGCTCAGTCAAGTCCACAGGACCAGTTAATTAATGACTTAAGGGGCCATTTGACTTCATGTCCATTTTTTCCTCATCTTTCTGTGTGAAAAATGTTGAAATTAACAATTAGTTTATTTTAAAAGGTGTCCAATTAAAAATTTTCAGGAGTGATTTGTTGCATCAAAATTTTTCATTTGGCGCAATAGTCAATTATTTTTGTGGCAACAGTTTGTTCCATAAATTTATAGAACTTTAACTGAAGCAATTAAAATGTTTAGATGCAACAAGTCACAAGAAAATTTGGAATTGGAGAGGTCTGAAATGTTTTTACAGTGCATGATGTTCTCCTTTCTCAGCTTAATATGGAGGGATAATTGTATATAAATGTTCACTCAAAAGCTGTAAACATTATGGTTTAATGGTAAAACATTGCTGTGTTTTAAGTGTCGCACCCAGTCCAACACAGCAGCATTTTGGCTCTGGTGCAAGTTGGAGTCTGTTGGTCCAGTTGATGAAAGATGTGTTTAAGAAACCTGTTTGAAAAAATATATATTTTAGCAAATACATGTATTCCAGCGGTGCAAAAATTACCCACACAATCTCACGAGAATTTGTTCATAGTTTACAAGATACATTATTGAAAATTCATACAATCTTAGGGTTGAGGTGGGATTAAGGAAGGCCTTTATCAATTCAGCTTTTTTTTCTAATAATTGTATGTTTCTGTACAATTCACATTGAATGTGTATGAATTTCCATGAGGTCAGGTTGCAAATTACACATTTTGTTTGGGATCTAACAGTACAGTCAGGCCTTGCCTCTCCACTCCAGTCCACCAAATCATGGCATCATGGTTATTTCGGTTTGGCATGAATGTTTAGGGTTTGTGGATAAGAGGTTAACTCAAGGGAGTGTAATGCTCAGATCACTCAGTCAGAGAGTACACACCTGTTCACAAGACATGCTTTCCCTTCCGTCTAATCGCGAGGTCAAGTGGGTTTAATTTAACACAGCCTACCTTTGGTCCTCACTCACTCTCATTCGCATTCACTCAAACCATGTAATCTACTGCAGAGAACAGCAGATTATAGGGTAGACACTTCCATTTCCTAATGGTTCAGTGGAAGAGAAGCGACGGATAAAGACAGGGAAAGACACAGATAAAGAAAAGGAGGAAGAGGAAGATTGAGCCAGCTGAGTGACGTTGGCAACACACTGCTGTGGCATGGCTCAGCTGGCATGGCTGAATGCCTGATTGTGTGGGCAGATGTTTCAGAAAGAAGGGAGCAGACCCCATAGGGGCTGTGGTGACACAATAGGGAGCCATTCAATTATGCCAAACTCAAGCGTTCTTATGCCAGGTGTTATCAAAAACATGCCTTGTTACACATTACACTTTGTTGTTATAGACAATCACGCAGAGTAAATATATTACACAGAGCTTGAAATGCTCTGACTTGAGTACAGAGCGCCTGTGTGTGCTCAGCATAGATCTACTGTATGTCGGTTGCTGCCAGCATGGCTCATACGAGTGGTGGAGCGGGCGGGCCCTGAAAGAACTGACAGAGACAAATGCGGGATCAGAGCACCGGTCGCAGGATGCAGCTGGCGCGCATCAAGTGCTTCCGCATGGCAATTAAACTGACGGCTGGACTCGGATGCACGTCCAGACCGATACTCATACACAAAGTCCATCGCATCTGCATCTAGTGTGCCTCGCAACTCCAAACACAATCGGGAGGGTTAATGACTCCCATTATCGTGAATTACAACTCTTTAAACAATAACAAATGTCTCACTGCTGCAGACGGCAAATGTTGGTTTTGTAAAGTGCCTGCATCCAAAAGCTTTTTCAATCTCATATGCTTTCATGTTTCTATCATTTCATCTGCAGGGGCCTTTTGAGCAAGTTTCAAGAACTTTTGTGAAGAATCAAACTAATTTCATCCAAGTTTCAGCTTCGTCTCCGCTGTCTTGCTTACGCTTTTGGCACAGCAATTGCAGCTTCTTCAAATTAATCATGTACTGTAGTTTTAGGGCTCCCTAAAGTGTATAATTTATTGGTTGTAATGGAATCGAATCTTGATTTATCTGCTGAAGATTATCAGCTGGAAACGGGTCCGTGGATCCTCAGTGCTGGCCAACAAGAACTTGCTCGACATTTCCAAGAATCCATCTGCTTTTCTGTATCTGATGTCTGTTCTGCCTAATCAAATCTTAACTCTATCTTGATAACTCAGAGGTTGGGACAAAGTCATCCGATTGAAGAAGACATGCACAAGGCTTAATTGATTAGGTCAGTCTGTGAGGCTTCCTTTTCTTAGCTGTGGAATTCAATTGGAATGAGGGCCAGAAGACAAGATTGTGATAATTACTGATTGGGTAATGAGGACTGAAGACTCCCATAGGCCTGAAGCCATGATTATAATCATAGAAGCATTGTGACCCTGTTGATTAAAGTCAGATATGACTTAAACCAGCTAGGGGAACCGAGATGACTCTAGCGTTAAAACAAAAGAACATCTTGTACTAAAAGCATTGTCAGTTTATGTCAGTTAACTCTTTGGGATGACCTCTAACAGTGAGGTTTTTAGATGTTCTGTAATTTTCCACAATTTCTGTTTCCATTATTTGCAACCATTTGCAAGTTTTTATAATTGTACTGAAATAAAACATGATCATCATCATCGCCTAATATGTTGCATTGACAGTGTCCCAAAGAATTTCAAATATTTTAATAGCTATTCATCACCAAACATTTCTACTCAGAAAAACATCTTTTAAATTGTAACATTGTCTTTTAGCGACATCTGGTGGAAATGTGAGGAAAGTGCAAAGACGAGTCTGTGGCTTGTCTACCCGATGTGCTTCGTCTACCACTTCACCGACTGTAATAACAGAAGAATTATTTGTTTATTTTACTACACCACTTAAATATGTCTTGTCATCACACATAGCGGGGGAGATAAACTAAGAGTGAAATGCATTTTAGGCAGCGTGCGAATATCCATTGACTTTCGTGAGCAGCCTCTTTAATTGACTCAGATTATAGGCCTACACATAGTATGATTTATTAGTCGCTACTAAGAAAAACTACTTATAAAAGTTCAATAATGAGTTCAGGATGAGTTACTGTATCTTGATTGTATTGTTGCACATCAGGATATTGTGCACTAGAGGGCGGCATTTTACAACATGTAAGTGGTAAACTCCTATGTAATTCAAATATTCTTGAACGTATTGGTATTGTAGTTTTATGTTTACTTTTGTCTGATACAATTTAGAATAAAAATTACATCTAAAAAGGTAAATGTACACCCTCATTTGTACGTCACTTTGGATGAAAGCACCTGCTAAACGAATAAATGTAAATGAAACATTTGCATGTGCCACCTATGGAGAAAGTGCTAGCCTATTTTAAATCAAATTATATTAAATCATACAAAAGTTGTATGAAGCTGGCATTTTATATAATAATGATGATATGATATGGCTCTTGAATAGTGTATTTAAATGCAAATGAATAGACCAGCCACCCAGTTAAGCTGAATGTCTGCGTGTGTCAGCAATTTACCCATAATTTACCCCGTGTAGGTAATTCTTTCACAATAAACCTATTACAGTCAGTAATGTAGTATATCATTGTCATTTTTACATGTTTCACAGAAATGTAATGTTTCTCTTTGTGAAAACTAATACATTTCTGATAAAAGATAATTGATAAACATAAATTACAACCTAATAATGTCCCTTCTAAACAAGTTCTCTAGTTGTCACTGTTAATGCATATTTATGTTGTTATGTACTTGCATATATTTGATGCTAACAATGAAACAAGCAACTTGGAAAAAACAGAAATGATGCACATATACAGCAATGTTTATCTTGTTTATTATCAGCAATTCATCAGACACATATAAACAACCTGTAAGAAAAGAAGAAAGCAACGTTTCCACACAGTAACCTGGTCTGCCCAGCTTAGACCAGTAACAGCAGACTCTCTGTTTCTCTCTCTCTCACACACACACGCGCACACACTCTCAGACACACTACTAAACACTTTATGCAGTAAAAAAGAAATGAACAAATTTATATTTAATAAAGAAATCACCATTAAATAAAAGATCATTCATTTATTTACAAATTAACAAAAGTATTAACACATAAGTAAACATTCCTTTCACCCGCTGTTATTGAAAGCAAATTCAATGATATGCCTTTAGAGATCAATAGTGCCCATGATTCATTTACTGTAGATATGGAATTTGGGGAAATTTGACCTACTTGATCTACTTATTTGTGTATTTTTTACCCAATTGTAGACAGTTGGTGACAATGACAGTTTCAGTCACATCTGAATCCACATATAACCAATTCTGTTGACGTACTATTAAACTTTCATGGCTTCCCTGGTATGATAACAATCGCTTGCAGATATCTTTTTTAAAACTGAACATTACAAACATGTAATGTGCTTGTTCAACACTTAGTTAAAGGGATAGTTCACCCAAAAATAAAAATGATGTCATAATTTTTTCACCCTTATGTCATTTTAACCCTGTATATGATTCTTTTAGATATTTAGCAAAATGCTGGTTACCGGCACCCATTGACTTCCATTGTACCTTGTGTCCATACTAAGTGAATGCGTAATCGTTTTGCTAAATATCTTCTTCTATGTTCTGCTGAAGCAAGAAAGTCATACAGGTTTGACATGACATGAGGGGAGTAAATAATAAAATATTTTTTATTTTTAGGTGAACTATCCCTTTAAACCAGGGATGGGCAAACCCGGTCCTGGAGGGCCGCTGTCCTGCAGAGTTTAGTTCCAACCCCAATTAAACACACCTGAACCAGCTAATCAAGGTCTAATTAGGCATACAAGAAACTTTGAAGCAGGTGTGTTGAGGCAAGCTGGAGCTAAACTTTGCAGGACAGCGGCCTTCCAGGACCGAGTTTGCCCATCCCTGCTTTAAACAGTTCACCCCAAAATAAAATAATAATTGACTCACATCCATGTTGTGTCAAAACGGGTTCTTTGTTGCCACAGAACACAAAAAGCATAATGTTAGTGAGTGATAACCTGTGAAAGTAAATAGCAACTGAGGCAGACAATACATAACTCTCTAACTAACGTTTTATGTCATACATGTTTGAAACAACATGATATAGTAAGTAAATGATAACAGATTCTTTTGACATTTTGAGCTAAAATTTGAGCTGAAATTTGAATGATATGATCTTTGAATATCCAAGCATTGATTTTTGGAATCTAGCTGATACTGTATGAAATTGCATGCCGTTATTGTGTTAATTAGCCATGGTAGATTAACTGCAACCAGAATAGGTTTAAATAGACACGGTAGGATCAGTACTTCAAAACATCAGTGTTTAAAGCGCTCAGATTATGAACACAGAGCCCTTTGAATTAGAGAAAACGGCTGAAACGTATGGAAAACTTCACCAACCCAAATCTGTAAGGTGAAAAGAACCACAGAATAATACACATTAAGTCAATCAGGCAAAGAAATCAACACATGGCTGACTGAAACTGTACATACAACAGGGGGTTTGTGGAGACCACAAAAAAATCTTTTCAACTGTGCCCCATTATCACAAACAAGAGGTAACCAGTAAACAAGTATGTGAGTTCCCTCAGAAGAAAAAAAGGGCTCTCTTTCTTTTTTTGAAGAAACATGTCTAGCACAAGACTGTACATCATCTTGTTTGAGAGAGGCAGTTTTCTATGGCGATGATATAAGTAAATGTTCATGCTGCACTAATATAGTGCAAAATGGAGCCTGAATACAGTGAAGGGAAAGGCAGGTCAGCGTTTCTCTAGGGGGCGCTAGTGAGCCCATGCAATCTCCACACTTCCATCCTCATCACACAATACTGACGTGAAGAAGGACCCAGCAGAAATTGAAGGGCTGAAAAGGTTTCTGGCTAGTGAAATTGCGTATTTAAGCAGTCTGAAAGACACGACCCGACAACCACTTGCAATGTGTAGTCTGAGCTGTCTCAGCATCAACCATTGCAGGAGTTGACAGGACGGGCGATATTAAAGAGACAAAGGGCGTGCGTTGTGCTTTCTCGACAATTTAACCTCCTAATTTAAACGGGTCCTCCAACTTTCCTTCCTGAAAATGAGTTGCTGATGGCAGAGAGGTGAAGGCAGACTCCCTGAAGAAGATCAGAGTTTGTCAAGGCTCTCGTGAAACAAAGTCCAAAAACTCAAACGTAAAAAAGGAGGGGGAGATATTATATAAACACGGACGGAGTCTCTCTCTGAGGTTTCGTTTGCGTCTTATAAAAAGCGGTCGGTGAGTTTGCTCGAGTCTTCGGGGTTGAGGCTGCTCCCGATAGCCGGTGGTGAGGGGAGGCGTGTGAATCTGCGGCACAGGCGAATGCGGTCACGCTACATGTCTGCGTCGCCATCGTAAGCCAGAGTCAGAGGCTTGAGTCTGTTATTCATCTGTCTCCTCTGGGGCTTCTTTGGCTTTTTGCTGTGGAACACGTCAAAAAAACACTTGTTATTGTGAAGCCTATAAGACCACAAGGCACAGATGAGTTTAAGATGAGGTGATCAATAAGGTCACTTTTGAGGTCACTCACAGGTCATTACCAAAATCAGTCATTTTTGTGGTTATTGACAAATACTTTAATGCAGATGCAAATAACATTTATAATATATACATAATATTAACAATTAATTGACACTATTATACAAAAATTACTGTTAACATGATGAAACTACAACAACAAAATTTGAAGAATATTTAGTGTTAAAATATCTCCTGATTATTAAACCAAATTATATTACAGAACAAAATATTTAAGTTCCTTTCATCTGTACGTGTTTGTCCAAATTTCTTATCACTTTATAATATTGACATGCCTTGCGTACAGTAGACATCTTTGTTTTGTTCGGTGTTGTTAATCATTCATGCACAGCTGCTGGTTGTCATGCTTTCAGTAAACGCCCGATTCTCATGCTATTAATGAATCCATAACATTACACTCTAGTTAAGTGTAATGTATTATTTTGCTACTTTATGAACTATGTATTTGCAACTTGACACTTGAAGAAGCGAACACAATTTAAAAAAACTGGTTAATTGGTTAGTTATTAGCTGCCATGCTGACTTTAACAGGAAGCATAGCATAAGCTATAGCCATGGAGGGAATAGGGAAGTAGGCAGCAGTTTTTTCCAGCCCACTAATAAACTTACATCCCTGACTTACCTTAATGAATACTACAACACAAACATAGGGAGGGACACATGTGAATACAACACCCTTTACACTTCAGTGTCATGGTCAGAACTCAAAAGTAATATACTATTTATTAGAACTTCTTTATTTAATATAATGGACTCAACTACTATAAACAAACAGAATAAATACTGTAACTAATGCAAATAAACTGATATGTATTCTTTGAGAGAAAATGCAAAAATTAATGCAAAGGGACAGATCACAAAGTTCATTTGAACTATTTAAGTCATTTATTCCCTCTTATGTAGTTCTAAACTTGCATGACTTTCATTCATACTGTAGAACACAAAAGGTGGAATATTAGAGACCTAAAGCCTCAGTCACCATTCACTTTCACTTAATCTTTTTCCATACAATGAAAGTGAATGGTGACTGAGGCAGTCAGTCCTGCCTAAAATCTCCTTTTGTGTTTAATAGAGTTTGAACAACATGAAGGTGATCAGAGGCATTTATTCATTTTCATTAACATCATGGTTTTACTATCCCTATAAGTTCATGGATGTTCATGGCTATGCTGTACTTGACCATCAGAGGGCAGTGTGGGTGGAACTTGAAGCTATATATCAACTAGATCTATACAGCAGATATATAAAAGAACGGAACTACTTTTGACATGTAATCTAAATCTACTTGAACTACCTGCTCACCTCCTCCAAACAGCTCCTCATGATTGGTCAGAAAGGCACATGTGACAGTGAGAAGGCAAATGTGAAGGACAAGATTGGCCACGTGGCAAGGCGTAAGGAAAGGGACTGAGCTGACACCTCTAGTTGATCTGACTCTCAATGCGCTGACAGTCAGGGCAGGTATAAATCAGCTCTTGTTCGTTGGGTCCGACCCAAACCACAGAGGCAATGGAAGGGTCCGGGCTCGGAGGAGAGCGCCGGGCCAGAATACAAAAACTGACAGATGTGAAAGGGGTTGGAAAACAAATGAGAGAAACAGATTGGAAAGAAAACTTATAAGATGAAGAAAATAAAACGGAAGAGTTATGAAATGAAAACAAATGAGCGTAATGTGTGTTGTTAGAGAAAATAATCTTACCAGGCTAAGTAAGTCATAGAGACAATGAATACAAGCAGTACAAAAGCTCCAGCTGCTACACCATACACCCAGGTCTTCAGTTTGCCATCTGTATAGACACACACATATCAACACAAATACACAGCTGGATCTCTACCTGTTCACACCCGAGGCAACTTGAATAAAATGATCAAGATTGGAACACCTTTATGTGGTTTGGGTGTGCATATTTTTAAAATATATTAAGTAAAGCAAGCAGTATTTGTTATTGTGACTGAGTAATAATGGTTAGCTGTAGTTAGTGTAACAATATTACTGTCTATTTGTAACAAATCTTAAACTTATATTATACATATACATAAGGGTCTGCACATGCAGTTTTTACAAATTTACCAGGTCCAAACGGCTGCAGGAACCAGGTACGACCAGAACGGCCTGGCAGGTTGGCAGTGGGCTGGGTGGGGTTAAGGGCTCTGATCGTCTTCACGTCAGCCTTGCTGTCACCTGCAGTTGGAATCTCCAGCACTGGTATGACTGTGCACTGATCCAACACGCCGTCTGATGTCATCACTTCAGTGTAGCCGTCCTCACAGCCGCAGATACCGGCCTGCAGGGGGAGACATTGTATCATGGTTACACAATAACCATCATGTATTATATATATAATGGGAAGACCATATGTGTCAAAAGAATGAGAAAGTCCTGTTCTAAATCTGAATGTCTTAAATGTTTATATTCAAAAGGCGTACTGCCAAATAAAATGTCAACAAATAAGTTGTAACACATCTCTGAATTTGAAATGACTTGTTTATGGAACACTAAAAGTGTTAAATTATGTTGAACTGATTTTCAATGGACAGCCATTATTTCTGATTACAAAGTCTATTTCACATACATCCCTCCCTAAACAGCACACAAACACAAAACCCATGTCTGTTAAACGACCTCCACCTGTCAAAGTGGGTTCCTGACCTAAATAAGCTGCCGTGTGGACCAGATTCTATGCAGCTGGTCAAAATTCTGGCCACACAAGACTAGATAAACTAGGACAAGATCAATCATTCTAGTACTTCAAAGTAAAAACGTCTTTCTATTTGCAGCAAATCTCTTTGCCTCTAAACAGCTGCTAATTAAATTCAATTTCGGTCTCCAGCGTCCATACGATGTTAACTTTCCGCTTCACAGCGTCACACTGTTCTTTCTACTACAAAAACTTTTGCTTTGATGTGATTTTAAAATACTTCTAATTTTCTGTGCTATTTTTTATGTAAAACTTAAAGATTCTTCACACCTATGCAAATGCATGTTTGATCATGGGTGTTGCCAGAATAAAAATACAGCAAGTTCCCCTGGGCCTAAACGCCTGCATGTGCGTGTGGAAACCCCCAAGCTTCCCAATGCGTATTTCCTCATGCAATGCTTGCGGTCTGCAGGGGGGTCTCTTATTCCCACAACAATCTTTGGAGGATAATCGGCTGCACACACGAGCGCAGCTCTCCTCAGATCGACCCGCTCACGGGACCACCAGAATGCACCGGGGCATTTGCATTTCCAAAGGTTGGGTACAAGAGAGCAGGGCAGGATGTAGCAGCAGAATCTGATATAAATGTAGTCAGTTTAAACCCCCAGTAAAGGGATTCACCAACCACGCAGTGGGAGACCAGATACGCTTGTAATCACTTGTGCAAGATGTAGTTTTTATGCAGGGGGAAAAACACACCAGAGGACAAATACAGACATTTACATTCCATACAATTATCATTAAAGGACATATTCTAGAAATAGAAGGATCATAAAAATGGCATTGACATGACAGCTATTTTTTTCATACAGATTCAGCAAGGGGTATGTTAACCTTACACATTAATAATGTATTTAGCAGACTTTAAAGCTGCATGTAAGCATAAAAACACCCAAACACACCAACCAGCAAAACAGAGCTTCTCTCCATAATAATATATCTCCCTCAACTGATAGTGACTTGTCTTCCCTAAGGTGTTTCTTTGGTCCTGCAGTGTCCAATCATACAGCGTGACTGCCTCTAATATCCTCTGACATTGGTCACAGTCTGTGATAAAACTGGCTCCCCGAGTCCATGCATACAAGTAGTTTTTACACTTATTTTTATCATAGCAAACATTTACCACTAAAACGATTATAAGTTAGACTTGAACTTGGGTTTTTCATTTTAAAAGCTGGATATCAGATCCACCTATTATAACCCATAAAAGGTTTTGCTTCCTGTTTCTCACATTACAAAACTTCCCCATTATGCATCCCTGTAACCTTTCCCACTTTTCACCTTTTCTGGTGTGAATCTAATTTTCCATTGAATTTCTGTGAAGTTTGCCTGCATTACAACATTACACACATGCGCGCGCAGCACACACACACACACACACTAACCTCTGTGCAGTATGAGCGAGGTTTATCGCAGGCTGGGTCACATGACCGGTCGGACACAGGCTCGCTTGTCAATGGGCATCCACCTGCAGGATAAAAGGTTAAAGTTCAACTTTTTATGTAGAAAAAAATAAATGATATTAATTAACACACATACACACAAGTACAGTTTCAGCCAGTATATTGTTCTGGAGGTAAAGGCATTAAATAGTCTTCATTCTGTGTTTTACCCACAATCCTACTCTCTCTCACTTTCTCACTTTCTCTCTCTCTCTCTCTCTTCTCTCTCTCTCTCTCTCTCTCTCTGGAAAGACAAACTTAAATCCCTTTTAACCCTCCCTTAAAACTAAGCCTTGTTATGATGGCTCATGCACATCTGTTTAAAATGTGTGGTTTTGATGCGCAGTAAGTCACTTTAAATAAGTGTCTGCCAAACGCATGAATGTAAAATGTAATATTAACAAATTCTGATATACCGCCTCACATTAGTGTATATGCATGAGTATGCACAGTAATTGCAACGTAAACAAAAGAAACCTCCAGGCACATAAATGCATTATCATTAATTCATCACATGACTGACTGTCTATATAAGACAGAAGCTTCTCTCCTCCTGAGCCCCATATGAATATCTAGAATATCAGGCTGAGGTCTTGCAGATTAAAATTAAAAATGATCTTCTTCTTGGGATGCCTGTATCTACGATCTGAAGGTATAAGAAAATGCTTCTCTACCGCTTCTTACATTTTATCTTCCTCTCTACTAACCGTAGCCTGTGGGAATCCACTGGATCTATAAAAGCACTGAAATGGACAGCCGGCGGGCAATACAGAGGTTTTATTTTCTCTAAGCTGGGATGAATCAATATATCCAATCAACAATGAGAGCAATGAAACAGAATGCCGGAATCACCCCTGACTGCTACTGCCAGTTCTGATGACAATTGTTAAAGTGACAGCCAACAATACATGTCATTCGCAGCCAGTGTAAATCAAACATCTGATAACAGTCTTACTTGGGTTACATCATTTTGAAGAACTAAAATGCTTTTCCTTTCAGCATTCCTTAAAGATTCAGGGTTTTATTCTGTTTCATTTTTAACCTTTAGAAAACCGGTTTGGTATAACAGGGAGTGCTAGCTTGCTATCTAACAAAACAAAATAACTGATTAACTAACACATTAACTAAATTAACTAAGCAGTTAAACAGGCAAACAGACAAGCTACTGTAATAGGAAACCAACCTAACCAACATAATAAACAGACTGACTGACTAACTAACAAGCAAATATACAAGCAAACAAACAAGCTAACTAGTCAACCAACAAAGTCAACCAACCAGCTTAACTGACTGACTAACTGACTGACTGACTGACTAAATAATCAACTAACAAGCAAACAAACAAACTAGGCAACCAACCTAACCAAACAACATTATCAACAAACCAATTAAACTGACTGACTGATTGACTATTTAACTAAGTAACTAACTAACAAGCAAATAAACAAACGAATAAAGCTAACTAGACAACCAATGTAACTAACTACCAATGTAACTAACTAACCAACCAACCAACTGCATATATAAATAAACTAGCTAGCTACCAAATTCTTATATATGATCTATTAATAAGAGTCCATTTGAAAGGTTTATCATAAACTGTAAGCATCTGCAGAAACATGGTTACCAATTAGTAGCTTGTATGAATTATTTATATATATTTATACTGCTGCACACCTTAATATAGCTCATGTATATTCATAAATGAAGAGCTGGTTGTTTTGGAGGGATTGGTTACAGTCTTAAAGCTTCTGTTGCACTGATCTGCCAATCAGACTCATGTGTGCCATCTGGAATGAGGTCAGTTTGGATGGCTTGGCTCAGCGGACAAATAAACATTTGAAAATCATACGGAGGGCACAACCATCCAAGCTGCCATTTGGCATTAATACAGCATTACAAAGCTCAAAATGAAATCTCAAGTTATTTATTTATTTCTTCTCAGGGATGTTTTAAAAGTGTAGGGGACATGGGCACGCCCCACACATTTGCATGCTTGCAACAACACAGATACAGACTGAGAGAAATATGCATATTAATACATACACGGGAGGACAGCTGGCATAGTGGTGAATGGGATTAAGATGTGGGTGTGATACTGTCATGGATTAAAAGCTTATTTCAATACAGTACATACAGAGTCACAAACTTCAGCCTCCCGGGGTCTGACAGGAAATGACAACGCGGGATGTCTTTAGTTAGTTTGTCATTAAACAATCTGAGTGGGAAAAATATTGACAGTTTTGTCACACTGATGGTTTCAGAGAATTTCTTTTTCTGAATATTGACAGCAGATGCCTGTGTATCTAGATAAAATAAACCTGTTGTTGTCTAGGAACAGCTTTCCTAGATGGATAAAAACAGTTCAAACTATCATATGCTATTCTAGTCTGTCTCTGGGCAAAGCTGCTTCTTGGCTGTTCTGTTAGCTGGTTTTCTAGTACACCCCTCATCCAAAAACCATCAATCCAGGGTATTATTTTGGTTTAAGATGGTAACCTTTTCCAGAGCTGCAGCATGTGGGCTGCTTCTAATCTTTCTTCAAAAGATTTAGAATACAATTTAGGATTATTTTTGAAGGCTAAGAGAGATCAGAATGAACACACAAACACACCTGTGACGTTTAATCCATCCGAGCGCTGGCACCAGACCTGGCGAGATGAGCCTTTCCATGGACCAGTCATCCATTTGTACTCATAACACTGGCCCTCTTAAAACACACGAAAGCATTATTTAACAACTAACATACACTGACAAAGAATTAAACATCATTAAACTGACATGTTCAGACCCACCTGTACATGGTCTGGCCTCCCATTCCTGTTCTGGACACTGAAGGAGATTCTCGGGTTCCTGTGCAAGAACGGCACGAGATCGCACCTGCACGGAACCGAAGCCCAGATCGTCTCCGCTGATACAGCTCAGCTGACACAGGCTCCAATCGGTCCAATCGGTCAGGTAACACTCACCTACCGAACACATGTTAGAATATTAATGGACGGTTTATTAACTTTAGCTTTAATCAGGGTGGAGTCTTGCTCTTGCGGTTAGGGAATAGATTTGATTTTCCTATCAAATCCTAACTTTCTTTATAAAGTATAAAGCTTTTGTTAGGTTTTTTCTACAACTAACGATTTTACCTTAAGGCTTAGCTTAATAATTTCAAGAACACTTAAACCCAAATCCCATGTTTTTATGTTTTGTGTATGGTCTCGGGGGGTTTGCAGTGGAACTAGGTCAGTCTATCCTACTGCAATAGCAGTGATGATTTGTGAATATTCCTAGAGTATTAATTATTCATAAAGTTGTCCTTCTATAAAGCCATAATCCCGCCATGATTATCAGAGAACGTGTGCAGAGGAAACGCCAGAGGCAGATGTGATACCTCACTTGAGCATCATAGCACACGCTACAGTGAAACAAACACATGTGTAAATTGGCACAAGGTTGGAAGAATCAGAGACAGAAGGAAGACACTGAGAGAGCACAGCTGGAGTTTTATAGATCGGGATGAAACCAGACACGTTTCTAAGCTTCAAAAATCAAGAATGATGGGGTCAAATGTCAGAAGAGAGGATGGATTGGGTCATTTTCTAAAAAATGCTGGCGTATCATTATAGTCACTTTTATTGTCAAACCATTACTGTCAATCTTTCTTTTCTTCTGCCACTCAGAACATGTCAAAATATTGTCTTAATATATGTCACTCAAACACGAAATGCTTTCCAAAGACTGTGTGAACCGAAAGCCTTTTGTTTCTATCCATTTCCTGTGAAACGGCACTATAATAACTCACAAAGCTTGACATGAAGCTTGAAATACAGCTTGTATGAGGCAACACAGGAGATTGTTGTGAGAGGTACTATAGAAGGCTGTATAAGGCAATAAGAGTTGAGGTTGTTGAATTGTAGCTGTATGATATCCCAGGGAATATTTTTCACAGTGTCTCATAAAAGCCTTGCCATCTTTTATGCCAAACTAGGTCTGACTGATATAAAAGCAGAATAAGCAACACAAGCTTGTAAACTCTCTTTAATGCACTCCCTGAGGAAGTTGTTTGGATGTTTTGATGCATGAGCAAGGTAGTCTGAGGTAAACTTTAACTCATGCACCAAGACTGAATATTCAGAATTTATTTTTAAGCTATCAGTTCATTTTGAAGTTGCTCTCATCACAGTCTCACATCACTGTGGTACAATTTTAATAGATGGAGATGTTACCTGGGCAGGGAACCGTGCAGGACTCTTGCAGGATGATCTGCTTGTCTCCATCCACTGTCTGCTCCAGGTCACCACACAGTTCTTCATCCACCATACTGCCCTGATCCTTCCCAGAACCATCGGATACGAAGCAGGACACGTTCCTGAAGCGCAAGCCCTCTCCGCACTGCGCACCCTAAGCAAACAGTGAATATTCACATTAACGTCTGCAAATAGATTCTAGCTCTGATGAAAGATGATCTGTTTGCAGTCCTACAGAAGATTCAGGATAGATTGGTCACTAGTATGAGGTGCTGGTTTGCTCTTAAGCTTTATCAGTGTTATCAGCTATATTGAATCATCTGTTTGTATTTTACTAAATATTTTACTCCTGTTGATGGAGTCCAGACATTAAAAAATATCAGTCTATAAGCACAAGTTAAACAAGTTAAAGTTACATGCGTTATGGATGTGACAAAAAAAGAAAACACATTTTTGAAAGGCAACATACTTTGTAGGATTTCTGTGAATTAAAATGCACAAACCAGAAGTGATAATACCCAACAAATGGAGAAGAGATGACTATTCAAAGAACATAAAAAATATTATGTTAATATGTTAAATTTAAAAAAGTAATAAAAAATGCTTTTAAACTTTGAGAAAGAACTCACATGTGTATTTAAACCACCAAATAGTGAAATATGAGCTATCAGTTTGATGAACCCTTTGGTAAAACCTTTTAAGGTAAGGTTGACATTTGCATGGAATTTCACATGGCTATGCTGGTCCACCAACACCACCAGAGTTTGGACCAAAACAGGAACTCATGGTGTTTCAGGAGCTTCAATACAAGAAAATCTCTACACCTGGAAAGGGCAAACGTTCTGCCAGTGTCACAAAAAGGGGGCACCAAGACCAGATTTGACAAGAAATCCAGCATTGTTTCTCCTTCCAGTGTCTGCCTCATGCTCGGCACTGTCAGCTCCCCACATTATTTTTTCACACCTGCTGAAAGTGTCTTAAACCATAAGGCACGAGTGAAAGGCAATGCTGCATGAGACTGTCGAAAGACACAGACTTAGACACAAGCAGCAGAGAACAAAGAGCACAGTCAATATTCCTGCACAGTGACGGAGGCATGAGGTGTAGGGGGTGTGGGGAGAGGAGAGAGCGAGGATGTGTCTTCTGTCTGTTGTCTTTAATTAAACCCCCCGTTGGGCCCTGAAAGCCAGGCAGACGGAAGGGAAGATGACAGCAGAAATGCTCCAGAAAGGGCAAAGCTGGAGTATGTTGGGGTATAGTCTAAATATATCTAAACATTTCTACAGATGACATGAAGTGCTTATGGTTTGCTGTAGGGAAGTGTGCCTCAGGTAAGATAAAACATTGTAAAAATGTTGCTACAGGCTTGCTGCATAGTAAATCAGGTGCTTGTTATGTAGACAAGATCTTAAAATATTGAATATAAATCTGTATCGTTATTCAAGCTGAAAGCTATTTTTTAAATACAGTTATTGAACAGTACATAAAAATCTGTGTTCCAAACCTAACCCTGATTCATAAAGATAAGTTTATAATAATGATTCATAATTTTATATGAATAAATTATTGAGTGTAGGAAAATCCATGTAAAGATACGTTCGTAAAAGTAACCTGCAATTGCATGCTTCAAACAAAACCAAAACGAACGTTATGGATTACAGTTTTAATAAAGAAAACTGGAGAAACACACCTCAGATTTGCAGGGTGACCAAGCGCTGTATCTCCAACTGTAACAAGGTTTTACCGGACAGGGTTTCCACTGTTCCAACTGTGAGGAACATGGACGTCCATCTCCCTGAGATGCCTGGATTACAGTTCTTCTCCTCCAGAGTTTTCCTGATAAAGAAAGGAATACAATCATTAATTTATACAAAGTGATTTCAAGGTACAACCCATGACTGGGTTGAGCCACGTCTCCTAATATTTGTAAGTCGCTTTGGATAAAAGCGTCAGCTAAATGCCTAAATGTAAATGCCACGAGATGTTGCCTTCTTACATAACATTAAACCTGGTGATTGATGTACGTTTAGACATTATAGTTGCATGTATTTTTTTATATTATTTAAAATCTGCTCAAACAGTGAAAGTCCAACGCCCCTGTATGTCCGATGCTCCTTATATACACTATGATGGTTATCTTGCGCTCTAACCTCCATCAGAATGACCTGAGGAATAACAATGAAAGCTTTTACTGTAAGTGAATATTCTCACGTTACACACACCATTTCAGGTAACTCAATCCCTCCCCGAAGGAGAACCAAAAATGACGTGTGACCTAAAACTCATTTTTCTGTGCAGTAATGTTCCTATCCTTCTGTGAATAACTTAATCTGCCAGGCATTTCGAGCATACTTCCACGCCCGGAAACCACTTTGAATATTCATCTCTCTCTTTCTTGATTTTCTTAAATCGATTCTGGAGGGCTGCGGAGAGGGATGGGGAGAAATGGAGCGCAGAATCTTTTAAGCAGAAGGCATCCTGCTGTTTAAGACGGGCGCTCAGGGGACACTTGCAATAAAACTCTGTCAATTAGTCGGGAAGCCCAGTGGAAAATGCACAAGCAGAGTCTACCACACCCTTTTCATACCAGAATGGTTATTTTACATGACAGGCAGTACAAGAAAGAACTAAATACCAGAACCATTATAAAACCTGTAAATATGTTTTATTGTAATTACTAGATGATCTTGGGAATGCTACTTTCTACATTATAACGCTTGATCATGCAACTCTCGACCATGCAACCGTTTGTGCACCTCTATACAGAACCATAAGCATATATCTTCCCAACGTAAAGGTCACCGAGCCTTCCTTGTTGTGTTTGAAACAGACATCAAATTAACCATCCAGACAATAAAACTCCCTCCGTATTGGCTGTAGAACGCATACCCAACACTACCGCCTTTGAAGTTTGTTTTATTATAAAAACAAGTTGGATGCACACAACCTCACAGGGCACAGCGAGGCACTTCATAATGTTCAGCATGATCACAGCCCGGTCCCCGGCCGGCGCGCTGCCCCGAAGCTAGGTGTACCAGATGCAATTCATCTTCGCCACAGCCTACCGTGCTGGACTTTCCCTGTGGAGAAGCTTCTGTGAAGCTCCTAGATTTCCAACAACCACAAACCAAATCAACTCCCAGCCCCTTGCTTTCTCTTTTTATATGCTGGCTTCTACTGGGAAAACTCAACAAACACACAAGTGCTTTTGTGTGCGATTCTAGCCGTAAGGATTGCTTATATCTAAGTTTGTGCCATTTCTTTCTTGCTTTTTATCTTTTCTTGTCTGTTTGCCATCACTCTACTGGTGGCCACGGTGCAAACAGTGTGGCCACAGGGTAGCCAATGCAAGTTAAACTTTCAGGTTTGAGGATTGGAGGTTGTCCATGGGCCTTTGAGGATGAGTTGTTGCATTCATGTTGGCATTCCTTTTCAATCCCAAGCATTCTGTTCAGCGCTACAGATTACCTGCTGATTCTCTATCTCTGTGAGAATCCCATTGCCTGGGGAGAGATTAAAGATGGTACAATGAACTAAGCCAGTACAGGTTTCACACAGCAGCAGGGTTTGCTCTATCAGTTGCTGGCCATTGGCTCTCAAAGACCTTGTGTAGTGGAGTGGTCTCTAAACCCCCAAGCACACAAACATAATAGGCCTCTAATCAATCGTGGGAGCAGATGGAATTACACTGAAGGACATCATTATCCTCCGCTCAAACACTGGTTTTGGACGATAACACGATTGTTCTCGCACCATAAATCTTTTGGTGGTTTTAGCCGACGCTTTGATAATTCTAAGAGACAGCTCAGTGTAATTCCCTAAAACCTGCAATTTGAGGAACCAGTCACGCTAGCTAACATCAAAGACTAACATTTTGGACGGCGAGACCCAACGGCCCTCCCAGAGGCTTCTGAAATTGTGTGATACACACTGTCAAACCAATTCTAAGCAGGACTGCTGAGAGTGTGAATTAACCAAGCCAGACAAATTTAATCTGTAAGATTTTAGTATGTGCTGGCTCATATCCAACGCACAGAGTTTTGAGGTGTCTTGAGGTGTTAGTCTACCTGAAAGACCACAGGTGTGGGAGCATTCGGACCAAGACGACCAGTCGGACAGCTGACAGTTGACGGGGCACTCGACCACACAGGAAGCGTTCATCTGCCATTTCTTTTCGAGACCAAGCTGCATTAACAGAGATCAATTTAGTTAGGTGGGTATATAAATGAGATATTTTCTCATTTAAATCAGTACAATAATATATTTACAAACAAAAACTTTTTGGTACACAATTTATGGAAACAGTAAGTAATTTTTAATCCACTGTAATTTAACCTGATAACTCACTGCACATACTGAGCATACACATGAAAATGCAAATGACACTTTTTTACTGTTTTGTAGTTTTTTCATTTTAGATATAATTTAAATATCATTTATAATTATTATTATTTAGTTATTTTTAAAAACAACATTAACAATTTTATTAACTTTTTCGTTTGTGGTTATTGTTCTGAATATCTGTCAAATATTTATTCTTCAGTCTTACATCAATATATAGTTTGTCTTGATTAGATTAGTATTCAACTATGAAATATTAAAGTGAATAGCGGAATAAGTGTCCCACCTGTGGAAAGGTTAAAGTAGATAAATATGGAAATGTAAAGCAATATTACCGTACCTCCTCACAAAACTTGAGGTCCACTGACTTGGAATCACTGCGAACACAATCCAGCATGCGTGTTTTGAATCCAACTCCACACACAGCTCTGTCACTCAACTGACACGTGCTCCAGTCTGGATGTATGATATCAGAAACATCAGTATTATTATCCACAACATTCTTCTCAGCAGATTGTGCTGGTGCCTATTTGCACTAATTTTCCATCACCGGATTTGTTTGAATTCCTTTAACGAAAACCAAGCTCTTTCATCGACCACATTTCATTAGTAGTGAATTCCTTTCTTTGTCTTCACATGGATTTGGTATGGTAGCTGGCAGATGCTGATATTTCTAAAATCTAATAATTACCTGTAATATTATAGGAGTAATGGTAGCAGTTGGTGTTCAGGACACATGATTCCCTCTCTGTGGTTGAAGAACACTGTTTCCCATCATCACCGGGCTGACGTATAGGGCTGGCGATTCTTTGTCTTGTAGTGTTTGCGCTACATGGCTTCAATAAAAACCAGAGAGCTTTCAATGAACAAATGAACAACAAAATAAACAAACAATTTATTCACAGAAAGAAAGGACGTCTTCAAATGTTCAGCATATGCACAGCGTATTGTCCTTGCCGTTTTAGATGCTGGCAGGAAAATAAATTCTTCTCTGATGTCAGAACAGTCATGTGTAAGACATTTCACGGCAGGGATACTCTAAGTATCCATGGCAATTAGTTTCTGTTGCAGTTTGGTGGCAGCGTGCCGGGAAATCACACTGAGAGAGACACGAGCAAACCCCCCCCCAACCACCACCCTCCAGAGAATCCTCAATAACGCCTATACACACTTATACCACCGCTGACTGTTTAATGTGTAAGAATCCAACCCCCATCATAATCTAAACCCATCACCCTCACCACCATTTCTCTTCTGTATTTACTGATAGCTGGTTCACTGCTGACCGAGAACGATACAGGCCCAGCTACTGTGAATAAACATGCTGCGTCTCAAATCCTTCTCAACAGGAAATCCAAAAATGTCTTCTGCAGCACTGGTTTAAGCTCCAGACAAAGACTGGGTGTTCAGTCTACATGTGCATTGAAAAATGTTAAGCTCAGCTCATCATATGCACCATACTGTGTGAAAAATTAAAACAGGGTTGAATTACCCATTACAACACCTTTGGGAGCAATAGGGTGGTGTGCTCTATCACACATTAGAGTTTATGGGCAGGTAACTAATCAATGTGTTTTCTCACCAGTGAGCATCGACTCCAGAGACCCCAGTCGCTCAGAACACAGTCCTCTGGACAGGGCAGTTTGCTTTCTCTGGCTCCAAGAGGCATCTCCTCTGGATCACACAGATAGTCCTCTACAGGGTCTGAAGGACCATCCACGGTGTTTTGCATGCACCTTTGTAAATAACAACAAATAACATGTCACAAATCTATTATTCAACGAATGTGAGCTTTCCGGAGGGCAGTTCCAGTCGTATCGGAAGATAATCCTACCTGACTTTCCTCGTTTGAACACCTTCACCGCAGTTTTCCTTTAGATCGACGTTGCTGACTTTCCAGACGCTCCACGGCTCAGCAATCCAAACATACTGACTGCAGTCACTTAAACACGGCACCACTTCATACACCTACACATCACAAAGATTTCAGTTAAGCAAAAGCAACCACTTTTTGATCATTAATCCTTACTGATCTTTATTAATCCAAACCAGGCAGTATATAAGGTCCAGTCATTTCCATTTAAGCTAACTGCTGTTTGATCACAATGTAATTCATTTTATATTCATGAGCAATAGTGATAAGGTTTATTATATATTAGTTTTTAGAAATTATTAGATTAGATTAGTTTTTAGACAAATTATTATGAAGAGTGTGTGGCATTATCAATAATATTTACAAGAGATATTTACCTGAGCCTGTGGCAGGATTCCCATCATGGTGAGAAGATCAAAAGAAGAACATGGAGAACAGAGACGTTAGATCAATCGCTTACTTTGTACATTCACACTGTTTAAGCTTCACAGTCTTTAAAGATGTAATGCTGTGATGTAGAATACACTATCTCATGATACTGACATATTAGCAGCCCTCTTTCTTTGCATTAAAGAAACATGTTATTCTGTTTGGTCTTCTGATTAAATATTAACAAAAGCCTGCTAATGAATCATTAACACAAGACAAGCACTTATCCAACACTATTAAAAATCAGTACTGTACATGAATTTAGAGTTTCTACAATATATGTTGTACCTGATTTACATGGTCCAGTTTGGGGCATGGCCTTCCGCCGTTATAAGGTTTCTCTCGAAGCCACTTTGATCGTACTTTCACCCCACTGCCACATGACTTGCTGCAGCGTGACCAGTTTGACCACTCGCTGAGTTTGCAGTCAGACGGGCAGGGGATGATACAGGCTTCTTCAATGTAACCTGTAAGACAGCAATGATTTAAATTGTGTCAAACCAACAAGGTGCAGTTAAAACACTGGTTACTGGAGCTTATCTAAAACACTGTGATAAATGAAGTGCTGAAGGACAGGGTGCATGTTAAAGTTTTGTAGTCTGCTAAAATTACGCTTCATACCACAAAAAGGTCATGGTTTTATCATTGACATTCCTAATGGGAAAGCAGAATATGCTACTTGTGTGAGACAGTTACAGTCCTGGAATAGTGAATATTCAACGAACATCAGGTGGGCAGAGTCTCATTTTTAATGCACGGCTTTTTAAATCAAGTTCTTTAAATTGCTGCAAAAGCAATGACATAGACACTTATTAAAAAACTCAAACTTATTGAAAAGATCACTAAGAGATTCAACATTAAAGATTGTGCAGAGCTTGCAGAAAATCACAAAGGACCATTTCTGGTTGAATACAGATGTCAAAGCACTGTTTCAGAAATCTCATTTGCTCCCTGACTGATCCTGACATTTGTCTTGACATTGTGTCTATAAACCAACGAGAAGTCATAAACTAATTTTGCCTGAGAAAAAAAGGCATTTGTTAAAAAATAAATACAGTGAAGTGATTAATCTCAATCACCATTTACGTATATTCAGCTAAATTCTTTGTCATTTCTAATTTTAAGCTTGATTTTAAGCATTATAGATTAAGTCATTTTCATGTACGTTTAACTAATTATCACCTAGTATCGCTCCTTTCATTCTCATGAGAACTATATTTCTAAATATTTTTGCTAGTGTTAAATCATAAAAATATTCAATTTAGCAGGAATGTAGTAATACTAAAATAAAAAAAACAACCAAACATCAAAACAAAAAATCATGTAGTTTCAAAATATCTGTATCCACTTGCACTCCTGAACCCAGAAAACCATAGTTTAAAAACACACCAAACCCCAACAAAGCGCCTCGGGGACATGTCAATCCATCAGCCTTGCAAAATATAAGCATGCTTCAAATTGTGCAGAGTTGGGTGTCTGATTGGAGTGAGGGATGTCTCAGAGGCGGCAGGGGTGGAAGGAATGGAGCGAGTGAGACAGAGAGAAATGCTCTGCCTCCGTCAGCACACCATCACACCAGAGATGCCGAGTCTTTGAGCCTCTCACAGGCCTCAAGCTGAGCGTGTGCAATCCATATGAGAAGATTGTGACTCATAAAATCATAGTTCTTAACTTCCTGGAGCTCCTGCATGGCTCAAAACATTCCTCCTGCTTTGATCTTGACCTGTAGTTTTCTCCACAGACTGATCTTGGTCTGAGAGGAAGAGATTGCTAAATGCTCCTGTCTGAGCTCCGGTGATGGAAGAGATTGTGAGAGGTGCTTCAGCTGAATTACAAACCGTATTTTCCACCTTGATTTTGCTTCGACCATCAGTGGATGTGAAATACAATAGAGAAAAGCTGTTTACTGGCTTTAGTCGAGGATTGATTTTTGTAAACACCCATGCTTTAATCATGCATTGTGTTAATAAAACCTGCAAAATCTCAACAAGCAACACAACAAAACTTAAAGAACTGTGTGTAATGAGAAACCTTTTATATGACTTTTTATGCAAAAAAAAAGTGTATGTGTAAAAATTTTGCTCTAAGAATCACACGCTTATCATCACTGTCAACCCACCATGACTATTGCAGCGTGATGTCTCCACGAGCCGGTTGTCTTGGTCATAACACACCATAGCTTGATACCGGTAGCCTTGGCCACACTCCTTGATATCACCTTGTACTTTCATACCCAAAAGCCCCTCCACACGTCCACCCTCGGGCAGTATGCAGTCCGACCAGTTGCCGACAGGCTGGGCGTTGTACTTGTTGCACGGGCAGTACTGCGTCTCGCTCAGAGGATACATCTGTGTGTTTTTACACTGTTCCCTTTTTTTGCTTTTACCTGAGCAAAAAGTTTAGACAGTAGAAGTTTAGAATTACAGGTTTTGCAGCTGCAGTGGTCTCTAAATCCTAAAAATACATTGTATCCAAATAAAAAGACCTATAGTATGGTCTAACCCTAATGCAATCTCTACTAAAGTTGTCTGCAGACCTTTTAAAGGGCTGTTAGGTCTTTGGGACACACATGTGTTTTTGCAACCTTTTAAATCAGTGAGTGAGCTCCTTACCAAACTTCACACTAAAGGTTAAGCTTCATTTCTGCCTCAGGTGAGATTTAATCACATGTGCCTAATTGATGCCATTTAGCTGATCTCTTTGTATCAGTAAAGGTTGTCCTATTAACTTATTCACCTCAATAAGACATTGGATGGACTGTGTTGAACTTCTCCACCAATGTAAAACAAATCCAGTTAGAATATATACTGTGATATTGCAGTACATTAATATCTATAGCAAACATTAAAACTAAATACTAGTGAAAAGAATGGATCTGAAGACAACTTAAAAAAGGCATTGTTAAACCTTATAATATTACTTCTGCCAACTAAGATTGGCAGAAGAATCACTTTGTGGATTTATTTGGGCAAAGACCACTGTATCTTCTACATAAAGAACCAACACCTACCAACAAGAGCCCTTTTCCTGGTTCGGACACCTACACAATCAGCTGCACAGGATGAGAATTTAGACCAGGCGGTCAGCTGACAGTCATCCTGACATGGAAGTTGACATGATTGTGTGAGCTGAGGCATAGGACCAGCGAACTTCAGACATGCTGCAACATCTGCAGGTCCACCATCCAACTTCTTACATGAGACAGCTGAGAAAGAAAGAACGAGATTACAAACTGATAGAAAATACAAGAACCAAAAAGAGACAGAAATAAACATCCTTCAACAACACTATTCATTCCCATGGCTTAACACTGATAGGAACCAGCTTTCTCTCACTAATAAAGCCACAGATATTGAATAAAGATAAGCATCTTGTGATGGATTACACAAGAGGGCAGTTTAATGCCTATTGACTTGAGCCGAACGGATCCTGACGTATATCATTGAATCAGTGTGAGTTGTATTGGATTGCTTCTTCAGCCGTGTCTGTGCGATGTAGGATACTATTACGGGTAATGGTCGCTAATGTAGGCTGTGCTGAAAAGTGCTGCATATCTTGATATCTAAAGAAGCTCCTTATGTCATGCTTTTAATGTGTCTCTCTGGCAATAATCTACAGACGGTCTTCTTACATTTTAACTCTTGGTGGGATGCTTCTTCTTACAAGACATAGGTTTTTTCCTAATATTTGTAATTCGCTTTGGATAAAAGCGTCAGCTAAATGCCTAAATGTAAATGTAAATAACCCTCATACTTAATATTGCAGTTAAAGCACCTTTATCAGAGATGCTGCTCGCCTGAACTGTGGCAACATCTGCTGTCTGCAGGCGTATAACCCAAGACTCTCATCCTTCATTTTCAAGGATGTTTTTCATTCACTCCTCAGTAATGGGTCTGCGTTTAAACCCCTGAAGTATTTACTGGTGAGAGCCAGAGCAAAAGGTTTATCTTTTGACTGCTTCAGACAAGCTTCTGAATCTCTTAAAGAACATTTGGTTTGTATCTGAAAGCATTTACACAGTGATTAATGTTGTTCGGAAAGAGCCAGCAGTGGAGCTTTGATGCCAAATCTCAGTCACAGATCAAATTAGTACCAATCTCACGCATTTACCACACGTTTAAACCTTTCCCCAGCTGCAATGGAAATCAAAATACCTACAAAGTTATTTTGACACGCATCTTTGAAAAATGTAGGTATGTTTTAAAAAGTTTAAGCTGATGATGAGGGGTCTTCTGTACCTCTAGCCTGTAGTCCTGGTCCACAGGTCTCTTGAGCTTCAGGACTGTCCTGCCGAATGCTCCAGGGAACCAACTGACACCTTCGCCACTTGTGGGTTTTCCACCTATGGCACAGATAGACAAGTATAACTTATAGTTATAATCAGATTTTTATGAAATATCTGTAATAACATGTAAATCCTGTATTGACATGTTCTCCTTCAGTGAATCAAAAATTATTTTCTGCATGAAAATAGATTTTAAGAAGAGACTATGTTTACCTATAGCCTGGACAAACAGAGGCGGCATCACACTCCTTTTCCTGGAAGAGCACTTCTGGACAGTCCTGCCCTCCATTGGCTGGAAGCTGCACTATGATGCGTTTCCTGGATTGCTTCTTTTTGACTGCGCCACCTAAACACCCACGAGAAGATGAACAAAAAATAACAATCTGCCAGAAAAAGAATTTCAGAAAGAAAATATTTTCACTCATAAGCCTCAAGGTTCCAGTCGACCTTAATATCTTTAAATGGCAGTACATCCAAGCTACCATCTGCTCTGCAGTTTAATGGCTACGATATTAGATGGAATTTAGAAATGAAATGATAATAATGAGGCAACAATGATCAGGATTTCTCTTTTAAATAAACTTAGAGTAGTGAGTCATGCTCTCATTAGAGTTCTCCAATAAGCAAAGACTTTGACAAACAACTACATCTCGTTCTGGATTATTTGTTTTCACTTTGTAGCACCTTGCCATTAGGCTTTCCAAAATGAAAATGTAATGGCACAGTGGTTGCTTTTTATCAGAAAGTAAATAAAATGGACCAGAACATTCTGAATGTCACGTTCATGTTCTGAATGTCAAGTCCATATTATACGAAATATTAATTTTGAATTCAGACAAAAGTCATCTCGACAAAACATTTGTGACATTGTGACTGATCTGTTGTAAAGAAAACTAGAGGAAACACGTGGTCACTATTGTTTTCAACAGCTGAGACTTCAGAAAAGTGTCTATCTCATTGCTCTCTATAAGAAACAACTGGAACAGCTGCTTGTAGGTCCTTATAAAAATGACGCTGTATAAATGGAGAAGGTAGTTCACTTTCCTAATCACATACATGAAACAATCAAATGCAATCAACTAGAGAACAACAGAAAACAAGTGTAGGATAAAAGCATGTGCAAGCGACAGTATCTCACAAGCAGGTGCTCTTTCAAAGGCATTAAGCCAATATTTCATACGACACGCTCAAGTGTGACATTCATAGTAATAAATGATTGTAACAAGCAATTGCAATGCAGCACAAGTACGCCTTATATAACAAATTGCTGAGATATTGGCTGCTTATTATAATATTTGTTCTGGTTCCTATAGACGGGGTTGCCAAGCAACAATACCTCTATTGCTATTGAGGGAACAGAGAATTTGTTTTTGAAACTCTTGTGACGGACACAAAGAACTATAAACATTCCTTTGGATTGTAATGAAAAATATAAATAGAAAATATATTCTTCACCAGTTCAAGAAGAAGTTAAAGAGATACACTAGGAATGTTCAAATGCCTATAAAATGCATTAAAAATATATAGTATTTTTTGTTTTAAGGAGCAGAACAGCACCTGTCTGACAGACAGAAGGGCAGGGGGTCCAGTCGCTGTATGGAGAGACGATACAGTCTCTCTTACAGGGCAGAAGACATGGTCTTACTGTGTCTGGACGCAGACTCTCTGGACACCTATGAGGAAAAAACAGGAAGATGTTGTAAACAAGGTTTGGGCTTAGTTTTTTTGCATACTGAGATAATGTTAATTGAATAGCATATTAAGAGTATTTAAGATTATGCACATTTCTGAGTGGCGAACCAAACGTAAGTTGTTTGTACAAGATTTCCAATTTTTACTAAAGCCCAGAGATGTTTTTTATAACATTCTCATCATGCAGAGATAACATGAATCATCAGGTTTTGCATGCATCAAAATACATGCCATAACAAGTGCACGATGTATCTAAAAATAAAAAGGGGATATATTAATTTTTTTTTAATTCAATAATATCAATGCAGGTTTAAGTTCATTTTTCATTCAACAATTTTAATAAAATTGTATTATTTGTGCATAAAAAGTAAATGTGTCATTTCAATCCCAATAATTGCCCTTTTCTCCTCATCATATACTTTGAATATATGACACTTCCTTTTCCTTCCTGTTCATATCCCCATGTCAATCCGATGTTCCTCTTCCTTTCACACAAATCCCAGTCTTATAATAATGAGCATGCAGCCCGCGTGTGCGAATCTGCATGCATATGCGAATGTAAAGATCAGCGGGTAAAGCCCAACACATGAATAACCCCTGGTAGAAAGAAAGTGGGCCTCATTTCCATTTCCAGCGTGGGGTCCCTGAGCTGTTTTCCCTGTTTTCACAGTCACTGACAGAGTAATGCTGCTATTAAACTGAATAAATAAACACTATTTTTTCTATGCCTTGAGGGTAAGACCAGATCTAGATACTTGAACTACGGTTGAGAACTCATCAAGCTACAGTCTCGATCTGTCAATAAAGATCAAATAAGGTAGTTGAGCTCTATAAACAAAATACATAATGTGCTTCAAACTCTGTTTCAACAAAGACAATAAAAACTTTCTGGCTGTCTGTGACCTGCTTAAGGACGATGAGAGGTCACAGAGGCATTGTTAGACTAATAAACAGAGTAAATTAGTAAAAGGAAAGGGGATCTAATTATACCATACAATTTAGAAAAAATGAATACCAATTATAGCAAGTGTTTTAACCATTGTGAGAAGATGAAAAAATAATAAAATACTGTTAAAAACAAACCGTTCATTTCATTGCACCTACACATTTTTTCATTGTCGCAACACACTAAAAATATCAATTAAAATACAGATGCGATATAAAAACACATCACATCCATTTGTGACCATATGCAACCACATTACACAGACACACAATTCCAGAAACATACTTTTTTGGTGGCACCTGGCCCACATTGACCCGGACACAGATGACTTTACGCGTCTGCATTCCTACTGAGCAGAAGGCATCATTACTGCCGACTCCAGCACCGCCGCGTCCCAGCGAGCTGTTGGCAGAGGGAACAGAGGTGTCTTCTATGCACTGACCCCAGGGTCCCGTCTGCCAGTGGTACACAGTGCAGGGATGATCATTGCAGCTGCGCACCTCCTGCAGGGCACTGCTGTTGGGGCACTGACCCCCACCTAGAAGATAAAAGAATCAGGAGGGTGAATTCAGGGTAATTCATAAATCCAAACCTGTGTGAAAAACCAACTGTTGGTTGATATGTTTGGTGATATGTAGGATAAAGCTGCTTATTTCAGCTCCTGGAAGCTAAACTTAAATCTTTTTGTAATGAATACAAAATTGACGTTTCAACTTCGCATTGTAAAATCGCACAAAACACCTATTACACAAAATAATTATTTCAAGATGACTCACAAATGACAAGAAACATGTTTATTTGGCCTGTCTCATTGTAAAGAAAAGGCTGATGTATAACTTGTGACTCATTCTGCAGAATAAATATATGATCTTGTCAGACTGTTCGAAAATAACATTGATTAGCTCAGTTAATGTGTTATTGTAACAAGAACGGCATACTCCACAAAAGAACATCACATTTCTATTATTCTACCATTCCTATTGTGTTGCATTTGTGAATGTGCCGTCTTGTATTTTTCATATGATATATAAATGTTGTATTGTGGCAATATTTTAAGTTGACCCAGAGAGTAACCCAGAAAAATGTGGGAAAATAAGAGAAATGTCAAATTTACCCATGTTGCAACCATGACAGTTAAAATAAATGTATTTATCAAGCATTGCCTGGTTTCAATTAAAAGCCACAATTATGCTAAACAACAAAATCCCTATGGAGGGGTCCGTTATTATCTCAATGGTGTGCAGTGACAACTACACAGCAATCAATGGGAAAATGTTAAACCAGTGAATGAGAAAAGCCAGAGCTTGTTTCTAAAAGCGCCTTAAATAATGAATAATTGACTTATCCTTAGCAGCAATGTCCTTTAGTACCCAATTTATAAAAGGGCTATTGACTATTACCACACACTTCAATACACAGGTGAAAATCATTATAAAACACTTGAGGTGAGCAATAACAGACAATAATATTTGGAAAAAAATGCTTTCACATTTATAAAAGGGAGGTTATTTAACATCCAAAGCTTCTCACAGTGTTTCAGAGCACGCCAGGAAGGTGCATTAGCAGAGCTTCAAAATTCTGCATCACAATCACATTGTTTCACATGAGGATTATCACTCCCTCTGGTTATTTATTGACCTGTGACTCAGATGAAGATTAATCCTTTGTACAATTGCAAAAGTGAGTCTGCACACATCTTGAGTGATTGCATGTTCTCTGCATCATGAAGAGCTGCAGTTTATGTTGCGGATGTAGCCACCCACATCCAGATTTGTATGAACTCCTCTCTTGGTGTAGGATGCAACAGTGCCTGCAGGAAATCCTCCACAATTTGGAAGAGTCAAGCTCTTCACTGCAATGTGTTAAAACGTACAATCATATACTGAATATTTGAAAGCTTTTCTCAAATCTTATAAAGTTTGTATGAAGTAGAATGTGAAAGGTGAAAAAAGGCCTCAGGCACAGTTAACATGTAAATCTGGGTATTGTAACAATGTGAGTGGAAACAATAAATAGACATTAAATGGAAAAATAAAGTGTCCAAGTGAATAACTTTTGAAGCTTATGTAAAACCAAAGTGCTACTTTGTGGTCATAGGGTTAGCCATTTTATTTCATTCTTCATGAACAACATTGACATCACAACTCTCTCCACAACACAGCAGATGGCAACTGAGGCTATATCTACTGAACTTCATGCTACTGTCAGCACACACCTGCTTTCTTAGACGCTCATCATCAGTTTGTGCATCGTCTCCTGAATCATTTAAAAGCTAATAATCCGAGTACGACAGCATGCAGCGCAATTCGCCAAAGGGCAACACTCATCATTGTGCATATGTGGCCACACGTTCCCACTGAAACTAAATATATAAAGCAGCTTCACTCCACACATGTATCAAACACACTGCCTTTGATTCTGATGCGCTCTGACCGAATCTGATATAGACAAGTACTTGCGTGACTATAAAAAATGATGTGATGCACTTATACAGCTTACAGTTTGGTTTTCTTTTTCCTCATGTTGCATATTTGTGGAAATGGAATTCAAGCGAGTGAGTAGAAGAGGTGAAGAAGAGGTTTTTAGCCTAAAAGCACTCACTTAAGCATTAGTCTATTAGACATCAGACACTGCACTCTCCTACAGCTCGAGCTCACCTGAGGTTTGAATCACTTAACACTCAGAGATACTTATTACATTCTGATGGGAGGCTTTTTTGAGTCTGCTCACGTGGAAGACTGGCACAAGAGAGGAAAGTGCTTTTAGCTATTATCTGTTCAAGTCTATTTCAACATCTGTGTGACAAACATCTTCAAGTAGGGTAGGAATATATATTCAATTTTAAAACAGTTAGTTCCAGTCCTTGATTCTGATTGGTCAATAGCCTTACAACACCCTTTTATTCACGATAAAGCGCAGCTTTTCATATCTTAATGCTTACTTAACATTTTTTCATTAATTACTCATTTTAGTTTTCATTTGAGGGCAAATTTGGATTTTTTTTTTTGGAAAATAAGTTTAAAAAAGACTGAATTCATTAGTTCTGATATGACCTTTGTGAATAATCAAATTAAATCGCTCTCATTATAATCATCAAAGCTAGAGTCCAGAGTAGATGCAGTCGCCTGCGAGACATTAAGTAGATTATAATTTTTCAATAAATTGAACACCATGTAATGCATACACCACGATACAAACAAAGTAGAATACTGGCTGACATGTTTCAACCATCACTTGACACATACCATCACTATTTTAAGTATTAACATAAGAGCATGTTTGGGGGTATGTGGAGAGAGATGGTGGTAAGACTCTTACCTTCACCAGCATTGTAAGCCAGGATGGAGCGTGATCGGGTCTGTTTGCCCTCTGTGTTCTTCCCCGAGCAGGTGTTGGAACAAAGAGACCAGGAGGTCCAGGGACTGAGCACACAGTCCTTCGGACAGGGTACGTCACACAGCACGGGCATGGGAAGGATGGCATCCCGACACATCTGCCTGTCCACAAATTCACCTGGAAACAAAACACAGGACCGGTTATATTCTCATACGCAAAATGTTAAATCCACTGCTGTGCTGCAGTACAGTAAAAATACACCTTATACAGGTCTTAAGAAAGGAAAAGCAAAGTAAAACCACACTGATTTGACACTGTGGTAAATTGTGTGAACATTAATCCACTTGTCACCCTGCGTAAATAAATCAACCCACACAGAGAATTCACACTGTGAAGTGATCTAATGCCAAGAGTGGTGTGAACAGCATACAAACATCCAGGGCACACCATCCCACACCCACTCTTATGAATTTCCCATTAATAAATATTTATTTACACACTGATAAATTGAATACGTATGCACTCAATGTACCTGTTAATGTGCATCAAGTATACATCAAGCATATTGATCCTGTACATTACCTTACACATAAACTTTGAATTTATTATATTATATATTATACTATAACCCTAATCTTTGAAATTTAAAACATGATAGTTAAAAGAAAGGAAGATCCCGGGATGTTTGTAAACACATGGAACAAAGGCATGCTCTTCAAACTGTGTGCAGTTACATTTTTTTCTCATTGCTGTATGGAACACCGTACCATGAACATTTAATATAAATTGTGACCTTCACACTCCAGGTTATACTGTCACCTTTGTGTCAAACCTAAAACAATACAAAAGACAGCAAAAAAGTAGTTTTGTTGGTAGAGGTCATTTAAAGAACCTATTTTAGGACATCTAACCCCCCTGTGGACCGCACACCAGCCCCCTTATCGATCGGCGAACCCCACCCCTGAAAATAGCCCACAGTGACAGAAAACCCTCCATGTTGGATGACACTGTGGGACCCCATGAGACACAACAGATCCATTCTCATCAGCACCAGACAACAGGGATCAATAATGCAGAGAAGAGGGGAGGCACTGGGGAACAATGAGGAGCGTTTGAAACTGGGGGTGGGAAAGAGTTAGACTTCCTCACATCAAGAGGAAGCATTCAACATCAGGACAAAAATCATTAGGGTTCGTTACAGACACTTATGTGTCTTTTAGGGGTCTGATTTAACAAAACACATCTTACAAATAGGTCAAACAGAAAGTGGCTGTGTCCGAACAACTTTTGAAAAAACAGGGTGAAAAATCTGACTTTGGATGGTATTTCATGAACATGGTGGTGGTCATCAACAAATGACCAACTTGAAACAGCTAGAAACCAGCCACCATGTTTCAAAACACAACCACCAGCTTATGCTTGATTTCCATTAATAATGAATTAAACAATAACTAAAGAAAACTTTATTGATAAAAACAAATCAACTGTCCTCGTGAATCACTCAGCGAGTGCCCGCTGGGACAAATGTAATAACAGCTGTACGTCTACCCTTTAAACATCTCAGATGTGTTAAACCTAATGGAAAAGTACCAGACAGCACCTGACATTTCCTCTATCGAGCGCTGTCACAATCTGATGAGGCCACACGCTACTCGCCCCAAAGTTAATGAGGGTGAGTTTAGCTAAATTCAGACTGATACTGAGGGACACATGGAGTTAATTTAATTTAAATGGACGATGGTGCTAGAATAACATATTTACCATGTACTCGTCTGTACGGCAGGACAAAGAAAGAGGTGACCTTGAACAAATCATATTATTTCTCACTGCAGTAAGGTATGTGGACTTAAATGGGTCAATGTGTTGCAGTAAGCCTATGGCTAGAGAGTGATGGAGTAATGGCTGAGGTTCCTTACTGTTTTTGGACTCGGTTCTCTATTGAGAGTTTGATATCAAAATGTTTTTTCTGCATTTAGCTCGAGCTGGCAGGCATATATGTGGACTGCCATTATTCTTCACATATTCTTTAAATCTGACATTCAACAATTCAATCGGTAACACATTACAATAAGGTTGTATTTGTTAACATTAGGTAATGTATAAGCTAACTTTACCAAACAATGAAGAATACTTTTGAAGCATTTATTAATCTTCAAAGTATTAATCTTCAAAGTTCAAATTTCAGCATTTTGTAATACATATTTAAAATCACAAGTCATAGCTGTTAAAATTAGTTAATGGTCAATGAACTAACATGTCAGCAAATGCATTTACACATCCAACCTTATTGTAGTGTTACTATTGCACCAGTTAAGGTGTCTTTGATCATGTCAACTAATTGTTTTCACATTTAGTTTGCTATTATGTACACATTTTTTTTAATTAAAAAATATAATTTATTACATCTCATAAAACCATCAAAAACCTCATAACAAAATTTATATTAGGCTAGTGATATTTTTATTTTTATTCTCTAAATCTAAACCCCTTATGCAAATCTGACTCTATGTGGAAGACATTATTAAGGAAGACATGCACAATTTGTTAAGAAGCCTTTTTAAATAGTGAAGACCACCTTAAAAATAATTTATATACAAACATATCTAAAACATTCTACATTATAATTATAATTAAAATGAATTTTTATTGACAAACATACCAGTATAAATACAGTATACACTGCAAATATACATGATATACCAGGCCATTTTGACTAATACATTTATGTTGTTTAGTTAGTAAAAATGATTGATAAATAAAATGTTCAGTCCAAATTCTACAAGCTAGTAAAATAAGGTACAGTCGCTGCATATAGCAAGGTGTCTCCAGGTAACTGTCTGTGAGATTCACTGGATTGATGGGGGATGTGATAGTAGTCGTCTCCGTGGTGACAGCTGAGGCACAGGCAGTATGACACCTTCAGCTGGTGTGAATGGGACGGCTGATTATGAGCCTTGCAAACTGATTGAGTTACACACACACTCTTTCTCTCTCTCCCTTGAGTCCTCATTAGCAACGTGAAAGCTGAGGTTCGGGAATGTTGCAGTAATTGCCATGTCCGCACAGTGAAATTTACTGGAACAAGGAGCGGAACGTGTGGATGTAAAATAGAATTACGGCACGCGCCCATAATTGATTCATTAATGCGACCCGAGTCGTGCCGCACCTCGAGACAAGATATTAACAATACAAAAAGCAAAGAGAGAGAAGTCACCGAGATTGTGGCTGTATTTTAAAAACTAAATAGTCTACTTGTACCTCATATCCACAATAATTTAAGGTTAATTATTTTCGATAAGCCACATTGAATCAATCTATTTCCTCATGTTGACAGCAGACATTTCATTTCTCTAAGTGTTCATTTTATTCTTTGTTAAAATAGTCACTCGGCTACGCTCTGCTTCTCTATTATATGAAATTAATTAGACTGGATGAATTAGAGTGGCGGTTTCGCAGCGCTGAATTTCCCTCACTCATTAACCAAACCGAATGGCTAGGCCACAAAATCCTATTAAAATACTCTGTACTACATAGCTGAAGTGTTTGACTTCAATATCTTTCAGGTTTAAGGATGTATAGAGCATATAAATAATATAATCACTCTTCAACTTCTAAGTGCTTAAAAAATATAATGCAATTTGTACTTCATATGCTTCATTTGTTCAAAAGTGTATATCAAAACAAGCTCTTGGTTGTAGTTCCAAACAAGCACTTGTCCCCAGGTGAACTGTATTTTTCTTCTGATCTCACAGATGGTGCTGGTGTTGGTATTATGCCATTGAACAGTTTCAGGTCTTTGAGTTAGAAGATAGACCACCTCAACACATATGGCTTTGTGTTTAACAGGCTAAAAGCCAGCAGTGCCACTTATTGCTCTGAATTTCCCCTCTGGTCTCTCTAACAACAGAAAACTACAACCAGCCGCCCGTGCGAAAACAGCAATTACAGCAATGGGCATAAATCCAGAAGACAAGCCCCATGGACAGAGTTCAAGAATGGACCCAGCTGTACGAGACCAAAACAATCTGGGTCGTTTGCATTCTACTTGCCAGGAAGTGACCATTAAACAAAAAGTCAATTTTAAGCGAAAGAGTTTTAATTAAACTAAATGATTAAAAGTACAAAATGACCAGGCCCATATAATGCAGATGGTCTGTGAGTGTGTGCATCACTTACCATCACTGTTGACACATTGTACTTGTGGGTTCTGGGTTCCTGGACCGCATACTTTGTCATTGTCAGGAATACACTCCTCCAGCTTCACCACCAGCCAATCGTAACAACTGGGCTCCTCGCAGGGAATGGCTTCGGTCAGGTGGGGGCAGTTTCCCGTCCCACCTGTGGGCTCATTCATGATCTTTCTTTTTCTTAGTTTGAAGCCTGTAGAAGAGAACAGATTAGATTTAAAATCATGCTTGTCACTGCATCATTTTTCAGCTTTCGACACGATTTAACCATCTGGCGTGACCAGCGGAAGCACAAAGTCTTCTTAACCATCACAATGTGTCATTGAGCAATAACTGCAATATTATATTCAATGTATCAGTCCATTAAGTGCAGCAGATGACTGAAATTACTGAAGCAGCTTATCATAATGAATATTATTATTCTTCCCTCATTACTCTTGCTTTTCATCAAAGCGACTAATGCATTCAGCAATCCATTAATACTGAAGAGGCTTTGACTCCAGGGGTATTCCCATTAAAGGGCAGGGAAAAGGACTCAAGGTCACCTACGTAACCCTCGTCGGCTTCTGGTTTAATCCACGTTGCTGTCTGAGGCTGATAAGGTAATATGGGAGTGGGGGGCCTTTAGGAGTTAGCCTGAGATGCCGGCGTCGTCCCTTTCTCTGATTACTTCTGTCTCTGGCTCTCCTCCTGGCTTTATTTAATCAGAAGGTCAGCATAGAGCTCATTGTGGTTGGGAGAAGTGGGGGTGTAAGAGGATTGTATCACATTCGGTCAGTCAGCCCTCAGGTGTGTGTGTGTGTGTGTGTGTGTCTTTATCAGACAAAGCAGGATAGTGGGTTTCATATGACCCCCTGTTAATAACAAAAAAGAAACCTCATCCAAATCTCATGGGTCATCACACCCCAGGTGCACACTGACACATTATTGGTTAAGATGTCACTGGTAATTTGTTTCTTTATCACACATCAGGCTTATTTTTTTTGCCTTGTACAGGCTATAATAAAGATTACCAATATATAAAAGCCTCTCTGTCATAATAACATGTTATAGTTTATATCTCACATTTATCAGAAGTGAACGTTAGACAGCACTGACCGTTCAGAATTGAACTGATGATACCTTTTCAGCTCAAAAATTTGAATTTAAATTGAAGTAGTAAATGGAATGAAATGGAACATAATTGCAATAAAAAATGTTAAATTGAAGAAGTAATATTTAAATGTGCCTTTTTCAATTTACATTATATTTATGCATTTATCAGTTTTGTGTTTCCTGAAAATTTAACTGCTAACACAATGTACAATGAGTTACAGGAACACAACTGTATTTCATAAATTGTATTATATATTATACATATATTTAAAATAAAATATAAAAATATAACTACATATAATTTTGATTATATTTCATGTATTAGTACATTTTAGTAGTTAGCTGCACACAACATACAGGGTATAACTAGAAATACTAGATGAAAAAGTGTATGTTTTAAATGCGACCAATAAAATACATAATTCATAAAAAATAATAATTTATAATAATTTCATAATAATAATGTTTTTCTTTAGATGTAACACTTCCATTTCATGAACCAATTTTCTAAAAGATTCCACTTAAATTCCAATTCAAAATCCAATTACACATCATGTGGTGTATGGCCAATTCAGTTCAAATGATAACTTATGAGCTAAAAGAATCAGAAAAGTTCAGAATGTTTGCCAACCCTGCAGCCAAAGCTTAACAATGATGAATGAGTTAAAAGCCACTGATGTACACAGTTCCAGTCCCTCCATGCTGTAGAACAAAAATACATCCCTGTTTTTAGCACATCTTTATGAATAATAAGCCTGCATGTACAGGAGTGCCAAGCATACCATTAGAGGTATATGATGTAAATAATGCAGGGCAGGCGTTCAAAAAGAGAAAAAAGGCAAGACAGATTTAGAGAGAATCCATCATTAAGATGCATGAAAGAGAATTTCCTCCCATCCCATCCTTTTGAGTCGCTTCATTAGGGATGAGTCAATATGCATTAGTCATGGCACGGGTCGCTGTCCCAGCCATAATTAACGAGAAAGCAGCAAGCATGCCTTTGATACGACTGTCAGGATTTACATGGAAAAAATCACAGGTACCACACAGGTTGTACCACATTACTTCTTAAGAGGATTTCAAGTTTATTTGCTTATCTATCTGAAGCCATTGAACCTCTGCTTGGTATTTTGTCTATTTTTGTGTGACACATTTTCTGTTTTTGTGGTTCTCTTTATTACTTCCCTCGACAATGGGCCTGGTATATAAACCTTTGAGAATGATTCTCCTGCTCCAGCAGGCGGTAAGTTTATGGGGTAGACGCTGATGGTGCAGATAGGGGTGAGAGTCTGAGTCATGTTTGAAAGGGTTTCAGTACACAATTCATGAGATTTATAATGAATGAGGACATTTTATTGATCCGCTCTGTTTTAGACTAGCGAGAGGGGTGAAGGTCTCGCTCTGCAAAGACAACAGTAAGAGACAAACAATGCTTATAGTACAAGCCTAAATTGCTCTCACCTTTCTTTGTGGACTGATCCTGGCAGTTTTCAAAGGTACAGGGACCCCATGCGCTCCAGGAAGATACTTCACATTCCATTGGACAGGGAATATGGCAGAGCTGGGTGGTGTTAGGAGAAACACCCAAACATAAGTCACTGTTCACTGGCCGGGACGCTGAAAAGATGAACACACATACACACGGAGTTACAGAGATTTCTAACAAACTGAAATACATCATGTGTCTTCTTGCACAGAATTTAAAAAGCTAAAAAAGTTTTTATGTATCATGGAGACATAAAACATCAAGTAACCTGAAAACACCCTTAAACAATTATGGACAAACGCTTCTGGTTGCACATGTTTTCTTAGATATCTACTGAATTCCTGTGTCTTTTTTTCCATTTTATCTATAACTAGCACCCTATGTGTGTGTGTATACCTCCAAGCTGTAGTTGACTTCCTACAAGGTCAGTGCATAAATGTATCTGCCATGACACCCTGTGACAGATCTTCACTTCATTCACATGCAAATTGGTCCGTGTCCAAAACCTTTGAGCTTTGATTGAGCCGTTTCTAAAATTATTCGCGTAATACGTATTTTTCAAAGTGATATAAATGATTGATTGCGTGACCGTGCTAGTTCATTTGTGTGGAATTATTAATGATTCATGTGAGCTTGTTTAAAATAGAAATTAAAAAGGTTTGTGAAGAACTCCGCTGGGACAATCATGCACCGAAACATTCAATTTGGTTAGCTTAATTTACTCACTTTTTGTTCCAAAAGTGACATGTAAAAAAGAAATTAGCTGTCAAACCGTCAAACTGATGAAATTGATTTTGCAAAAGAATTGACTTGCAAATGCATGACCCTTGTACTGTTTACTTATTTTCACAAACAGACTTCTCTCTGTGCGACTCATATTAAATATTAAAGGCGATACCATTTAACGATTGCGGCACTTTTGCATGCAGAAATTTAGCACAAAAACTTGTGTCTTATTTACTAACCAACTAAACCAAAAAACTAAATGTACTGTGCTGTTCTTTTAACTACAATAATTATCACTGAAATTAGGCTTAGATTGTGCTTATTCACAAACGCTATTGTACGTTTGCATGCTGCAAATAAAAAAAACTGAAATTATTTTTAAAATGTAGTTTGTACATTTCCTAGCAATCATGGCAGTAGTTTTTTTTACAAATTGTAATTATAACCAGTAAAATATCCAGATGTGTGGTGGTGAGATGTAGACAAGCAAACCTTTTGCATTTTAAAGCTGATTCAGGAGCTCAAATTAAAGCAAAGGAGCAAAAGCTTTTGAGATCCACAAAAGTACAATTGAGCCACGTGATTTCACTGGCACAATTGCACCATTATCTGATTTACATAATTTCTTTGGCGAGTTTGCACATCATTGAAGTGGACAAAAACCTGTCTGGCTACCTGTCTCCCCTTTCCACCACCCTGTTAATCCACCCTGATTAATGACCCTCTCCTTGCAGTTTGACCTTGTTCAGGTGGCACGTCGCTCGCTTGGAGGCCAGATGGTCTGCAGTTTGCCCACCCAGAGTCTACCCGGCCTAATTATAGCAACAGTATCCCATCATTCCCTCCGTTCGTCTGACAGCCACCAACGCATTCACCTGCTCGCATCATCAATAACTATATCTGCCTGCAGGGCGGCGCTGCATGGATGCCCTGTAACAAAGCAGTGCCATTGAATATCTCATAAAGATCCACAACAGGGTGCTACACTCATTACACTCTGGAGAGCAACACAACCATGCGAAATGAATGAGCAGCGGCGGCAATGTTGTTACATTCTGCTCTCGGTTCTTTTTCCTGCGACTGAGATGTGTTAATGGATAAAGAGTGAGACAGCAGCTGCTTTGCCCCGTTGTCTAAATGTCTGAAGCCCCCCATCGGGAGAGGAAATCAAGCTCAGCTTCCCCAGGCCCAAACACCAGAGAAGGAAGCCGGATGGGAGAGAGGAAAACAACAAGCTGCTTTTGATATGTAAAACCGACACTTTTGAATTCATAACACGGGCTTTGGAAGCCATAATCCCAGAATGATTGAAACAGAATTCAGAAAGCAAACAATACTTTCATATTGCTATAGAAATAATGCATTTATATGAGCATATACTGTATAGCGAGTCTGTTGCACATGGTTGAAAACACAGATTCACACCTAACAATTTCTACACCTGACAATTTCTAGATATGATCCCTGAAACTAAATGACCAGAATAAATCTTCTTAAAAACACAGACTGTCTTTCTGTTCTGGTGTTAACCACAGATCCTGATGCTTCATTGCATTAACATATATAAATACCTGTGAATAATTTCTCAGACCCAGTGGCAAATCGTTGGGAAATGTCCAATCATGTGGAGCTTGAAAGTAAATCCGCTCAGATTTGTCGGATATTCCCTATGGGGAAAGTGCCTGATTGAGTCTCCATTGATTAAAAGGATGCAGTTAAATAAGAAAGATTTTAAGTCAGAAAAAGATGATAGAGTAGAAAGGAGTAAAACGATTTTAAAGAGGTGATGTGTAAAATTTGGAAGAATGTTGCCATAATGGGAAAGAGGCATTGCTCAAAAATATTAAAATAAAAAAGAAAATCATCAAATAATTAAGATCACTTAAGTAGTTTTTGACACACTCACTTTGGATAAAAATATTCACCCATTTTGTTCTATATGACTTTTTCATTCTGTTGGTTGAATTCAGTACAAAACAATGAACTACTTTAACGCTTAACAAAGCAAACAACAGCGTCAGCAAGAAAATATTATATATTAAATGTCTCCTTTTGGTGTTGTGAAGAAGAAAGTCATGTGAGCTTGGAACAACATGAGAGTGAGTAAATGATTAAAATGAGTAAACATAATTTCAAAGGTGTAATTTGCGTGACCATCATTAAAACCTTGACTTAATAATAAAAGCTATTTATTACTTAAAACAGTTAATAGTAATAAATAAAAATACATATAGTAAAGATTCACGTTTAATTGTATAATTATAGCCATTATTTTTAAAGGTAAAAATGGATGAAAAAGCACACTGGAACATACATAAACTACACTGTCTAACATATCGTTAAAAATAAAGATAAAATAGAAAACATATTATTAAGAGCATATTATACATACATTAAGACCAAGCTAGGCATGCTGTTTAAAAGCCTGAAGGGTGTATACGCATTCGTGTTGTTATTGCGTATATGTCTGAGTGTGAAAGAGAGAAATGGGGTGTGAGAAGCAGCGCAGGTGCTCGTGCACTGTTCCTTTATCTCACACACTTCTTCCATCTGTCAGTGTGTGAGTCGTCAAGCTCAGCAGGCCTGTCACCTCCCCAGCAGGAGCTGCAGACACTGCCATGTGCCTCCCTTAAGGCCACATTACGGATGGGATTCCAGCACTGCCTGGCAAAACGTCCTCACTGGCAGGAGGCCTGGATGCTAACGTTCATATAAAGGCAACTGTGCTGAAGTGTAACAAATCGGGTGTGCGCATAATGGGCGGATTGCAGTTGATTTACTACTGCGAAAACAGCCACACATGCAAATAGGTTAGACATATTTTAAGATGGCTTTTGCATGTACACTCTAAAAAAGGATGTGTTATTTTTTAACACATTTTTTGTGTTATGCTGTTTAACACATAATGTGTCATTTTGTGTTAAATACATAAAAGGGACAACACATGTTGAGTTGAAAGTAACACAAGTTGAGTTAAAAGTAACACAAAATGTGTTGTTTTTAAATTAACACAAAGATGTGTCACATCTGTGAGTTGTCCCTAACTAGACACATCTTGTGTTATTTTTAACACATCTGTTTTTAGAGTGTAGCATCATTTATATGATCATGTGATTGTTGCACAATACCAGTCAAACGTTTAGACACAACTGACAAAAATGTTTCTCATGATTCTACAAATCTGAAGGTGTATATTTCAACGTTTAAAATGACTTTTGTAGACAATACAGTTGTGTTATTTTATGGTTTTGATGAGTTTACTACTATTCTAAAATGTGAAAACAATTTAAACAACAGTTAGTAAGTGTTTCCAAACTTTTTTGAAAACTGGTACTGTATCAGTACGACTGTGAAATTACCTGAATTTACATTTTAAACTATGTGTTTGCATTAATACACAACAGAAATCTGAATTATAAACAGAAAACTATCCACCACAGCACAGCCACAACTGTCAAATCTCCCAGCATGCACTAGGGAAAATATGCGCACAATGAGAGGCATAATCTGAGAGACGGCAGTTAAAAGCAATGCTCAAATCATTAAAAAATAAAAATATACACTATCAGAAGTATTTGTCAGAGCAAAAGCATACGCTGTTGTGTATCTTAAGGTTTGCATATGACAACGTCTATAATTCTGCGCTCTGAATGTAATTTAAATAAACAAAAAACTGCTTGCAAAATCTCACTGGAAATCATTTTAAACCATATTAAGCGTGTCAATAGTCCAGCAGGATTGGTACATCTCCATATTCTTTATTCTCAAAGACTACATTGTGCCTCACTGACAGCAACCATATGGTGCACGACACCAATCAGATTAATACCTGCATTTTGGTTGTGTCAATTTGCACACATTTACTGTTTCTTTTCATCTTATTTGCACTGACACCACTTTGCAATTTTGCACATTTACAAAGGTTTAACCCAAATAGCATAGAAAACTCTATTCTGCTCATTTTTAAACATACAATTATTATTACTCTATATCAGGATGTGGGTAGTTGACAAATGTCTGTCCTATGGTGTGACATTTTAAGGAAAAAACTTTCAACTTTAACTTTAGGAATGAAGATAAATCTCTCATGGTATTTGTATATATATTTTTAAGCTGTCAAACAATAGGACACAGTCACATATTTATTTGTCAACTACACATGTATCTACACAACAAAAGCGTCAATTAAATCAGGGCCATTGTGTGATACATTGTGTGTTTTTGACCTAAATAAATTTGCCTTGCATCTAAAGGACAGCTGCTTACTGCACGCTTTGTCTTCCTCTCTATGGTGTGACCAAGCCGTACCGGCCAATGACTGCTTGAGGACAGCTGTGGACATTTGACTAAGTTCCCCGAGAGGTCGGCAGTCGGGCTCTCAGAGCAGATGGCATTGTCGGCCTGAGAGCGAGAGCGGGCACAGCACCAGCCTCGGCGCATGGCAGCGAGCACTGGCACCTCCCTGTTTCTGTCACATTACTCCAGAGAGAATGTATGTTTGGGTGTATCCCCACCTGTCTGTATGTCTGTGATGGCATTAGCATTTCAATTCCAAAGTAGCTGCCTCATTAATTTGTACTGCTCTGCCTTCTTTATTCCCTAATTCCCCCCTAGTGATCTAATATCAGCCCTTAAAAAGCAATCCAATTACATGTTGGCTTCGGTTGTGCCACAGTACAGATAGAAACCCATCTCTGTCCAACAGCTTGCGGTGAGCTTACAAGTCTGTACATGAGCAGAGGTGACCTGATCCAAAAATACTGTAGAAAGGTGATTTAATCATCCACAGTAGCATCTTAAAGCAAAGGCAGGCAATGTTTTTTGTAAAAATTTTTTGTTATACTGGCTGAGAGTGACCCCTCTACATCTTTTTCAACTTTTTTCTAACTGAATTATTTTTTGTTTATACAGATGACCACATACAGTAGCAGCACTCACAAATTGATAATAATTTAAGACACTCATAAACAAGCACATATGCAAGGTAATCTGCCAAATTAAACGAGTCATAACTACTCTCACCAGTAAAATGCATTTGAACCCTTTAATCTGGTCATTTAAGATGCTCCACAGAAACATTTTCCTACCGTCTTTGCTCTTGAGTGAGCTGAGGTTAGATGAGGTTTCGGTGGGCGCTTGAACGCAGTAGACCTCTCTGGTCTGAACCCCGCCTCCGCACAGCCCTGTCTGGTTGCTCCGACGACGGTCCTGTTGGCTGAGGAGAACATCTACCCTGCAATCACTCCATTCTGTGCTTTTCCAATTATACCTGCAGAGAGAGAGAGAGAGAGAGAGAGAGAGAGAGAGGGAGGAAAATTTAGCCAACAGACGTGTTTTGATGAGCATATAATGCTCTCTTAACACATCTCCATTTTCTTAATTTATCCTCTGTAGGCTGTAAGTACCGGAGAGTTATACTTACATATGTCTAACCTTTCAATCGTTTTAAAAGGGATAGTTGAATGCATGAAATTAGTTTTGCAGACAAAAATAAACTGTCCCTATGGAAGTTCCTTTACAAACAGAGACGTTATACTTTGTCCATACCAGGCTTTGAGTAATAGTGTACACACCAAACATCAGACAATCATCAGAATCCGTGGCAGTCAGGATGTGCTGTACGGTCACAGATTTATTGAGCTTTATTGAGTTTGATGTCTGGCCTGCTGCTTTTTGATTTATCATGTTAGTGACAGAACCAGAGAAACAGCTTCAAGCTGAGCAGTGGATGGAAATGTAGCAACACTACAGATAATCATTTTAAAAACAACACTGATGTATCTAGACTAAAAATATTAGAAGGTAAAATAAACAATGCATTACTAAAATAAACTTTGATATTCTATGTTATTTCTACTTTCTTTAAGGAATAAGCCGTAGAATTGATAGGCCAAATGGGTTTATGGTTTAAAAAAGTTTCAATGTGTAAAATATGGGAGAACAAAGTTTGGGGGTACTTTTGCATTTTCATGATTTTTTGTACTTCATATTTGTTGTGTATCATCTCAATAATCAGCACTTCTTGGCTAATTTGGACTCTCTCTCCTTGGTCTTCACCAGTTTTCTCCAGAAATGACTCACTGATCTAAAGCCTGAGGAGACACTGCAGGGAAGAGCTGATGTGCATTTGTGTGTCTGTGTGTTTAATTGTCCACTGACCTTCAAGTATAGCACACCTGCTTTCAGAAGAGCTCAACAAGGTATTTATAAAAGAATGCTTAACCGTGGTCATGGCCTTAACTAAACAGAGAGTTTCTTCTATAATAAAGATATAATAAAATCAAATAAAGATATTTTTCAATAAACATGGAATAATTTCTGCTGGCTTTCCACTACAATTGGCTTTCCACCTCTTATACATCCACAAATGAAGTCCATTTGACGTTAGAAATGCAAAGCTTAAATATTTATAAACTGGGAGTGTATGCAACTATGTTTATGTGTATGACTGTGTGCTTTGATCTGGACAATCTAGGTTATTTACAATAGCTTTAACATGGCTTCTTGACAATCTTTTGCCATGAATGTAATGACGTATGAAGTGGGAAAGCTTTTGGGCTCTTGTAAGGATCCTTGAATGAGTGGCACACTGCATATTATTGTTGGTATATTAGCATAGCACTCCATCAGCAAATCAAAGTTTACATTTCCACATGCAAAATATCTAAAAGATCAAGTCTAATTCCTGATATGTTTAAAAATTTGGTAGATTTTGGAAAGCAATCAGATAACATGCGTGTGTGTAAATGACCATAAACAAGTTTTGGGGTAAATATGGGATTTGGGAGATGTTTAACAGTGATAAATATTAAACATTAATGGTTACAGGCTATGTCTAGACACCTGAATCTAACTCTAGAGTGATATTCAGTCATAACCCCATGCTGTAAAGGATTTTTCTTGACAATAGTAAAAGCACACATGGGGCTTGATGAGGAAACACAGCCCAGCACACACCAGGTCGACTCCACAGGAGCAGCATTGACCTCCATCTAAAACAGAGAAAAACATGTTCTGCTCTCCTGTGTAAGAGATCCAGTGCAGTAAGGTGATGAGTGATGGGTAACGGACCGGCCCATCTGTGGGGGAGATCAGATTAGACAGCATGTCGCATGTCCTCTCAGACATTCACCATTCATCAGCTCACCTCCTCCAGAGTGGCGCTGTGCCAAACCACCAGCGTGCCGCCATCTCTCCATCTTCCCCAGCAGGACCCTCGCCCTCCCCAAATTCCCCTTTTACTCCTCCATCTGTGTTTTAACATGTTCGCGATATACAAAAGCCACGGAAGGGTGACGGAGAGAGTGGGAATAGTTTTTTGTTCAGATATGGTTCAATACTGCTCAAACGCAGAAGCAACTAAGTAGTTAAAGAAACAGTTCACTAAAAATAAGTCGTAATGTATGCAATAGCTTTGTGTAGAAAGAAAACCAACATTTTAGCTGCTGTTCACAGTTAACTTTCTTCCCACAAATTTGATCTGCACTTACGGATAAAAACTGGCCCTTTGAATGTTGGGCCACTTACCTGAAATGGTTTTATGATCTTAAAAATTGTTTAATTGAATCATCTCTGAATGTTTGAAACTGGTTATGTGGAGAAAATTGTGTAAACATCTAAACAAATAACTAAACAAAGTAAACACAAGAGTTTTTAAATGAATTTGAAATGAATGGCCAATACAAACCCAAAATAGATGGAAACTCATACAATATTGCTTATACAAAAGCATCTCAAGTACTCACTGTAGTTTGATTTATTGGATTTTTTTAGTCACAACATAATTCCCATATTTACATTTATGTCATCCCATAGTTTAATATTATTCAAAAATGTGGAAAAATGACTAATAAAAACGAATAAGTAAGTGACCCTAAATATTTGACGGTAGTGTACACAATGAGATTTGAAAGCTGAGGTGGGAGGACATTATTAGTAAATACTGACTATTTTTCTTTCTGTTGTATGAAGCATTAGGGTGCCATACTTACACCACACATGGAGGGATTCCCTCTCCCTGCGGGGAACACGGCTCGCTCTCCTCCAGCTCAGGGCACTCTGCACCACCTCCCACGTGAAACTGCCGCACCTGACGTGTGCGTGTGCGCTGCCCCTTGCGTCCATTCAGATCATAGCATTCCTTTGAACAGGCGGACCAATCAGACCACTCGGTCACCTCGCAGTCTTTGGAAATGACACAGGCTTGATAAGTCACTGGAAGAGTCTGCAGCTTACAATGACTGTGGGGAAACAAATATGTGTGTGAATCATTTAAGAATACATTTAATTACAACTTCCATATGATATCTTTAAGTACAGTATTACAGACTGCCATTGCTTTACAATTACCCAATCATTTCTTTATACAAACAGAAAAGAAAGTCACACAGGTGATTGGTGAATGATGATTCTTCACAACCTATTTCCAATGGTGCAAAGCCAGACACAGAAATAAACAAAAATGTTGAGGGTTAAGTAACATACCTCTGCATAATAAACTAGGACAGGAGCATTGGAAAACATACTTCATCTTCAACAGACACTTGGGACTACAGAAACAGCCTTGTTTAAAAAGCTTCACGAAGGCTGTAATTTATCATCCATCTTCATAAAGAGGCAGACATTATTAAATGAAGCTGTACTCAACCAATCCTATCCAATTATATCATTATGGATATGCAAAATATATCAGAAAGATAACCGTCTTACACTCTGACCCAGTATCTCACCAGAGGTTTCGCTCAACACTGCTATTTTAAATGTCATTCTCAGTGCAGTCAATACCAACTGCAATTCAATTTAGATATGCATCAAAATACGATTTCTATGAATATTAATTAAAAGACATCAAACGTCTGTTTCTGTGACTTTTGGTCACATGGCGGAGACTACGGTCCTCCCAGGAGCTTAGACATGCATACATTGATACATAGATTTAATTTATTAATAAGCTAAAAAAGCATGGTATTGAGGAAAAATAAGAAAATATATATGATAAAAATGAACAGCCATGTTTTACTGTAGAACATAAAAACAAATCTGACAATTTTACAGCAAATTACTGCGATATGCGTAGTTGCAATATTTCAATCTTTCTAATATATTGTACAGCCCTGTTATGTTTGGTCACATTTACACATCTTTTACTGACTCAATTCAATTTCACAGTTTCCATGCAACAAAGCAACTTGGTGTATCAACAGAAAATGTGCAGTTACAGGTGTGCATTTACAATAATTTTACAGCTTTAAATGTGTCTCCTCCAACCTGGATCTGTAATAAGCAAATTAATTTTACTCATAGCGCAAGGTCTGATTTTGCCCGAAACTCTTTTGACCTTTCCGCTCTATACATCTGATCCGGTACGGGACACAGCATTACCGCGTCATCAGAACCAGCTAAGCCTCTTTGGGGATTTCAGCCATCTGTGAAGTCAATGAGTAGCTGTAACGTACTGAACTGCTGGGACAGTTCACATCTCTGGCCCATCTTCCTTTGCTAATCCCATATAACAGCACAGACAGAAAGATATGAGACGTCCCTATTCTGACTCGCGAATGGAAAGGCATGGCGAATATGAAAGGAACCTAAACAGAATCAAAGAGGACGTTGATGGGCGCACTGGGTTGCAGCAGTTTGCTCTGAAATATTTCTTCTGCAGTCATATCGCTTGACAATACTTCTTTTACTAAAGTAGATACAAGTTTCTGTGGTGGCCGTTCGTCATGCAAGACAGAATGAGGACATGCATGTATTGTGACGTGTTGTTTGGATATTTGTCAGAGACTTCAATTTAAAAAAGGCAAGCTAAAATGTAATTGAATATCACATAGAAGGGCTCCTAATAATTCAAGGCCGTATTCAGACTAATTGATAAAAGACTAAATTGATAGGAAAAAATGTTTTCAAATGACAATTACTGTTAAATCTTTGGTTTAGATGGTTTTGAGGATATAATTACAATCTGGATAGGCTCTTGCAGTTCTTAATAGGATAATATAATGATGGGTAGCTAGTGGTTTGGGCAATTATATGGACAAGAGAGTATTGCTTTAAAAAATGTATATTTCTTACTCTACAAATACCTGATAGAAACCAGATTATATAAATGTTGCAGTTCAGACCAGATTGTTATCAAGGAGTTACATTCTGTAATGTAACCTTTAATACAGAATGTAGTCAGAATACAGAAAATACATACACAAGCAAACTGGGAAACAAGACACAGTATTAATATTAATATTTCTGGGGATATATCAGTGACAACATGTTCTTCTGTGAACTTGTGTCTTGTTAACTTGCAGGAATGGGAGAATACAAAATGACTATTGAAAAACTTGAGAGCATGTGTTACAAACACAGCATACAAATGCAGTCTGTTTGGCTCCTATGTATGTATTTGCAAGAGAGCATATTGCACTGCTGACCAGCTCATGTCACAGAAAGTGTCCTGGTGGACGCAGGCTTGTCATATTCCTGTGCTTGAAAACAGATATTAATGCTGCCTGTGCATTATATTGTAGTTTCTCACACATATACACAGGGACAGAAGCCTATGAGCTCTCCGAAGCCTGTCTGCTATTTCACTACAGCACAGGGAGGAGCTGAAAAACTGCTGGTGGTGTGTTATTATATTCTAGTGTTATACTGTATATTATCTATGAGACAAAAAGGTCAATGAGTCAATACTTGAGTTACCCCTTATAAATTACCCAAGTATGAGAATAGTTTTTATTTATATTAATGAATTTCTTGTTGAAACATTTTTAAGTATTTAACTTAAGAATAAATACTTGACAAATTTTCATAACAATAAACATAAACTAAAAAAACAATAAAATCACGGAAATGTTATTTATAGAAAATACTTCAAATAAAAAAGTAAAAAAAAAGATCTAACGTGTAAAGAATTTTAGTTCGGATATTGCAATTTCATGTGTATGCTCAATATGTCCAGTGACAGTTTAAGGTTAAATTACAGGTATAAACCATAAAAATATAAATGAATAAAATATACACAATATAAGAAAATATTTTTTCCAAATTTTCAAAGCCTTCATCCCAACAGTAATGGCCCAGAAAAGTAATTTTAATACAATAAAAGTATTGAATATATATTAACATGTTCAAGCAAATCTCAATTCAGTGCTCAAAATGAAGCATCTAAAATAATAATTCATAACCAAGTCATGCATGAACACACGATGTGAAGAAAATAAGACTGACCTGAGTGCCGTCGTGCTTCCGCTCCGGTGCACACATGTCACCTCCCGGGTCTGGTATCCCACCTGCAGGTCCCAGAACTTCAACCCCTGCCGATTCTGTCGATTCCTTGTCCTCTTCTTTTTGATGAGCTCTCGAGTCTCTGGGTCCCTCATCCTGCCCTTCTCCCTCACCTTGTCCTTCACACGCTCACCTTTGTTTGCCTTCAACTCCTTTTTCTCTTTGTTCTTGCGCCGCTTGGCCTGGCGGTCCTGTCTCGCCTGGCGGTCTGGCCTCGGCTGGCGGCCTTTTTTCCCTTTCCGCTCTGGTTTGGGTTCTTTGGCTTCCCGGGCCTGGCGTACAGGTGGAACGGTGCAGGGTCCCCAAGGGCCGACCCTCAGGCTGTACAAGCTCTCCTCCCCCTCGCACGGCCCCGGCTGGCACGTGTGAAACTCTGTGAGGTTAGGGCAGGCAGAACCGCCAAAAAGGGGCGGGGCCAAAACAAACCGAATGCGGTTCTGCAGACCCATCCCACAGCTCTTTGAGCAGGACGTCCATGGGGAGAACTCAGAAACCACGCAGTCACGCGGGCAGGGGATAAGACAGGCCTGCTCTAACCGTGGCTTGGGTTCGAAGTACTCGCAGATGGCGTCTTCCGCAGGCACGCCGTCCAACTTGTGCACACAGCCCACCTCTCGCGTCTGGATGCCCTCCTCGCCCCGCGTGCACACCGCTGGCTTTGGCACGCCCATGCTGCGCATGGACACTGGCACGCACTGATTCCATGCTCCTAGCTGCCAGTCGTACAGCTCCTTGTGCCAATCGCACACGCGGAAGCAGCTCTGCTGGTTGCTGGGCCGTTCTGACTGCAGGCAGTTGGTGTGTAAGGTGGTCCAGCCTTCGGAGTGGGCACACCATACTGCTCGGCTTTGACTTCCGCCTGGACCACAATCACTGCCCATACACCTCCCCCACGGCCCTAAAAGACAATGCCACATAAAAAAGAAAAGTTATTATTTACAATAAAGTTATAATATCTTGCTGTGCGAGTCTGACACAGACATGGAGTCAGCAGTCTCAAAGAAATGTCATTCATGATTTGCACTCAAGTTCAATATCCTGATTGCCTCTTTAACTTCCTGTGCAGGTTGTAATTATGTCTGCAGCCGCTACATGCACTTAAGACATTAAAATGACTAAAAACAGAGTCAAATGTTTATTGCCTGAATCAATATTCCTGTATTCCCACAGACTCTATCATTCAAAACACTCTGGGGAGGTGCGGTGGTGAGGAGCTGATTTTACTGATGGATTTCACAGCTTGCCATAGACATTTCTGTGTAGTAGGTTAGTGTGATACAGGAAATACAACGAGAGAGACACACTCTTCCCCATCTCACCATCCACAGTGTTTCAGTCTCTACACAGCACTAGAAACATGGAAACATGGTCTGAGGCCATAAATCAAAGTGTGCTGACAGACACCCAAAATTCAGTTTGACTGAACTGAAGTCACAGATCTGACAGGAAAAGGATTTTAGTGTGATGAAGTCTGAAGCAGGGATGGAATGGAAGTGCTGTGACCTCGAAACATGTTTTTAAATGTTGGACTGTTTTTAATATGACGTGGCGTCGAGAAAACGAACTGTACAAAAGACAATGACAGCAATGACCAGTGATGTCTATCTGAATGTGTGCCAGCGTTTTAAAGTGGAAAGATCTTATAGCATTTGTTCAGATGAATTCTAATGGACATAGACTGAAAACATCAAAGCAGAAAGAAAATGTAAAATGATATAGACTTACCTCAGTAACGGTAAGTTGTTAGATAACTACAAAATCTTGGTGACCCATCTGTTATATTTTATAATTAAAAAAAATTTATATATTTTTATTATAACCTGAGGTCATTAAATATGATTGTACATCATATGGAAAACACATCAGTTCATCCTGGCTCAGGTATCCTCATAAAGTGCTCAGTCTAAAGGGTGATGTACCTCAGAGAAACACAGGCCATTTAAAGCTATGCTTTATGACTCCGCTCGATAAAGACGAAACTGGGCCGATGTAAATGTCATCGGAAGAAGCAGCGGACTGAATTAGCCCACAGCTAAAACCACAAGGGCCAGGTCAATACTAATCGATACTGACCACGAGAAACTGCTTCACATACAACAGACAAGCACCACCACAAACCAATTATCCTCAAATACCAGAAAAAGATGCTTGCATGTTAAAAATGACTGCATGTGCACGTTTGAGCATGTTTTAAGCTTCTGATTTAATAAAAATTGATGGTTGGCAATTTCTGACTTATTTCTGACAATTTCCACAAATGGTTTATCACATGGCTAGCCACTAAAAACTGCAATTTTCTGGAAAAAAAGGGCAATTTGGTTTCGAGTGCAAGGTGGAAGATGAAAACCCCTCTCTCTCTCCGTGTAAGATTCAAGCGTGTTACAGGCATAACCAGAGCTCTATCACATGAACAACTGCATGTGTTTACAAAGGTATAGCATAATATAGCTCCCCTGAGAGAGCAGACGAGAGCTTCTTCATTCACTGCGCCTGCAGCTGCAGCTGCAGCTGCTCAGAATAATTTACGAGCATGTCACCGGGTGATGTGGTCATCCACAGGCCAGCGGACACCAGGGACACACAGCACTACGGCATGCAGGACAGGCCAAAACATCAAAACAGCAAGTCCAAAAAATCATTTCAGAAAGAAGGAAAAACTTGAGATATAACCAATAAACTAATTTTAAAAAAGCTTAAAAATGTTCTTCATAAACTTACTGTAAGGCATGTAAATCTACTGTAGTGGTAAATTTTTGGGGTAGTGACCTGACCTGAAACCTTGATTTCTGCCTATTATTATAAGACAAATGGTGTTTTTACCAACAATAATTCTGCAATTTGCAATAATAAAATATATATTTTAAAAAAAGTGCTTTTAACAGCACAATTGTTTCTGTTTAAGAGGTAAATTAAGATAAAGAGATGGGAGGAGATGGAAATGAAAAGGGGAAAGAGGAATGATAAGGTAAAAGGAGGTTTATGGCAGATAAGAATCCTTTGTTTGAGGGTTTTCTGCTCCAGCTGTTAGATCTACAGCCTCAGGACATTAGTGAAAGAGTTCATCATTCTCCTCCTGTCAATTCATCCACCTGCCACTCACTACTGTTTATTACCTGCTGACAAACACATGCACAATATTATTCTCTGTTTACAGATATCAGATTTACAGTATTTGTAAACACGCTGTTCAGGTGCAGCTCAAGTTCAGATTTATTTAATTTAAATGAGGGAACGTTCATCCAACATATATAACATAAAAACATAGTCCAAACATAGTTTTTTATCATGCCACTTTGGTATTCTGAAATTAATGGTATTCATATGTTTACATATTATGTGTAATGTGTCAGTAAACTGTATTTTTGATTTTATATCTATGCTAGTTTCATGTCCCATGTTAAGTCCATGGGATTCTTACACAATACAATAATTCCAATTTAAATAAATATTTCGATATTTACTTTTTTGTCAAGAAATCATGTGTTAATTATCCCATATACATATTCCTTTATTACAATTACAAAACTCTGATTGATTTGATAACTCTAAAAAGAGTATTTAAAAAAAAAATTTAATCTCTTATAAGCAAGAATTGCTCATCTATTATAAAAATAATTCTTTGATCAAAGTTTCTCAAAGGCCTTTGCTTTGCTTTCAGCGGCTGGTAAATGATTGCAGAAGGTTATGAGTCATCTTATTCACATGCAGTATAAGATTATGCAGTCAACCTAACAGTCAGAGGACTGGATGATGGAGGAAAACAAGAGAGGAAAAACAGATAGACAGAGGGGGAAGGGGAAAAGCACTATGCATGTTAAAACAATTTCACCGATAAATAATTAGATTTCTCCCCGGCATCCCCTTTCCTGTGCCCGTGCCCAATTTGGTATGTCCCATGGTGCTAGGTGGGCCAGCTAAGCTGGCATTTACCAGTGAAAATGTAAAACAGCATGAAATGTTGCTCCATACCAGCTTGGCTGAATATAGAGGCTTTGGAAAACGGCATCACGCTGGGCAACCGCACGGCATTTACAAGCTCCAGACACCCGTGTGATGAACAACCAGGAAAATCCCACTAAAAGGTCACGCGTTTCAACCGTTGACTATTGTTTAGATCTGCAAGATTACAGAGGCAAAATGTTATTGCATTAAATTTCATGAGATTTGCTGTCAGAGGAGAAAAAAGACATAATTCTCTGCAGAATCTTATCCTTATCAGGTGCAATATCAGTCAGTGAATCGCTCAGATGAGGACAGACTGGCTTTATCTACTTCCCCACAGAGAAATACTGAAGTTGTGTTGATATCTGAACTAATAATATCACGAGCAGATCATACTTTCACCTAGACATTCAATAAAACACATTTACAGCAGAGAAATCATATTTTATCCATTTTCTTATTTATGCCTGATCTAGGCTTTGATCACAAGATATATTAAGACCTTTTCAGAGATTACAGTATCTGTGGTCCACAGGTGTCAAGAAATATGCCTGCTACATTTATGGCACAAGTTGTACAATGCTGCGTGTGATGGTGAAATAATAGATCATCTCAAACTCATATAATTATATCAGTGATTGTGCCTTCATGTCTTAATAACTCTTTCTGTGTGTCATTTCTTACAAGAATGAACTAAAAATATATTTCAAATATAGTGGCAGTATATAATAAATATAGAGTAGATAACAAAGCTCAGATAATTGGTATCTCCAGTATGTATAACTGAGACCTATATTGACTATGGTGTATTGCGTACGAACTGCACATAACTTAATTTGTATTTTGTAATAATAATTTTACAAATTGTTATTAGCATAATTTAAGTGAAAGGCTTAATTAGAAAAACGTAAATTTGACAGAATTTGAATTTGACTATAAAATAGGTAATTGAATGTAAAAAAACATCACAATGTCACATTTGCTTATTCGATTAGTGACCTAGAAATAGTGCAGAATCTGTAATGTTTCTAAACTATTTAATGATTTTTTTTATCGTAAAACTGTTTTATTTTTAGGTTTAAAATAGATGCTCAGACTACTGAACCTCACTATGTGTGATCTCATCGAACAGAAAAATCTTGTTCTTTTTGGCTCTACATTTAATATCATTGCTGTCTTAGACCTGTGATTTTGTTTGGTGCTGCCTGTCTCCTCTGTGGTCATTCACAGACACTTTAGCCACAGAGATCAAAAGTGCAAAGTAAGGGTAATCCCACAGTGCAGTAGAAGTCAGACCGTCAGGGTCAACACCAGAGAAAGCAAAAGTTTGTTAACATACTGCAATACAAACGCTCCCAACAGCTCACCTGAGACGGTAAAAAAACAACACTTATAAAGAGCAATGCAGCCAAAAGATGCTGCAGAAGCTCTTAGAAGTGTTTGTGGACCGGTCACGATCAAGGACGTTCTTGTCAAAACATAAAGCTGTGGATGCATCTACTGACAAAATTTGTAAAACTTGTTTCCTCTGTGGAAAATGAGTGAGTCAATTGGTGAGATTTGGAGGCTTTTGTGTCAAAAGCATTCACAAAACAGTTACTGTGAAACTATTTTAGCAGGAAAAGCTACACTAGGAATTTTAAACGACTCGTTTATCTTTTCGTCGTATCTTTTATCAAATCGCACCGAGCGGTAGATGCTTTGCTATTAGGATGAGACATTACACGCTTCATTTAGGATGTCGTGCAACATGCAGTCGGTGAAAGCCCATGAGATGCGCAATTGTGAAGGCACTTTTTTCAGCATCATCAGCTTCACTGTAGGGAAGGTTAAAAATGACTTAAAAGCATCTTTTCAGGTCATTGCTTTTTTTGGATTAAGCTTTAGACGTTTTAGAGACGCACATAAGAATGTGTAAAAAAAACATAAATGCATGATCTACAGTATCAATGTTTACAGACTTTCATATGTGGTCAAACTGTGCTTTTAGTTCTGCTGTTGAAACTTTGTACCACAGTGAAATACATGCACATGCATGCCTACACCCACACCACTTTTATTTCAACAGCCAGCAATGAGAAGCAGGAGAACTGAAACAGCCGAATTCCTACCAGTAAACGAAAGTGAGATTTATAATAACAAAAAATATGCATCTTCATAATTCATCTATAGAGCAAAACAAGTAAAAATACAAGAAGACTGCATGAATGAATCTGAAAGAAGCACTCGGCCACTGGAAAATATGGCCACTTTACCCGGAGAATAAAAGGCATGATGGGATTCCAGCCCCCTGCTGAAAGGCCTCAATGCATTTATCATTCACCACTGAGCGTGTGTATATGTGTGTGTGCAAGTTCACGTAGGTGACAAAGAGGGTTTCAGTCTATATAACCTCATGCAGAGAGATGGCACGACCACCTGCTTGAGCTGTCGCTGAACAGCTATTTCTTACAAATGACATGTTTTATAAAGAATGGAGGTGTGTAAAATACAGTCCTGTGCCCGATTGTCATTCTGCCAAAGCTATGACAGATGCGCTTTTAAATCTGAATTTATCCATTCGGGAATCATCAATTAAAAGTCAATAATCGCTGAGTGTTACAAACATATAAAGTCAGAACATACTGCAGAAGTAGATATGTGACCCTGCCTGTAAAAACAGCAAAAGTCATTTTTTTGTGATTTACTGTTTTCTACAAAAAATACAAATTGTAAAGAACATTCTGTGAAAATATGACCTTGATGTCAAAGATTGAAATCATTGATATTTATAGGTGAAATCAAACCTTGATGCTTGTTATCTCATAATTTAATTCAATATTGAGACTTCAAGCCTGATTTTCACAGAGACGGTCAGTTGCTTTAGATAATAAATGATTAAACCAACACACCCCTTGAAGGGATAGTTTAGCCAAAAACATAATTTTCTCAACCTTATATCATTCCAAACCATCATTTCATTATTCTTCTAGAGAACACAAAAGAAGATATTTTTAAGGATGCTGGTAACCAGCCAACAATAGTCACCCAATTGACTTCCATCGTATGGACACGAAACCACAGAGACTTTTATTTCTTAAAACATATTTTTTGCTTCCACAGAAGAAAGAGTGATATACAGGTTCTGAATGACATGAGGGTAATTAAATAATGACATATTTTTGGAGAACACTGTTTTTAACCTAAATAAATCACGTGTGGGCTCTCCAACTCTTCCGTTCACGGGCCAGCCAGAGACATAGATGACTGACACCAGATCAGTTTGGGCCGGGTGGAGGTCTGTGCCCATTGGCTACAGAGAGCTGGTCACATCCTCTCTTTGTTCCTGAGAGAACAGTGCCATTCTGTACTGTGACCGCACAATAAAGAAGAGTCTAAATCTGGACGGGTGTGACGGCGTGCCTGGTCAGAGCTTGAGCTGCCCGCATACAAAAATACCGCATGACACAAAGGAATCTATTTGGACTCTTCCTTTACAAACACATCCACATCAGCACAACACTGAAAGAGCTTTTCTTTGTCAGTGTGTTGTTTTGCAGTCTCTGAACAGCTACTTTACAGAATTGAGTAAGATAATAATACTTGTTATTTCAGAGAATATAGCTTAAATTAGGTTTTTTGTTTTCAGCTCACCAACAAATTGTCTTAAACAAAGTATATTGTGTTAAATTTATGCTTTTGTTAGATTTATGTCAACGAGGTATAAGCAATAAACCCAATGCAAAATATAGTCTGTGACTGTTACTCACTTTTCCTTTCCATGTAAATTTAATCTAGTGGTAAAAAGATGTTTGTAGAGATAAATAGTAGCATTTTCTTTACAGTAATAACATCCATCTTGTCCTTTAACATAGTTTCATGCACTCCATTTTAAATGAAGTTTCAAGCTACAATGTGTTCATTACAAACAGCTGCTGTTATCTAATTTAGATCTTAATAATTAAATCTTAACACCAAGGCGGAAGGGTAATTAAATAAAGTCTTGCAGGATGAAAAGACGGGTCTTTAGCTGCCCAGCCAAAGAGATTTATATGAGGTCAAATGTTGATTTCCTTCAAGGACGTTTAGAGATGATCATGTTTATTAACACGTGTATCATACAGTCAAGTGTTTTATGGCCATAAACGTCTTACATCAGCTATACATGACCATCTTAAAGGGTTTAACTTGAAAAAGCTGAAAATGTGTAACATCTCAGACACAGATGACCTTGACCATAGACTTCTGCTATTAAATATCTGCCACTGACATCACCAGCTAGAGGCCAAAAACATAGAGAGGAGGTCAAGTGGTTCCTGTAGCTAAAATGATTTATGGAACTTGTAATGTAAAAACCACATTAAATTACATTAATTGGGAATAGATACACTGACGTGTAAATTAAAGTTATTGAAATTGCAAGATAAACATCGGCTCTAAAATCGCCCCTAATAAACATCCAGTGGATTTATTTACTTGGCTTACCAAAAAATGTCTCAACTTATCATGTTTACTGCTACCAAGCTGAAGAATTGAAGTAAATATTTACATGTTTAAATGTCACTACACAGTGTAAATTATTAAAGATGGATGTAAGCCAAGGACTGAGTCTGATCTTTGCAGCCTTGGATACTAAAGGCGATGACGGGAGAAACGCAAAAGAGAGTCGAAAAGATAAACAAACAAAGACAGACATAGATTCAGAGAGAAGGGGAAGGAAGTGAGAAGGAAATTGTTCAGGATATATATTTACACTTCAGAATAATGACATCAGTCAGAGTACACAGCGGCGGGCAGACGGGTTTTACATCATTGGATTTGGCTATGATAAAGGCAAGAGAGTTGTGGAAAGGGAGGAAATACAGAGATAGTGACCGAAGAGGTCACGTTTGTCAGTATGTGGCTCTGTGGAGGGTTTGTTGGCACTACAACCGTTGCTTTGATTAACATAACACTAGCATCACCGCAGCATATGTTGTAATCCCGAGTCAAGACTAACCTTTCTTTTCATCTTCACCCCCTGCTACAAGCCGAATGAGAAAAACAAAAGGAGAAAATTGGGTTTAATCAACGTAATTGCATAATTAAACAATCTATTTTTTCTTTTCCTTAGACAACAAACCAATTAAACGATTAAATTGTTTAATTTCCGCCTTTGTTCTTCTAGACGTCCAGGCAAATTAATTATTCTTTTCTTGATTGTTTGTAGTGTGGATTTGAGTGCTGAGAGCTTGACCAGACAAACGCTAATATTGCAATAGTAATTCTGCAGTGTGTGTGTGTGTGTGTGTGGAAGCACAGCTGGTTTGGGGAAGAGATGGAAGGTTCACACACAGTTCTGAGAAGCCCTCAGAGGCTACATGTGGTGTCTGAGCTTTACATCACAAAGCCGGAGGAACAGCACATACTTGCCTACTAAATTTAGCTTATAGTACAGACAAAAGCCAAGGCATTTCTGGCCTAACAGTAACCTGAACTCTGCCAATTCTGCTCTAAATAAAGATTTATCCCGAACACAGAGGCTTAAAGGACATTACAAATGTTCAGTACAAAACGACCTTTAACCTGGAATCCTTAACCAAGGACAAACCTTTTGACACAGACACTTATCTAAAGCATTGTTTCCCAACCAATAGCTGTGCATTGAAAATGTATTAATTTATCACAAAAAATAAACAAGTAAAACAAATGTACTGCAGTACTGCTGAAAATAAATAATATATCTTTCCACACACATGTTGACAATTGAACCTTCTGTATCCAAATTAAAAACATAATACTTAATTTGAACTAAAAATTAAGAAAGAAATTAAGAAAACTAAACAGATTTTTAAAGGCACAAAATAAAAAGACATTGTATTATGTTGATGCAGGTTGCATGTTGGCAGCTCAACCAAACAAAATTTGTTCCTAAAAAAATATTATGGAATATTAAATATTACAGTGACAACTGTTGCTGAATATTAGGATAGTAAATTATATACTAAAAATACACTATGTTGTATAAAAATATACAATATCCTAAAAATAGAATATTGGGATAAAAATGTACAGAAAAGTGATGAAAAGCATGCAGAAAAATGTAACAATTCAATGTTAATCTTTCTCTTGCACTCCTTCATCAATATTGAGGCTATTTGGATAATATTGTATAAACTCAATTATTTATAATTAATAACATGCCATAAACATAATTCTTTAACTGATTAGTATGTGCGTGAATTTAAAACTACATGAGTCATGAAAGCTTAACAAAAGATTACTCTGCATCTGCGGTAGATCGGAATCAAATACAAGAGGATTGAAGTGGATTGTGATGTTTTCAGAGGCTTACCGTTATAGAGAAGCCTATAGCTGCATTTAAATAAAACTTTAAGACAACAGTTTAAATGCAGTGATACATGTCAATCTTTCATCCACAAAGATTTGGATTAGAAAAAATAAATGTATAGTTCAACATGGCATGTGGCCGACTCTCAAAGATCAGCGGGCGAGCTCCATCTGTGTGCTCGGTTTGAAGTAAATGACCTTTGATGGTCCAAATCATTTCCTGTAGTTCTGCATGTGGCTGTTAAGCAAGGCTTGGCTTACAAACGTTTGTGGTAATGTGATGCCACATACAGGATCGTGCTTCTAGCTCATACCAGCTCACAATTTACACCATCCACATTAGAAAGAAGTACTTTATGATTTGACGTAGAGCATGCTGTAATTGTATTTAATTGGAAATGGGGCCATGAGGGCACATTCATGGAATTGACTGTTATGGTCATTTGGAGCACTTCCTAAATTCACTACATCAGCCTAAATGGTGCATGATCCCATAATACAAAATGAGGTTTGCTCTTGATGGTACTGTAAAGCAATAAGCCACGAGCAGCTGTGTGTTACTGTGAGCCTCTTTCATGAAACACGAGTTCATGTTAATTGTTCATAAATCCATTCTTACATTTTAAGAACCGAGCTAAATGTGACAATTTATGTAAGAATGGAATTATGTGCAATTTATACAGAAACCTGCCCTGCTTGTATTTCTGGACGTGGTGAATTTCAAAACAGTGAAGCATATCATTTTACTATGCTGAAGAAAACATTATAATTTTGATGTTAATAAAAATATGAATTTATTCATTATTATATTCACAATTAAAAATGTTACACAGGTTGCACTTTACAATAAGGTGGTTTTTGTTAACATTAGTTAATGCTTTAGCTAACATGAACTAACAATAAAAAACGTCTTCAGCATTAATTAATCATAGTTTATGTACATTTGAACAATTACTGATACATATTTAAAAATCTAAAGTGGCATCTGTTACCACAAATTAATGCATGATGTACTAACATGAACAATTGTATTTGCATTAACTAACATTAACAAAGATGAATTAATGCTAAAAAACTATATTGTTTATTGTTAGTTTATGTTAGATAAAGCAGTGATTAATAATAATAAACACAGCTTTACTAAAAAGAGTGTTACTAAAAAAAAGGTCTTCTGCCAATTAATAAAGCTCTAACCTAAAGAGTCTAACCGTAGGGTGATTATTGATGCCAAAAAACAGCAACTTGGCACTTTATTAAAAAAATCATTATACATTAGACTTATTGTAAAAACATTTTCTAGATGCATCTTTTGTAGAATATCTTCAAAAAGAAAAAACATGAAAGATGGCCGTATAATAGCTATTACAACAAAAGCTAGTTCCAGTCCTCGAATCGGATTAGACAAGAGAGCTGATACAGGAACAGAACAGCACTTGGACACTGGATATATCACTATTATGCCACAGTAACCATTAAAATAATACTATGACAAAACAATTGATATCCTCAGCTGACGTACTATATCACAGCAAATGTAGGTGATGATGACACGCTTTCTCACTGTTACTCACCCTCTCTTACATACATCCTGCCCATTCGATACTCCTACTTCTCAGAAGCAGCTTGGTTTATATCAGCGAGCTGAGATCATAAAAAACTGAATCATAAAACTGACAGAGTGTACAACCATAATGCACTCCTGCTTTTTTATAACGGCTTAAAACAAAACTCATACAATCAAAATTCAGAACCCGACCTATACATTATGAGACATTTCACCTTCTGTTTTAAGCTAGCTATCAGTATTTTGTGCACGGAATGATGAAAACCATGACACACGTTGCAAAAACATTGGCACAGCATTCTCTCTGCAGCCTGTTTTGAAGTAGATCCCACACAAGGTTGCTCAGAGGTCTCCTTTGCACCAGCTTTTTATTAATGTGACAGAAATCTATAGGGATTTTTCTTCTGAATCCATAAGAGTTGATTTCTAAATTATGTTTGAAAACTAAACTTTTAGGAGGATATCTGAACCACAAACTTTAAGACCAAATCAGTTAACATGCTTGGGTGCTGCATTCTTAAATAGCCTCACTTTATAGTTAGCTTTCAATCATCTACTAATGATTGGGAAGCTAATCAAGACTCTCTTTTGTACCCTTGTACTCACACCCCAAAGGTATTACAACGTTTCTAGTGGAGTACAGGGACCCGCTCAATAACAGCTCTCCTTTATGCAAATGCATGCTAACCTACAGTGGTTTTTCAGCGCCGGCACACACACACACTCGAATATGCCCTGCAGCGATGCTGGTGCGGTGCTCGATATCAGGGCTAGTGTGTCAGCAAGGCACAGGGCTGGAAAAGCACACACACAACATTGCAGAAATCAATCACACCGGCCCTGTGTTAAAAGCGTTATCACTTTACCTGTTTAGCAGCCTCCAGGTCTGTTTTTCTAAAGGGCAAACACCATTTTGCCATGTCCTTTTCAACACACCATGAGGAGGATTATAAGGGCATATTGTGTACCAGCCTTTCCAAGAACTTACAGGTGCTAAACAGGACTTGAACTTAAATAAATGATGTAGTTTTGTTATTTCAGATAATGGTTGGTAAGAATAGGTACTTTTGTTGAAATGTCAATCATGCCAAATGATATTACGTGAGACCTTGGAGGACAAAATCAGTGCTCAAAGAGAAATAATGGGACACCAGTTTATACCCTAATGATGAACAGTGTGTACAGCATTTAGTGGCTATATTTTCCATTTACATGCAAGTCTACTTAGCCTATGACATGGACATCATCTGTTAACTTGCACTTATTGCAATGAGATAGCAATGCCAGTCATATATCATTTGGTCAACTCAAATTTACAGTCTGTATAGTGACGGACAGATACGGTAATTTGTGAGCATGATCGTGATACTACGCATCAATAAAGACATTCTCGCTGGCAGATTTGTATACATGGAGGGCACCTTGAACTCATAATAGTCATAAAACGACATGGCATCAATTTACCAAGGGGGCTGCGCTCCCACAGTAATCAGCTCATGTTCCGATCAATTGCTGGGAGTCCGCCTGCTGAATAATTCAACACGAGCCATGCTGTTCTCAAACAAAGAGAGCAAAGTCGTCATGAAAATTATATAAATGCAGCTATAATAGAGGACCATTTAATTTAAGGGTCAACCATCAGATGCAATTCATTTGATCTTGAATGTATTTGAGTGGGCCTGTGCAGATTTGTTTGGCTATTGTTAATAATTCAGTTGTGGTGTGTGTTTTCAGTATTGATTAGTATGTTGTAAAGTGAGAATGTTACATGTATTTATGTCTGTATTAAGTATATCCATGTCTTTAAAAGAAACAGTTAAAAAAGTCGAAAACGAGACTGTTTCACTATTTCAAAATAAAAAATTCATAAATGGACAAAAAACACCATTATTAAACAAACAAACAAAGATGTCCATATCAATTTAGCCTTCTGAACCACATGCATTGATCTTTTCCATATCTATTCATATTAGTCTAAATTTAAACACGGCACATCAAGATGCACTTCAATGCCACAAAATGCTTCAGTGATTGAGAAGTTTCATTTTTATTTCCATAATACATGACATATCAGAAGAGCAATCACATTACATTTACATTACAACTGATTTGTTTTACCTGAGCTGGGCATTCTGGACTTTAGAAACTATAAAACAAATACTGTATATTCAGCATGTATTATAGTTAAATAGGTAGTAGACGGAGTAACAACACTCAAAAATAGAAAAGTCCCATTCCGTGGCATATGGCCGGGTACGGCATCTGATATGGTGGCCGTATGGTTGAACAGCGCTGTGAGATGGTGCCATTTTTTCACACCTCAGATGGGGCGAAGCTGCCACATCTCTCTGGCAAACCCACAGGGCGTCATTTACACCGCCGAAGGGTGGGAAGGGTTGGGATCTGTCATTCTCAGACACACACACACAAAGCAAGACCATCACAATTAAACAAGATCCTAGCAAGTCGTCAGCCATTCTGTAAACAACCAGCGCTAATGAGCATCTCACACTCCCAAATAAAAATCTAGATGTAAATCTGGTTGTTTTATAGATGTGATGTGCATATAGAAACACGACTGCATAAGCTCTGTTTTTCTTTGAAATATGTGCGTAATGAGTTGTTACTTTGCATATTTTGGAACTGTGCAGGCGAGTATGTTTGTGTGCTGCAAAGGAAATGCTAAAGCTGAACACCAAGCCATTGTCACCAGGGACTCTTTGTGATGCCTACACATGCTTTGTCCCTAATTCATACTAATAGGTCTAAACACAGCAGATGGGTGAATGGTTATACCTTAGAAGAAAAGAATATCAGTAAATCATAGTCCAGCTAAGACCAACAAACCATCCTAAAAAAGTTTAGGTCTAGAGATCATTTCACTATATTACATAATGAAAAGAAACAGAATATGCCCACCAAAGGAAAAATGTGTGTATATGCGTGTTAAGGCAGGTGTAATGTTGAAATGGAAGTGTGTGTGTGTGTGTGAACAGCTGATTGTGTGTTGATTGCCTGGAGCAAAACTGCGCTAGCTGTGTTTTGCCACCTTTTATCTGTGATAAAATGTGTTTGCAGATTCTCAACCATGCCTAAGTGTTCATGAATACTGAGAAAAAGACATTGTTTAGGACAGATGTGATGCAGATAATACATCAACACAGCCACTGGCACTAAAATCATATTAGTATCATCCAGCTGTCACTTTAGTTTTACCAACGCATGACGTCTAGACATACAGTTTGTTGTCAGACACTATATTAAACCTGGTTCTGTACCTGGAGAATGTGTAATTGACCGTGTTGTGTCTATTCTGGTGTGCAAGTACATCCTATTAACCAACAGACAACACCCTTAGTCATTAGGGAACGTCTCCAAATTACTCCTTAGACTGATTTAAATTTTTTCTATTTTCTTGTCATGTTTATGACCACTCATGTGTGCATATAAAAATGTTCAAATGCAGCGTGCTGCTGTCTGCTGAATATTAAAACAAAGAATTAGCGAGAGCCTTTATTGAAATATGCATGAACGCAGTTGTGCCAGGCTTAATGATGTGTCTGAATTAGCAGGTTGCGGGTTTCACGCAGAGAAGGCGGATCTAAGAGGCCGGGTAAAAGCAGTGTGAATGTGAATGATGGGTGCGAAATGAAAAAAGAGAGAGGACAAACCTTTAAATGAAAAGATTTTACAATGTTTTATAAAATATCTTATATTATTGACTATCAGCATGCCTCGCATGCTAATGACATGCTGCGATTATTTGACTGAATAACAAAAAAAACCATCAAACTGGAAACGGGGCCAAACAGTCGTGCGTGATGTCACTTTATAGTTAGAAACACATTCACTAATGTTCCTCGAACCTTATTAAGTTTGAACATCATACCTCTCAGTGCACAGCATGATCATTAGTTTCCTGCTTAGCAGTGATGCTATAATCCGTAAGCACTTCATGAGAGCTTTAATATGTTTTAGTGAAGGCAGAAGTCAGCAATAGATTGGATTATAGAAAGGGCGCCGCCTGCAGCTTCATTTCTTTTCCTCCCTGCACTGTTGACCTACTTTTCCTTGCCTTACTAGTAACTCTTTGTTTATGAGGTACTTGCCTGAAGGCACAAGAATTATATATCTTAATTTGTTTATTTTAATGATCCATATCATTAAACAGCCTGTGAGAGAAAGTCAGTTTAACATCTTACCATCCCGTCTAGACAGTGAACAAAGAACCAATCGGCATTCAAATACAGGTGTTGTAATCACATCCATGCAATATTACCAGACTGAGCATCATCTCATCATTATCTGCAAATGAATGATTCAGCTTACAAACACCAGTTCTGTCTTTTATCTTGATAAAACCTACAGTAATCTAATTCTTTAACGAAGAGATATTAAAGCATACATTTTTGTAGGCAATGGTGTCGAAAATCATCCTTTTGCAGTTGTGTTAAATAAAATAAACGAGAAACATTGACAAACTATAAACCGAGAAGCACTTTGCGGAATCACTGAACAAGTTTAAATGAACAACAATCAATAAAAAAGCAAATTGTAGATCATTTACATTACAAACAGCAGCTAAAGATCTGTGGCATTTGCTGTCCTTCTCATTGCTCTCATGACTCTTTTAATAGCAAACACAACGAGTCGACTGCTATTTTCCATCTGATTACGTTATCGCTGCCCACAACGCATGACGCAACACTCCGTTATCTCTATTATTGGCAGCGCACAGTTTCCGAGATCTTTTGTGCATTCTCCCAAAATCTTTTGACATTATCGTGATCCAGTGACAAACTCACTATCTGACAAATTGGCCTTAAAAGGGCTGCTGCAGTCAGAACATAACCAATGTTAATATTTAATGCTGGTGTGTCATTTCATGTGCCAATGAAGGAAATAGCTTCCGTGCCCTCAAGTTACAACGGTTCACTGATCTTAATGGAAGTGGCAGACAGGCCAATAAGACATAAAGAATATCACAATGAATAGTCAAGATCATGTTTCAGGATTAATAGGAACCATCTCTGGTGAACCATATCTCTCAAACAAATAAAAAACATGGATGGGTCCTCTAACATCTCCCAACACTTACCACAGATAAGTGTTTTCAATATGCATATGAGTGTCTCATAATCACCTTGTTTTTGTTTCTCTCTCATTCACTGCTACTCTCTATTCCCTGTTCTATTTATTTACCAAGGCGGGTGCAATTACATGGCAGTATTTAATTAGCTTAAGGACGGTCTGAAATATGTAATTAAAATGCACATTATCGTTTCACTTTAGCCATTCAAATGGAATTGCGGGAATCTTGCTTTAGGATATTTCGATTATGATGGATACTCATCAGTGCTGTATAGCATTTCACAGTTGGTGAAATGGAGAGGAGGTGCTGTGCATTCACGAAGCGTGAAGCCTGAGCCGCTGTGATGGAGTGCAATTTATGGTAAAAGAAGTGAGATGTGCCCAAGAGAGAGAGAGAGAGAGAGAGAGAGAGAGAGAGAGAGAGAGAGAGAGAGAGAGAGAGAGAGGAGAGAGAGAGAGAGGAGAGAGAGAGAGAGAGAGAGAGAGAGAGAGAGAGAGAGAGAGAGAGAGAGAGAGAGAGAGAGAGAGAGAGGAGAGAGGAGAGAGAGAGAGAGAGAGAGAGAGAGAGAGAGAGAGAGAGAGAGAGAGAGAGAGAGAGAGAGAATAAGAGGGATGTGCAGACGAGTCAGAGAGGTGAGGTTTCTAACTGCATACGGTGAAGGTAACTTAATTCAATTCTAATAATGTATTTTTTATTGCTGTTGGGAACCAGTGTGGTTCATATTTACTGTAGATTACTCAGTAAGAGCAAACCAAACATTTATGCTGATGATCAGGAATTTAAAGATGAATTGGACAGCCTGTCTACAATAAAAAGCTAAATAAATCAGGTGATAGGCTAGGATTTACTGTTCTACATTTGGAAGAAAACAACATTCACAATCATTTAGAAAAAAGAACCACAGTACAACATCCAGACACTTTACAGTTTACATAACCAGGCAAGAGATTGTTTTAACCACAGTATGGTTTGTTTGGTTCTCCACTATAATTAGGTACAAATCTAGAAATAGCCTGAGTCAGATACCCACAATGCATTAACTGCTCCTCAGAGATGATGGTCAGGGTTAGACAAGGCCACGGTACAATGGAGGAGCTGGTGGGTTTAATTTCAGGAGCTGAATGAAGGCTAAAAACAACCTCAGCATCCTCAAACACACCCATCCCCCATAGACTCACATTTAGAATAGGACCACTCACTTTTTAACCCTTCATTCAAAAGCTCTATTTTACATCTTCCACAAAAAATTATGTAATATTCTCAACCGAAACAACTTTGTCTTGGACATTCTTCTTAAAATTCCTTAAGACCGATTACAATAGCCACACTAGACAATGGCTGATATTGTACACGTACAATGCTATAAAGTAATTGCTGAGCTCTCTTCTGAAATGGATAAGTATGAAGGTTTTTCTCAGAAGAAAGGATAGCAAATCTCAATTTAATCTTATTTCTGTTTAGGACAAAAAACTGATATACTCTAATTTGTGATTTTCATTTCTATATGGGCTAATCAGTTAAATAAAAGCAACCAATAGGACGCATTGCAAAATCTCACGCTCAAGCTTACTGCACACAGAGGAAATTGACAATCGAGTCATTGAGCCATTTAACAGACAAAAAATAGTAAGGGAGGCTTTCTTCCACAGCTGCCATTTCCTCTGACCTCTCCCAGCAAAACAACAAACAAATGGGTATACAGCAAATGACCAGCTCATAGAAGACAAATAAGGGAAACCACACACCAATTAACAGCACAATACTCTGGCGAAAGGTTATGAATTATGACTCAACCAGAAGAACACCTTTTGTGACCATAAGTACAGCTGCCTAACTGGATAAAAATAGTTAGTTCAATTCTTTCATTATTTATTTACCCTCGTTAATTGCAACCCTGTATGACTTTCTTTCCTCTGCAGAACACAAAAAAAATGTAAAGAACGTTATTAACCAAACAACACTGGCCCGCTGTTCACTTTTATTGTATGGAGACATTTCTAAAAATATATTTTTTTGTATTCCACAGATGAAAGAGTCATATACAGGTTTTGGATGACACAAAGTGAATAAATGATGACAGAATTTATATGTTTTGGTGAACTTCCAGATATCAAAGACACCTGATTTAATGTTGAATCAATGTTAAATGGGTTATACCAAACATTGATTCAACATTAGATTAATTATCTTTGCTATATGGGCTATTATTGTAACCCTGTGAAAATTAACAATGATTTGTGAATCAAACAGTTCAGTTATCTACCTAAATACCTAAATCATATACCTAAAATATATCAGCAAATTTAGAACAAAAAAAAAATCATGCTGGAGTGTTCATAAAAGCTGGAAAGGGAAAGAGGTTGGCTTCAACAGGAAACCCTGAGAATAACCTCTATATCTCATTACAGTTACACAGACCTGACTGTGCCATTCTTCAAGTGAAAGATCTAAAGAGCCAGTCAACCCTTTCATATCATTCAAAGACAGAATCTCTTCCTTTTAAGCACACACATTAAAAACAACCCAAACTGAATCTAAAAAAAAAATCTCGATTTGACGGAGCACCTGCTGTTTTAGTTTGACTATGAACAACAGTGGATTGTGGGTGGGAGGAATCAGGCCTGCTAAAGCTGCTCGGTTTTTCCTTGGCTCCATTTATCTATTTCCTTTCTTAACAAGGCTTCACTTTAAACGAAGCAGATGAATGAGCTGTGCTTGTCTAATTACTTCTGTTTGGTTTATTGAAGTTACGTTTCATTAAAAAAGACTTTCAGCTTCTCCTCCGCATAGGCTGATCTAACAATGTGAGATTTGATGTAGTACGTAAACATGCAGAATTCATTTTTTACACGGTTCCATTAACGTGAAGGACAGCTGGAATTGCAGTCAATGGCATGAAGAGAACCCAAGGCGAAGAGCAGGGCTGTGTTATTGTGTCTCAGTCTAATGAGAGCGGTGAAGACTTCATCACTCAAGCTCAAACTCTCCCGCCGCACTGGATGATGGGTGTTTAGTGAGCAATTCCATTTCTTTTTGCTGATTTCTCCATTCATGCACAAAAACATTCATAACAAGCTTCTTTATTATTTTGTCCATGTTCTGAGAGATTTGGACTGAAAGAACACCAGCATCTTATTACAAAGAGTCACAATGTTCTTTTCCAACAAATGTGCACAGGACTGACTGGCCTGACTCTCCCCCTTACACACATAAAAACAATTTCTTGTCTTGTTTGATTTTTATGTTCTTCTCATCATCAAAAATAAATGCACTTTATAGAAAAAACAACACCAAAGCTTGAAGCACTCTTAAAGCACAACATGATAAAACATTCACACCAAAAACAAAAACTATTAAGCTAAACAAAAGGACAATTCATTCATTTTTGAGTGTCACAATGTACCTCGTCTACAGAATCTCTTTAATGAATGTACACATCTGCACTATTACATCTATCCAAACTGCATGACTGATTATACACAACCGGTTAAGGTAATGTGGGAAATTCAACGTAACAAAATTAATCCTGTTCAGGGCTAATTTAATTCTACAGTATGTGGCAAACCCTGACATTTACTAAAAAGTACACAGATAAAGCTACTTAATATAACCAACTAATCTGCTAAAGAACGCAAACTTCACAGCGCAGGGAAGACAGTAATGTCAAATAATTCTCTCCCTTACATTGGCCTATCAACGGCCCTGTAAGTAGATAACAAATGACAACACTTTGATGATGAATGTACAATACACTATGACTTTTTCTTTAACACCTTTCAGCATAAACATTTACCTGGGCGGTAAGGTTTCACACACACCTGGGTGTGTATCACCCATCTTCATCCTTACAAGTACGGCCTATATTTTATTATTGAGCCTATGCTGTGCCCAACTTTCAGACAGTATTAAACACAAAGGGGATATGACATCAGGTTTCATTAAAGCTGTTCCATCACCCTATTGACAACTGACACCAAACCGTGCCTCAGTTCAGTAGTTTCTTGGAAACTTTCTCCGACAACATCTGCAGGAAAATGGCATCCAGCCATCAGGGTGACCACAGAAGGATTGGTGGGGAAATAGAGTGGAAAGACAGACGTCTACAGAGAACAGCCACAAAAGAGATGAATGAGACAAGAGAAGAAAGTGACTATCATAAACCACCAAAATCACTGGTGTGCTGTCACACCTCGCCAATCTTCAGATATGACCATGTGTTTTTATGATACAGGGAATATCATCACATCTGAATGAGGCAAAACATGAAGTACCTTAAACTGTAACAAGCCTTTTGGGCACAAAGCAGGGCATCTTTCTCCATCAAACCGACTCTCAATGGTATAAAGAGTGATATGTTGTCCTTTTTACAGCTGCTGATAGATGCTTTAGAAACAATATAAAAAATGTTCTGGTGTTAGTGTGATACACTCCACTAAAGCATATTTAATAGGCAATTGTGAGTAATATATCACACATGGGTTGTTCTCTGTGGTGTCACAGCTGTGAATAAAGGCTTTAAATTATGCATACATTTCACAATCGTATTATAAGAAATGCTATATAACGGGATTATGAGGATGTTGTGGAAATGCTATGGATGGCCTATGAGAAAGTCCACAATTACACTGTCAGTAACACTACATTTAACAGTAAAAGTTATAATTAAAGATGTTAAAGATGATGCAAATGCAATTATGCAAACATACAAAAATGGTAAAGATCAATTGACTATAATTTTCAAATCTTCTTAGGACGCTTTAAATAATATTTGATCTATAAATCTAATCTATAATCCATTCAGCATCTACATATGAGTAACACAGGAATTATTTTAAGACTTGCTTTTTTAGATTACAATAAATATTCTCTGTTTCACGGTCACATAGGAGTTGTTTCTTTAATCTCTAGCCCTCTTAAATATGAAATCTTTGTAATCCTCTAGGGCCAAAACATAATATCTCACACACAATATAAACATTTCATCCAGACAATGTGTGTGTGCTGTGTGATAACAGCATGCTGTGCATCCAGAACAGGAGTTTGTTGGATTACTATGAAATCCACACAAACGAAGCATTTCGAAACAATAACAGTCATTCTTCTCCAATTTTACACTAAATTTGCTTGTCAAGATGCATTCTTGTCTCATAACCACTCACATACCGACTGTGGTTTGCATAGCAAATGAAGGAGTAGTATTAAACAATAGGAAATTGAACACTTGAAATACAATTTTTTACTTCTTAAGATTCCTGAGTCTCATCTGAAGCAGACAGTATTACACAATCTTACAGCTGAGGTCTCGAAAATCATTTTTCTACATTTTTAAGGATATTTTCACAGAATGCAAAACAAATCAGTGAAGCAGACGATGTGGGCAGTGTTTAGTGGTGCATTGTGGGAGTGCAGTCTGGGGGTAGTTCCACCAGGGAGTGTGGCTGAGTGCTCATGATGAATTGAGGGTCCCTGTAACTCACTTACAGTAAGCCCTGCAGACCCGGCTATGAAAAATGACATGGATAAAATGTTCCTCCTCTTTTCACCAATGTTTGTCTTCTCTTTTTTACTCCCAGAAAATGATCTACTCTAAAGCTCTCAGTGGAAGAGCAAACAGACAATCTCCAGACGGGCATTAAACATCCATAAGAGAAGAACAGACTGGCGCTATAACTGATTCTCTATGAAGAATTGAGCTCTGGAGGTTTTCAAGGTAAAGTTCACCCAAAAACTGTGTCATTTTTCACCCCGTGTTGTTTCAAATCTAAAATACTTTCTTTCACAGAACACCAAAGGACATGTTTAGCAGGATATTGTTTGATGTTTAATGTGATCTTTTATTGAATGAAGGTGGATGGGGACCAGAGGCTGTCAAGCTTCAAACATCTCAAAGCAGCACCATTAAAGCATCAAGATGGCCATATGACTTGTATAAACTAGAGTTTTCTGAAACCACATGATAGCTTGGAGGAATAGACATAAAATGGAAATTAAATTTACTGAAAATCTTGGTTGACAGCCATAGTCACCATTTACTTTTACTGTATAAAACATACTGTTATAAATAACTAATGGAATCAAACAAAGATATACTTGTTTTAATAAATGTAAGGTTAAATAAATAATAAACTATTCCTTTAAATTTGCCAGTTACAAACTGCAAAGCCAGAATATCATCTGTGTTCACCTAGTGTCCTTACAGTCTACAGCCTAGATTTCAGGCATCCCCCTCCTAACAGCCTGCACATTTCTGAAACATGTTCAGCATACAGCAGGTGAAAATAAGAATGGAACTGTGTGGATGTGTTTGGGAAAGGTGTTGTGTGGGTGGTGAGTGGGTGGCACAATAAGTGGATATTTGACAAGCTGCCATTTGAATGGAGAAATGCTAACCTTTCCACATCATATCAACATACTCCTGTAAATGCTGCCTCTGCCATTCCTATTCAATATGCGTTATATCTCCCTCCTACCTCATTTTATTATCTCTTTAAACTCTTTAATGAGGTTAACCTGTTACTGTCACTGTTCCTCAGAATAAACATCTAGGTTATTACCTAATTCACTTAATATTTTATAGTTAAATTCTAATCAAACATAACAAACTATACTGATGGAAAGGTATACGACTCGAGAACAAATATTCGACAGATTCTCCTATCAATAAACAAACCACAAAGTTTAAAAAAAATTGATATTTTTAAAAATACCTAAATGTAAAAAATAAAGATTCAAAAAATTATTTAAATAGATAGAAAATTGGTATTCGTATAGTGCTGTTTCATGTGTATGTTCAATATGTCAGGTTAAAGCACTAAAATCACTCCAACACATTTAAGGCAATATTGTTAAGGAAACGCTCCCAAATTCCAAAAATATTAGGCAGTTTAGGTCAGATTTTGCCCAGTTTACACACTTAAAAATAAAAGTACTACTAAAGGTTCTTCACAGTGATGCCATAAAAGAACCATTTTGGGTTTCCCAACGAACCATTCAGTCAAAGGCTATTATAAGAACCTAAACTTTATCCACTACAAAAACATTTTGTGAAACAGAAAGGTTCTGGATGGAATGGCTCTTCTATGGCATCATGCATAAAGCAACTCAATTTTTAAAAGTATACAATTAAAAAGTTAAATTCACCAAGAGAGATAGAGAGATGAAGGACATTGTAGTTTTTTATGGATGTGACTCTCCAACACACCCACAATTTCCATATAGATAGCTAGATAATTTATAGACCCTGAACTTCCCTTCAACTTGGCATTCGAGCTCAACGCCTCATGGATTGTAAAAGGTCAAGTCAGATTACGGTTAGCTGATTAGACAGACGGGAAATCCTTACTCACATCCCAACTTACTTATTACATTTAGCCATTATATCAGACACCCAATGATGAACCTGGCGGTCCTTAGATCTGCAACATGAGAACATACAAATTATACATGCAAATTATATAAACCTAGATAAATCGAGGTAGATGTTATTCATCTTTATGGTATCAGGGAGTGGGTGAGTGTTGTTGGTGATGAAATGTTCTCATTCATTCATAAAGAAAAATTATGTTTGCTCTGCTGCTGTAATTAAATTCAGATTAAACTTTTCAGTTACGTATCAGGAATTATGCAGTTTCTGCTACAAAATATGCCAACCGCGTACGTGACGCTCATGCAAAAAGGCTGCAGGTGTTTGATTGTGCGTCAGGTAGCGATCAGCCGTGCTAATGTGTTTACAGCGTTGCCAAAGAATCGTTTGAAATGACAAACTGTCTTTTTGTTCTTGTTTATTCTCCATGAAACCTCCACCAGGTTGTTTCATATTAGCGTCTGCGAAGTTCCCATCTACAGACGGAGATCAGCTGCCGCGCGGCTCAACCTGTCTGCTATTTATATCTCCTTTAGAAAAGTCGCTATTTTATAAGGTATGGCACTTCTCAGCTCCTCAGAGAGAGACTCGGCACACGAGTGTGTATCTGAGAAACTACAGCTAGACAAAGAAAGAAAAATAGCAGGGAAATAGGAATCGATGTTGTGTGCAATTTACTTTTTATTAAAGGGTGATATTTTCCCTTAGAAATTGATTTTCTGGGGAATTTTTTTTATCAATGAGGGCTATTTATCTAACCGTACAAATATATACAGTGTGTCATATTTATGCCAATATATAAATTGAATATACTAATTGAAATAAATTCTCAGGCTGGATCATTAAAAAGAAGTGTTTTATGAAATCAAATAAATATATAATATATAAATTTATAGCCAAAACCGGCTATAAATGTACAAGATGGCATAAATAGTATGTACTTATTAGTTTTCAAAGCTCCCTCTGTGTCCCACAATCTCACAACCAGCTTTTACATGTAGCTGAACTTTCAAGGAGGGGGATGATGTTAATGACATCTTGGACGAGGTATTGGACAGAAAGTGTATGACTCAGGTGTTGATTAAAAGCGGGTTAGCACAAGTAGTACAATCCCCTTGCACGTTTTCACGTTTCATGGAAACTAAGCAGCTTCTTGCAGGAACGTGAGAGGAGGGATCAAGAACACACTGTGCTGCCATTAATTACCAGCTTATCTGGAATGTGAAATCAAAGGGCAATTCTAATATTAATTTAAAATCATCACCCATTTCCTACATCTACATTCTGATTAGATTTAATTTACATGTTGAAATTTATCAAACCATTACCACTTTAGAGAGCGTTTGTCTTAATGTGGACATATAGCAAAAACAAACACGTATTAGTATGGACAAGGCCTTTGTGTTACAAACTTAAATCAAGCTAAGGAATACAAATTTCTCTGAAACTGCCTTCTCAGCATCCTCTGTCAGAAAGCTGTCAGGGTAAAAGCCTGTAGTAGGGACAAAAAAAGAGGTTAGCGTTCCACACCCAGGTAATTACAACAGCTCCCCCGCTCGCACACAAGCCTCCATCCATTCTGAACAGACTAATGAGGTGAGCGGGTGCAAGCGTGCATGCGTGGGCAAAAGAGAAGGCAAACAGAGAAGGGGCAAGTGGAACAAATCGCACTGTCAGTCTGTCTTTTGTCATCTTTTTGTCTGTTTTAGCGAGCTCTCATCAGGATTCTCCCCTCGCCGTCCAAGACAAAAGGAGATGAAAAGAATGAGCGAGCACCCAGATGCCAGGCAGGGAGGAGGTGACCTCGCACACACCAGAAAGGCCAAGAGTACTGATACGCACAATTAAAGACGAGAAGTGTGAAAATGATGACACAAAAACTTAAGACAGCTAAAACGTCCGTGCGACAGGCTCTTGTGTGAGGCAGACCGTTCTGGCCGAGCGGCAGCTGGACTCTACTTATGTAAAGTACCCAGACAAGCAGCAGCAATTTGGCACTTGATGAATCTGAAAGAAACTCAATTTCATCCTTCTTTATAATGGTTTTGTCTAACTCTGGCTCCACTGCTAAATTCAGCCTGATGGCTGGGCGTAATTACAGCTTGATCGCCTCGGGAATGTTTGTGCACTTCCATATGTTTTTCTCTTGTATTTGGCCATATCAGCACACAGAGGAAGCTGAGATGCACATGGGCGAGTCTTGCTCATCTTGGATCATTCAGGTTTGTTTCAACCTGATACAATGCGAAAAGGGACACAATCGATCTATACATCTGGTTTGTATTACTGCAGTGTCATACCAGGTAGCCCCGCCCACAAAGTGCTGCTCCAAATAACTGTATATTAATCTGACAACAGTCACTGCACATATGCATCATACACATGAAAACTACAATTTTAGATATTTTAAATTTTTCAGTTTTTCTTTTTTAAATCTTTAATTTTAGGTATTTTTAAACATTAACATTTTTCATTACTATTTTTGTTTATTCTATTGTTATGAAACAATAAATTTGTCCAGTATTTATTCTTCAGACTTTCCATCAATATATAGTTTGTCGTGATTAGATTAGAATTCAACTAAATTAAAGTGAATAGTGAAATAAGTTCCACTTTTGGTAACAATTAACAGGTTAAACATCAGATCTTATTACACTATAAAAATACTGGGTTGTTTTCAACCCCAAACTGGATAAAATATGAGCAGAACTAAATGAACCTAATAGGTTGTTGTTAACCAAACAAAAAATAATAAAACTACTCAACATTTGGGTAAATACAACTCAACATAGGTTCATAACCCAAACCATGTTCTCTGTCCATATTTAACATTTTTAAATGTGGCATTTTTTCATAGTGTAGCTATAATTTTGTCGCTTGACCCTGAAAAGTCACACCTGGTTATGACACAGAAGTTATTTTTGTGTGTGGTATTGAAGTGTGACCTAGTGAAAATGTTTGAATTGACCACTTGACATCCTTCTGATCCGTTCACACTCCCACCCCCACAAAGACAAGCCCTTCTGAGACCTTCTGGGTCAAAGGTCGACCTAAAGAAAAGAATGCTGGGAAGGGTAAGGTGAAAGGTGCTAAAAGAATGAAACAAAAGGATATTGGAAAACTCATCCTGAAGGGTGGACAGTAAGGAAAATAGGGCAGATTTACACATTCAGAAGGAATAAAGGACATATCATCTGCTGGACGGGGTGGGCGGGGTAAAAGGGGGAAGGGACCTGCCGTACTCAATAGCTTCCTCTCACATGCACACCACCACCGGGCACAATGCTGACCAGAGAGAGAGTTCAGCCCTGTCGATTAAGATGTGTGTGTGTGTTCTTCAGGCAGCTGAAGGGCAGGCAATGGCCCACATAGAGGCCCTGGAGAGTGACGGTCAAACAGAGGTAAACCCTTGGAAGAGACAGCAATATGGTAAAACGCTTTACAATACAGAACCGTCTCAAAACTCAGGACAGCAATAAACTCTACAAAATGAAGTCATGATCCCAAGATGCCCTTGGCAGATGCAACGGTGTTAAAAAGGAGGTTTGTTTACAGCGTAAGGTTTGAAAACACACTGTAATAAACCAGGCCAGACACTTCCCCAAGAGTCTAAGAGCTAAAAAAAACAGGGACATATAAAAAACAAACTGCAGTGTCAAATCCTTAAGGACTGGAGTAAATTACAGATGATTGACAGAATGCAGTTTTGGATTTTTAAGATTGTTTGTTGCTGCTATGACTACAAATACCATCTTACCTATTGAAGTTATTAACATGTTAAATATCACAGTTCCTCAGGTGGAGGAACTTTCATATTTCATAGTTAAATTCTAATCTCATCATGACAAACTATATGGAAAGGAATAAGACTCAATATATAAAGTTTTCATAACAATAAACAAACAAACAAACAAAAATACTAAAATGTTAATGTTATTGTTAAAAATACCTTAAAATTAAAAAATAAAAGATAAAATATTAAAATATCTAAAATAAAATAAAAATTGTCTGAAGGAATGTGCAGGAAGTTGAGTGCATCATTTTTATATCAAAGCATAAAAAAGGTGTCAAATGTTGCGACAGAACAAAGTTAGTATCCTGCTCTACCTCCATCTAGAACCATGCAAGGACAACTGTAAGAAATGTTGCTTGTCCAATAAACTGCCTGCTGACCAGTAAAGCACCACGTCAGAGCTATTTGTCAAAGCCACAAAATGTATTGTGCATTCATCAAAAAATTCCCATACGAGCCAAGATCAAAACACAAAAATACAGTGTGTCGCAGAAAGAAAAGAATCACCACCAAATTCTTAAAAATGGACTTGGATGTTTTAATAAGAGCTTGTGGTTTCCTCATCTTTGCTTGCTTAACAAACACTCACTTTTAGTCTAGACTTACTATGTTTATATTTATGGCAAAAGCAAGGTTTCACTGAATGTAGGTTAACTTGCTTGAGCCATTCTGCTCGTCCTCTTTCACTCCATGTTTAATCTCCTGCACTCAGCCATGGTAAGGGGGGTCAGTGTACTGCGACACAATAACATGATATTTCCAGCTCTATTACAGAGAATAAACTGAAAGCTAGAGCAATGCATACTTACACACAATAAAAAAAAATGCAACTTTGCCAGACAATGACATAAAAGTTTACAGTCTCTCCTTGAACAGTTACATTATCCAAAATGTCAAATAACCAATAAATGTTTTATAGTATGCTCTTAAAGAACCTATAGCGTTATACTGATTTGCAATGTACCCTGTGCATTGATCAGGCCCCATGTGAGTTAAACCAGAGAGTTCAGAAATCTCCATTGATTCTACTGGATCTCAATCCCGTCCAGCTGTGAATCTGTGCATTGATCAACTCCAGCAGGACACCAGTGGCCCCACCGCACCCTCTTCATTGATCCGGACCATCTCCATCTATTCCCGCCTGAGACCCTGGTCAAATGACCCATCGATCCGGAGCAACTATTTAAATGGCCCAACCCAACGAACCCCATCCCAATGAGCACCCAAAACAGACGTGCCCCCTTCAGCCTATTCCACCCCCCACTTCAACTGCTGGTTGCTCTCCCATGCATGCCAAATTTGCTCCTGTGATACAGCAGGTGTAGAGACACCACCCAAAAATGTCCTCCTGCTTTACATTCCATCAAACACCTTCCTATTAAAACTGTAAAAATTCCAAATACTCACTTAGCTTTCAATTCTTGTGTATGAAACGTCACACTATTCATTCAATTTCAAAAGGCACTTTCATTATTCATGACCTCTTTTAAGATATTTATGTGCTTAATTATGTCACAATAAAACTGATGCAAGTTAATGCTCTTATGATAAAGCATGCCACTTATTTTCCATGGAGGACGAACATCTGTAAGGTTACCAGTGACAGAAGCCCATTGAAACACCATCCCACACATGCTCTGAAAATATCAAGCACTTTCTACAAACCAGCATATGTTTAAATATGCAGGTTCAGAAAATTGCTCACTGGCTGAACTCACAGACAAAACTTGTTGTTACAGTAAAATCTTTCTGTAGTCTCTCTTTAACCAAAATGTGCATGAAAGTGCTTTTTCACCTGTCAGGCAATCTTTCAAAAGGACGTACTTGGACATTCGATTGCACTCCAATTTAGACTTGGAGATACAGTCAGCTTCCATTCCCCATCACTTGACTTCAACCTGTCACACTCCAGTAATTCACATCTTCACTACACACTTCAGCTTAATTACAAAAACAGCCGTACCTGTTTGCCAGATGTAGGTGGGTTTGTTGGCGACTGTTTGCGACTGAACATCCCAAAGCCCGAAAATAACCAGAGCAACTCTGAAGAGGGAGGCAAGCGCCCCTGTTGGATTACCCCCTCTCCCTGTTGCCCTGCTGGCCAGCCCCATGGCTTCAGCCCGGCCAGATACTGCAGATCCACACGGCTCAGGTCTTGCCAAACCTCGTACGAAACACACACACTCAACTGGAAGATGTATGAATGGGAAGATGCGGCAGAGAAAAAGTGTGCCTGCTATTGTCCCTCTCACTCTTCGGCACGCGGTGTCTCCAGGAAAGGATAATCCACTTGCCCGTCTCTCCTCCTCTTCTCTCCTTTCGCTCTTTTTCTCCCTCTTTCTCGCTCTGCTCTGTGGGTCAGTGGAGAAGAATGAGGTCTGAGTGGAGAAAAAAAATGAAAAAGCCAGAGGAACAATAGATCCCTCAGCTCAGCGTGCTGCTTGTGAGGCTGCTGCGTCCTGCCTCAGCCTGGCTGATACAGCACCTCCCATTCCACCCCCTCCTGTCTCTCTCTCTCTCTCTCTCTCTCTCTCTCTCTCTCTCTCTCTCTCTCTCTCTCTCTCTCTCTCCTTTACCGATCCACCTGCAATCACTCTCGGTTATCACTTTGCCCTGCTATCAAGGGCTCCACTATTCTTCACGCAATAGGGGAATTAGGGTAGGTGCCCGGTAAGAATCTGTGTGTAAGTGTGTGTTTGTGCCGATTTGGGATTGGATGAGAGATGCAAAGAGTCGTTTGCACCAGCTGGGACCAAAAGCTATAAAGAGATGCTGAGGAAAGATATCTCAGTGTGTGTAACAGAAGAGGGAAAAGATGGGGGGTGGGTGAGAGTCCAAATCTTAACTGACGGTGGGGAAAGAGAAAGGTAAAACATAGCCATACGAGAGTGGTAAAAACCCTCATGAATAATTAATGTGAGCTTACTTTGACCTTGTATGATTTTCAAGCCATAGAAGAGGGAGTGTGTTATGAGTGTTATGAGATACCGTCTCCACAGTCATTGCAAAACAGCCTGGGGAATCACACCTTTCTTCTGAAAATGTAAGGAAAATGAATTAAATTACTAAAATATTGCATGACCGAAGTAGGATAAAGAGATATGAGGAGAGATTTTGAAAGAAAATGAATGCCTAAAAGGCAACAACGAACAAATATAAAGCCTATGACCATGAAAACTATAAAAAAATGTTAAAATATGTGACCCTGTCTGTGAAAACCAGGCTAAAGTGTCAAAAAACAGTTTGAGATAAGCATCAAAATTTGATTTTATCTAGAAACATCACTATGATTTCAATCTTTGACATGTCGTTACTCAGTCAATATTAAAGATATGATAGTAATATTTTCACAGGATTTTCTTTACATTATGTAGGATGCTTTTATGTAAAAAACTGTAAATTACAAAAAAAAAAAAAACTATATGGGTTTTCACAGGCAGGGTCACATATATGTATAAATAGAGGTGAAAAATAAACCTCTTTCTTAACAGTTCCTGGAGTCTAATGTGCACTGCACCCCTCCTTATATCATCTGTGTTCATCTCCAGATAATGTCCATTGGAGTCATTTCACAGTGATTAGGATAATGAAGGACAACGCTCACCCCCTGCTAACCACTAACACAGAGAACAAACCATGAAACAAATTAGCCAAGCTGTAGCATTAACAGACAGCAAGCACTCTAACTGGCCTCTGCCCAACACACACACACACACGGTTTCCATGTTTTATGGGAACTTTCCATAGACAATGACTTTTACACTGTATTGTATGGTCTAACACTCATCCTATCCCTAAACCTAACCCTCACACAAACCTTTCGGCATGTTTACATTTTCAAATAAACATCATTTAGTAAAATTACATACACAGAACCCTATTATAAAAATTGACTAAGTGCCAAAAGACTGGCCCAGTAACCAAACAATTATTAAAACCTAAAATATTTTTTCTACCATACCTATACGTAAAACACTTACTTACCTTCTAAAAAATAATTCTTTAATAAAATAATTATGATTTGTGTTAATAAAGCAAGTGCCTGAGAGTTTAAAACCCAATAATTTCAACTTGGCTCTGAAAGTCAGGTGGACCATAGAGGTTAGTGGTCAATCTTAAGATGACCAGAAGCCAGCACTAATATACCTGAAACTGATCCAGGAACTGTAAATACTCGGTTAACTTATAGGGCAAACATAGCACCACTGCAGAAGGATTTGTCATTTAGCAGACACATTTAACCTAAAGCATTTCACAGTATACAGATTAACATTAAAGGCAAAGACTGTCTGGAAAAATCAGGGCAACTATGACAGATAATACTACAGGCTCACAGTCATATTAAGCCTTCTATTATGTTGAGAATTACATCACTGGTTTTATATTTGGGGTTACATCAATCCATTAAACTAGTATATAACAACTTCTCAAAAGATTAGGAATAGTCATAAAGAATCAGAAATGTATCTTTTTCATCACAATGTTATGTATATGGTTAAGCTATTAAAATGAACTTGTAACAGTAGATGATATCCATCCTTGCAGCTTTATATGACAGTAAAAGCCAAGATGAAGAGAAAGAGAGAGAGCAAAAGTAAACTCTGATTAGTGACAATCAGCCGGGTGGGATTACAGATTGAGCTGCCCTCCTTAAAGAGTCAAAACAGACAGCGCTTAACTCTGCGATAAAGCCGGGCGGTCCCAAGCACAGACACAAATACACGTGCAAACAAGCCCACTCACATCTAAGACACGGCATGGGAGACACTGATATCTACTGCTGTTGTACCTTAATGCTAGAGCTCAGTTAAAGGAGGGGTAGGGGAGGTGGGCAGGAACAGATTGTGACGAACAAAGCAAAGCTTTGCGGGGCAAAAGAGTGCAGCAGAAACATGAATAGAAGAGAAACAGGCCAGGGAAACAGACAGATGGGATGAAAAAAACAGAAGGAAATTGAGAATGAAAAAGTATGTAGGAGAAAGTGTTTTTCCTTTCTTTTGTAGAGACAGAGCTTCATAATGAGAAAAGATGTGAGGCGCATGGAGCACGATGAATGACAGTACAAGCATATGGTCTGCCATAGCTGTTTTCTCTGATCGTACCTGATTACTGTGTGCGCATGTGTGCACGTCCCGAAGAAGATAATTCGCGAGGAAAACATTCATTGCGCTGTCACACTTTAACACTACCAGCCCTCTGCAATTACACAAACAAAAGCAAAGCACATTATCGTGAAACAGGTGCTCATACTTTCACTACCGCGACATGCTTACGGCGTGTGAGAACTGCATGTAACTCCACCTCAGCGCAATTACACGCCACGTAAACATAAAACGATTAGCGGTGCATTAAAATATCATTACAAAACTCTTGATTCTGATTGGATAACTGCCATTGTGAAATGCACACCTGTTACCACACATTCTATAATAATGCAGCACATTTCTATACAACCGTAAACAACCACCATTTATTTGATGTAAAAAACTTAATCGTGATCATCAATAAATAACAATTCATCAAACATTGATGATGTTCCTCATTTTCCACTGTTTCATAAACACAATAGTGATTTTATCACAGTTAACAGTTTTTCAGGATTTTAATTTTGACAGCTAAATCAAGAGGTACAAAACAATCACCTAAAACACAAAGTGAATGAACAGCGCACACTACAGACACAGACAAGAGATCCCCATTGTGCACAACTTGTTCAAGTCTACTCAAAAATGTTAAATACACAGCGATTTGCAGTGAGTTCCCTGAAGCAATGAGGTAATGGAGCGATAGCTCTCTGAACACCTGCCAGCGTTGCCTTGGGCAGCGGTGAGCGTGCAGTCATGTGGATGAGCGGAGCAGAATAATCGACAGCGCGAGTCTGCAGCGAAGCCTCATTAAGAGGAAAATCATAAACCGCGGCTGCATACTAGTCAGGAGTGAAGTGCCTCCCACAGGACTACAATGGCACTGTCTTTTCTCTGGGATATAAACAGACAGACGTTCCGAGATTTCAGCGTTTGCTGCAATTTCACCAGCCACCACCAACCTACAGTACATGTACTCAAGCTGAAAATAGATGGGCATCTTAGCCACCAACACTGCACAACTGACGACTTCTTTTTATGCGTTATGATTGTAAGCAATAAACAGTCCTGCTGGGTAATTTCACCACAATCTTTTATCTGCACTCAGAGCTCCAGATAGAGCAGGTCATCGTAAAACGCATGACCACTCAGGTATAACCAGTAAATAGGCCTGACAAAGGCAATATTCTTCACTCTGAGCAGAATGCATTGTGTGGAAGAGGATTTCTGCAACAAACCGTGCACAGCTTTCTGCCTTCAGACTGCACATTCCTAATGGATGCATTTGTTAGGGATGGCTGTTATGGCTATTTGAATGACCACTAGGAATGGGTCAGTGTATCGGACAGCATATTAACAGAATGGGTATAAGCATCATTCAAGAGAATGCAGACAAACACAGTCATTTAGACCATTAACAACAGAGATCAAAGTGTGCTGGAGTAATACTGGGAGTGTATTGATCAATAAAGTATAAATATATATCAGTGCAATTCCACGTCCATGCACATGATATTTTTAGTCAAAACAAAATGTTTTTTTTTACAAATATACTTAACCATCTGTTTATATTTTAGATTCTAAAATAAAAAAAGAGTCTACGCATTAGTTATCTATTTTAAAAAAGAAAATTCACATGCGTTAGGGATGTGGCACATGCTTTTGAGAGGCAATATACTGTAGAATTTCCGTGAATTTAAATGTGCAAACAAGACGCAATAATAAAGAACATACAATTTTTTAATTTTTATTTTCATTTGCTTAATTATAAAGAATATGGACTGTTATGGATGTAACAATTCTAAAAACAGCACTTTACCTGACTATGAAAAAAATCATGCTTTAAACATAAAAAAGTTTTAAAACTTCAAGAGAACCTCACATGGGTATTTAAACTAACAAATATTGACATTTAAGCTATCAGTATGATGAAAACCTTTGCTAAAAACATTGAGTTTCCTATAGGAGTAAGACATTGAGGCAGTAAATGTGCAGTAATTTCCACCTTATTCATATCTAAGTGGAGCAGACAGGCTTGGCACACTACAGACTGTATCCAGTGTTTTTGTTTTGGAAAAAGAGCTCAACGTCTGACTCATTTTTCAAACCTTCCCGAACAGCTGGAGGGGGAAGAGGGCGGGGGACCAACCAGTGAAGTGGGAGGGGCGTGCCTAGCCAGGCTGATCCAATTTAAATATGCAAATGTTACTGGAGTAGGAGGAGGAAATGGGAAGACAATTGGAGAACAAAAACGAACAATGCCTAATGCAATTAAACGTCTAGCCTTCAAATAAAGGACTGATTATACCCTTGAAAAGGTGTAATGAGCGGTACACCGTGGCCATGGTACAACACATAAGAGGGAATATCGGTCGGTTCTCTCAACTGTCTCTATTTAAGCTGCCAAAGCAATTAGCAAATCATAGCAGTGGTCTACAAATAATGCTGTCAGAGACAAAGCGCAAGTAAAAGAAAATAAATAACATTGCTTGGTGTCTCTACAAATGTGTTGAAAGCATTACTAGTACATTACTAGTAACACTTGGTGCAGGTAAGTCATTGATGTATAATTTCATTAAGTACAGTACATTAAAAGCGGACATCCTAACACTATTTAAGCTAAGATCCATAAATCACACAAATGTGAGCACACCATAAGTTGTTGATGTCAAGACCTGTCAGGTCAGTAGTAATGCGTCCCAATCCATAAGCTTTAAACAGATTGTTCCGAGCACTTCCCAGATAATAGACATAAAACCTCCCATAAATGCTAATCCAAGCAGCTCATATCTGTCAGAGGAAATCAAGCCTGAAATGAGTTCAGTGAAGCACACTGGTTTCCTCAGAACCAGGGCCGAGATGAGCCCACCACGCTTCTATTGTCTTCTGCCTCGCTGAGTCCCAATATATAACCAGATTGGGAACAAAGGCATCATATGTAGAAGCCCCCCCAAAATTTCACTTTGCGGAGAATGGAAATTGGGATGAGGGGGGTGTTGGGAGGGGTTTGGAGAGGCACAGCCATCAAACGAGTTTGCCACACGCTCCTCTTTCGGGAGCATGCGGCTGGTCCTCAGGGGAAGTGAAACAAAACAAATAAAAGGCCGACTGCATTAAGCAGTTCACCCCTGCGAGCACCTATGTGCATTTCACACAATCGGCTGCTCCTCGGCCACCTAATGAAATATTTTCATTTCACCATTGGACAATGCAATCTCCACAGAGATTTTTGGAAATCGTCAGGCACTGAAATAATTATCTGGTTCGTTTCAAAAGAGTTTCCTGCTCAAATGGTTGGATGAATATGTAAATCACAGAAACTAGGGTCAGATATCGACTTGGGGAAGCGTGAGAATGCGACTCTAGATGTTTTTCACTCATCCTATAAACAAGCCAGACCGAAACCCTTGTGAAAAGCATGCGTGTGTGTGCTCAATTGATCTGTTCTTTAATGACCTTGTCTACATGATGTAGTGCAGCAGTGTTGCTATCAGTCTGGATCCAGTGAAGGGGGGTGGCAGGTGTCTGGACTGACGGCTGGGATCCAGGACCTATTCAGCGGGAGGGGGAAGGTCATAGGTAACATCCCCAAAGCGAAGGTACAGGGTCTGATGTGTCAGGCTGGGACAGGAATGCCATCACAGGAGACAGAACATCTGCTGTAGTTTTTCTTCAGTAACCTGCTCCACATCTGACACTATATGAAGGTGACTTAGTATGAAAGGGGCGTGTCCTGATGGCGACAAAACACCCTATTCACAGCATTATTTATCGCTTAATATAACTGCAAATTGAAAAATCTTTTATGGAGGTCATTCATGGCCAATTACAGAGGTTTAATCAATACAATATGTTCTACACTAGTAACTTCAACAATGAATAATGCATCATAATGACATTCAGGGGAGAGGTAGGCATGTTTTTTAACTCCAGAATATTTCAGGTTCAGCATCTAAAAGGTCTTGGCTACAAAAAAGTTATTGACGTTTTTCATAATTGTAAGGATAAATTATTTTATTGTTATTAATATTATTGTAAATAAATAAATACAGCTGACCAGGAAAAAACAGCTGGCATCATATGACCACATGTCCCAAGAGCAAGGTGTTTTATACCCAGTACAGCACAACTTGTTTGAGAATTTAATGATAAACTAATATGAAAACAATCCTGAAACAGCGAAATAATGAAATTTAAACAAACATGTGAAAATTGTTTGTTGTGTAAAAAGCACCGTGCTATACACACAGTTTAACCCAGTTTAACCAGCGAGAAATGAAAATTAACAATGTGGTTTATTCAGGTAATTGATCTCACTAAAGTCAGCATACAGCACACATCACAGTTTTTTGATTGAATAAAACCTGTCGGTGTAAATGGCTCCAGTGTTTTAAAGTGTCTCTGTGATGTATTGCCCGTTCTATGGGGAAGGTCAGTGATTCAGACACAGAGTAAATGTTCCGTTCAGAGGTAAAGACATCAGCGACAATGGCCATTCTACTAGTCCTACAGAAATGCTTTAATAATGCAGTGTGTGTTCATTGAATGAGGCGAGTCATTCAGGTAGAGCCATATATTTGTCTCTGTCATCTCAAACACACATCTGTTTGTGACAGGGGACTAACTGTCACCCACGGAAAGATGGAAAACTCCAGGAAATAGGGGCAACACAGGATGTAATGCTTCTCTCAATGACACGCTTTTTGGTTTCTCAATTTCGGTCCTGGGGTCCCACAGTACATTTTGCGTGCCATCCTTATCACACACACTTAACTCAGGTTCATAAAAACATCCTCAGATGTGATTTTAATCAGATGCGTTTAATCCATCTATGAAATGTGCAGCACTGTGGGTCTCCAGGACTTTAACCAAGAATAAGTGTCCTTCTAAATGATGTCCTTCTCCACAGCTGTCAAATTACACTTTATAAAACTAAATATTTGTTTCCCTTTTAACCTGTTAACTGTCATCGTTCCTCAGGAAGAACAATTGGGTTATTTCACTATTCACTTTTATGTTTCATAGTTTAATTTTAATCTAATCATGACAAACTATAGAGATGGAAAGGTCTAAGACTCAAGAATATTTATTTGACTAATTTTCATAACAATAAACAAAATATCGACTATTAAAAAAAATAAAAGAATTTAAAAATTATTTTAAATAATTAAAATATATAAAATACATAAAATCAAAAAAGAGACGCTATACAAGATAAGTCACATTTTTAATGTAAACAGGATGTATTAGGTCTATAATCACTTACAATAACTTACAATAACTTAGTACAATAACTTACTGGATAAGTTTGTTATTCAGAAAGGTTGTGATAAACTCCTAAGTCCCATGTATGTGCAATAACAATATTGATGTTTGCCTTATCAAGAGTCACTAATTAGATTTTTATATCAACATTTGCATTTGCCACTGAGTTAACAATAAAATGCATACTGGTTACGGATGACTATACCAACGCTAGTGTTATCAGCTGTCTTTATTAAAACATACGCACCAGGAGGTCTTCAGTTGCATTCTTATCTCATGTCTCCACATGCTGGCCTTTGATTGATTGATTTTTAATTTCATAAGCAGCGAATTGAAAAAGTGGCCTGGCAAAACCTTCTAGCCCGGAAAAATGACTCTCGCCATGCCTCATTGCTCCAGCGCGGACCACTCGCAGCTAATTCAATTCCCTCCCACAAAATTAATATTATTAGCAGGAGGTTCGGCAACTAAACACAACGGTCAGCATCCGGTCAGTCAATCCCCTGAGGAATTCACTGGACGTTGATTTACACTGACCGCTTTTCACCAGGGACACAAATCAACAGCTGTGAAATCTTTCCTTTCAACGGCAATCACAGAGAGCTTATTGATTACTGATACGGATCGATCGGAGAGAGCGGAAGAGCTCGGAGCTGCTAGTGAGATATGGCTTTTTAGAGACTAAAGATTGTAAGCCCTGTATCTGGTTTATGATATTTGAGACAGAGCTGAGGTAGGCAAATAAATCTGACATTCCTTTCCTCATGAGGAAACTCGTGAAGGTAAATAGGCTGTAAAAGGAATGTTGTGGCATTTAAAGGGACAGTTCACTGGAAATAAAAATTCTGTTATGTTGTTCCAAACCTCTATGACTTCAACACAAAATAATAAATTCTGGTTGTGCTTTTAAATTACATAGAAATTAATAAGGTTTAAAGCCTTCAAGCGCAACAACAGTATCATAAAAATCATTCATTTATTGAAAAGGTCATGCTGTACTCAAAAGAACTACAGTATTAGTTCATAAATGAGATTTCAATGAGAATGTCAAGATTTTCTGTAAATACAGACTAAACTTCAATTCATTTCTTACACAGGGAAGAACGCAAAGAACTTCAAACAACTTGAAATACAATACACTGCCATACAGATTACTTTAAAGATACATTCATGGCTCGTGCATTTTTAAATGCTTCAGTCTATGATCAGCACAGTCTTCAAAATTTCTGAAAGAAAGTCATACAGCCTGGGAACAACATGAAGATGAACCATTCCCATCATGTCCTGCCTGCCATCCCGAGTATACATTCTGCAATGAGTGCATTTCAAGTTCTCAACTTTTGCTTATTAGTATGTGAGGGTTCTAACTCTTGAAGTGCTGTGTTTCCTAGCAACACATTCTCACCCGACTCTGTGTCAACTGCAAGACTGCTCGGCCCCTTACGATGACCTGACTCTCAACACAAAACTGTTTTCCAAGTTTTTTTTTAACTCCTGATTTATATTTTATACAAGGCAAATATATTTCTACATCAAGCAGGGGTCATGAGTGAGACATCATATGTAATTAATGAAGCCCTGATATGTGTGAGTAAAAAACACTGCAAAGTGGATCAGTGCACAGCATGCCAACGGATTGCTATGTAGGCGGGAAGCCAGCTGAGAAATTCTATCCTCATTAGGATTTTTTTTATAATCAAAAGATCAAATGCAATCGTATACAAATGCAACCATGCACACATGCAAACATCTCAAGAATGTAGGAAGCATAATATCAGCAAAGAGTAACATTAGATTTAAAAAATACTTTGTCCTCCTTTTTTTTATTTCTCCTCTCCTCATATAAAACCATTGGCTCTAAATGAAAGCACAAGTAACGCACTAGTTCTTGCATGTTTCTCACTCCAAAAACCCGCTGCTTCCCCTTCCCCCATTTTCGCACCCCCTTAAGTCTGCCAATGAGAGCGCATTGGCTGTATTTTTTCCCGGAGACAGTGAGCTCCATGTGGCTCCCCTCCTTTTCCTCAGTCGCATAGTTCAACACCAATCAGACGTCAGGCCACGATGATTCCACATCGCAGCCTTTCCCGTTCGGCAAAGTGCAATATGGGGATTTTCAAGCCTGTTATCCTGCAGGCATGAGGGGTGCCTTGTGACGGCATGCATACTCCAAAGCAATGGAAATTACACCCCGACACGCACACATTAATTTCAGACTTGACTGTTTGGACTGGAGGCTGGTGGGTTACAGTCTCTGGAGAATTTTACTGTATTGACAGACATTAAGGATTTACCCCAAATACTTTATTATTGCCGACATTTACCCACAAAGATCCACAGCAAACCTGTACTTGATTTTGGAGACATATTGTAAGTACTGTCTAAAAACTACTATGCAAAAATGTACTAAAAGTACTGCAACCTGCAGGAACCAAAAACAGATTACAATCAGAATGACGTAAATCCAAAATTCATATAAATATATGTAGCAAAATTATACATTTGATACATTTTAACTGTTAAAAGAAAGAAAATATTTGAATACAGTAAAATCAGCAAATCTAGAACAGATAGCAGAATGATATGATATTAATAAATACAACCAACATTCATCTCTTACACTCACTCCTGCAGTACATCTCCTCAATCCTCCTTAATTCAACTTCTCCTGCCTCATGCTGTTCGAGAAACAGTCAACCAGCATTTGCTTCTGCACTTCAATTTCAGACTTCAAATTCAGATGTAAGTCTAGAAAACCCAAGCTAGGATTTTCCCATTTATTCAACAACAAAATCAAATTCCTTTATGATTATTAGACTGAATGGACAAGTCTGAACTGGCTCCTTTCTCTGTGGTAGTGCAGCATTGCTTCTCGATTTCTGATGAGAAGAAAACAGAAGGCTTCTGGCAGCGAGCTGGAGACCACCAGGGTTAACAGGAGCCAATTGTTTTCCCTTTCCTGTGAACGCAGGTAATTGACGTGCTGAGCCATTGGATTAGAGCACATTTCACACTTTAAACAGCTTGTTCTTACAGACAGACTGCAAAAGAACCACCATAATAGGGACCGAAAGAGACAACTGGAGGAAACTGCAGACTGTTAAAGCAAGTGATGAACATATATGAACAGACACAAGACTTATACTTGCAATGTGTAATGGCAGGCATCTCAAGAAACTTCATCGTTGGTGTATATCTGTTACTATGTATGCTGGTTCTTGTTGATTTAACATTTATGATCTGCATCAAACCACAGTATTTCTGAAATGTGGGTCATGCAGCTACCCATGCTCTGCATAGCAACCAATGAGCCGCAGCGGTTAAGGACCAGCCTCCACACAAACACACACACACAAAGTGAACGCAAATACACAAATGGCTGGTTCATGTGGGAGTAAGCCAAAAAGATAAGAGTTCAAAACACATACAAAACAGAGCAGTGAATGTAGAATAAATGTAAATCTGCAGCTCCAGAGTTAAACACCCATACAGAGTTTTACTTTATATGGTGACAGATGGTTCAGGGGTGAAGAGTATACGTATTTAAATAATCTCTCCTAACACACACACACGTGCACAGATTAAAAAGACACACAGTAGAGAAAGTGAGAGAGCTTTAAGCAGAAGAACTTCTTGAACCAAACACATGCACCTCAGTCTCAAGTCTCTGACATCACCCATACGGACTGCTTTCCAAATATCTGATAAGACATAATGCACCAAACTTTGATCGGTTATTTTACATGTCAGTCATATGGGCAATTCCAGCGTTATGGATGTGTAATTTTTCAAGTCAAAAATTGTAATATAAATTCTCAGAGAATGTATTTATCATCAATATATTGAATGATAGGTTTGCCCTGTTGATTGAATCCAGACATAAAAAATATATCAGCCTGTGTGTGCATGAATTTTCTATATTAAAAAAAGGAAAATTACATGTGTTATGAATGTGACAAGATGTGACAAAAGATGCATGGTTTTGCATGACAACATACTTTTTCTTATAAAAACAGTTATAGTACAAAAATAAAAAAAATTGTGTCCATTTATGAAGAATACGGACTGTTATGAATGTGACAATTCTGAAAAAACAGCACTTTACCTGACTATCAAAAATCATGATTTAAACAAAAAAAAACACCAAATATTGACATCTGAGCTATCAGTATGGTAAAAACCTTTGGCAAAAACGTATTTCTCATGGTAGGGTTGACATTTGCATGGAATTACCCATCTTTGGCCAATGAAAGCTGCTATGAAGTCCAGACCTTCTGTCATCAGTATGAAGCATTGCATGTATCCTAACTGCTTGCAAGACTCAAGAGTTTTGTCAAGTGTTTGGGTAGGTTACCAGAAACTGTTTGCATTACGTACTAAACAAATTAAGACTGGAAAGAAACCTAACCAAAACAAATTTAATGCGCTCTGACTGATTCATTTAACACGCCGTATAAACATCTAATTTTAAGAATTGTCAGAAACACATGATTCTATTGCTGACGGTCAAACGATGTTAGTGATGCAGTTGACTTGTTGAATTAGCATTTCTTCATATACACTCAATTAACTACTATATGTTTGTTCCAGATTACAAGTTCTAACTCATATTTAATTCATGACTCAGCATGACGCTGACAAATTACAGAACCGCTCGTCCCAATAATTCCACACCGGATGCAAACAGACGATTCAATACGGGTGAGTTTCTGCACCAAAGCATGCCATTAAGAATTTACTGTAAACCAATTCCTCCAAACTGAAGTATTATAATTATTGGGGGAAAACATTGAGATGTGGCTCTACACATCTTGACTGTAAACACTAATTTTCGCTCTTGTGAATGTTGAGACAGGGATAAACATAGGGCTCATTTCTCTTCCCGCCTTTAGCTGTTAAAACGCTGCTGAGATGGAATATTAGAGTACAGAATGAAACACACATCTGTACTCATCTGCGCATCTGTGTTCTCATTATCTCTATTTGGCTTTTTCAGTTTTCCTCATAGAAGAAATTAAAAGCAAAATTCATGCACTTTTTGGTGCAAGCCATTCAATAAAAAAACATCTTCCAAGTAAACACATGATGTAAAAAAATAGTGTGAGGAGGAATTTCTTGCTTTCTGCTCTAGTTAAAAAAACATATGTGACCCAGTCTGTGAAAACCCAGCTAAAGTCATTTTTTTTATGATGTTTCTGTTTTCTACATAAAATCATCTACATAATGTAAATAACATTCTGTGTAACAAGTCCGAGTAAGGTCATTTCAAAGATTAAAATCATAGTGAAATTAATAGCTGAAATCAAACTTTGATGCTTATTATCGTTAGATTTTTAGACTTTAGCTTGGTTTTCACAGGCCAGGTCACATATTTTAAAATGCACTCGGTCAAATCTCAGTATGGTCAATTTCTTGCATTTTTACCAAACAGCAGGCTAAACTGACAACCACTTAAAAGAGAATTCATAAAAAAGGGAAAGTTACAAAAATAAAAACTTTTTCATCATTTATTTATCCTAATGTCACTCCAAACCTGTATGACTTTTCTCTTCCGCAGAACACAACACATATTTTGAAGTATGTTGGTAACCAAACACTGTCCCCCATTGACATTTCTCAAAATATTTTCTTTTGTGTTCTATAGAAGAAAGAGTCATACAACATACATGTTGTGAATGACATGAGGGCGAATAAATGATGACAGAATTTTTATTTTTGAGTGAACGACCCCTTTAAGCACTGACCTGAGTGTACATCTTACCCCGGGACAACATTTGTGCTCCTCAGATGTGATTCTTTCATAGATCAGAAAACCTAATAAAGTTCTCAGTTATGTCTGAAAAGCAAGAGACTTACGCAAACACAATTTGCTCTTCATTTAATCTCATTGCTGTCTAGCAGAAAAAAAACTGAAAAATATATTTTTTTCTTGCTTATGGGAAGAATAAAGAGCATAAAAAATGTAAAAAAAAACACTTTAATAACAAGGATCATGGTCAAACCCTGATTTCTGAACCATTAAAAAAATCCACAGCATTAACAGGATGTAACTCTCTCATAAGTCTAGAATAGCAATACAGCTCTTCATAGACAGCAGGGTGACATCACAGGTCACTGCTAAAAAGAAAATTATAATGCTCTTTAGTCCTGAGTCTGCACTCCAGCCACTAATGCAACCATTAATGTGGTCTATCAAAAAACACTCTGGTCTAACAAATGTGAAGTAAATCAAATTAATGTCAGCGTTGCCTCGGACTATAAAGACATCATTTTTCATTGCAATTGATCAGACAGCTCTGTCTGCACACACAGCAATTATAACAATCTATCGACAGAGTTCTTGGTACCCCTTTCAATAAATTTGGTTTATTGACACCGCTATGAAGTTCAGTTCTGGCTTCCTTCGCAGTGTGTCAATCACAACCAGCTAGAGAGAGCGATGACGGATCAGCTTTCCTTTGTTCACACCAAGCTCTTTTACTGGAAACAAACAGGCCAGCTAGAAGTCAATAGACTTTATCAAAACACACAGTGGCTAATACGTATTTGATTAAGGCAACATAAAGTAAACACTGTAAATGTCAAAACATGGCAAAAACTAACCACAAACCAATTAGGCATGTAAAACACGAATCTAAAGTTTCGTTTGCAGTGGGAAACACACACAATATAGATTCCACGCTCGACTGCTGTGGGAACTCTTTAGGAAGGACATAAAAGGTCTTAAAATGCAAGGCTCTCACTCATAAGACCCTTTCTCTCAGACAATTACTGTAATGAGGAGGATTAAAAGAACTTACGGCTCTGACTCCTTTCATTTGGTCTCAGTGGGAGTGTGTATGCAGCTGGAAATGAAACAAGGCTTTATCAGATCAGCATACTTTCAGCATTCATCACATGGGGCAGGTGTGTAATTAGGAGGGCCTGAAAAGGTCTGATAATACATGATGTTTGATTTACACCCCGCTAGCTATAAATCATTATGATACTGCTTTCATACAAAGATTTCACTGTAGCTCAACTGGTAAAGCATTGCGCTAGCAACACAAATATCATGGGTTTGACTCCAGAAAATACACACACATACATATATATATATATATATATATATATATATATATATATATACATATACATATACATATACATAACTCTATAAAAACAGTTACGCCAAATGCGTAACTGTAAACAAATGAACTGAAACTATATGTGACTCTGTCTGTAAAACCCAGGTTAAGGTATCATAATATAATAAAGAGACAACAAGCAATTAAAGTTTGATTTTAATCAATAATATCACTATGATTTCAATCTTTGTCAAGGCCTTGCTCAGTCAATACATTATGTAAAATGAATTTGAGTATTTGAGTGGGCTTCCTCATTTTTATCATTTGGCTTTTTGGCCTAAGCTGTAATGATTTACCATACTTATTTACCAGTAAACAGTATAATAATAATTATATTTATTCACATGGATAGGCTAGAACAATAGGCGGGTCTATGGTGAGTGTGTATGAGCATGCACACACACCGGCTTGTGAAGGTTGTGTATATGCTGAATTAGCACTCTGGTGTGGATGAAAGCGTGTTGTCGCTCTCCAAGGTGCTGAATTGCTGAACTGGTCTGTAGCATAATAATAGGAGCGTAAGAGCATTGTAGCCTTCGAAGGCTTTCCCTTATCTGTGCAGTCACACGAGCAGACCTCATTAAAAGCGATGACCGCAAACAGAACACAAGATTCACGACGGGTGTTTTATGTGTTGAAGAAAAAAACGCACCTTTTCATTTGATTCAAGTGTCTGAATGTCAGTGTGTGAGAGAGATATAGAGTGGACACATGTTCTGTCAAAGTATGTGAAACATGTATGTATGTGTGCTCAAATAATTCATCTTTGTCGCCTCTTCTCTTCTCTAAAAACAATAGCATCTGTTCCCCAGGCACTGGACAGAAGAATGCGATAAGGCCTTTGTTCTCGGGTCTGAATTGACATTTCACGTGCCGCTCTAGTGACACCAACAACAGAATGTGTGGGCTTTTACAAACAGCCTGTTGACCAGAAGCACAGACTGAATGACTCTTCTCTGCAGAACCAAAGCCGGCCATGTGCATCTGGTGTTGAACAGATCAGGCAATTACTCTCTGCAATCTGCCCTCCATGCCTGAAATACAAACACATCCAGAAAAAAGACAAGGAGAGTCTGGTTCTCATTAACCTTTCACAGCTCGTAACTGCACGACAACTGAAATCCTTGGTGTAAAAGGAGAAAGTGGAGACAATAAAGAGTGTATCTAACTTCCACACCAGACCAAGTAAAACGGGTGGCATCCTACACTTTTGACCATGTAATATATCATATAATGGCCATCTTATAAGAGACCACAGAACTAAAAAAAGAAAAAGTTTTCCCATCTTCAAAAGTTTTAGTCTAATGCTGCAAATACAGCACTGCCATTAAATGCATTGTAAAACTTCTAAAAGTTTTGTTTGTGTGCATAATCTGGAAATTGGATATAAATGTCATTATGTTTGTGAATAAGTTTGCATAAGTACAAAGTAATTTCTTGGGCTTGCTTTGTGACTGAACAGATAAGAATGTGATGTGCAAGGTCCTGACAGGAATAAACAGAGGCTAAATTATAAAACACCTCAACAAGAAGAAAGCCATTCCACACCCAACATGCTCCCCGACTTTAAAGACAACAATAAAAAATTACATTACGTAAAACAACCAGACATTCACATAGAAAACCAATTAGCCTTGTTTACCCAGTAAACAACAAAAAACAGCCAGAGCCGAACGCTAGACAAGCGCTGTCTATCGGACAACAAGCTGTCCCGTGTTTTTCTGAGCAGGATATTTGTGCAGAAATGTGATGTGTGACAGCTCCTGGCAGCAGAGGGGAAGAATGTGACCTTTGCTTGGGTCTGCTTGCTGTAAACATCTTGTCACAAATGCCGGTATGAAATATGACAGGTTTCGAATGCACCAGGAACAAATGTTGAGGAACAATCGCAGATTTATTTTGAAGGCTGCATGCCTGCGTTTTAACAGCGCCTCCTCTTTGCATTTTACATTCATTACACTAAATTATATTATTCACTGACCTGCATGAAAGACCATAACCATCACACACTCAGGGTTTAGTGGCTATATATCTTCTTCTATAGCTTCCCTGGTTATACAGCAGGGGGGGCAAGCTGTACATAAGAGTCTATGCCCTGGAGCCTGAAGAGTCTGACTGAAGTCTGCTAATGAGACTTTTCTACACAGCTGAGTCACTCCATTCATTAGGACAAAACTGGCACTCCTCCTGCACAATGTGCCCCTCTGAGCCCACTTCTATCAACTATACTGTATGATTGGCCTTATTTCACTTGAATGATCATAATAAAAAATAATAATACAATACTTTGCTTTCACTTTACTGTCTTTGTCTATAAGTAAATAAATAAATATGAATTTATTTCACATAGCTGTAATATAGACCAAAAAAGTTTACATTTGCCTCAATTTTTAATTAGTATTCAGTACAGATAATTAATGTGACACAACACCTCCAGACCATTAATATTAAAGACGTTCAAAGGCTGTGTTCTCACCTCTTTACACCATTACAACAGGAAAAAGAATTAAATTTTTAATGCCAATTAGAAAGACATCCCTTTAGGCACTAGTAAATAAATCAGTTATGTGGAGGTTTTACCTTTAAAGGATATGGCTTTAAATGTAGACAAACTAGAAAAATATGTTTAAAAGTGTGTGTTTATGGATAAACCTATTAACTGCTAAATATATGGATGACTTACTTGCTAGTAATCTAATAGCACCTATTAATAAACAAACAAGCAAGCAAGCAAATAAATATATCACGGTTGGGAAAAAGCCAAAAGTGTTGCTTTTATATAAACATAGAGCAAGAACTATTTCAGTCTTGAAGTTTGATAGTTTATGAATTTTGCAGTCTATAACACCGATATCAAACAAAACAACCTATATACAAACCAAACAAACATACATTAAATGCATATTTCAGCACCTGAAAAGATGGTCAACTAGTTGATGGGATTAAAAACGTTATACAAAGATGACGGTAAAGTGGTATCAATAAAGCATACACCTATTACACTTATAAAGTCAATTACACATAAAAATCAGTCCACATCACAAACACATACTTATAAAATGTGAAAACAGATCAACACCAACCTTTAATGAGAGAGACAACACAAAAAAACCTATGCACAGTTATGTTTTTATATAAAACGCGTACATACCTTTTGAGAAAAACTAGAAAGCGTTGCTGACTTACTACAGGTGTGTGCGACCAGCCCGATGTCAAAATAAAAGTCCTTCTTCAGCGGTAAATCGCAAGCTAAAATATGAAAATGCATAAAATGCATACTTGCGTATATAATTTTTCTTAATAGAGTCTCGCATTTAATGATCTTTTTTTAGCAATTGTAAAATAAATAAATAAAATAAATGAAATTTAGAAACACTGGTTGACATTCTATCCCACTTTTATTGGCCAGAGTATCAGGCAGGCAAACAAGTTGGACATTATTATTTATTTATTTAGCATTATTTAGCTCTGCTAAAGGAAACATGTTACCACAGCCAGCACAGGTATGCTTCTCAAAAATCTGTATTTAGACAATTTTATTTTATCCACCTGATGATAAAAAAATCAAAGGTATATTTTGACCAATTCAGTCAACTATATTAAATCTTAAGAAACACATTGTGGACAGCTTTACAGTTCACCTTGATGGTTTATTTAAATGTTGTCATATTAAAATTAATAATTTTAAAGAATACCTAATATTTTAGACGTTTAATATTTATACGTAATATACTTTAATATTTGAATACTGAATATTTAGTTACGTTTTTAATATTTGAAATATGCGGTACCAAACACTATTCAGAAACAGTAATTTCCAGTGTTATACAGTTCAAAGATCTTTTCAGCAGTGAGGAGTAGATGATGATCTGCTGCCCTCTAGTGATCAAATCTTAACTTACAAGTTCATTGTTATTAACTTGAAAATTGATAAGCTGACATAAAATATAAAAATGAACAGTCGATGGAGTAACTACAGTGACGTGCGAAGATACGTCTTAATAGTAAATTTAACACTGTTCAAACAAGCACAAACAAAAACATGCTAAAAGAGTCTTTATTCAAAACAGCATTTATTGCAAATTGAAAGAATTACATTGTAAATGGCACAATGTGCATGTATGATACAAAATTAAGACAGTACATTGAATAAATAAATGTATGTTTTGTGTATATGTGTGGTGGTGTTATTCAAACAATTGAAACCCTACTGGCCAATACTTAGTATATACATTTTTGTCAGTGTGTTAAAAGTTATTATCCCACATGTTTCCTCTATGTAAAAATGTGAAAGAATCTCATTTTGTTCAGGCAAGTCAACATCCCTGTATTTGATCTTCCAGGGCACAGAATCCACCGCTCACAGCAGCTTCTCTGACCTGCTTTAATCAGGGCACATCTGTATCATTCACTTCAACATGGAGCCACAAGTATGTAAACACAGCAGCGATGACCCCGAGCACTGATGCCGGTGCAGTGAGACTGACCTCTCACGTTCATCTGTGTTCTCTGTGCTCCTCAAGGAATGGGCATATTGCCTGTAAGAGCTTTGCAACTAAGACAGCCCAACAGTTCCTTCCAGGAAGATTAGTTCAGAGGGGAATATCAGAATACAAACTCCAAATTATAATCACAGTAATTAGCATTGAGAAATAATAAATGTGGCATTAGCTGATCCATGCCCCAGGGTGTTTTGGCAGATGAAAGGCAGATGAAACGATGGTGGAAAACACCACACACACAGATACACACACATACATTATGCTAACGAGTTACATGATTTCCTGTATGTGCTAATTGTGTAGCTGTACTATATATATTTATATAAATGCATGTGTTTATGATTCATGGCTAAGATTTAGTCATTAGTAGCCTATTTTGATTTATGCAAACAGCTGTGATGTGTTTAAAAAGTGTAACACTATAATCTATCAGATAATGTAAACTGTGATAAACATCATTAAATAAGTAAAAGCAATGCATTTGGTGCAATGTAAATAACTGTGGCAAGATTTGAGTTCTCAGATATTATTTAAATGATGTGTTCATTTTTTACGCCACACTGAACATAACACAAAATGCTGAAGTAAAAATGCTTTAGATTTTTGTAGGAATCACTTCTCAGATGCTTAGTAATAAAAAAAGACATGTGCTTATAAACTGTCCTGCTCTTCCTCCTCGATGTGTCTAGGATTTCTGGAACAGCAGCAACAGCATCGGCGTCTGATCCAGTGCAGTAGTCTTCTCCTGCGTGAAGCTGACCCAGCAGCTGCCGCTTGGATCTGTGATTGTGTTCTCAGTACATCCTGTCTATCCTCCTCCCGAACGTCCAGATAAATCTCCACTCTTCCACTTCTTTCCACCTGCTGCTCTGTCAGTCTCTGAGCTCCTCCGATCTGTTCTCCTTCTCCCTCCAGCATCAGTGTTTGCACGGCTCTATCCGTTACCCGTCTCAATCTGTCCATCCTCAGAGCTGCATCTCTCCTCTCCAAATGCTGTGTACTTGTTGGTGTCCCTTCGCTCCTCAGCTGATTTATCTCAATCAGTAAACATTCCCTCAACAGAAGGATCTCCTTCTCTCTTTCCATGATTTTCAGCCTTTCTGTCTCTTTTTCACACTGGAGAGCTTCATTGTATCTCTCAATCTCTGCTTTTCTTAGCTCCAGCTCGATTTTTTCCTTTTGGATGCCGAGCTTTTCCAGTTCACTCCTCTGGATGACTTTTAATCTGTTTTCTAATTCTTCTTTCATCTCCTGTATTCTCATTTTCATCAAATCCATTTCTTCTTTCTGTGGTAGAACATCTCTGTCTGTCAAAGTATGTTCTTCAGTTTGTGCCTCTTGATGTCTCCGTTGCTTAATATCTTCAGTATGTATTTTAATGAATTCCTGTTTTTCTGTCTTGCTTACATCTTGGCTTTGTATTTCTGTGTCCAGTTGATTCTTTTTTACAGTCATCTTCTGTTTTTGTATGTCGGCCTCTATTCGCTGCAGTTCACTTCTTTTGCTTTCACATGATTGTGTTAGATGCTCCGTCTCCTCTCCAAGTCTCAGGACCTCAGCATGAACCTTCTCCAGACTCTTCCTCCTCTTCTCAATGCTCTCCATGATCTCTAACTTCTCTTCTTCAGCAGCTTTACATTCATCTCTTGTTTTCTGCAAGTCTGCCTGTGCTTCGTCAAGCTCAAGAAGGCTGGTTTGCATCATTTGATTCTCTGTTTCATCTCTTTCTATTTGCAATTCAGGTGGCATCATCTCATCATCTCCTGAAAGTTGTGTCAATTGAGATGCTTCTTGTTGCGTGTAGTCAGATGTAGACATTTGTGTCTCTGCATTTGATTGGGTTACCTTCTCTGTTTTGGGCATGAATTTGCCAGTCTGCTTTAGACTACTGTCACCATCTGTCTTTTCCATGTCTTGGACGTCTGTAGTGTCTTGCATTTCTGAGGATGTTTTGTGTATAATTTCTGTGGTTTCCTCAACCTTCCTTTCTCGCTGGATCTTGATTTCTCGCTGGATCTTGAGTATCTCCTGTTGTAGTTCACTTTGCTTTCGTTTAAGCATCTCATTCTCAGCCTCCACCTTTTCCTTTTGTTCTTTCACCGTTACTGTAGTTTTTTCCAGTTCTTCCATCTCTCTCTGGAATGTTTCCTTAATAGTTTCTATTTCTTTATTTTTCTCATCCAGGATGTTTGTTAATGCCTCCTTGTCTTGTGTAAGTTTCAGCAGTTTTTCCTTATCTCTTGACCTCTCGGATGTTTCTTCCTTCAAACTTTCTTGGCTCTCCGGCAGCATTTCAAATGTGCACAAGTCCTCCATTGTTGTCACAATAGAATCAGTGGGTTGTTGCATCTTTGTTGTTTCAGTTTCTTCTGTTTCCTTTTGTCTACTGTCTAATTCTGTTTTCACGTCATCCAAAGATGTTTGTGTTTCAGCATGTATTAATGTGGTCTTTATCTGTCTGTGGTTGTACATCTGGGGTACATCTGTCTTTGATTCATATACCTGATCTTTGTCTTTAAGGACATCAACAATGCTCTTTGTAGTGTCACCCATTGCCTTTTCTCGTCTCTTTTCTTCAATTTCTTTGTTTAACATCTCTAGTTCAGATATCTGTCTGTTTGTTTGCTCCATGAGAGTTTTTAATTGAGTTTTGTGCTCTAAAATTTGCAAAGCCATGACTTCTATTTCCTGCTTTGCTCTATTTTTTTCCTCTTCAATACCTTCCATATCCTCTTTTTCTTTCGTTATCATGTCTTTCTCTCGTTGCAGCAAAGATAATTTACGTTGTATGCTCTGTTTCCTAAATTCCTCCTCCTCCTTCAGTGCATTTAAAGCATCTCTGTCCTTCATGATACAATATTTTTCCTTCTCAATGATCTCCTTGCTGCGTTCGATCACTTCCTTGTCTTTTTCTATGTCACGTTTAAGCTTGTCGAGTTGTTCCTGTTCTCTCTGTATGTTTTCATTTAGGATGTGCCTGTTTTTATCAAGTTCAGACTTTTCTTTCTCCAGGATCTCTTTGTCATGTTTATTGATAGCCATGATGTCCTCTGCCTCCTGTTGCTGTTGATCTAACATGACCTTTCTTTTTTCAAGCTGGTGTTTTTCTTCATCAACTTTGTTTCTCAGTTTTTGTAATTCCTCTTTCTGTTTCTGTAGATCGAGCTGCAATTCTAGATCAGCTTCTCTGTGTTCCACGACTTTCTTTTCTGCTTCAGCGTCTTTTCTGACTGTTTGTATGTGCTTTTCTCCCTCCATCATTGCGATTTCTACCTCTTTTCTCTTTGTTTTGACTTCAAGTTCATCAAGCTCTGTCATTAAATCAGCTCTTCTCTGCTCCAGATTTTGCATCTCTATTTCAAACACCACTTTATTGTGAGCCATTTCTTGTTTGGACCTTTCTATCTCAACATTTAGGCTTTGCAGTTCCTCCTTACGTCTTTGGATGTCTTTACTTAGACGCTCAAGATCTTCTCTTTTCTTTTCAAAATGTTGTGTACTTTCTTCAACATGCTCCTTTTCCGTTTTGGTTTCTTCCATGATTTTCTGAAGTCTGTTGATTAGTTCAGGATCATCCATTTTGCTTTTAAACTCCTTGATGCTCTCTTGTAGTTGTTGTCTTTGTTGTTCCAGTTCAGCTTTCATGGTCTTGTTTTCATCAATCAATCGAACAGCTTTTTGCTGCTGTTGATCCAAAGCATTTTCTCTCTTTTCCAGTTGCATTTTCTCAGCCATGACAGATTTTCTTAGGATATCCATGTCTTTCTGCTGTTCGTCAAGTTCATTTTCTTTAGTTTTCAGTTCAGTTTGTTTAAATCTTACATCATTCAATGTGTTTTCCACTGCGTCCTTCTGCTCGGCCATATCAGAAATCATCTGTTCCAAAGCCTGTCTCTCTTTTTGCAGCTCTTGCATTGTAAAGTCATTCATCATCTGTTGTTTTTCAAGATTCTCTCTTAGGATCTCATTATCTGCTTTGCTCTTCTCCATGTCATCTTTTTGTGTTTGAAGTAGTAACAGATCAGACTCCATCACCTTTTTTTGTCTTTCAATTTCAACATGCATGGTGTTAAGCTCTTCTTCCTTTCTTCTTATGTCCTCCAGCATCTTCTGAGTGTTCTCTTTGTCTGTTTGCTCTGCCCTCTTCTTCTCGATCTTTATTTCCTCCTTAAGTTTTCCAATGTTGTCAGCTTCCACTTGTAAATCAGCCTTAAGCTTTTCCAGGGAAGATCTTTCTTCTTTAATATTTTCTTTGTCTGTGTTCATCTTCTCTATGTCTCTGTCCAACTGAGATGATTTACTTGCTATTTCATTCATTACCTGCTTCAGCATTTGCCTGTCTTCGTCAACTTCATCCTGTTCATGTTTATCTATAGTCAGTTTTTCTTGAATATTTGCCATTTCTTTCCTCTGTTCTTCGATTTCTTCTCTTAGTTGCTCAACAGCCAGCATCTCATTTCTGATCTTTTGCTGAATGTTTTCCATCCCTTGCTTTTGTTGGTGTATTTCAATTTGCTCTTTTTGAAGCTCACTTCTCTCTCTTTCAATGATTTTCTTTAGCTTTTCTGTCTCATGTTTCTGTTGTTGTATTTCCACTTCCCAGATCATTATTTTATCTTTCTGGAGTTGTATACCTTCTTTCTCATTTTCTATTGCAGTGGTTTGTCTTGTTAACTCAGTATTCATCTGCTCCAAAGCTTTTCTTTCTCTTTGCATGTCACTCTCTTTGATTTCAAACTCCTCTTGTTGTCGCCTGATAATTTCTTCTAGTTCCTTCTTTTTGAATTGTATCTCTGCCTTTATCTCTTCAATCTCCTTCTTCTCCTTTTCCAGCATGACCTTGATGTTTTGCATGTCCTGTAGTTGTTTTTGAACCTCTGCATCTGCAATCTCTTCTCTTTCTTTTTTGTGTTGAATTGATATAGTGTTTATGTTTTCTCTCTCTCTTTGTAATTCCACCATCATTTTCTTAAGAACAGTTTCCTTTTCATCAATCTCAATCTCTTTACCTCTCAGGTTGTTTCTCCAGTCCTCTAGTTTTTGCTTTTCAAACTCTATCTCTTCTTTTCTTCCATCTAACTGGGAATGCATCTTCTCAACATGCTCCATCTCTCTATTAATTCTCTCTTTCATGGTTTCAACATCTTCTTTCTCTTTTAATAACTGATCTTTCAGGTGTGCAATCTCTTCTCTTTCATTTTTCAAGATTTGTTTGACTTCATCTTGCCTAGACTGTTCGTTGTCCATTTGTGTTTTATCCATTCTCCTGCTCTCTGGGACTTTTAAGATGTCTTCAATTTCTTGCTTTTCTTTATAGGTTTCAGCCGTCACTTGTGCTATCTCACTCTTTTTCATAGTTACTTTTTTCTTCATTTCATCTAAGGCTCTTGTCTGATTTTGAATTTCTTGTTCCATTTGCAGCAGCTCATCTCTTCTCATTCTCAAATCTTCATTTTCTTGGTTAATTTTCTCTTGCTCCTTAAATATTTCATTTCTTGCTTCCTCCATGCTTCTCTTCTCTGCCTCTCTCTCCTCCACCTTGGACTTTTCAAGATCTTCTAAATATTTTAACTTAATATTCAGATCATTAACCAAATCCTGTAATGCAAACAATCTATTGTCCACGTCTGTCTTTTCTTTCTCCAGAAGTTGGCAGTTGTTTTCCATCTCTGTGTTTTTCCTAATCAGATTAGCATTTTTCTGTTCTAACTCTTCCTTCTGTCTTTTGGTTTCACTAAGAATTGTTTCAGTCTTTAAAGTTTCTTCCACCATTTTGTGCATTTTGTTTTGTTTCTTTTCCAGCTCATCCTTCTCTCTTGTTATCAAATCCCTCATGTTCTCAATTTCTCTCTTCTTGTTTTCAAGGTCAGCATTCATCCTTTCTATTTCCTCTCTCTCTTTCTTTAACAAGTCTTGAGGTTCATCATACTGCACTTCTGCATCAGTTTGCTGTCTCAATGTGAACGGTTCCTCTTTCTGTAAAGCTGTTTTCATTTGCTCCAGATAATTTCTTTCTCTCTCAAGCTCTTCTTTTATTAACTGTATTTCTCCCTTCTCAATATCAACTTCACTCCTCATTTTGTCAATTACTTCTCTTTTGATTTGTAACTCATCCAGCTCTGTTTGTGCTTGATCTTTAACATATTCCATTTCTTCTCGCTTGGTTTTAATATCCTCATTGATTAGTTTCATCTCATTCATCCATTTATTTGTCTCCTCCATGATGTTTTTAAACTCTTCCTGCTCTTTAGAAAGTTGCTTTGCCATTTCTTCTACCCTTTCCTTTTCTTTCATGACCACTTCCAAAATGCTCTCTGTGTCTTCTGCTCCTCTTAATGAAGGTTTCTGCTCATCTCTTTCAGTCTTTATAGTGTGTTGGATGAGCTCTAAGTGCTCTTTTTGTGTTTCTAGATCAGCTTGCATTTTATTCAGTCCATCCCTTTCTGAATCCAGCATTGCCTGACGCATCTCCATTTCTGTTTGTTTATTTTTCAACTCAGCATACTTTTGTTTAACTTCATCTCTCTCCATCTGCAATGCCTCCTTCTGGTTCTGTATCTCCTCCATGTCAAGCTTTTGTAACTCTTGTCCTTTTACAGTCTCCTTTCTTTCTTGAAAGACATCAACACTTACAATTTGTTGTGTCTCTTTAGTGTCATCCATTTCTTTCTTTCGTTTTATTTCTGCATTCATCAAATCCAGTTTCTCTCTTCTCATCTCTGTCTCATCTGAGATGGTTTTCATTTCTTTTATTTTTTCTTGAAGTTGGACTTCTATATCTTTTAATTTCTCCTGTTTGCTCTTAGTGTCCATTTCAATCCTTTCCAAATCTTTTATCATCTTTTCTTTGGTTATTTCTAACTCAGATCTCTCATTTTCTATATTTTGTTTGCATATCTCCAACTCTTCATGTTGTTTCTGTAAAGCTGCTCTTTGTTCGTCAAGACAATTCTTCTCTATGTCAATTTCTTCTCTCATTTTCTTAGTCTCAGTCTTGGTTTTATTCAGTTCCATTCTCTCAATCTTCCCAGCAAGACCATCAGTTTCATCCTTCTCAAATGTCAACTTTGCTGTCATATCAATCTCCATCGATGAAGAAGCTGGTATATATTTATATGCTGTTATCAGTGCAGCTCTCTTTGTATTTCAGTCTCTTGCTCACTTTTTATTTTGAGTTCCATCTTCTCTATTTGTCTCTCCTCACCCATGCTTTTCTCCATCTTCTGATCTTTGCTTGTCTCTAGTGTTTCTGTATCTTCTGTTAATACGGCTGTGTATTCTATAGGTTTTTCTTCTTGTTCCTCAGCAATCATTTCCTGATGGATTGAAATGTCTTTAATCTCTTCTACATCAGAGAGTAGTGTTTGTGTAGCAGAACTAACTAAGATGACTTCCAGAGTCTGTGTCGATGGTTTGTTCTCCATCTTTTTTAGATCTTCTCTTTGTCTTTCCAAGATCTTTTCGTTTCTTTCAAGTTCCTCTGTTTCTCTTTGAATCTTAAACCAGTGTTTGCTGATTTCATCTCTTTCCCTTTGCATCTGTTGTCTTTGAGATTTAATTTCTTCCTCTTTCTGTTGAACAACTGGTTCGGGTATGTAAACCCCTCTTTCCTCTTTTATCTTTATAAACTCTTCTTTTTCTTTTTCTAATTGGTGGGCCATTTGCTCAGCTTCCTCTTTATCTTTCAGAGCCTGATCTTTGATAATCTTTATTTCTTCAGCCTTTCTTATGATTTCAGCTTTGAATTGTTCCTGATCTTTCCACTCATCTTGCAGTGTTTGCTTTGCAAGTTTTATCTCCTCCTGTTGAGTATTTAGTTCTGCCTTTGTTTGCTCTATTTCATTTTTTAGGTAGTCCATCATGTTCTTACTCTTTTCAATTTCTTGTTGTTCCTTTAATATCTTGGCCATCAGTTGATCAAGTTCCTCTCTCTCCATCTTTGCTTTGACTCTTATTTCTTCCTCCATTTGTTGTCTGTGTGTTTCAGATTCAATCTTCATCTTATCCAGATCACGTCTCTCCTCATTAATGGCTCTTAAACTCTCCTGCAGTTTTTGCTGCTGTTTGTTAATGTCGGTCTTTTCAGTCTGTAACTCATCTTTGACTTTCTGTATTTCTTTCTGAAGAGTCTCCAGTTCATTCCACTTCTTCATCACGTCTTCTTTTTCCTTCTCTAGTTCATCTCTCTGTCTTGAGATTTCATCACTTTTCTGTTCAAGAAGCTTCTTCTCTTCTTCTATTGCTGTTTTACTCATCTCTTCATTTTCTTTGAGTTTTGTCATTTGAAGCTGCAGGTCATCAGCTCTTCTCTGTAGCTCCGCTCGTTCTCTTTCAATATCCGCTTTGAGATTCTCATCCAATCTTTGCTGTTGTTGGTTTATCTCATTAGCTCTCATCTCAAGTGTGGCTGTTTCAGTCAAAACTTTGTTTCTGCTTTCTTGTAATTGCTCTCTTTCTTTATTCATCTGTTCTTGTAATGAGTCTAATTCTTGTCTTTTTAGCTTTATATCATGTTCCTCCTGCTGAACTTTAGTCTTCAGTTTCAGGATCTCAGTGTTGAGCTGCTCTAAACTTTTTCTTTGTTCTTCCATTTCTGTCTGTTTCATTATTTCATCTTCTTTCTGTTTTGTGACTTGAGCCTCAAATTCATCAATTCTTTTCTGCAACTCCATCCATTTATCATTTATTTCTCTTTTCTCTTGTTCAAGAAGGTCTCTGTTATTTTTAAACTCCTGTTTCTGTTCAGTTATGTCTATATTCATCTTTTCCAAATCATCTTTTCGTCTTTTTGTTTCCTCAATGACACTCTTGATTTCCTCTTTGTCCTTTTGTAGATGAGCTTTCATTTCCATCAGTGTTTGCCTTTCTTTCTTTATTTCCTCCTCCATGTTCATGATTCCCTCACTGTCTTTTGCTAGTTCAAACTTACTTTGATCTAGAAGATCTTTTTCATCAGTGATCTTTTGTCTCTCAAGTTCAATTTCTTCTTGTTTGAGTTTTATATTGTTTTTCTGTTCTTCCACTTCATCCATTATCTTCTGCACTGTTTCTTTCCTCTTCTCAATTTCATTCTTTTCTAGATCAATCTCTTTTATTTTCTGTTCAAGTTCTGATCTCTCTAAGTTTTATTGCCTCTCTGATGTGTACATTCAGTTGCTCTTGTTGTGTCATTACTTCAGTCCTCAGCTTCTCCAGTTCATTTCTTTCCTGTTGAATCACCTTCTTGTCATCATTCATTTTCTGCTGCTCATTATATAAGTCATTATTCAGCTCTTCAATCAGAGATTTCTCCATCATTATTGTGTTTTGCATGTTTTCACATTCAGCTTTCTGTTTTAGGATTTCTACTTGCAGGAGGTTCAGATCATCTTTCTTTTTCAATATTTCATCTTTCTCCTTTTCCATCTCTTCTTTTTGCCTCAAGATTTTATTGCTCTTTTCTTCCAGAGTTTGTCTCTCCGTCTCTATCACTGTCCATTCTTTCTCCAGATCAACTGTCTTCTTCTTTGTTTCTTCTGTGATGTGATCAAATTCTTCTTTCTCACTTTGAAGTTGTTCCTTCATTTCAGCAATCATCCTTTTGTCTGTCTCCATCTCTTCAAGCTTCTTCTTGATATTCACATTGATCTCCTCCATCTCATCTTTCCTCTTCTGTTCTTTAATGTCAAGCTCCTCTTTCAGTTTATTCAAGATGTCCTTATTTCTATCATTTTCTTGTTTTTCTCTTTCCAGTTCACTCTTTAACTGATTCAGTTCCTCTCTCTCCATCTTTGCTTTGACTCTTATTTCTTCCTCCATTTGTTGTCTGTGTGTTTCAGATTCAATCTTCATCTTATCCAGATCACGTCTCTCCTCATTAATGGCTCTTAAACTCTCCTGCAGTTTTTGCTGCTGTTTGTTAATGTCGGTCTTTTCAGTCTGTAACTCATCTTTGACTTTCTGTATTTCTTTCTGAAGAGTCTCCAGTTCATTCCACTTCTTCATCACGTCTTCTTTTTCCTTCTCTAGTTCATCTCTCTGTCTTGAGATTTCATCACTTTTCTGTTCAAGAAGCTTCTTCTCTTCTTCTATTGCTGTTTTACTCATCTCTTCATTTTCTTTGAGTTTTGTCATTTGAAGCTGCAGGTCATCAGCTCTTCTCTGTAGCTCCGCTCGTTCTCTTTCAATATCCGCTTTGAGATTCTCATCCAATCTTTGCTGTTGTTGGTTTATCTCATCAGCTCTCATCTCAAGTGTGGCTGTTTCAGTCAAAACTTTGTTTCTGCTTTCTTGTAATTGCTCTCTTTCTTTATTCATCTGTTCTTGTAATGAGTCTAATTCTTGTCTTTTTAGCTTTATATCATGTTCCTCCTGCTGAACTTTAGTCTTCAGTTTCAGGATCTCAGTGTTGAGCTGCTCTAAACTTTTTCTTTGTTCTTCCATTTCTGTCTGTTTCATTATTTCATCTTCTTTCTGTTTTGTGACTTGAGCCTCAAATTCATCAATTCTTTTCTGCAACTCCATCCATTTATCATTTATTTCTCTTTTCTCTTGTTCAAGAAGGTCTCTGTTATTTTTAAACTCCTGTTTCTGTTCAGTTATGTCTATATTCATCTTTTCCAAATCATCTTTTCGTCTTTTTGTTTCCTCAATGACACTCTTGATTTCCTCTTTGTCCTTTTGTAGATGAGCTTTCATTTCCATCAGTGTTTGCCTTTCTTTCTTTATTTCCTCCTCCATGTTCATGATTCCCTCACTGTCTTTTGCTAGTTCAAACTTACTTTGATCTAGAAGATCTTTTTCATCAGTGATCTTTTGTCTCTCAAGTTCAATTTCTTCTTGTTTGAGTTTTATATTGTTTTTCTGTTCTTCCACTTCATCCATTATCTTCTGCACTGTTTCTTTCCTCTTCTCAATTTCATTCTTTTCTAGATCAATCTCTTTTATTTTCTGTTCAAGTTCTGATCTCTCTAGTTTTATTGCCTCTCTGATGTGTACATTCAGTTGCTCTTGTTGTGTCATTACTTCAGTCCTCAGCTTCTCCAGTTCATTTCTTTCCTGTTGAATCACCTTCTTGTCATCATCCATTTTCTGCTGCTCATTATATAAGTCATTATTCAGCTCTTCAATCAGAGATTTCTCCATCATTATTGTGTTTTGCATGTTTTCACATTCAGCTTTCTGTTTTAGGATTTCTACTTGCAGGAGGTTCAGATCATCTTTCTTTTTCAATATTTCATCTTTCTCCTTTTCCATCTCTTCTTTTTGCCTCAAGATTTTATTGCTCTTTTCTTCCAGAGTTTGTCTCTCCGTCTCTATCACTGTCCATTCTTTCTCCAGATCAACTGTCTTCTTGTTTGTTTCTTCTGTGATGTGATCAAATTCTTCTTTCTCACTTTGAAGTTGTTCCTTCATTTCAGCAATCATCCTTTTGTCTGTCTCCATCTCTTCAAGCTTCTTCTTGATATTCACATTGATCTCCTCCATCTCATCTTTCCTCTTCTGTTCTTCAATGTCAAGCTCCTCTTTAAGTTTATTCAAGATGTCCTTATTTCTGTCATTTTCTTGTTTTTCTCTTTCCAGTTCACTCTTTAACTGATTCAGTTCCTCTCTCTCCATCTTTGCTTTGACTCTTATTTCTTCCTCCATTTGTTGTCTGTGTGTTTCAGATTCAGTCTTCATCTTATCCAGATCACGTCTCTCCTCATTAATGGCTCTTAAACTCTCCTGCAGTTTTTGCTGCTGTTTGTTAATGTCGGTCTTTTCAGTCTGTAACTCATCTTTGACTTTCTGTATTTCTTTCTGAAGAGTCTCCAGTTCATTCCACTTCTTCATCACGTCTTCTTTTTCCTTCTCTAGTTCATCTCTCTGTCTTGAGATTTCATCACTTTTCTGTTCAAGAAGCTTCTTCTCTTCTTCTATTGCTGTTTTACTCATCTCTTCATTTTCTTTGAGTTTTGTCATTTGAAGCTGCAGGTCATCAGCTCTTCTCTGTAGCTCCGCTCGTTCTCTTTCAATATCCGCTTTGAGATTCTCATCCAATCTTTGCTGTTGTTGGTTTATCTCATCAGCTCTCATCTCAAGTGTGGTTGTTTCAGTCAAAACTTTGCTTTCTTGTAATTGCTCTCTTTCTTTATTCATCTGTTCTTGTAATGAGTCTAATTCTTGTCTTTTTAGCTTTATATCATGTTCCTCCTGCTGAACTTTAGTCTTCAGTTTCAGGATCTCAGTGTTGAGCTGCTCTAAACTTTTTCTTTGTTCTTCCATTTCTGTCTGTTTCATTATTTCATCTTCTTTCTGTTTTGTGACTTGAGCCTCAAATTCATCAATTCTTTTCTGCAACTCCATCCATTTATCATTTATTTCTCTTTTCTCTTGTTCAAGAAGGTCTCTGTTATTTTTAAACTCCTGTTTGTGTTCAGTTATGTCTGTATTCATCTTTTCCAAATCATCTTTTCGTCTTTTTGTTTCCTCAATGACACTCTTGATTTCCTCTTTGTCCTTTTGTAGATGAGCTTTCATTTCCATCAGTGTTTGCCTTTCTTTCTTTATTTCCTCCTCCATGTTCATGATTCCCTCACTGTCTTTTGCTAGTTCAAACTTACTTTGATCTAGAAGATCTTTTTCATCAGTGATCTTTTGTCTCTCAAGTTCAATTTCTTCTTGTTTGAGTTTTATATTGTTTTTCTGTTCTTCCACTTCATCCATTATCTTCTGCACTGTTTCTTTCCTCTTCTCAATTTCATTCTTTTCTAGATCAATCTCTTTTATTTTCTGTTCAAGTTCTGATCTCTCTAGTTTTATTGCCTCTCTGATGTGTACATTCAGTTGCTCTTGTTGTTGTCATTACTTCCAGTCCTCAAGCTTCTCCAGTTCATTTCTTTCCTGTTGAATCACCTTCTTGTCATCATTCATTTTCTGCTGCTCATTATATAAGTCATTATTCAGCTCTTCAATCAGAGATTTCTCCATCATTATTGTGTTTTGCATGTTTTCACATTCAGCTTTCTGTTTTAGGATTTCTATTTGCAGGAGGTTCAGATCATCTTTCTTTTTCAATATTTCATCTTTCTCCTTTTCCATCTCTTCTTTTTGCCTCAAGATTTTATTGCTCTTTTCTTCCAGAGTTTGTCTCTCCGTCTCTATCACTGTCCATTCTTTCTCCAGATCAACTGTCTTCTTGTTTGTTTCTTCTGTGATGTGATCAAATTCTTCTTTCTCACTTTGAAGTTGTTCCTTCATTTCAGCAATCATCCTTTTGTCTGTCTCCATCTCTTCAAGCTTCTTCTTGATATTCACATTGATCTCCTCCATCTCATCTTTCCTCTTCTGTTCTTCAATGTCAAGCTCCTCTTTAAGTTTATTCAAGATGTCCTTATTTCTGTCATTTTCTTGTTTTTCTCTTTCCAGTTCACTCTTTAACTGATTCAGTTCCTCTCTCTCCATCTTTGCTTTGACTCTTATTTCTTCCTCCATTTGTTGTCTGTGTGTTTCAGATTCAGTCTTCATCTTATCCAGATCACGTCTCTCCTCATTAATGGCTCTTAAACTCTCCTGCAGTTTTTGCTGCTGTTTGTTAATGTTGGTCTTTTCAGTCTGTAACTCATCTTTGACTTTCTGTATTTCTTTCTGAAGAGTCTCCAGTTCATTCCACTTCTTCATCACGTCTTCTTTTTCCTTCTCTAGTTCATCTCTCTGTCTTGAGATTTCATCACTTTTCTGTTCAAGAAGCTTCTTCTCTTCTTCTATTGCTGTTTTACTCATCTCTTCATTTTCTTTGAGTTTTGTCATTTGAAGCTGCAGGTCATCAGCTCTTCTCTGTAGCTCCGCTCGTTCTCTTTCAATATCCGCTTTGAGATTCTCATCCAATCTTTGCTGTTGTTGGTTTATCTCATCAGCTCTCATCTCAAGTGTGGTTGTTTCAGTCAAAACTTTGCTTTCTTGTAATTGCTCTCTTTCTTTATTCATCTGTTCTTGTAATGAGTCTAATTCTTGTCTTTTTAGGTTTATATCATGTTCCTCCTGCTGAACTTTTGTCTTCAGTTTCAGGATCTCAGTGTTGAGCTGCTCTAAACTTTTTCTTTCTTCTTCCATTTCTGTCTGTTTCAGTATTTCATCTTCTTTCTGTTTTTTGACTTGAGCCTCAAATTCATCAATTCTTTGCTGTAACTCCATCCATTTATCACTTATTTCTCTTTTCTCTTGTTCAAGAAGGTCTCTGCTATTCTTTATCTCCTGTTTCTGTTCAGTTATGTCTTTATTCATCTTTTCCAAATCATCTTTTCGTCTTTTTGTTTCCTCAGTGACACTCTTGATTTCCTCTTTGTCCTTTTGTAGATGAGCTTTCATTTCCATCAGTGTTTCCCTTTCTTTCCTTATTTCCTCCTCCATGTTCATGATTCCCTCACTGTCTTTTGCTAGTTCAAACTTACTTTGATCTAGAAGATCTTTTTCATCAGTGATCTTTTGTCTCTCAAGTTCAATTTCTTCTTGTTTGAGTTTTATATTGTTTTTCTGTTCTTCCACTTCATCCATTATCTTCTGCACTGTTTCTTTCCTCTTCTCAATTTCATTCTTTTCTAGATCAATCTCTTTTATTTTCTGTTCAAGTTCTGATCTCTCTAGTTTTATTGCCTCTCTGATGTGTACATTCAGTTGCTCTTGTTGTGTCATTACTTCAGTCCTCAGCTTCTCCAGTTCATTTCTTTCCTGTTGAATCACCTTCTTGTCATCATTCATTTTCTGCTGCTCATTATATAAGTCATTATTCAGCTCTTCAATCAGAGATTTCTCCATCATTATTGTGTTTTGCATGTTTTCACATTCAGCTTTCTGTTTTAGGATTTCTACTTGCAGGAGGTTCAGATCATCTTTCTTTTTCAATATTTCATCTTTCTCCTTTTCCATCTCTTCTTTTTGCCTCAAGATTTTATTGCTCTTTTCTTCCAGAGTTTGTCTCTCCGTCTCTATCACTGTCCATTCTTTCTCCAGATCAACTGTCTTCTTGTTTGTTTCTTCTGTGATGTGATCAAATTCTTCTTTCTCACTTTGAAGTTGTTCCTTCATTTCAGCAATCATCCTTTTGTCTGTCTCCATCTCTTCAAGCTTCTTCTTGATATTCACATTGATCTCCTCCATCTCATCTTTCCTCTTCTGTTCTTCAATGTCAAGCTCCTCTTTAAGTTTATTCAAGATGTCCTTATTTCTGTCATTTTCTTGTTTTTCTCTTTCCAGTTCACTCTTTAACTGATTCAGTTCCTCTCTCTCCATCTTTGCTTTGACTCTTATTTCTTCCTCCATTTGTTGTCTGTGTGTTTCAGATTCAGTCTTCATCTTATCCAGATCACGTCTCTCCTCATTAATGGCTCTTAAACTCTCCTGCAGTTTTTGCTGCTGTTTGTTAATGTCGGTCTTTTCAGTCTGTAACTCATCTTTAACTTTTTGTATTTCTTTCTGAAGAGTCTCCAGTTCATTCCACTTCTTCATCACGTCTTCTTTTTCCTTCTCTAGTTCATCTCTCTGTCTTGAGATTTCATCACTTTTCTGTTCAAGAAGCTTCTTCTCTTCTTCTATTGCTGTTTTACTCATCTCTTCATTTTCTTTGAGTTTTGTCATTTGAAGCTGCAGGTCATCAGCTCTTCTCTGTAGCTCCGCTCGTTCTCTTTCAATATCCGCTTTGAGATTCTCATCCAATCTTTGCTGTTGTTGGTTTATCTCATCAGCTCTCATCTCAAGTGTGGCTGTTTCAGTCAAAACTTTGCTTTCTTGTAATTGCTCTCTTTCTTTATTCATCTGTTCTTGTAATGAGTCTAATTCTTGTCTTTTTAGGTTTATATCATGTTCCTCCTGCTGAACTTTAGTCTTCAGTTTCAGGATCTCAGTGTTGAGCTGCTCTAAACTTTTTCTTTCTTCTTCCATTTCTGTCTGTTTCATTATTTCATCTTCTTTCTGTTTTTTGACTTGAGCCTCAAATTCATCAATTCTTTGCTGTAACTCCATCCATTTATCATTTATTTCTCTTTTCTCTTGTTCAAGAAGGTCTCTGCTATTCTTTATCTCCTGTTTCTGTTCAGTTATGTCTATATTCATCTTTTCCAAATCATCTTTTCGTCTTTTTGTTTCCTCAATGACACTCTTGATTTCCTCTTTGTCCTTTTGTAGATGAGCTTTCATTTCCATCAGTGTTTCCCTTTCTTTCCTTATTTCCTCCTCCATGTTCATGATTCCCTCACTGTCTTTTGCTAGTTTAAACTTACTTTGATCTAGAAGATCTTTTTCATCAGTGATCTTTTGTCTCTCAAGTTCAATTTCTTCTTGTTTGAGTTTTATATTGTTTTTCTGTTCTTCCACTTCATCCATTATCTTCTGCACTGTTTCTTTCCTCTTCTCAATTTCATTCTTTTCTAGATCAATCTCTTTTATTTTCTGTTTAAGTTGTGATCTCTCTAGTTTTATTGCCTCTCTGATGTCTTCTTCCATTTGCTCCTTCTGTGTAATTATTTCAGATCTCATTTTCTTCAGTTCATTTCTGTTCTGTTCAATTTCCTTCCAGATATCCTCCATTTTCTGTTTCTCCTGATCTAGTTCAGTCCTGTGTCTCTCCAGTTCACACTTTAACCGATTAAGTTCCTCCATCTCAATATTTGATCTTACTCTAATTTCATCCTCCATTTGTTGTCTGTGTGTTTCAGATTCAATCCTCATGTTATCCATATCACGTCTCTCCTCATTCATGGCTCTCATACTCTCATCAAGTCTTTTCTGCTGTTGATTTATTTCTGTCTTTTCAATCTGTGTCTCATATTTAATTTCTTCTATTTCATCTCTTTGGTTTTGTATTCCCTTCTCAAGAATATCCAGCTCCTGCCACTTTTTCATCATCTGCTCCTTTTCCTTTTCCAGTTCATCTCTCTGTCTCAAGATATCATCAGCCTTCTGCTCAAGGAAATCTTCTTTTTCCTGGAGTTTTACGAGCTGCAGCTCTAGTTCTTCTGCTTTTCTTTGTAGCTCTGACCTTTCTCTTTCAACCTCCTTTCTCTCTTTCTCTAGAAGGACTTTTTTGCCGTCAATTATTTGATTTTGCTCTCGCTATGTTACTGATAGTCTTTTCCAGCTCACTTTTCTCCCTGTTTACCTCCTCTATTGTAATGTCAAACTGTTCTTTAACTACTTTTAGGTGAGACTCCATCTTCTCAAGTGTTTTTCGCTCCTTCCTAAGCTCCTCAGAGATGTTCTTTATTTTATCAGCATCACTTTGTACCTCAGATTTCACCTGGTCAATCAGGTTTCTCTCTTCTTGCAGTTTTTCCACTTCAGTTTGGATCTCTTTCTGTTTTTCTTCTAACTCAGCTTTCATGTGTTCCAGCTCTTTTGTTAATGTATTTGTCCTTTTCTTATTTTCGGTGATGTCCTGTTTTTCTCCCTCAAGTTCACTTCTTATCTTATTTAGTTCACTTCTCTCTTCGTGTATCTCTCTTAAACTATGATCTATCCTTTGTTGTATCTGAGTAACATCAGCGGCTCTCTTCTGTCAGCTCAGCTTTTTCAATTATCATTGTTTGCCTTGTGGTCTCCATTTCATTACGTTCCTTCATTATCTCAGCTTTAATGAGGTCCAGTTCATCTCTCTGAAGTGTCAGATTTATTTTCTCTTTTTCAACAGTTTCTTTCTGAATAAGGAGCTCGGCTTTTATGTTTTTAACACTTTCTTTCTCTTTCTCTATTTGATCTTTCTGTTCTTCTATCCAGATTTGCAGATCATCTTTTTTCTGTTTCATTTCTAACTTTTCATTTTCTATTTCACTGCGGATCTTCTCAAGCAATTCATGCTCACTATCATGTCTTTGTTTTTGAAATTCTATAAAAGTTTGCATGTGTTCGAGATCGCTCTGTCTTCTATTTGTTTCCTCAAGAACATTATCTAATTGTTTTCGTTTTATTTTAAGCTGAGCAACAATTTCATCTACTTCTATATTTTTCTTCTCTACTTCTTCTTCTTTGTGGTGTAGGTTTACCTCCTTTATGTCAAGAGCATTCTCTTTGTCTTGCAAGATTTGTCTTTCAAGGTCAATTGACCGAATCTGACTGTGTATCTCATCTCGCATTTGTTCAACCTCATCTTTCTCTTTATTGTTCATGTATTTGATGTTTTCCAGTTCTTCCTTAGCTTTCTCCATTGCTGTCATCTTAAAGTCCAACATCTGTTTTTGTTTTTCAAGTTCAAGCCTCTTTTGTTCCAAATATTGTCTTTCTTTATTATTTTCTTCTCTGGTTTTATCATTCTCTTGCTGTTGGTTGAAGACCTCTGTCTGCTGTTTCTCAATTTCCAGCTTCTCCACAAACAGGTTTTTCTTTATGTTTTCATTTTCATCTTGCTCATTTTTTAGTTCTGCTCTTAAAATCTCTATTTGCTGAATTGTTGTGTTTAAATTATTCTTTTCTGTCTCTGTTGCTTCTTTTTCTGTGAGAAGTTCTACCTTTATCTGCTTAAGAGCCAATCTTTCCTTTTGTGTCTCGCTCTTCATTACTGAATTAAGCTGAATTTGGTCCATCCTTTGCTTTTCTAGGTCTTTCTTTTCCCTCTCAATTTCTAATTTAATTTTTTCCATCTCACTCCTTTCCTTGTCAAACGTAATTTTTGCTTTGTCATTCTCTTGCATTTGTCTTTCCACCTCTTTCGCCATCACATTAAGTTCCCTCTTTCTCATTTCATTCTCCTCAGACAGATGTTTCATGTCTTCTCTCTCTTTTTTGAGTTGGGCTTTCATATCTTCAACTTTTTTCTTCCTAATTAGGTTATCGTCTATTATGTCCTTCATCTTTTCTTTCTCCATCTGCATCTCAGCTTTGGTCATTTTAAGATCTCCTAAGGCAACTTGAATGTTTTGGTTATCCATTTCTATTTCTTCTTTCTTGCGATCCAGTTCGACCCTGATTCGTAGTAGTTCTTCCATTTCTTTGTCAATCTGATATTTCCTGGTTTCAAGATCAGTGTGCAGTCTGTCAGTTTCCTCCTTCTTTTGCTCTAATAATCTTACTTCATCTTCTATTCTTTGCTCTCCCCCTGCAATCTCTACCCAACATTTCTCTTGATCCTCTCTCTCTCTTTTAATAATATTTTGTATCTCTTCAGATTCTGTTCTGATCTGCTTAATCATTGTCTTCTCATCCTGTATGATTTCCCTTTCATGGCTCAAGTCTTGAAGTTGGTTTTCCAGATATGTTTTTGTGTTTTCAATATCTTCCTTGTCTTGATCTATCAACTTTCTGCTGCTTTCAATCATCTCTTTTTCTTTCTGTACCTCTTCCATTAGCTTTTTATATTCACTTCTTTCTTTTTTCAGTGTTTCACCCATTTCAGTTAATTGTTGCTTTTGCTCCCTAATTTCAGCTTCCTTTACTTCCAGTTTCATTTTATTTTCTCTTTCCATTCTATCAGTTTCATCTTGACTCTGTTTCAGCTGTTGTTTCTCATTCATGAGCTTTTGCATTCTGTTGTCAAGCTCATTTTCCTTTTCTTGTAACTCTGTTTGAATTTTGACCAGTTTCTGTCTTTCTGAATGCAACTGTTCCTTCTCTTTGTCAACTTCATCTCTTTCATTCACTATATCCATCCTCATTTGCTCTAGAGCCTCTTTTTCATTTTGAATCTCTTGTAATGCCATCTCTTCCTTTTCTTTATCTTGTGAGATTTTCCTTTCTAGATCCTCTGATTCTCTTATTAACTCTTCTTTCATAAGCTGCAGATCTGTCTTTTCTCTTTCATAAGCATCCTTGTCATATTTTAATTGTGATTTTTCTTCTTGTTGTTTTGCTTTTACCTTTTCAAGATCTTCCTTCTTGTTCTCTATATCTGCAATGGTTTTCTCCATGTGCTCTCTTTGAGTCTGAAGATTGAGACTGAGGTCTGTTAATCGATCTCTTTCACTCTTTGTCTCCTGTATGATGCTGTTAGTGATGTCTGATTTCTTTTGAAGCTCAGCATGAGCATCTTCAAGCTCCGCTTTCTCCATTTCAATGCTTTGTTTCATGATATCTAGCTCTTGGGTTTGTTTTCTCACATTATTTTTCTCTTGTTCAATTAAATCTCTCTCTTTGCCAACCATGTGTTTCATTTCTTCTAGCTCTTCTTTTTCAATGTTTAGTACATTCCTCATCTCCTCTAATTTCTCATTAGTTTGTGTGGCATTTTGGAAGTTTTCTTCAAATTCACCCCTCTTGGCTTCTTGTTCAGATCTAATCTTTTCTAGATTTTTACGTTCTGCCTCATTGGCATTTATGGCATCTCTAATCTCATTTCTTTGTTGATTGATTTCAGCTTGTTTGTCTTCTAACCTATCCTTCTCCACTATCAAAGCTTGTCTTAAAAATTCAACATCATCTCTCTGTCTCTGTAATTCACCTCTGAGGATCTCTAATTCTTGCCTTGCGTTGTCCTTCTCTTTCTCTATTTCTTCCTTCTTACTTAGTATTTCCATATTAATCTTCTCAAGCATCTCTTTCTTCTTCTGTAAATTTTGATCTTCCTCCTCCAGCTCATTTTTCAGCATCTGTTCTCTTTTCTTTACTTCAGACGTTACCGCTTCTAGTTCTAGCTTTTTTTGTTTAAGCAATAATTGCATTTCCACCACGATTTGCTTTTGGTTAAGTGTATCTTTCACCACCTGTTCCAGATCCATGTTTTTTCTTAAGAGCTCCTCAGTCACCCTCTGGAGTTCTTCCTTTGACTTTTGAACAGCTATGTCTCCTGTGTCCTTTGTGATTGTGTCTTCGGCTTTTTCTACCTTAACCAAGTCTGTCTTTGTCTCCACATATTCCTTTCCTTGGTTTATCTCATCCTTTTGCTGTTCCAGTTCTTCTTTTTCTTTCTGCAACGCTTTTCTCATTTTCTCTTGATCTTGCTGCTTTTGAATAAGTTCTGCCTTCAACTTCTCCAATTCATTTTTGTCCCTTCTGGTGGTTTCTATCTCTTCTTTAAGACTTCCTAGATTTTCCCGTACTTGTCCAATATCTTGAATTAGTCTCTGGATCTCAGATTTCAATTTTTCCTTTTCATCTGTCTCTTCCTTACTTTCCTCCATCCTGCTTTCCATGTCAACCTTCATATTCCGCACCATCTCCCTGATTTTCACAACCTCTAAAATCAGTCTTTGGATGTCAGTGTTTGTACTTTCCTCATCTTCTATGTTTGTAGTTCTCTCCACCAAGAGTTCAAAATCCTCTCTTGCATTGTAAACTTCATTCCTTAGTAGTTCCAACTCTTGCTTCTCTCTGTTAATCTCCATCTGGGACTTTTCTATCTCAGTCCTTATTCTTTCCATTTCGTCTCTTTTTCTTATTACTTGTTTCATCTTCTGATCCAGATTTTTCTTTTCTGTGACCATCTCAGACCTGAGGACTTCTAGCTCTCCTTTCTCATGTGTCATTTTTTGTATCATTTTTTCTAATTCTTTTTTCTGTTTATCTATTTCCATCAGCTCAGCTTCTCTCAAAGGCGATTCAGGCTTTTCAACATCCTTTTGATGCTTTAATATCTCAGACCTCATTTTTTCCAACTCTTCTTTCTGATGTTTCATGTCTGATTTGCTCTTCTCAAGTTCTTCCTGCTGTTGAAGCACATCAGCTTTCATCTTTGTGAGTTCTTCTGTTTGTCTCCTAACCTTCTCGTCCTTAATTTCACTTTCTTCAGTGGTAACATCTGTGTCTTCTAGATGGCTTTTCAGAGTCTCTGATTTCTTTTGTATGTCAGCTTTCGCTTTCTGTAGTTGTTCATTTTCATCATTAAGTTTTTGTTTCTCCAGCATGACTTCTTGTTTTTGTCTCTCTAAATCAACTCTGTTTTGTTCAAGATCACTTCTCTCTTTACTCAACAAGTCTTTGCTGCTTTCTATTTTCTCTCTTTCATGTTTTAATTCACTTTTCTGCTGATCATAACTGTCTTTTATATTCTGTTTCATAGCTTTAACCTCTAGCTTCATGTTCTCCAGTTCAAGTCTCTTTTCTCCAGTGGCTTTGACTTCATCTTTCATTTTTCTCAGATCCTCTCTAACGTCCTCAATTTCTTGGATCAGCCTCTGCATGTAAGCACTTATTTCTTGTCTTTCATCTATATCTGGAACATTAACATTTCTCTCCATTCTTTGTTCCAGAGTCATTTCAACATCTTGAAGAAGCTTCTGTACATCAGTATGCATCTGTTTTTTCTTCTCCAGATCTTCACCTCTTGCTCCCATATAAGATTGCATCTCCTCCCCTGCTCGTTGGATCTCATTTTTCATGCGTTCGACCTCATCTCTCTCTACACCCAACATGACCCTCTCCATTTCGAGTTTCTCACTTGCACTTTCTATTTCAGCCCTCATTTTTTCCATCTCATCTCTTTTTCTTGCTGCCTGTTTCATTCTGTGATCAAGATCTTTCTTCCTTCCATCAGTTTCATCTCTAAGAATCTGCAATTCTCCAATCTCACGTTTAGCCTTGTGCATCTTGTCTTCTAATTCCTCTTTCTGTTTTAGTATTTCAGCTCTTATAGCAGTGAGTTCCTCCATATCTGACTGCATTTTAGTCTCAAGCGCCTCTTTTTGTGTTAGCACATTTGATCTGATCTGCTCATATTTTACCATTTCACCTTCAACCTCTCGCAATTTTTCATCACTTGCTTCTTTTTCCATTTCTAATTCAGCTTTAAGGGAATTGATTTTGTCCATTTCTTTTCGCAAGGCATCCATTTTTTGACTCCATTCCTCTAATTTCCTTTGATCTTCTTGTGTTTGTTGCTCTGATTTATCCCTTAAGGCTTTCATCTCTTCTTTCTGTTTCTCTATTTCTGCCTGGAGAATTTGTAGCTCATGAAATTTTGCTTGTATTTCTGTCTTCTCCTTTTCAATTGCCTCTTCCTGTTCAAACAGAGTCTTTCTGACATCCTCAATATTGTCTTTTTCCTTTTGTAAATGTTCCTCCATCTGTTGTGTTGCCTGTCCCAAAACGTTATCTTTAACTCTTTCTATCTCAAGTCTTGCCTCCTCTAGTTCCAAGCTAGATTTTTTTAGCTTGATGGCATAACTTTCCAACTCTTCTTTTTGTTGTTGTATCTCAATATTTGCTTTATCAAGATCTGTTATTATTTTGCTTTCTTTAAACTTCTGCATCTCCTGCATTGACTCTTCTATACCCTGAGCTTTCTTGTGGAGCTCAGCTTTTATTTGCTCTAGTTGATCTCTTTCATTTTGCATATCCTGTTGTTGTATTTTTATGCTTTCTAGTTCTTTATCCAGATTTGTTTTTGTTTGTTTAGTAGAGTCTATGTCTTGTTTCAGCTGCATCCTGATTTCCCCAGTCATTTCCTTTTCATCCAAAAGCTCTTTCTTAAGCTGCTCCACATTTTCCATGAGCTCTGTCCGCTCTCTCTCAAGGTTATGCTTTTGTTTCAAAATCTCAAAATTCATCTGATCAAGAGTATCTTTCTCCTTCTGGAGTTCTGTTCGTATGATGCCATTCTCCTCAGACTGGATAACACATTGTCTTTTGAAATCTTTTTTGGCTTTTATCAGATCCAGCCTTTCCTTTGTAATCATCTCTTTGTCTGCAGCAATGACTTGTTTCTGTCTTTCAGCCTCAGCTTGAATTTTATCCAGCATGTCATTTTTCATTTTGGTCTCCTCAGCTAGACGCTGTCTCTCTTTGTTCAAACTCTGACACAACCCTCTGATGCTCTCTCTGAATTTCTAGCTCCAGTTTCTCAATATCCTTTCTTTCTTTTTGCAGCTCAGCTCTCATGTTAAGAACATCACTTTTCTCCTTCTCAAAAGCTTCTCTCCGAATTCTGAAGTTTTCTAACTCTCTACCCAACTCATGTTGCTGATTTTCAAGTTCTATTCTCATTTGATGTAGTTCATTCTCTTTGAATCGTATGTTTTCCTTCTCATTGTCTACATAAGCATTTTGTTTCAAGTTATTCATATTTATTTGCTCAACATTGTCTTTCTCCGCCAGTATCTCAGTTCTTCTTCTATCTAGATCTTCTCTGGCTTTCTGTATCTCATCCTTGGTTTTCTCCAGCTCAGATCTTTCTTGTTGAAGCAGATCTTTGTCAGCTTGAATTTGCTTTTCTATTTCATCATGTCTTCCATCTAGGGGATATTCTTTTAGATTGATCTCTTCAGGAAGACTCATTTCAACTCTTTGTTTTTGATGTTGGGTTGTCATTTCCTTTAGTTGCTGTCTTTCATTCTCAAGATCTTTAATTTGTCTTTGAACTTCAGTTTTTATCTTCTGTATCTGCTCCTTCTCATTTTCAATCATTTGTTTCTCAGTTTTTATCTTTTCGAGTTCTTCCTCTATATGCACCTTCTGTTTCTCCATATTATTCAAATCTCTGGTCAGCAGCTCTCGGTTTATATCAATGAGATGTTTTTCCTCAAGTAACTTTATTTTCCAGCTGTTTGTTATTCTCTTTCTCTGTCTCTAGAATTGCCATGTCGCTCTCCATATTTCTCTTCTGCGCTATCAGTTCAACTCTGTCTTTTTCTGTGTTGGTCATTTCTGTCTTTGTGAATTCCATGAGCTCATCAATCTCTCTCTGTAAGTTATCAATGTCGGTCTGTCTTTGGTCAAGCTGATTCATTTCCATCATAATGATGTTCTTCAGTTCATCCATGTCCTGCTGTTGTTTAAGAACATCTTCCTGCAGTTGTGCAAGTTCACTTTCTCTCTGTGACAGATTTTCATTTTCATTTGTAATCATCTCCATTTGTCTTGAGATGTTTGCCCGCATTTCCTCAAGTGTGTCCTTTTGCTTCTGTATCTCTGTCATTGTCATCTCGTTCTTTTCTCTTTCTTCTGCTAAACATTTAATTGCTTTTGCAATCTCTATCTTGGTTTTTTCAAGATCCGCCTTCTCCATTTCACATTCATCTGCTTGTCTTTGTTGATTGCATTTCTGCACATTAATTTCCTCTCTGAGATGCTCAATGTTCCTCATATCTTCTTGAAGTTGAGCTGTCATTTCTTTTAGCATCCGTCTTTCATTTTGAATATCCTGCTTTTGCTGTTTAATGTGATCAGCTTCTCTTTTTATTGTAGCTCTCATCTGTTCCAGCCTGTCCTTCTCATCTTCAATAAACTGTTTCTCCTTTTCTTGCTTTTGGCTTTCAGTATCTATGTTTAATGCATCAGTTTCCTCCATTTGCTCCATCATGGATCTTTGTCTATCAGCATCTGTGCTCTGCATTTCTGAAACTTTGGTTGACTCCTGTTCAATCTGTTGAAGAACCAGCACAGCCTCTGTCTTTTTAAGCAGACTCTCTTGTACTCTCAGTTGATCTAGTTCTTGCAGTTGTTTGTTAATGTCTGTTCTCAGTCTCTCAAATTCATCCTTTTCCTTTCGTAACTCTTCCCTTTCTTTGTCAATGTTCATTCTTTCTCTTGATATTTTCTCTTTTATCTCCTCAAGATTGTTTCTGTATTGTTGTATCTCTTGCATTGTAATCTCATTCTGTGCCTTTTGTTCAGCATGCTGTTTTTCAAGATCTTCCTTACCTCGAGATATCTCAGCTATTTCTTTTTCCAGTTCAGACTTTTCCTTACGTAGTAAATCTTTATCATTTTCAATTGCTTGCTTCTGCTTTTGTATTTCAGTGTAGGTGGCATTCAGAATGTCACTCTTCCTTTTTGTTTCCTCAGTAAGATCGTCTCTCTCTTTATGAAGTTGAGCTGCTATTTTTTCCACCTTCTGCCTTTCGTGTTGTGTCTCCAGTTTTAACTTCTCAATCTCACGTGCTTCTCTTTGCATCTCATTTTTTCTCTTTTCCATCACTTCCTTCTTATTTTCAAAAGCTTCTTTCTCAAGTTTGAGACTCTCTAAGTATCTTTCTGCATGAGCTCTTTTTTGTTGTAGATCTTCTGCTTCTCTTCTCAACATCTGTCTGTCATTTTCCAGTGATTCTTTTTCAGTCAATACATCTTTCATGAGGAGATCCATATTTTGTTTCAGTTCATTCATCATGTCCTGTTTTTCTCTGACCATTGAGGCTCTTTCAAGCTCAATACTGTTCCTTTCATTGATTGTGAACTTCACAATATCATCCCTCTCTTTTTGAAGTTGTTCAGCCATTCTTTCCAAGTTTTGTCTTTCATTTTGGGTTTCTTCTTTGCACCTTTTGATATCATCAGCTTCTCTTTGCAGATCAAACTCCATTTGTTTTAATTTGTTCTTCTGATCTTCAACCATTTGTTGGTCCTGAGCTAAAATAATTCTGCTTTGGTCTACATCATACCTTTCTTTCTGAAGCAATTTTCTGTTATTGTCAATGAATTCTCTTTTATTAAGTAAGTCTTGTCTTAGAAGCTCTAAGGTCTCAGTCTCTGTCTTAAGAGCATCTCTCAGATTCTTCTCCATGTTCTGCTTTTCTTCTTTCAGCTCGTCTTTATCTTTATCCAGTTGGATTCTCTCATTCCTCATTGATTCTATAAAGTCATTCACTTCAGTCTGTTGTTTGTCAAGCTCAAGCTGTCTTAGATCAAGCTGACTTCTTTCATTTATTATAATGGCTTTGTCATTATCTATTTCTTGTTGCTGATTCAGAACTTCAGTTTGTAGTTGTTCAAGTTCATTTTGTTTTTGTTTTATTTGTTCCTCTTGATTTTTATTGTCATGCATTTGTCTTGTGATGTTCACACCCATCTTCTCTAGAGCGTCTTTTTCTTTCTGTATCTGTGACAGTGTAAACTCATTCTTCTCTTCTTGCTCTTCAAGTTGCTTTTCAAGGTCTTCTTTGGCTCTTGTCATTTCATCTAAGACCATATGTTTTCTGTTTGTTTCCTCCACAAGATCATTAATATCTTCTCTCTCTTTTTGAAGTTGAGCAGTCATTTTATCCACCTTCTGTCTCTCATATTGAGTCTCTAGTTTTAGCTTCTCAATCTCATCAGCTTCTTTTTGCAGCTCAGTTTTCATCTCTTCTAACTTGTCCTTCTCATCTTCAAATACTTGTTTCTGAAGTGTTAACATCTTTTGGTCTTCAGCTAGATCTTCTTTGGCTCTTGTGATGTCTTTTTTAGTTTCCTGTAGATCATATTTTTCCTTCTCAATTATGTCTTGATCACACTGAATGGCTTTTATTTTATCTTGAATATTAGTATTAATTTCATCCAAGACCATATGTTTTCTGTTTGTTTCCTCCACGAGATCGTTAATATCTTCTCTCTGTTTTTGAAGCTGAGCTGCCATTTCTTCCACCCTCTGTCTCTCATGTTGTGTCTCTAGTTTTAACTTTTCAATCTCATCAGCTTCTTTATGCATCTCAGTTTTCATCTGTTGAATCTCTTTCTTCTCATTCTCAAAAACTTTTTTCTCAAGTCTGAGACTCTCTAAACCTGTGTCAATGTTGGCTCTTTTGTCTTCTAGATCTTTTGTATCATTCATGAGCTGTTGCTTGTCAGTAATGATGATTTGTTTAAGGTTTTCCATTTCACTTTGCTGGTCATAAATCTCTGTTTGCAGTTTCTCTAGTTCATCTTTTCTGAGTCTGATATTTTCTTTCTCATTTTCGATGTCCTCTATTTCTTTAGAGATGTTCGCTCTCATTTGCTCAAGACAGTTTTTCTCTCTTTGTAGATCTTCCAGAGCAGTCTCTTGTGCAACCTGCATTTTACTCAAAGTCTCGTTCTTTCTTTTTGTCTCTTCAGTAAACATGGCAATATCATCTCTCTCTTTCTGAAGTTGTGCAGTCATTTCCTCCATCTTCTGTCTCTCATGTTGTGTCTCTAGTTTTAACTTTTCAATCTCATCAGCTTCTTTATGCATCTCAGTTGTCATCTGTTGAATCTCTTTCTTCTCATTCTCAAAAACTTTTTTCTCAAGTTTGAGACTCTCTAAACCTGTGTCAATGTTGGCTCTTTTTTCTTCTAGATCTTTTGTATCATTCATGAGCTGTTGCTTGTCAGTAATGATGATTTGTTTAAGGTTTTCCATTTCACTTTGCTGGTCATAAATCTCTGTTTGCAGTTTCTCTAGTTCATCTTTTCTGAGTCTGATATTTTCTTTCTCATTTTCGATGTCCTCTATTTCTTTAGAGATGTTCGCTCTCATTTGCTCAAGACAGTTTTTCTCTCTTTGTAGATCTTCCAGAGCAGTCTCTTGTGCAACCTGCATTTCACTCAAAGTCTCGTTCTTTCTTTTTGTCTCTTCAGTAAGCATGGCAATATCATCTCTCTCTTTCTGAAGTTGTGCAGTCATTTCCTCCATCTTCTGTCTCTCATGTTGTGTCTCTAGTTTTAACTTTTCAATCTCATCAGCTTCTTTATGCATCTCAGTTGTCATCTGTTGCATCTCTTTCTTCTCATTCTCAAAAACCTTTCTCTCAAGTCTGAGACTCTCTAAACCTGTGTCAATGTTGGCTCTTTTTTCTTCTAGATCTTTTGTATCATTCATGAGCTGTTGCTGGTCAGTAATGATGATTTGTTTAAGGTTTTCCATTTCACTTTGTTGGTCATAAATCTCGGTTTGCAGTTTCTCAAGTTCATCTTTTCTGAGTCTGATATTTTCTTTCTCATTTTCGATGTCCTCTATTTCTTTAGAGATGTTCGCTCTCATTTGCTCAAGAGAGTTTTTCTCTCTTTGTAGATCTTCCAGAGCAGTCTCTTGTGCAACCTGCATTTTACTCAAAGTCTCGTTCTTTCTTTTTGTCTCTTCAGTAAACATGGCAATATCATCTCTCTCTTTCTGAAGTTGTGCAGTCATTTCCTCCATCTTCTGTCTCTCATGTTGTGTCTCTAGTTTTAACTTTTCAATCTCATCAGCTTCTTTATGCATCTCAGTTTTCATCTGTTCCATCTCTTTCTTCTCATTCTCAAAAACTTTTTTCTCAAGTTTGAGACTCTCTAAACCTGTGTCAATGTTGGCTCTTTTTTCTTCTAGATCTTTTGTATCATTCATGAGCTGTTGCTGGTCAGTAATGATGATTTGTTTAAGGTTTTCCATTTCACTTTCTTGGTCATAAATCTCTGTTTGCAGTTTCTCTAGTTCATCTTTTCTGAGTCTGATATTTTCTTTCTCATTTTCGATGTCCTCTATTTCTTTAGAGATGTTCGCTCTCACTTCATCAAGAGAGTTTTTCTCTTTTTGTAGACCTACCAAAGCAGTCTCTTGTGCAACCTGCATTTCATTCAGAATCTCATTCTTTCTTTTTGTCTCTTCAGTAATGCTGACAATATCATCTCTCTCCTTCTGAAGTTGTACAGTCATCTTTTCCAAGTCCTTTCTTTCATTCTGTATGTCATCTTTTAGCTTTCTCACATCATCCGTTTCTTTTTGCAGTTTGATCTTCATCTGTTCTAAGTCGTTCTTGTCATCTTGAATTGCTTGTTTTTGATAGGTGAGATTATCAATCTCTCTTTCTAAAGCTGTTATTTTTTCCTCCACATCACTTGCATCTTTTTTTAACATTTGTGCCCTTTTCTCTATCAATTCTTGTTCGATGTTTAAGTCATTTTTTAAGAGCTTCACATTTTCCATTTCAATCTCTGTTTGAAGTTGTTGTGCCATCATTTCAGACTTTTCTCTTTCAAAGTGGGCTTTTTCTCTTGTCATAAATTCCATGATTTCATTTACTTTTCTTTCTTGTTGATTGATTTCACTGTGCTTCTCTACAAGCCTGTCCTTTTCCACTGTGATTGCTTTCCTCATGGCCTCCATTTCTTCCTGCTGACTGTGAATCAAATCTTGGAATTGTTTTAGTTCAATTTCTCTGAGTTTCATTTTTTCCTTCTCATTTGCAATGTCATTCTGTTGCTGTGTAATACTGTCTTTCAGTAGATCAAGCATGTCTCTTTCTTTCTGCATTGCTGCAATTGTCATCTTGTTCTTCTCTCTTTCTTGATCAAGTTGGTTTTCAAGACCCTCCTTTGCTTTAGTTATTTCTGTTAAAGTTTTCCTCAGCTCACGCAGAGCTTTTTCTTGCATGTGTTTATTAGACTCATTCATTTTCCTCTGCATTTCTATTTCCTGGTACATGTTTTCTAGATCCACTTTTTTCTTCTCCATTTGGTTAGCCAGTCTGTCAACATCATCTCTATCATTTTTAAGTTGCACTGCTGTTTCCTCAAGCTTCTGTCTCTCTTTTTGTACCTCTAGTCTTATTTTCTCAATGTTATTGGCTTCTCTTTTTAGCTCAGCTTTCTCCTGCTCTAACTTGTTTTTCTCATCTTCTATCATTTGTTTTTTAAGCGTAATGCTCTCCAACTGCTGAACTACATCAAGCTTCATTTGTTCTAAATCATTCATATCTGCCTCCATCTTTTTCCTAAGGTTATTAATTTCTTCCATTTTGTTTGTTAGTTCAGCTTTCTCCTTCTCAAAATCATCCTTTTCCTTTCTTAAATGTTCCTTATATTCATCTGTCTCTTTTTTCTGTTGCTCTGTTTGTGCCTTTATTTCTTGAACATCATTCTTCTTCCTAGCAGTCATCTTCATCTGCTCATCTATTTCTGTTTGTTGTTTCTCTATTTCCATTTGCAGCACTGTTTGTTTTTGTCCTATTTGTTCCTTTTCTCTTTCTAAGTCATTTCTTTGTCTTGAGATGTCCATGCTCAGATGCTCAAGAATTTCCCTCTCTTTTTGTATTTCTGCCAATGTAATCACATTCTTTTCCTTTTGAGATTCAAGTTGCTTCTCAAGATCTTCTTTAGCTCTTGCAATCTCTATCTTGGTTTTCTCCAGATCAGACTTTTCTTTTTCCAGAGTGTCTTTATCAGATTGAAGCATTTCTCTTTGTCTTCTTATATCTGCTTCCTCTTCTCTGATCTTTGCGACACACATTTCTAAGTTTTCCTTTTCTTTTTGAAGCTTGGTTGCTGTGGTCTCAGCACTTTTCCGATCATTTTCCATCTCTTGCTTTAGTTTCTCGATCCTTTCAGTTTCTTTTAAGAGCTCAGCTTTCATGTCCTGCAATTCTTTCCTTTCTTGGTCAACATCTTGTTTCTGAGAGTTTAAAGTCTTAAGCTCCTCTGCTAAGATGTTTTTCTTACGCGTCATATCCTCCAGATCTCTGGTCAGTATTGTCCTGTTGTTTTCAATAGTTTCCTTTTCCCTAAAAACTTCCTGTTTCATCAGCTCAACTATTTCATTTTCCTTTATCAGTTGCATTTGCATGTGATTCACTAATTCTCTTTCTTCCATGAGAGTAGTTTTCTTTTTCTCAAGTCTGTCCCTCTCCTTCATGACATCATCCTGAATCTCTTCTGTTTCTTTTTGTTGTGCATAAATGTGTGATGTACGTATATTCAGTTCATTTTCTTTAAGTCTTAATTCATTTTTTTCTCTTTCAATATAATTTTTCTCTTTTGAGATGGTCATCTTCATTTCTTCAAGAGAACTTCTCTCCTTTTCTATCTCTGATAGTGCAGTATCATTCTGTTCTCTTATTTTAGCCCAATCTTCTTTTGCTCTATCTATCTCTGTTTTGCTTTTTTCTAGTTCAGACTTCTGCTTTTCTAGTGTTTCTTTTTCAGTCTCAATAGATTGATTTTGTCTTTCAAGCTCAAGGCACATCATATTCAGGTCATCTTTTCTTTTATTGTCATCTTCTTGAATTTTGTCTCTCATGTCTTTCATCTTCTGCTTTTCATTCAGCAACTCTGTCTTTAAGTTCTCAATGTCTCCAGCCTCTTTTTGAAGTTCAGCTCTCATCTGCTGCATCTCTCTCTCAAAAGATTGCCTCTGAAATTGTAAATTTTCGAATTCCTTGAGCAGTTTTTTCTTGCTCTCCTCCATGTCTTTTTGATCAATTTCCAATGAATTCATGTGGCTTTCCAATATTTTATTTTGTTCAGTTAACATTTTTCTTTGCAGCTCCACATCTTCATAGTTCCTTCTCAAGTTCTTCTCCATCTCCTGTCTTTCTGCTTCTAAATCTTTCTGGGATTGATTTATTGCATCTTGCAATCTCTCAAATTGACTCTTTTCCATCTTTAAACGGTTCTTCAAGTCATCTAATTCTTTTTGTTTGTTCTCAGCCTCTGTTTCCCTTTGATTTAAATTACTTTTCCTGAGTCTAAATTTTTCTTTCTCGTCTTCAAGACTCTGTCTTTGTTTTGAGATGGTTTCATTCATCTGCTCAAGTTTGTCTCTTCCTTTATGTATCTCAGCCAGGATAATTTTGTTTGCTTCGTTTTGCTTAGCTAGTTGTTCTTTAAGATCTTTAAGTTGGGACATCTCTGCTTTAGTTTTTTTCAGGTCAGACTTTTCCTGTTGGAGCATGTCTCTCTCAGACTCAATAGCTTGCCTTTCATTTTGAACCTCCACTTGTATCTCATTCAGCACTTCTGATCTCCTTGTGATCTCTTCAAAAAGCCTATCAATGTTACTTCTGTCTTTTTGAAGTTGTCTCTCCATGTCTTTCACTTTTTGCATGTCATTGTGAACACCTCGTCTTAGATTTTCAATGTCGCCTGCTTCTTTTTGCAGTTTGGCCTTCATCTCCTTCAGTATCTCAGCTGCTTTTGTCTGCTGTTGAATATCAGCTTGCATCTTGTCTAGTTCATCTCTTTTTCTCCTTGTCTCTTCTACAAGAGCCACAATGACATCTCTCTCTTTTTGAAGTTGTGCTGCAGTTTCCTCAAGTTTATTTCTCTCAGTCAGTGTATCTTCCTTGAGCTTCTCAGTATCTTCAGCTGCTCTTTGCAGAACTTCTTTAATGTTTTCCAACTTGACTTTCTTATCCTTGATACTTTGTTTCTGCAATATTATCTCATCTCTTTCCTTCTCCAAATCCATTTTATGTTGTTCCAGATTATCTATATCTCTCCTTAATGTTATTCTGCTGTTCTCAATAAGGTGCTTCTCTTCTAGTAACTCTTCTTTTATAAGTTCAACAGTTTTAAGTTCTCTGTTTAGTGCATCTCTCATATCCCTCTCCATTTGCTCTTTCTGTTTCATTAAAGCAGCTTTTTCTCTGTCAAGATTATCTCTTTCATTTTGTGTGATTTGCATGTTGTCATCCACGTTTTTCTGCCTTTCAGCTATTTCTGCTCGGCTCTTCTCAAGTTGACTGTTTTGTATGAAAATAATGTTCTGCAAGTTTTCCATCTCATTTTGTTGTGTATTGAGTTCTGTCTGCATTTGCTGAAGATATATTTCTCTTTGCTGGATTTCTACTTTCTTGTTCTCAATAGCATCCATTTGTTGTAAAATGTTTTCATGCATCTTCTCAAGAGCTGTCTTGTTCAGTTTTTATCTCCTTTAAGGTACACTCATTCTTCTCTCTCAGGCTTTCTACATATTTCTTTTCATTTTCCATCGCTGCTTGTGTTTGTTGAATGTCACACCTTTGCTTTTCTAGCATGTCTTTATCATATTGTATTTCTTGTCTCTGCTTGTCTATTTCAACTTCCATTTTCTCTAAGATCTCAATTCTTTTGTTTGTATCTTCAGTAAGACCTGCAAGTTTTTCCCTTTCTTGTTTAAGCTGCTCGGCCAATTTCTTCAACCTCTGCTGTTCTTCCTGGGTGTCTCGTTGTAATCTCTGAACATCTTCAGATTCTATTTGTAGCTCAGATTTCATGATCTCCAATCTTCTTTTCTCATCATCCACCATTTGTCTTTGTGCTTCTATGTCTTCTAGATCACTAGCTGGCTTTAGATCAGCCTCCATCGTTTGCTTTTGTTTTTCAATATCCAATTTAATTTTATTTAGGATATCTCTCTCACGTTCTAATTGAGTTATTGTGATCTCTTCTTTTTCTTTGTTTCTTAAAATTTGAGTCTGTAGGTCATCCCATCCTTCCTGGATATTTGTCTTTGCCGATTCCAGCTCATCCTGTTCTCTACTGATAGCATCTTTCGTATATTCCAACTTTTGTTTTTGCAGCTCTAGTTGCACCTGCGTGTCTGCTATGAGGTTTGTTGCGGATTGTAATGTAGATTCTTTGTGCAAAAGTTCATCTTCTCTGAGTCTTAATTCTGCCACTTGTATGTCTATTGTATTTTTTTGTGCAAGTATATCTTCTTTGATGTGTTCTACAGCTTGTCGCTCTTTATGCAGCTCCTCCATGGACAAAATGACATCATGTTTTTGTGTGTCATCAGCATCTTTAATCTGTGGCTCATGTACATCATCCCGCTCATCGGTTTGGACTTGAACATCTACTTGTATAGTCTCCTTATATATAGTCTCCGTATATTTCTTTCTCTGTAGATTTACTTCCATATTATCCAGTTCTTGTTTTCTTTGATTCAGATCTTGCTTTTCTTTCCATATTGTATCTAAACTGATTTTGTTCTCTTCATGTTCTGTTTGCAGTTTCTTCTCCCAGTTTTTTAGACTTGCTTGTTTCTTTTCCATTTCTTGTTCTTCCTCTTGTAGTTTGGACCTCTGCTCTGCAACTTCATTCTTTAACGCTAGTATATTGTCTTTTGTCCTCTCTAGTTTATGTTTCTCTATTAATATGATTTCTTTATATTGTTCCAGTTCTGTTCTTTGCTTCTGTATATCAGTCAAGTCGGCTTTATAGTCATCTGATGTAAAAGCTATAATAGCCCTCGGTTCTTCTGTTGTTGTGGTCTGTTGACTCTCAATTGTGCTGATGGCTGGATGAACCTAAAACAAATTTTCCAGTTTGCCTTACTTTTTCACAACATCATTTAGATATATAAAGTACTATACTGAATACACTGTACACCTGTTAACTGGCACCGTACCACAGGAGGAACATCTATGTCATTTCCCTATTCACTTTAATATTTCAAAGTTGAATTCTAATCTAATCATGACAAACTATATTTGAAAAATATATTTATAATGAATATAAGAATTTAATAGAATACAAATATAATATAATTATAAATGTAAATTTTTTGAAATATTTTTTTACATTTTTTATTTTTTACAAATACCAGAATTTTTTTTCTATTATTATTTTTATATTATAAAATATATTTTTATATTATTAACAAATATATAAAAAAATTAGATAAAAATTAATTAAAAAATATATATTTTATGTGAACACTCAATATCTGCAGTGACAATTATCAGGTTAATAGTAAAAGAAATCTTCAACAAAGTGTATTTTTTGGATGACTCTCTACAACTAGTTTAAACCCCTGAAAAAAAAAATCTTTTTTTCACTTTTTTTTTACAAATTAGTAAAAAACATCAACACAAAATCATAATTAACATTATCTATTGTAATAATGTGCATGGTCTAGTTGTGCACAATTTTTTGGTAAATGTTACTCCTCCAAAATATATATTTTTTAAACTAGCTTTTTCTCTGAAAAAATTACATTTTGGCTGACATCATTAAGCTCTCTTTAAGACAAGATATTCCAGTTGCTGATATTATTGCTAATACATAACAAGTAATGAACCATTTGCTATAAAGTGAATGTAAGCAGTAACTTACCTTTTCTCTGTCTGCCTTTTCTTGACCAATCAGTTCTTTTTCTCTCTTTATTTCTTCTTTTGCCTGTTCTATATCCTTCAAAGCCTTGTCCACACTCTCTTTCGTCTGCTCCATCCTGTCGTTCTCTTTAATGATCTCCTCCAACCTCTGCTCCAGTTCATCTCTCTGTCTCTGTATCATAGATCTCAAGAGTTCCACTTCATCTCGTTCCCTCAGTATTTTTTCTTCCCTGTACTCTATTTCCCTTTTCCTTCTTTGAACTTCAAACTTCAGCAGCCTCATCTCTTCCTTGTCCCTCTTTATTATATCCTTGTTGTGCTCCACTTCCTTCGTAAGCCCTCGCAGCATTTCTCGGATGTGTTCGATCTCCAAAGTAAGCCTCTGCATCTCCGTGTTCATTTCCTCCTGGTCCGATGTCTCCATCTGACTCCCAGCCATTCTGTGTTCAAACTGAAATTTGGTATTCCTCACCATGTCTCTTGTTGTCTCGATCTGTTGTACAAGGTTGATTAGTGTGAGATTCATCTGTTCTTTTTCTTCTTCTGAATCTCTCTCCTCCAGCCTAAGTTCAAACTCCTCTCTCGCTTTTTGGATTTCTGCTTTGACCTGTTCCATTTCATATTTCTGCCTCTGTGTCTCCATCCTTTTACGTTCCATGTCTTCTTTCGCTTTTTGTATCTCCATCTTTAATCGTTCCATCTCGTCTTTCCTTCTCATGGTGAGTTTCATCCTTTGGTCAAGTTCTTTCTTCTTTCCCTCCATCTCTCGTTTTATCAGCTCCATTTCTCCAATCTCTCGTTTGGTTTTTTGCATCCTTTCCTCCAGCTCCATTCTTTGTCTTTGTATTTCATCTTTCACGCGCTGCATTTTCTCCATCTCTGCTTTGGCCAGCTCCATTTTTCTTTCAACATCCTCTTTTTGTTTCAAGATCTCTGACCTTATCAGTTCCATCTGATCTCTTTCATTCTTTGCTTCTGCCATGTTCTTCTCAATCTCATCTTTTTGTCTCTGCAGGTCTGCTTTCATTTCTTCAAGTTGAGTCATTTCTGCCCTTGCCTTTTCCATCTTTAGGTCAATGTCCTCCTTCTTTTTCTTTAGCTCCGTTTTCATGTCTTCAATTTCCACCATCTCCTTCTTCATTGCCTCCATCTTCTTCATCATCTGCTCTTTGTCCCTTCTGATTTTCTCTCGTTCCTCCTGTTCTCCTTTTTCAGCCTCATCCCACAATCTCTCAATCTCTGCCCTCACTCTGTTAATCTCATTTCTAACTTCTTCATATGTGTCCACACGGACCTTTTCCAGATCTTCTCTGTCATGTTCCATGTCCTCTCTCATATGTCTCAAAGTGTCCTCTGCTCGCTTCGTCGCCTCTAACCTTTTATTGATATCTTCTCTCTGTCTCTGGATCTCGATCATAAGAAGTTCAGCTTTCTCTCTGTCTTGACTTGCCAACTCTCTGCTTTTGTTTATGGTTTCTGTGTCAATAACAAGCTGAAGTTTAACTGCCTCAAGTTCTTCTCTTTGTCTCTGCAACTGACCACTCTGTTCTACGTTATATCTCATCATCTCATACCGGATTTTTTCTATATCTTTCTTTTCATTCTGGACCTGAAATTGAATCTGTTTTAGCTCTGCTCTCTCAATGTCTATCTCAGCTGAATGTTTCTCTTGATCTTCCTTCTCCTGCTCAATTCTCTCTCTCTCTAGCTTTGCCTCCTCCAGCATCTTCTGTAAATACAGTTTTTCAGAATCCCTCGTCTCTTCAAGCTCAAGTTTGGCTCTTTGTATCTCTGCGTTTAATTGCTCTAACTCATTTGCTCTTTTGTGTATTTCATTTCTTTGCTCCAGTGCCTCTGTTATAGTTTCATACCTTCTTTTTTCTAAGTCTTCCATATTCTTTCTTAACAGTAACTCAGCCTCTTGGACAGCGAGTGTGGCTTGGCCTGCCTCTTCTTTTTCTTGTTTTGCTGCTATAATACTGTTTTCTATTTCTGCCCTCATGTTTGTTATTTCATATGCCTCTTGCTTAGCTTTATCTCTGCTTTTCTGAATCTCCTCTCTATCTTTCTCCATAATTTCTATTATTATCGCTAACTCCTCTTGCTTTGCTTTAGCTTCGTTCATCTTTATGTTCACAGCCTCTTTTTCCTCCTCTGTCTCAACTTTCATTTTGTCAAGATTCACCTTCCACAGCATTAGCTCCGCCCTGCTTTCTTCAATATTTTGCTGGGCTCTCTGGACCTCGTGTCTTAGTTGTTCCAATCTTTCTATCTCATGCTGAGTTTTTACTCTAAATTCTACTTCCTCTCTTTCCGTTTCTTGCCACCTGCTCTCCATTTCCTCCTTTACTTTGACAATTTCACCTCTGATAAATTCACACTGTTCCATCTCGCTTCTCACCAAATCTCTCTTTCTTTCCAATTCCTCCCTCTCCTCCTCCAAGTCAGACCTCATCTCCTCAATTTTTTCCTTTGTTTTATGGGTCTCCTCAACCCTTTTCTCAATATCTTCAATTTGTACTTGAATTTCAGCTTTCATTTTTTCCATTTTTTCATTTTCTCGGATTGCGACCTCCTGACTTCTCTCAATCTCCTCTTTGGCCCTGATAATCTCATGTCTAATTCTCTCAAGCTCCTGTCTCTCTCTCACCATTTCATCTTGTCTTGTATTTAAGTTGTCTTTTTTAGCCTCAGTCTGTGCTTTAATTCTTTCTGTCATTTCCATGTCTCGTCTGGCCTCATCTCTTATCTGAACGCTTTCTTCCTTCTCTTTCAGAATCTTTGCTTTCTGTATATCATTAGCTCTTTGTATTTCTACTCTCATCCTCTCCAGTTCATCTCTTTCTCTCTGCAGTCCAGCTCTGTGCTCTAACTCTTCTGTAACTATCTCATACCTCTTTTTCTCCATTTCCTCTTTAGCTTTCCTTGTATCATCCCTTTGTTTCTCAAGTATCTCCTTTTCTTTCTGCATTTCCATTTTTATATGGTTCAGTCTTTCTGTTTCTCTTTTTGTATCCTCAACCCTGGCTTCCATAGAGTTGATGTGAGCTTGTATGTCTAACTTGGCCTGTTCAATGTTCTTCCATTCCTTTTTGACCAGTTCTTCATTCATGACTAACTCCTCTCTACCTATTTCAATGTTATGCTTCAGCTCTTCCAAATCTTTCTCTTTTCTCAACACCTCCTGCCATTTTTTCTCAATGACATCCTTTTCTTCAAGTGCCTGAGCTCTCAGCTGGCCAAGTCTCTCGTACTCTTGCTTTGACACTGCTTTGTTTCGTTCAACCTCATCTTTTGCTCTCTGTATCTCATCTTGCAAATATTTTAGCTCATCTTTCTCTCTCTGGATTGTAGCTCTCTGTTCCAGCCCTTCCTTTTCTGTTTCATGCCACCTTTGCTCCATTTCCTTCTTCACTTGCTGAAGGTCAAGTTTAATCTGCTCAAATTGCTCTCTTTGCTTCTTGATATCATCGTTTTTTCTCTCTAACTCATTCTTCTCCTCCTCTATTTCAGCCTTCATGTGCTCCATGTGACTTTTTGCCTGCTTTGTTTCTTCAATCTTTGTCTCTATCTCATTAATCTGAACCAGTATGGCACTTTTCATTTGTTCCATTCGTTCCATCTCATACTTGGTGCTTTCACGGTTGCTCTCCAGCTCCTCCTTCTCTCTCAGAGCCTCATATCTTATCATCTCCAAATTCTGTCTTTCCCTCATGATTTCATCACGCTTTTGCTCCATTGTCATTTGTTCTGTTTGGAGATCAGACCTCACTTTATCAATCCTTTCCCTTTCTCTGTCTATCTCTTCTTTGTTCTGATTCATTCTTTCATGGATGTAGTCCATCTCAGTTTTCATGTCAGTAATACATCTCTCAAGTTGTCTTTTTTCCACGGTCATCCTGGCTATCTCATCTTGCTGTCTCTGAATCCTCTGCCTCATGTTGTCTATCTCGTTCCTTTCTTTCTTGGTTCCCTCCCACAGTTTCTCAATCTGTTCGATGGCACGCATTGTCTCCAGCCGTCGCCTCTTCAGCGAGTCTTTTCTCTTCTGGATGTCACTTTCATGACCATTTTTGTCATCCTGTTTCCTTTTCTCTCTGGGAGGACTGGGTGGACTGCCTGTCTCTGTTTGTGTGTACTTGCTGTTGCGTTGTATCCATTCTGCAAAATAGTTTTTTTTTAGTTTCTACATGCTATAGACTATAAAAACTATAAGAAATTTGTTTCTATGGTTGTATGGATGAAAAGCAACATTGTGCTTCAAAATGAATCAGATCAGATTGAGAATTTTTTACTATAAAACAATTTTCATAATTTTTTAAACTGTCATTGTATGGAAAAATACAGTTTGAAGATTCTTCCAAAATTCTGCTTTTGTGTTTCAAAATATAAAATATTATCTATGCATAAATAATAAAATAAATACATTTATAAGAATTAGTTGTTTAAGTATGTTTATAATAATAATAAACTAAATTAATCAAATATATTTTTAGAATGACAAGAGTAAATAAATGTTATTTTTTAAAACATCTTTAATGATCTCATTTGTTACATTACTTTTGCTATTCGCTAAAAAGTGAGAGAAATCTTCTAACCTAATTCTTGAATCAGCTCAGGCTCTGTCATTCTCAGGATCAGATGGAAAGACACTCTGTGTCGTGATGGCTCTCTTTCTAAAGCCTCAAACAGGAGCTGCATTGCCTTCTGCTGGGTTGGTGCGGCCTCCACCTGTTGAGCTGCCACTTCATGAATCAGACTTTGGGAAATAACTGCTTCTGCAATTTCACTGACCCGTGTTGCTCTCGCAATTATCAGATCCCGGAATTCCTTCAGGAATTCTCCAACTGTTGTGTTACAAAACATATGCAGTACATTTACAAACATTGCATAACAAAAAGTAAAAACTTTTACTGCGTAAAAGCTTTACCGTAGTCTCTGGTTTCTGCCATGGCTTTTTCTAAAACTGTTTTGTGGGAGATGTGATCTGAAATATAAACTATACAAATAAATTATTGTAAATAGTTAATTATTGTAACAAATATACATACAAATTTGGGACTCATCAATTTTGGACTGTTCTTTTAATATACTGTATTGAAGAATCCAATGAAGTTTACAGTATATGGCCATCATTTTATGAAAACATCATGAAAATGTTTTATTTAAAGCAAAAAAATTATGCAATGAATCCAGGTGATACTATGCAATTTATACTTAATTTTTCAAAGCATTTTACCAACATAAACATTAAATAAGCAGGTTTTTATCATTTGAATTCAAAAGACTTTGTTACCTGCATTTCTTTTTAAAAACCAAGAAAGTGGAATTTTATCAAATTGAATCTTACCTTTTGTGGTGTCCCTGGATTAATTCTGTACATTTCTGTGTTCTGATGGTGAAGTTACACTGGAGCAATGACGGAAAATGTGAGCCTTTTAAATTTGTTCATAAACAATTTTATCTTCCTTTAGCACACCCATTATGCTTACGTAGCCTATGTAAGATGGCAAAACTTTAGATTTCCTTGCATTTGATTGGCTGTGGGTGGTAAAATTAGTTTTGCCTGGTCTTCACTGATAAAGGCGTTGTACAGGTCCACCCGTGACATGACGTCATATCAAAACCCCACTGAAACACACTATTCTGGCATGTGTCAAATTTGTGTTAACCAGAGATGCTGAGAGCAACCTGTGAAAACTGATGTGTCTGATAAACACAAATGGGCAATAATGTGTATAAATATCTGTCTCTGAAATAAATTAATTAAAGGAAAGTAAATGTATGTAACTGTGTAAAATAAAAGTATGTACAAATACAAACAAAGGTTTACAAAAGACAGCTTAAAGGGATAGTTTTTTATTATTTTATTATTTACTTACTCTCATGTCAAACCTGTATGACTTTCTTGCTTCAGCAGAACACGGAAGAAGATATTTTGTGTTCCACAAAAGAAAGAGTCATATAAGAGGTTTAACTCACACAAGGGTGAAAAAGTTATGACATAATTTTTATGTTTGGGTGAACTATCTCTTTAATGACTTGAAAATATGCTTTCGTTTAAAATAAATGTAAAAAAAACCGAATACATATTTAGACTAAATCACACCGATTTTCTGATCTAACGCTTGAGAGGTTTGGTTCGCCAGTGGTTAGTTCGATTGGGACTTTTATTATAGAAAGTTACTATAGACTTTTACAGTGAAAAGTCTTCTTCCGGTCTAGAAGCGCAGCAGAGCACCGGTGAAAATCTGCAGGCAGAGATAGATCCCTTCTCACTAGCGTGTGTTTAATAAATCTGCCAAAACGTCTTACGCAATGAGGTATTAACTCTTTTCAAATAATTTATTTAATTAACATTACCAAAATGAAGTTCGTTGAAAATGTGGTTTTAATTTGTTGCTGGGTTAGCCTTTACGTGTTAGCATGTTGCTCTGCTAGCTGCCGTGCCATTGACAGATATAAGAGAACATGTATTTTATATTGCATGCATGTGTAAAAACCAAATGTAACTGTACGTTCGCTTTAATTCTGTGTTGTTCTTTGTAAAATAATATGTAGTTGTTATTCTGTGAATAAATGAGTGAATGAATCAGTCAATGAATGAGTAGTATTGTTCATGCTGGCTCAGTAGTATATAAATATTTTGCTTGGCTAATTGATTAAAATATTTCTGTAAATGTTTTGTAAAATTATCTTGAAAATGTTTTATTCAGTGATGTTGGGTTTTACTATAATTTGCTTGCAAACATTATGCTTACTATAATACAAAAAACTATGTTTCTGTTTTCTTTCTGCAGAGGAGATCGTGGCAGGGGGAGGGGCGGCCGGTTCGGCTCCCGTGGAGGTTTAGTCCAAGGGTGAGCTTGATATTTTATGTAAAAATACTGTATGTGCACTGAAAATGATTTAGACTAACATTACTGCCTATGACTTCTGCACTTTTAGGTACCGGCCGTTTGTTCCTCACATACCATTTGACTTCTATGTTGTAAGTACAATTCTTCATTGTATCATATCTTAATGATACAACAACAAGTCTTTTGAGTCATTTATGTGACTGCAGTTTGTTATAGTCTGTATCATTTTTACAGTGTGAGATGGCCTTCCCCCGAGTAAAACCAGCCCCTGATGAAACTGCTTTCAGTGAGTGTCTGTTGAAAAGAAATCAAGATCTCTCTCCCACCCCATCTGAACAGGTACAGTAATCTTCCATTAAGCTCCTTAGTCTGGTTCAAGTAGGCTATAATAATTATGATCTCTGTAGGTTTATCTATGTAGGCTTTTGCTAAACATTGCATACTTATTTCTAATAAAAATAATTTCTTAGTTATCTTAATTTCTTTTCTGCAGGCTTCAATTTTGTCCTTGGTCACTAAGATTAACAACGTCATTGACAATTTAATCGTGGCTCCTGGGAACTTTGAAGTGGTAAGCAATACATTTATGACATCAGTATTCTTTACGTGTTTGCAATATCTGTTTTTGCGATTAAAAAATCCTATTTTTTAACACATCTTACTAACATCCAACAACCATTTTAACAGCAAATTGAGGAAGTAAGACAAGTAGGTTCCTATAAAAAGGGCACCATGACAACAGGACACAATGTAGCTGATCTTGTGGTTATCCTGAAGATCTTGCCCACCTGTAAGTCTCACCGTTGCGTACGTTTAATGCATGGTGATATCTGTGGTGCAGATTTAATCACTTCTAACGTAATTTTTATTTTCTAGTGGAAGCTGTCGCAGCCTTAGGAAATAAAGTGGTGGAGACCCTGCGTACACAGGACCCTTCAGAGGGTGAGTTTGGGCTACTCTGAAACGGCTTTTAATGAAAAATCTTCATGTCAAAACATAGTCATTTTAAAGTTAAAACACTCTCTAATGCCTAGTATAGTAAACAAAACATAAAAACAAACTTAACATTATTTTATTGTGTTACTCACTGAATTCTCCCCACCCAGTACTCTCCATGCTGACCAACGAGACTGGTTTTGAGATCAGCTCTGCAGATGCCACAGTGAAAATCCTCATCACCACAGTCCCACCAAACCTGCGCAAACTGGACCCAGAGCTTCACTGTATGTTAGCCGTTAAACAATTTAGATTTTTATGATGTGTTCCTTAAAGCATTACTTACCAAATGGTTTTATTTGCTCTAAGTGGACATTAAGGTTCTGCAAAGTGCTCTGGCTGCCATCCGACATGCTCGCTGGTTTGAGGAGAACGCCTCCCAGTCAACGTAAGTGCCCGCTGTTTGTCTTAATGCTGGTAATCAATCGAATGTCTTTCCACCTGTGACTCACTCTGGTTTCTGGTTCTTAGTGTGAAAGTGTTGATCCGCTTACTAAAAGACCTGCGAGTCCGATTCGCTGGATTTGAGCCTCTCACACCCTGGATTCTGGATCTGCTGGTGAGCATCAGTATACTAAATCGTCACTTGTTTCTTCTGCACTGCATTGGATTACTAACTATCGCCATGTTGTTTTTATTTGTAGGGACATTCTGCTGTCATGAACAACCCCTCCAGACAGCCCTTGCCACTCAACGTTGCCTACAGGTAATTCAGTGCATGTTTGCTTTTAACCAATTGCTTGGACATTAACCTAATTGTAGATCTTGAAGTAAAGCGGTTGTGTGTATTGCAGGCGCTGTCTTCAGATGCTTGCTGCAGGACTTTTCTTGCCTGGTTCTGTTGGAATTACAGATCCATGTGAGAGTGGAAACTTTCGTGTGCACACTGTCATGACATTGGAACAACAGGTAATGTGGAGCAATATAGGTGTGAACCATTCGTATCTTTTAAAGCACAGGTAATCTGATTGATCTTTGCCTGCAGGACATGGTATGTTTTACGGCTCAAACACTGGTGAGGGTTCTGTCTCATGGAGGATACCGCAAAATCTTGGGTCTTGAAGGAGATGCTAGTTGTAAGTGTCTTCATTTTATTTAGATTTCCAGCATCCATCTTTAAATTCTGCAAGTCTCTGAGATTATTCTTTATGTTCATGTAGATCTCACCACCGAGATGTCCACCTGGGATGGAGTAATAGTAACCCCATCTGAAAAAGCTTACGAGAAGCCTCCAGAGCGCAAAGAAGAGGAAGATGAAGCTTTAGACGAGGGAGGAGAAGGGGAAGATGAAAGTATGGAGACCCAGGAGTAATGCTGTTGTCTCAAATGTTTTGGCCAGATAGTTTGTATTTAAATTGTTTTATTACAGATCCTTTTGTTATCTTACTGTGAACTCCCCAGTACATCTGCCTCCAAAATCAAGCCTATGGCCGTTCATAATAACAACTGTCATATAACAGCAAATAACAAAGACCAAAATCTGATTGTTTGTAACATATCCGTCTCTTCATGCTGCCCATTCTAATACGGTTATGACTATAAAGAGGACTGATTTCAAGTTGGTTTTGTGTTTTGTACCTGTGTTTTGTTCTTTTTATCACTGAATTAAATTTTTATTTCTTCTTTTAATGCGTGTCAGGTATGTTTTTTGATTGTTTCATAATTGATGTTGTGTAGACAGAGTAATTACGCCAGGCGTGTTAAGATTATTTAGTCAAATGATCTTAAGACACCTTAGCTAACGTGTGCATCTCAGTTTTTTGTTAATTTCAAGAAATTAGGGTTCTTTTGAATATTATGAAGAAAATAAAATACTAGGTGGACGGCAGTTATTATACCTTGCTAAAATAGCTTTATAATTGTTTATAGAAAATGTTTACAACTGTTGACAATATTACATTCTGTGTTTAGTTTTACCACATCACAGTGTGCCATCTCTCTGATTTAATACTAGCAGACATTGAGCTGTACATATCAGTGGCAAGAAAACAAAAACAAACTATAGACTAAACACATGATCAATGTACATGTCACCTGTGCCATTAATCTGGCCTCAAACAAATCACTAAAACTTTGATTTATTTCAAGTCTAGAACTAAAATACTGAAAGGGTGAATCTGATTGCTTTTGCAATTCCATCTGCTTGGTAACAATGTAAAAAGCATAGATACAAAACTAACATTTTTAACCTTGGCACTGTATCAAACATAAATATATGATTACAAAAAGGCAAAGAAAAATTACAACCTTGATAAAAGTAATAAATAATATTTTCCAACACGTTTGTATGACGTCAAGTTCCGAATGAGCAACTTAATAAATGTTTTGCTACATCACATACTTCCCACATATTATATTCTTTCTTTTCCTTTAAAAGAGGGGAATTATTCTCAATTGTGAGTCTACACGTTCATTTTATGTTTTCTCTCCTGGCATGTGATATCTCGCATGCAACCTCTAAATGTTCATTTTGAATTTTATAAACATCCTGTCTTTCTCTAGCCTATCTTCTACATTAGCAGCAATTACAAACAAAATAATAGAATCTAAACAGGGTGACTTTATACATTTTTACACCCTTGAGAATACAGAATAGATTTTCTCATAATCATAATTGCAATAGCATTTCTCATTGTATCTGAAATCATTAACAATACCAGTAATCATCATAACAACCCATGGAATATTAATAACTTAAATTGCAACAGATATATTTACTGTACATAAAAAAACTGAATGTGAGAAGGTATTTGTAATTACACAGTAATTGTTTGTAAGTCTATGACCCATGTAATATCCAGTGATCAGGAGTTTAGAATCCAATGTAAGGTCTACATCACAGTGCCCCAATAACACAAACGGCTACAAGCTCCATTGTGCAACTATGATATATTCATCACTTATTCTAGCTAAATCTGGTTATGGCATATACCGTATAGTAGCTACACATCATATTTGCCAACATGGAGCTGTGGCAGAGAGCAATCCACCCATGCCCCAAACCAGTGACAATCCACATACCTTGGTCATGTGTCGACATGTGGTGCTATACGTCCCAAAGAGTTCCATCATATATCCATTTACACTGGAAAACATGTGGGTTAAAATCTTTCTGATCAGTCCTCCGTGACAGTCTAATATTGATTCCTGTATCAGCAGGTGCCTGAAAAAGTAAACAACTCTTTAAAAACCTGGAGGGGAAAATGTCTTTCTTGAAATGTCTCGTTGGTGTATCAAAAGCATATGGCCCTGATAAAAGATCCACCTTGGAAATTCCAACTCCATCATAGACAGTCTGTAAGTGTTTTGAGAAGGTAAGAGTCCTTCACAGTGGAAGAAATAGTCTGTTGTGCTTTTCTGTCTTCATAGACGTGCTGCATCTACAAAATGTGTCATTTGCAAATAAATACAACTGTTTTGAAGCTTCAAAGGACCTGACTCTACAAAGAGATTTCAGAAAACAAAAGCTATGGATAAAACCAGAAAATAAATACAAAGAAAGTGAGATGATTTAGGCATACTGCATACATTAAAATGAACAGACCAAATAGTTGACTGTCATGTAGAAAAACCAATGCAATACAGAATGTGGATGTAGTCAGTCTAAATAAATATATAGATAAATACACCTGTCCTTTTTCCAGACAGAGGATAAAGATCTACAGTTCTGATAGAAGAATTTGTTCTTTTTTATGGGTTTAATAACAGCATGCAGGTTACACAGAAACATCCAGTATGTGGTGGTTATTAACTGGTTTAGGTGGAACAAATTATATTATTAGAACAACACATATTGTGTGCGAGTCATATTTTATATTGAATATAATACTAAATAGTTTAAAAAAGCCACACATAGCTAGTGCTGTTAGGCACGTGTAGATACTCAAGATATAGAAAAGAGATTATATTTCTTCGCCCGTGGACAACATGGCAAATAGCAGTCATCTATCTCTTTAGCCAGTTCAGAATGACACAAAAGGAAAGCCCACAATTCTGCCCAAAGTCTGTTTCAGACTCTGTTATATGCAAGTCCACAGCTATAATGTATCTCCCTTGCAATTTCATAAGACTCTTTTATAATATTATATTTTAACACCACTTTTGACAATTTCTAATCTAAAAATGTACTTTATAAAATATACATCTCCCAATAAAATATTTCCCATCTTCTTCCATGGTTAAACACACAAAGAAACACCTTTCAGATTGCTCATGCAAACAGCGTGTTTCCCTTTTTTTAAAGTAACAGATGGCAATAATTTACAAGACAAAACTTTCAATCACATTGTGTGTCCATGAAATGTCCATGAAACATTTCCACACTAAATATTCAACAAATTCACTTTCTTTTGGTGTAAAGTGGACACCAAATAGTCATCACAATACAAATTAAAAATGTATAAGAATCACTTCTTGTGTGACCCTCAAATAAATCTAGTGAGAGGAAAACTACTAAATGAAAATAAAAAAGTGATTTTGTTTGAATAATTTCACCCTTTCCCCAACTAGAACAGAAAACATAAAGTAAGAAAAGATAATTAAAGCACTCACCCAAAGTGCAGAAGCTACATTGATTTCACATTTGATAGTTTTCATCTGTTACAAAAAAGGCAGAGGGGTGAAATGAACAAAACTCTTACCCTCCTCTCTGAATGATCAATCTTCAATGTTCAGGTGTGAAACTGAGGTTTGTCTTCTTCACCCCTGGGGTCCACCGCTGTTTTTGACCAGTCTTGTTAAGAAGACTGTCCCATTTTGGGAAGCTTGGCTATTGCCTGAATGTTGAGTCAATGTTTTCTTACTGGGGTGTCGAGAAGCCTGAATGCAACTGTAACATGATATTGCAATATAGAGGAGATGGATCCCTGTTAGAATTTAATTAATGGTAAAAAGGCATTTATCTATGCTGAAGAGGATGCCTTCCGGAGATTTACAACCGTACTGCTCTGACGACATTTAGGTAACAGACTTCACATTTGCATTACCTACTCCGGCCACTAGAGTGGGCTCGTGTCACAGTGAAAGAGGCAACGTTTACGTCACGTTCGCCGCACTGTGGGAAAAAAACTAGGAAACATGTACAGTACACAGTCACGTTTCTCTTAATATATCAAAAGAAGGTCTATCATTTAAAATAATAAGATAATTTTAAGATCCTCTCAAGAAGTGATATTGCACCCGTATGTGTGTTAGTGTGGTGTATAAACAGTCCTAAGATTTTTGTATATACCTTTAACCACGTGGTTGTGCTGGATGAGCCCTTTTTGAGAATATTAATACTTCCACAAAATAAAATGTGTATTAAGCTCACACTATCCAAATACCCCATTTCCCATCCTCAAAACAATCACACAAAATCCAGGTACCAGTAAGAGGTCATCTTCATCTTCCCATTTTAAATTACACTAGTTGGCACACTGAAGTAATTGCACTCTTTAACCACATGGATGTCCAGAAAAGATGGGATCCAGAGGGGTCATATTAACTCAGAGTCTCGTCTGGGCCTCCGTGATGTAGATCTCGATACTGTCTGCGCTTTCTGTGGCAGAATTCTGACGGAAAGATGCAGAGCGTTTGGTCTGGAGCAACCTGCGCCGTGTCTCCAACTTCTGACGGTCACCCATGTCCAGGGATTTCTCCCGTTCGGGCACGCTACGCCCACGTGAGACCACCAGCATGCCTCCGCCACCCCCCACCATGGCCTCAGGAGTGCTGTTGGCCCGCAGGCTGCCCGTCACACCGCCAGCCGGTTTCTTTGGTAATGGAGGTGGAACTTTCTTGTCCTCCTGAGAGGAAGTGCAGGGGATGTGAGGTGACATTATGGATGACCAATACAGGGATGAATGGAAACCAAAAGGAAAGGACACCGGAAACACACATGTACAGCAGAGTAAAGGAGATGGAGACAAGAACAGATGGATAGTTTAGGACAGCACCATGATGTTGGATAATGATAGTGATATTGGATTAGTGTTTTTAGGATGTTACAGTGTGGAAGCAGCAGACAGTAAAAAGAAAGAAAACAAAAAGAATTAGTAATTAGAACACAACAGTGGTTAAATATTTGTTAGGCTTTAATATTTAAACGCAAATGAACAGCTCTTCGGGCAGTAAATCAGCTGTCGGTTGGTAATTCAGAACATGCACGTCTTTGTTTTCGTCTACAGTTTAGGTCCTTTTGTGGCTGTGGTGTTTAGTTGATGGGCGAGAGTTGTTGGGCAGCAACACATGAGATGTTCTCCTGCCCACTGCTGTTTTGGCACTGGAGTGGAGCTGTGCACTGATCGGAGCAGAGCGGCTGTCCACTCTCACCTTCTTCTCAGGGAGCATCCTCCAGCCCGAGTCCTTCAGCCGCTGAAGGTCCTGAAACTTCACCCTAATGTCCTCGATGGCTAGCTGCAGGAGATCCCAGCAACTGGCCAGATCCTGTGTGGTGGGCTGAGGGTACGATGAAGGATCCTACAAGTGGATTGGAAGATATTTATGCAGAGAATGAAAACAGAAAGTATCTCTTAAAGAGTGCTTTGTGAGACAGTCAGATTTATATAGGTTATAAAAAACATTATAAAAGCATGTAATATATGTTATTTTAATATTACATATATATTACTCTATTTAAAAGTATAATAGATGATCATTAAAAGTTATCATAGGGATATTATTGTGAGGATCATCTTCACAGCTACACAGATAAACATTAATTTTATAACACTCACCACGCTCTGTTGGCACATCCTGAAGAACTGTTGAACTTTCTGGGACATGAGCATCTGTGCACTGCCAACAGCTACTCTGATGAGTTCTAGCACTGAACCACACCAATCACAGCGAAGAGAGAGAAGTTAAAACACACTCGGCTTAAACATCAGCATGAAGAAAAAAGATCTGTACTGGGAACAAATCTGACACACAACCGATTAACACAGGTGTTGTTTCTCATCATGCCTGACACCTGAGAAATCAGCAAGCTAACCTGACATCAATGCATAATTGAAATCAACATCTTTATTCTCCACTTTGACACACTTACCTTCTTCTGGCAGCTCGCTTGTTTCTGCCTCTCTTTCCATGTTCTGGCACCATCCCTCCATCCTCTCCACTTCCGTCTGCAGAAGACGGAGGAAAAACTCTCCATCACGTAAGCAAGGCGAGGCTCGGCCCGAATCGGGAAGGCTCCGCGGGCCCTCGTTCCATCCTCGGTCGGGAGCCAGGGGCAAGGGGGAGTGTGAGCGGGGCAGGGCTCTCAGTTCTGGGGGTCCAGGCTCAGTGGTGGTGTAACCGCTGTGGTAATCCTCACGATATGCCCACTGGCCCTGTGTGTGCACCGTGCGGTACTCTGCAAACTGACCGGCTGACTCCGGTTCGGACGAGTGGCGCTGGAACGAGCAGCCGAACTGCAGGCCTTTGTCCTGAGTGGGGACGGTCAGCACACCGAAACCTTCTGTCTCAAGGTCAGCCTGGACACTTGCGGTTACGCTGTTGGAGCGTTTGAATCGAGCCCGTCTGAAACGGATAACACCAGGATGATATGTGACATTTTGAGATTAGTAACACTTGCTGATAAGCATGTGTGCTGGCTATACTGTAATCTGAACTTTAAAGTGCACGTGTGAGTTTTTACAATAAGGTAAAAGTTTAGACAGACTTGATTTACATTTCTCATGATCATAAAACCCTGAGCTAAAAAGATTATAAGTTTAATGTTGGAAATGTTGGAAATTTCACATGCCCAGCATACATGTCGATACCAATACCAATATTATTTAAAAATATCTTTACATTTATGTATTTGGTGCTTTTTTCCAAAGTGACAGTGCATTCAAGCTATACATTTTTATCATTATTTGATATTTTAAATAAAATTACCCACTTTTTAATGCACTATCCCCATATGTCCATTTATGCTACTTTACAGTTCATATTGTGTCCAACTTCTACTGCATTTTGGCATTATATCAGGCATTAGCCAACCTGTTTACTTATATCAGCACTGAAACTGAACTACTGATGTCTGTAACCAATCATCCCTGGCTGCTGTAATAAGTTACTAAAACACTGTCCTAGCAGAAGCATTTAACCCTAACTCCACAACTCAACTTAAGAAAAAGACAAGGGTTATTAATGATCACAAAACAAAAAGACATTACATTCATTCGTGGATGAGTGACAATGACATCATATCACAAGTTGTGACGTGTTGTGTAATGGCTGCTTAATTATACTCTCTCACCTCACTCACTGTTCCCAGCACATACACCCCCTGCATCTGTGTGTGTGTGAACCATCCACCTGCACATCTTGCTCATCTAACACTGTGACACATTCACACCCCACCCGCCTTACAAATAAACCAATCATCCCTCACTGCTTTTAGAACAAACTAAAAACCAATGAGATATTTAAAGAGACTGGTGTTTAAAACTGGTGTTTTGTGGATTTCAGTTCATGTATATTAGCTGTGAGTAGTAAACTTATTAACAATGAAGGAATTTCTATCTGTGCCGGACATTTATTCATATACAAATAATCGATTTCAAAAATATTTTTTTAAATTAAGTGTTTTGTTTTCTAATGTTGGCCCAATTTTTTGTCTATAAAAGGCATTTTAAACATCAAAATACACCTTCAGACTAAAATATTTTTCATGTCAATTATGTCTAAACTTTTGACTGGTATTGTACATGCTCCTCTACTCTAAAAGTTACCAATAATTTACTTCTGAATGTGCTGTAAGTCACTGCCTAAAAGCCTCTGCCAATACTTAAAAATGTAAATATTAAGGACTGATCTTGCATTAAGGAACTTGCATTAAAATGCTCTCTGAAAACGTCCCCTACTCTCAGTACACCCTGCCACTAATAAACATTACACAGGTACACAGCAGTGATGCCAACTAAAAATAATACATCAGTATCTCCCACCCAACTTCCTGTTGTAACAGGAAATATGTCAACACAGTAGGGAAAAGACTGTGTCTACCTCTTGTCATCCTCCACTTGTACTCCTATAGAGTGAACCTCTCTCAGGACTTTGCCTTCTGGGTCTGAGTCTGACAATGTCTCAGAGCTGTCCACCTGTAAAACACACCCAAATTGATATTATCACTCAAAAACATTGGTCGGCTCTGAGCAATGCTCAAGGGACCTTTCATACCTGCACTGCGATGGAGGGTCTCCACTTCCTCCCTCTCCCTTCCTGTTTGAACTCCTCTCCCCCAGTTAGGGCTTTAGCCAGTGACATACTGTTCTGCGGCAGGGAGGCAGATTTTCCCAGGCTGCCTCCGGCACGCTCCCTGGATCCCCTGGGCCCCTCCAGCAGGTTATCAGCCGAGCTGCTGTGTTTGGGTTTCATCGGAACGGGTCCAGCAGAATAGCTGATGCTTTGAAGCGTCCTGCCATTCAGGCTCTCTGCAGAGTTGCTGCTCTGTCTGACCCTCGCAGAGCCTCCGCTCAGATAGTGCCCGCTCCTGGAGTTTCGACCGCTGACGCTCTCTGTCAGGTCCACCGAGTTGCTGTGCTGTCTGGGTCGAACCAAAGCAGGCTGCCCTGTGCTCTGAAAGTATGCGTCCTGGGTGGATTCGGTGCTGCTCTGGGCCGTCACAGAGATCATTGGCTTGGACATACGTGGGGGCAGAGGAGGTGGGCCTTTTCTGTATGGGAACACTAGACCGACAAAGGCAGAGGGGATTTGTTAACACCAGTTTTAAAGGTGGTTCTGTGACCTTCAAACAGTCACCACAGAAAGAATGAAACAAGCCTTTGAGTTAATTGAAGTCTGTGCTGAATAAGGTAAAGAGTTTGCTTTAATCGCTTGTAAGACGGAAGGGGAGGTGAGGGAAATATGATGATGTATGGATTTTTAACATCACAAATCCTGCCTGAGGGGTTGAGTACTATCAGCCGTTTATCTAGACAAAAGATGAGCACACAAAACACTCACATGGATTGATTTATATTAGGGTAGTTGACATGAAATACATCATTTATATTAGGGAAGGTGTCATGCTATACTACTTGTTAAACTATTTTAAAGAGCATTTTTCTAATTCTTTGTTTCGATGAACTATCCCTTTAAGAGACTACGTGAAATTTAACACGTGTAGAACACTTCAAATAAACTACTGAAGTCAAAATGTAATATAATTTATGCAAAACAAGATAAAGTTTTCCTTACATACATCATATACATTTTTAACTTTTCAATAATTGTGATGTTTATAAAATATGTCCATAAACATGATATGCATTAACTACCCATAAGCAAACTTGCATGTTAAATATTTATGTTTCTCAGCTAAGGACAGATCACGTAATTAATATTCATGAGCAAAGCTGACAGGTTTCAGTAGTACTGAATAATCACTCTAACACCCCTGGAGATATTACTGAGAACTGTAAATAGGAAAGAAGACAAATGGCAAGTGTGCATTCAAATATATGTAAATTTCCTGTCTATATACAGAACATATAAATGAGGACAGTACATATATACATTATGACTTAAAATCCCCCACGCGAGTATTATAAAGCTTCGGAGACATCTTTATGGCTTAAGTAACATCCACACGCTCGCAAGCTCTCGAGTAGAGAGACATTAAATTCTGTGGGACACACTGTGAGATTAAAGGAGTTTTAAAAAGCAAGTCTAAGCTCTCCTTCCATCTCTCTGCTCCTCTCCTCATCCCTCTCCAGAATGTCACGAGTGTTGCCTTGGGAAGCTGCAGATGGATGCTTCTGACACTTCACAAGGGCTTTAAAAAATCTCCTGTGAGATTCTTTGCTATAAACGACAGAATAAGAGACAATGGAGAAAGACAGAAAAGCAATCCACATGATACAGAGAGAGAGAGACGGGGAGTAAAGTATGATTGCCATCACGACCGCTATGTTTAGATGGAACGACCTCATGGGAATCTGAGCATTTTACAGTGTTCACAATGTAACGTTGTTTACAGTCTTCATATACATATAAAGATACAAAGAAAGCAGTTGTGATCTAAATCCCTTGGCTGAAGTATCTTCCGCAGTAATTCTTATGAGACTCATCCAAAAACTCATTAAGCCACTAAACTAATTCCTGTGACAGCATAGAGATGCCGCATAAACACACGCTGATGACTCACCTGCCTCGCCCTTCATGCTGCCCTGTGGGCCAGACATGGAGAAGACAGAGAGGCAGTCGTCGTCCTGGGAGCAGCCGGCTTGGATGGCCCGTACGTAGCTGTGACTGCGGGTCCGAAAGCATCCGGGTAGATCTAGAGCCTCGACGGCCTGTGATTCCATCTCTCCGAACAGGTTCAAAGTATCGCCCAGCTAAACCACACACACACAGCTGGTATCAATAGTGGTTGTGCTTATACATATAGATCATGATGTTGATGAACAGAAGGCAAACAGTAACATTTCACAGTGCAGCGCTTTCGAGTTATACAGGTTCACACGTGTGTTCCCTAAAAAACTGAACTTGTGACCTCGGTGTTGCAAGCATCATGCTCTACCAGTTGAGCTCATGAGACAGGAAGTGAGCTTACTATACCTGAGAGCTAGTCAGGGAGCGGGTGTAGCTGCGAGAGCGGGGATGGCCTTTAGGTGTGGTGCGGCTGTTCGGGTAGCCATCTATACACTGTTTGCAGGAATACCTGAGGAAAGAAGTGCTTCGTTAATCTTTCAGCATGTACAGCAAAAATAGATTTTTAAGAAATCTAAGCATTCTTTGGCTTTATAGTGAGCATTTGAGTTAATAGTAGTAACCAAGTCAAAAAATGAAACTAGAAATAATGTGACCACTGACTTGGATGTGGTGGAGGAGCGTTGGTCCATGCTGATGGAACGGCGAAAGGCTTCTCTCTGAGCGATGAGGGCTGATTTCGGTGAGGCTTTGGGGCTGGTGTCCGAGTCGCCGCTGTCGTCATCCCCCATGGCCTTGATGTAGCTGCCACTGCGCATACGTCTGCAGGGGATCTCTCCACCAATGTCAGACGGACTACCACCACACCAGTCGTCTGAGGGCACCTGAAAAAGATAAATACAGTCATTTAGACACAAGATGGGTTTAAGACAGTATGCAGTCATCTTTATTACTTTATATCACAGATTGAGAATTTTTTATTCTTGCTGGAAAAGTATGTTTTCATTTATCTTTCTTAAATATAAATACAACTTAGTTAGATATTTTGTCATTTAATGCGACTCGTTCACGTGGCCTTTATGTCAAAATACATTTTAGGGCCACTGTATGTACGCTTCGACAATATTGGAGGAAATACAATACAACAGCACCTTTAAAGACTTATGTACGTCAGAAACGCAGTCTTATTAGAGCTGTGGCTTATTGGCAGGTGGGGTAACCAGGGGGAATGCAGGGTTGAATTGAGGGCAGCCGAGAAAAATGAAATTTGATTGGCTGACGGGATGAAAGGCACCAGCTGCACATTTAGACCTGTCATCATTCTCAAGAGCGGCCCCTCGGCTGGGGCATGAACCGAGCACAGATGTGTGGAGATAGCAGGTTATGGTGGAGAGAGGCGAAATTACTTATTTTTGTGAACTTTGCTCTCCTGAGCCATGTCCTCTTCTGATAGCATCGCTGTGTAGTATTTCAGATTTTCTCCTATCGCATTGGCTTTCTGTCAAATATTTTGTACACGTATAATAATAAATAGTGTCTTACAAGCCATTGTGGGCTATGCAGCCACTATAGGCGGCTAGACATTTAATAACACAACCAATAACTCTTTCAATCTACAGTGAAGTCAGACAGGTGAGGAACAGGCACGTTTGATAGCCCAATGTTCAACTTGCTGTACTCTGTTTGTTTACCATTCAGCTCTCATGGTAAAGAGATAAGCATATTGAATTTCTAAATGAAATGTCTAAAGTTGATTGGTGCATATGAGATCGATGGTAACTGCTTGTGAAAGAAAAACGAGTCACAAATGCAAGGCCTTTAATCACAATGCATTTCTGAACTAGACAGGCTGTGAAAATATGATGGTGGCTCCAAATTACCAGAGGAAGATGCACACACACACGATAAGCCATGCCTTATCTATCAAATGACCACGCAGCGGGTATTTAAAGGTCATCTCTTTCAAAGGATAATGCGATTTGATCTCTCTATCTATCTCTGTTTCTTTAGACTCCGCCCCTCTCACCCTGTTTCCAACACACACCCATATAACTAGTCTCTTTTAGAGAAGCATCAATCTCTATCTAAATTGCATGCGTCTCTATCCTTTCTTTACTTTTTTCTCATGCTTACATTTGCTTACATTCCCGACCACAAAGCCTGTGTATTCACTACATTTACTGTGTATTCACTACATTTGACTCTTTCTTGGCTCCCCTGCCAATTGGTTGACTTGTAACAGAGGATTCATCTGGCTCATCCTCCTGTTTTCAGATCAAATAACAACTGATCTCCTGCGATGAGTCCCTGAGCAAGCTGCAACCCAGCTGGGTTTTTGGTCTCCAGGGGTTCAGGCTAGCTGAGTCAGATGTTTTGCCTTCAGCTGCCACTGTTAGACTTCATAAAGATTTCTGCTCTTATGAGAAACAAAGAATTAACTTGGTACAGTATATACTAACTGACAGGTTATCCTAATATCCTGTGTTATTAAGGCTTTCCAAGCTACAAGCTATTAACAGTCATGCTATCCTTCAAGTATATACAAAATATATTACTATGAGATGACATCATTTATTATTTTTCAATCAGAGCAATAGTTATCTGGCACAAAATCAATGATGATCTCATTTAAGGTGTCAGCCGCTAATTTAAAGTCTAAAATAAATACAAAATACACTAAATGCTACATCTAATGAAATTCAGCAGCTTGTTCAGCTGTCAAACTGTACGCAATATATTGTGACAGAAAAACAGAGATATATGATTGTCATGGCACGCACCTTTACTCACTGCAAAAGCTACTACTGTCACACTAAGAAAGAGCCTTTTTTTAACAGGTTGTCAATGAAAGCTTATAGACGATTTTTACGTGAAAGATTCAAATGGTTTGTGAAAGATGTGACGTTTAATTAATTTAACTTGTTGACATGATGCCAGTGAATGACGTTCAGTCACAGTTTGGGCCGAGGCTCGCTCACGTCATGCACAAGATATACAAGAGCATGAGCAATAAGTTGCGCGCTGCAGTTTACTTAACAGCCACCGGTGTCACTAATAGCAAGGGTTTCCACAATTGTTATTAGTTATGCCTAACACTGCTGGCTATGATAATGCACATTAAATATAACTGGTAACAGAACAGATATGTGTGTGGCGGAAGTAAATGCAAGATGACTGTTGTCTTGCTATGACAAATTGGCAAAACAAAAGTGGTGACAGACCAAATGTGTGTGTATCACGGTGAAGCTGATGTTCTGTGTAATTGGAGCTCACGAGTGCTAATATTACAGGAAGTTAAATTAGTGTGAGGACAAGACCTCCCTGCATGCTTGTGTCGCCCAGGGCAACAATAGCACAGAATGCTGGAGACGCCACTGTTAGTAATGTCCATCAAACAACATGGAAACTTCTTCCTCCCACTCGAGAGCCTGAGGACAGGGAGACCATGAGATAGTGTGCACCTGATGCTTGAAGGGTTTTTTTCATTCAGGGATTGTTCTGTTTAGATCATAGATCAAGGAATTCTTCCCTTGACAGTCATAGCTTCAAAAGATGAAGCTTGTAGAGGCTAAAATAACAGTCATTCTGAACGCACTGGAACTACATGCCACTGTAATTGTCGCACAAAGACGGACGCTATGGATCAGTTGTACCTCAGCTGAAATCTTTACACGCGTGTCAGTCAGAATGCAAACTCAATAGAATTGTTTTAAAGCTGCTGAATTTCATGAAGACATTGTGACTGCTAAAATTTAAAACATTATTATTTATTAGCACAGTTAATAAAACTAAAAGATGTTAGGCTTATAGTTCAATTACTGATATGTCACTGTGTAAGCTTTTTAATGTTTCATTTTTTCTTTCAACTTCTTTATTAAAATAACAGATTATTAAAAGATTATTAATTTTATGTAAAAATTATGTTAAAAATTAGGATGCATTTTAGTATAATAATACAGACAATAACCAGTGACTAAAATAACAGAAAGCATTTACAAAAATGTTTCTATAAAGACATTTAGAAATATATAGAAATCAGTTAAAGTCTACAAACACATTCATTTCAAAGGCCCCTTGGTACACAATGCCAAAGACTTTGCTGAGACTGATAACCACCAGGTTGCAAACCACTGGACATACCACTTCCCCCTACACAGCCTGATATTTATTTCCCCTGACATGATGACAGAACCCTATTTTAGACCCTTGAAACTCTTTCCTCCTTTTGTATGTTTTTGAATGTTTATCCTCTCCAGGGCCTTTTCTCACTGACACTGTGCTCTACCATGCAGGTTAAAATAAGTGACATTTCTTTGTTGCAAAACACAACGTGATGCACACACAGAAACATTGTGAATCTGTACTCTGTATTTTACAAGTGGGGCTGAACTGCATCTCACCGTTATACTTAGAAAGAAGCACAACCTCCTAGATCTCCATCCTGTTACCTTAGAAACATGACCATAGACACTGACATGTAGTAGAAGGTGTAAGAGCTCATAGGAGGTGCTCAGCATGACATGGCCAAAGAAAATGATCTTCATTTAACCTGTTTTCAGAAAGTCCTCGTCCCCCATTAGTGAGTGTTTGTGCCCAAACGTATATATTTGTGGTAGCAAACCCCCGGCTATGCTCAGCAGGTGAATCTGACAAGCTGAATGTGTGAGAAGAAAGACAAGACAGAAAGAAATACAGCAACAAGAGCTCAATTATGGTCTGCTCATTCATTAGGAGAGCAGCGAGTCCTACAGTCTATACAGAATCTCCAGTTTTGTCTGTGTTTGTGTCATTATTTATATGATTTAAGCAACCTATATTGCTGAAGACTGATTGAAATGTCTCCAGGAATACATAAATGTACTGTTTCAAAATGTTTTGCGGCCTTGTCATGGTAAACACGTATATCATAAATACACAAAGCAGGATGTTAGTGACCTGTGTATGTGTTTGTGTAATTGAGCATTCGAGAGAAAGAAATGGAGCAAACTGCTCACTGCTGATATCAATAGCAGTATTTGTGTGCGTTCACTGAATTTCGTACAGGCCAAGGGTTAATGCGTTGTTTTCCCATATTCCTCCATGCTTTTATTCACCTTCTCACAAAGAGTCGACAGAAGCTGGAAATGGCATCAGCCTCTCATTCTTCACAGCTAGCAGCTGATAACAAACATAATCATCAAGTTATTTTTCTCTCTCACACTGAGAAATTGTAATTTAGTGCATATCTCCATCTCTGCAAACAGATTAATTCTTTTGACAATGAAATGAATCTGCAAGTCAATAAGGGGTGCAGATTGATTGTATTTGAGACTGCACATAAATATTGAAATCTCAGTGGAAGCCACGTTTGGGGTCATTGCACTTGATAATGGGCTCACATGTTGTAAAAGAGTGCCACACACATCTGTTTTCCTCTCACAGTGATGATTTTCTATTCCTTCTTTTGTTTTTATACTGAAAACTTAAAATTTTTTATCCCCATATTTATTTTAATTTAGTATGTTTATTAAGCCTTCTTAAATGAGGAGTTGATTTCAGGTTTTACTATCCTTGCTGGAATCTATTCTCCACAAAGATGACAAAACCTGACCTAATTATACACACAAACTTGCCTGCAGATAGTGGAGTGATCGTTCCTTCATTTTCGGGTCCAGGGGAACCAACGCCTTGTCGTATCCTCCTCCCCCGCCTCCCGCTCCTCCTCCACCTCCACCTCCACGAGAAGTTGGATATACCTCCCTCGCCTGACTGACCGTCATGGACGACCATGTGCTTCTCTTCAGAGAGTGTCCGCTGTCCCCCGCCATAGCTATGTTGGTACAAGCCAGGCACTCTCCTGGAGGAGGTCCTTTAGATTTTCTTAAGGTGAGCTCTTGAATGGCAGCATCCAGGGTCTCATGTCCGGTGGGATACCCACGTGCTCCCCTGCCTGCACCCACCAGAAAGCTGCTGTCGCTGTCCAGGTTGTCATCGGAGCTCCACCACCCGGCTGTTCTGCTACGTCGTGAGCTTCGAGACTCATGGCGGGAGTCTCCGCTTTTGCTGCGTTCGCGACTCTTGTTGCGGCGGGCAGAGCGAGACTGGTGCGTTCCTGAATAATGGTGCCCGGCACCATCCTCCCCTCCACTGCGATGCCCCTTTTCCCGATATTCTCCCCCACGGGTGCCATTGAACTCTCGTTTGGAGGGAGTCTCCAGCGAATGAGACTTAGCGAATAGACGTTGAACAGAGTTCACCAGATGGCGTATGCGACTCGGACTCTCGCTGCGTTGCTCACCGCTGGCTGTGCGTTGGTACTGCAGGGTGTGGAAGCCGTCAGGGTGGAAGGGCAGTTGTTTCTCAAACTGGTCCAGGAGGTTGGGTGGGATGCGATGCATCTTTCCCCCATGGCCGTGTCCTGCCGAGGATAGGCACTCCTCACATGTGGAGTCGTAGGGTTGAGGTTGACTAGGGTGTGAACGGGGGAAGGTCCCTCCACCAGATGGAACCATGGCGAGGGGTTCAGGGGGGCCACCAGGTGGGAAGTATGGGTGGTCGTTGTGCCCCTGGTAGTGGTCAGAATGACGCATGTAGTCCCGCGAAGCGTCGCAGTCCTCGGGCATGCAGTAGCATGGTGCGGAGGAGTGTTGCGACAGACTACGGCTCACCTGGTAGCCCTTAATAGCCGGGACGTGGTGGGCCGCCCGGGCCGAGAGGGGGCGCTGTGGGCGCGACAGGGCTGCGCCGGAGTCAACTGTAAAGAGAAACAGAGATACAGAGAAAGTACTGATGAGACAACTGAACAATTTTTGTGAAAAGCAGAAGAACCAAAACATTCATTCACTCAAAATTACACAATTTTCATTTTGTGCTCTAACAATGTGACAACCACAACTCAGGTAGCTGATGGTGCAGAACAAGCACGCTCTAATCTTTCTGCGCTGTAGAGTCATCATTGACCCTGAACGCTGATGACTGAGGGTGAGCAAACATTGTGTAAAAAATGACTCCATCATTTTTCAATCTATTCCTTTGCAATGCCGTGCTGGAGTGAGTCATTGTGTCACTATCTCTCAAAATCTGTTCATTTGGCTGAGCAGGATAATCTCTGCTGTTTCAGCCCGTAATCTAGTATGTTCATAGCTGATAAATCTGCTTATTGTTTCACAATTAAATTTATGCCCATTCTGTGATTTCAGTGATAAAATAGGAAAAAGCCTTCCATTAAAAAACCGTTTGCTTATCAGCTGGTTGCTTTCAGTTGGTCTTGGTCTTTTAAGCAGGTGGAGCTGTTGCTGGCAGATGTTGAGGTGATCATTAGATGGAATTAGCCTGTTTCTTTTAATGATCTAAATTTGCACAGCTAGCTTGATTCTTTATGTCATGATTCATACTACAGCTCAAAACATCAGACCAACGTGTATTCTTTAAAATACAGTGCGAGTTATCGCAAATCTCAGAAAAACTTGCAAATAAGCCTGATCTGGGTTTTTAAGAGGAATTAAAGGATGTTAATAAACTATACTTATTTAACTCACATGCATGTGAGAGAGAGAGAGGAAGAGAGACGGACAGCTATCATTCAAAAGGTATAACAAGTTGCATGGTGCTGTCACATCTCACAGCATGAATACCATAGCGTCTGGCTTTTCTTGTAATTTAGTAGAGCCTGCTGTCAATCAGTGTCACTCAACACCATTTCAGGTGCCAGTTGGCCTCTATTTGCCTCCTGGAGCCTGACATAAAAATGGAGATTACTGGAAACAAAGAAGGGCATGAAACCCATCCCATCATTTCAATTCTGCCCGTTTTCACCAGCTCAAAGTCTCTCCAGACACTCTCTCTCTCTTCACTTCTTCCTCTCTTCCTCTCTCTAGATCTTGCTTCTGACCTACTTCTTTCACTCTAGTTTATGAGACTGTCTGCGTGTTTCATCGCCAGCTGCTTAAATGCCAGTATACATTTTGTCTTTCCATCCGCATCTCTATGCCATTCTCTATGTCTGCCTTGCCCTGCCAACAAAGTCACGTAGCCCATTAAAAAAGTGAGGGTCGTCGTGCCACAACATTGACTGATTTAGTTGTTTGGCTTGAGTATTGGCTAACCAGAGAGCAGCCAAAATGCAGCCAAAATTCAGTCAAATGTCACGAGAAGTGACAATAATATCAGGCAGTAGCACACTGGTGCATGTCTTTATTATAAATGAGCACAGACGTTCCAAGCACTGTTGTTTGTTCTGCCAAATGGTATTCAAATTAAACTCTTTCACTGTAGAAACAATGCTAGTGATGTGAGACTTCCGCACCACTAGCTAAGAATGCATACAATGTCCTCATAATAAATCTGGACATTGCGTCTTTTCCAACAGTGACTGTGGTTAAATGAAGCTGGGTAATACAAAGAAACAGATTCCAGGCTATTATAAAATGTTATCTTATTCTCACATAACCTTACACACATGGCTGAAGTAATGGGCTCATTCAGACCCACCAGCATGCTGAGATCTCTCCTATTAAATATTTAGAAGTGTTGAACAGATAGAGCGCTTTGTTAATTTTATGTAATTAGATTGAGAGGATGTCATTACGGAGGTGAGAACATTGCAGAGCAGATAGGAGAAAATTGAACAATTCACTTTAGAACTATTAAACAGTAGGAGGAGAATTGTTGACCCAGGTTGGGTATTATACATCGTAATTGTTCTCTTTCACCCTGGAGGTTTTTTCAACACAAGCGGAAATCTGCACTAACCATCGCACAGTAAACATGGCGATCTGCACAGCAATGATTTTTGCATGATTTTTCATGTGCATGGTGGAATGCATTAATACATTTATGGATGGAGGGTTGGATTTCACTTTCTAGCCTGATGGAAGATTTTTTTCATACTGCATGAGTTATATAAATAGAAAATGAGAGTTAATTCCCTCTGTTATGTCATAATTATTTTCAGATGGCATTAATGGTCATCAGTGATTGGTTGCATGTGAAATGTTACTCAAGCCCTTGGGTAAAAAATGCATGGATGAATTTAATGGTGTACTACTTCAAAACATTTGCGTTTTTCTTTCCTGTTAAAGAAAAGCAAGGTAGCACATGCATTTTGAATGAGATTTTACAAGGAAACAAGCCTTTTTACTCAAGTTATAGCTTTTGGAGGTTACGCAGAAAGCTGGCGTATGCTTTTATAGAGACAGGATATAAAAAATGCAAAAAACCAAAGACAGGAAGACAGGAGGACGGAGAAGGTAAAATGGCATATCTGCTGCATTTTAGTAGTCTTTGCTAGAATAAAATGTTTTCCAAATGCAATCCAAATGCAATGAGATCAGGTGTTATAGATCGGTGCCGCTTAGGTTGAAGTCACTGATGTTTTCTTTTTTACATTTTACAAAATTGCTGTAAACATTCTTTCAATGCCTGCGGAGTGCCCAGAAAAATTCTGATGTACTGTGCATGTGTGTACACAGTCATACCATTACACGGATATACACCACACAGGTGAGGGGTTTTGATGTGATTTCTGCCTAAGTCCCTCTCTCGCTCTCAAAGAGATAAGCTCTTGCCTCATCCCTTCCCTAGTCAGGTCTGGCCTTCACCTCCAGCATGGACAGGAGCAGATAAATTAGAATTCACACCTTGAGGCTAGTCTCTCTCTCCTCCCCCTTCTCTCCCTCTCTCTTTCCACACTTTATTCTTCTTTCTGCTCTCTGGAGGTGAGTCTGGATGTTCTTGAAAAGGATCTTTGAGATCCCACACATCTGAGGAAGAGAGGCATCCCAAAGAAGCCAGGATTGCCAACAATCAAACTGAAAGCTGAAGGAGATATGACAAAATGTTCTCAAGATCAAAGAGTTCATTCATGTGACCTATTCTGCCTGTAGCATCATTTCTGTTTTGCATTGTGCACTAGAAAACTTGAATTGAAGCACAGAAATAAGTGTTTTCAGGACCTACTTATTGTTTATGTTGGTCAAGTGGCTATCTTTAAAATGTTATATTTTGCATTCTATGAAAAAACAAAGTCATTCATGCATGGAAAAACATGAAAGCAAATGATGACAAAATGTTTTATTTTTTGTTAAACTTTTACTTGAATTTAATACAACTATTCTTTTTATTCAACAGATTTTTTCTCTCTCCCTTCAATGCCTCAAGACATTGATGGCCGAGGGCCGATAAAAGAAAAGATGAAGCAATTTATCAATCGTTCTCCAGACAATCAAGGTGAGACAGAGAACTGACAGAAGAAATGTGTCAGCTCTGCACTACAAAGCAAACTTTGCTGCCGCTCTGAAGTTTCTACCACCTCATCCATTTCTCATGACTAGCTCTGTTCCTGACTGTGTAAAATCCCGTATCTACTACACCTACAAGCATATTCCCCCTTTCAAGAGACAGAAAAAAGGGATAAAAGGGTAAAAGGGTTAGCGAACACGCCCAACTCCCTCTGGCCTTTCACCCGGGGAGGCATAGAGAAGAAACAAGCTGTTGAGGACAAATGAGAAGTGCTGAGACATTGAAGGACAAAATGGAAGGTCAAAAACTAGGCAGAGAGAAAATACAGTAAAACGATTGAGATGGGTGGTAGGTAGTGCGGAAACATGCATTGGAAATAGGAGAGATGGACTGATTTTGAAACAGCATGCTGCCATACATCTCTTATTATTTCTGCTGTATAGTAAATATACTGTACTGTGCACATTATGCAAGTGTATGTATACAATATAAAATACCCAGATTGTGCCAAAATAAGAATTATGTTGTATTGCTCACAATGCAATGCACTAGACTTAACCTTTCATTTCCAATATGACAAATGAACCAAATAAAGCAAAAATAATCTTGACTTATAATTCATTAAACGGACTGTCAAAATACGTATTGATATGTTTCATAGAAAAACAAATAGAGTTTTCAAAATAACCTTTTTAAAAATAACGTGACAACTGTCAATTGAGAACACACATGGAAATTATGCCCAACATCTAAAATTTTAGATGTTTTTTTTAAATATATAAACCTATATATAAATATTTTTACTTTTTTAAATTTGAGGTATTTAAAAAAAAGATTTATTATTACTTTTTTGTTTATGTTTCTGTCATGAAAATTAGTCAAATATTAATTCTTTGTCAAATATTTATGTATAATATTTGTTAATATTCTATTCTATTCTATTCTATTCTATATTCTATTCTATTCTATTCTATTCTATTCTATTCTATTCTATTCTATTCTATTCTATTCTATAGTTTGTCATAATTAGATTATAATTTAACTATAAAATACTAAAGTGAATACTGAAGTATTTCACCTAGGAAACAGCTGACAGTTAACAGGTTCATTCTGATTGGAAGCCCATCAATGAATTAACATGCAGTGCGATTAGGACACATGTCAAACGAAAGGAGATCATGTAACTTTCGATAGAAATAAAACGCAATCACTTTAAAAAAACTGTGTTTCTGAGTGTGTATACAAGATGTGACAAACCCAAAACCATGTGACCGTCCCATTTTGCTCTCTTTGATCTTTTCGCCTGTTCTAGGCTTGTGCTTTGGTGCAGACGTGTTGAATATTCATACACATCCAACCTCTTTCTTCCCCTCTGCTATTCTTTCTATCACACATAAACACACACTGTTCTCCAGCTATGAGAGCACAATGAGCCCAGGTGCTCCTGTGTTAATGGATGTTACGCTCATTATTCATGTTACGGGCCTGTGCACTATTAGCGCTGTGAGTGGGATGGAGGGTTGAGAGGGATTTAAACAGCCTTCTGCTCTTTTTACTGACTGCTTTACGGAGCAAACACTCATTTAGTAGTGGCGATACAAGGACGCTGAGCTACGTCACCTCTCTGAATGGGGATGGGATTGTACTATCCCACGATATTCAGTTTAACTCCATCAAAGCCACTCGGTCTCCTGAAGGCCGGGAAAGCATATGTTCCTCGCCACACACCAACAGGCATGTTCGAGTGCACATACGGCTCATCTCTGCGTTGCTAGGCTACACCCTTAACTAGGTTACTTAATGTACAACAGGGACCATTTTCATAATGATTTCATGTTGAGTTTTGCTATTCAGAGATTGCATCCTGTAGTTGAGGTCCTGTAATTGACCAACAACCAGCTGGTCAATTAGTGAGATTTTCTTCTGTAATATCTCAATAGTTTTTAATAATTTTAAACATTTCTAATGAATTACACTGTTTTTTAGCATTGACATAATATTTTTTGTTTTGTAGAGCTTCATCCAGCTGAGTTTGAGCACAGTTAATTATGTGAATGAGACAGCTGAACCTGAAATTAATAAGAGAAATAAGTTCAAATTAGTAAGTACAAATAAGTAAAACTATACTACAGTACAAATGAAAGGTTCTTTAAAACCAACAATTCATCTACCAACTGTTTTTAGACACAAGCTACAGTAAGATGAAAGCTGATTAAAAATATGTGCCCCAAAATCTTTTGATGTATTTACAGTTAAATTAAAGGTAAATATTAGTTACATTCCATACAAGAAAACACACAGCCATGCACAGCAACATGCCAGTAGAGTATATTAACCAATTACTGTATTACAATAATTTCCGCACAGTTCACTTGTAGGCTGACATACCACATTACTGTAGGCCATAGCTTGGATAGGCCATCCAAATAAAAATAAATTGTGAAAACTGGCTCAACTGGCTTATGACCAGACTGACAGATGATCTGTGTAATCATTCTTGTTTATATCAATCTGTTGTCTACAGGCAGGGGACATCAAATATCTGGCAGTTGGGAAATGACATAATGTGTGGAGTACACTGAGAAAGATGTTGATATAGGTGGGCACTTCCTCACAGACACATGGTTTATTGGAATGACAAATATCAGCCTGATTTTTTATTGCCACAGCGTTTGCAACTTGGGTGTTAAAATATATAAAATGAAATAAATAAACGCTCACTTTCTGACAGAGCAAAGAGAAAATAAAACATGTGAAAAAACAGTGCAGAGCATTACTCGGACAACTACAGTCAATATAAATACAACTCACACAAAAATGTATTGCTATTTTAAATCGCTACCACTGAAATGCTAAATATTTCACTCGATTATGCTTCACTCAAGTAACTGTCAGTCAACCTAAATATGTAAACCTGCACATCAAGGCAGAAATCAGGAAAAAAATTATTTGCTGTAAGTATTTCAGGTCAGATTATGGTAATACATTGCTTTAGTGGCCTGTACATAATCAAATGACCATCATGCGTCTGCATACTAACTATAGATGTAAAATACAAACCACAGGAAGAACAGGGTGTGTAATGTGTGAACTAATAAGAGGACACACACTGACACTCATTCAGTTCATTCTGTGATAAGAGACTCAATGAAACTCCACCAACAGAACAGATCACTGTCACTGACAGACCTAATACAGGCACGACCATTAGACGAGATCTCTCAAGCTTCACTTATGGATAATTAACTCAATATAATAATCAGCATAATGATCCAGCCTACCAGAACACATCTGTATATTACCATTCACTGAATACATTATAAAGTTCCCAAGGTATTACAACTGTATTGAATTTTCTTTTCTCATGTGTACTTCAGCACATTACATCTAACATAAATTTACCATATATAGGGTAAAATAGCCAATATTGTTTAGCCAGAAATCTGTTGGAAAGCTGAAATGCAAAATGCAAAATTTTGTCTACATTTTGGCAATGTTTTGGAGCAAACTAGTTAATAGATATCCTTAAGGCTACAATATTCATACTAAACACCAAAACCCCACCCGTTTTGGGATTTTAGTGCTACTAAAAAAACTCTGTACTGTTCTTGACTGCGACCATATCTCTCCAATTAATCAGAGCTGCTTACTTTCATGCATAAGATTTCTGACAGCTCCATTTCCATAGTGAAAATCAATGGATATGCGGATGGATTCCAGTAACAACACTATCCATTAATTTACGTCTGATTCAATAAATTTCTAGCTCTTTCCCCCCACATATTTTGATTCCTCTGCCTTCTCTGTTGAATTTCTTTTTGCACAGGCTGAAAAATATCATAAGTGTGAAACCTCGGACATGCGTGGCTTAAAGAGAGAAGATCGCTGACGGTAAGTGAGAATACAGGGGCTTATTAAAGGACACATGCAGTCTGAGGTCAGAGCTTACAATGGACAGCAGGGCAACTCCCACATGACAGTATAAATGATTCTGTCACAGACTGACAAAGGCTACGGCATTAAAAATGGCATGCTTACTGTACATCTACTGTACACTACATGGGCAAACGTACTTGGCACCTCCGTACAATTAACACATTGGGCTATTTCAGCTACAGTACACCTGTTCCTGACAGATGTATAAAATCAAGCATGCAAGTCTGCTGCGTAGGATTCTGAAGGTGTAGCCGAGAACCAACATCCATTGAACACCATTGGGATGAATTATAATGCTGACTCTTACCCAACATCAGTACCTGACCTTACTGATGCTCTTCTGTCTGATAAGAAGCAAATCCCAACAGTCATGTGCCAACATCTAGCAGAACGCCTTTCCTGGGAAGGACCAATAGATGTGGATTTGAGATTAAAAAAAAAAAAAACATTATCACTGTAAATAAACATACACAGTTTACTGTAGACGTATGTGTATTGCATGGTGATGAACACCTGAACACATACATACACATACAGAGAGAAACACACCCTTCAGTTCTGTAACAGAACTAGGTCACTGCTTCTCTGGCACACTCAAGTATGAATTTCTGCATAATAGCTCTACATGCTCCACTTTTCATCTCATGTCCTTTTTCCCCTCCATTTCAGTGTGATAATTTTACCTCCCCTGGTGCGCGCACACTCACAGACAACACGTAATAATCCCCCTTAAGTGACTAGTTGCCCCTGTAAAAGCTCTCTTCTCAAGTTTCTAATGAAAGATTACAACATTATGCACAGGAGTCAAAAGGATCGATTCTCTCATGAATAAATAAACAGAACACCACCATCTGGCTATTTCGAGAGCGTTTGTACAGGTCGGGTTCTGCACCGAATAGCCTTTCTGTTGTAGCCTTTGAACGTAAAAATAAATAAATAAATAAAAAGCAGAGGTAGAGCTAAAAGCCTTTATCAAACTATTAATCGGCAGGGTTCCAAAACTGTGGAAATAAAAGGGAGTTTGAAGGCGAAGCATCAGGGCTTAAAGCCGGAAATACAATCAGTTCCGGTAATCCGTTTGTTGCACAAATAAATCCACATAAAAATCCCATATATAAAAAAATTTGATTTATTTTAACAAGGTGAACACATTTAGGTTTTTTCATTATTCACTTAGTTGAATTGTAATCTAATCATAACAAACTATATATTGATATAAAGGTCCAAGACTCAAGAATAAACGATACAATAACCCTAAACTAAACATTTAAAAAAAATGGTAATGTTATTTATTCAAATATCTAAAATTAAAATAAATAAGAAAAAAGATTTAAATGTTTAAAACATATCTAAAGTATTTCATGTGTGTGCTTATGTGTGCATTGACAGCTATCAGGCTAACTCAAATGTTTTTGTTGTTTTCCTTTCAATAGGAACTGTCAGGAAAAATGCTTTATTATGAGGTAAATTTAACACAAAAATAGTATATTACTCAACAAAAAAACCCCAAACAGTCATTGTCTAGCTGGAGCGACAGGCCAGACTTGACACAGACATTATTGTCAGTTTACGAGAGCTCCGGGTATGTAAGAATATTTCTCAGTATTATAAACAGAACAGCCTTGCCAGTATACACTCCATACCGGACTCCCTTGAATACTGGAAGAACTTTTTTTGCACATATTTCCCAGCTGTCCATACAATCAAACCTGCAGCCCTATCTTCTCTACTCTTAATGAGTGTTTATGTGATATCACGGAAGTGCCGTAATAGGTTTAACCGTGAAAGGCGAGAGAACCCAAGAGACTTCTTATTACCAGATCAGCTCTACAGAGATATCCAGCTTAGCTGCCAGTTACAAGCTAAAGAGCTGCAATCTGAATGCACCACATCAATGAGGGTTACAGGTAAATACAGCTCCGGTACTCAAACCTGCAATGCAGAGACAAACAGGAATGAATTTCTAAGCATGAATGAGTGTGTATGTGTAAAGAGACAGATCGGTGTTGAGATAGACAGATAGAAGTGATTTAGAGCGCGTGTGCGCTTGTGTTGTGATTGAGCTGTGTTGGCGCCACAGGGCCGGCTCTATGTTTAATGCCAGTGTCGCGCTGTGTCTGGATCTTGTGCTTTATAGATCTGTGTGCCTAAGCAGGAGGAAGCTGTCAATCACAGAGTCAACACAGAAATGCTAAAGGCTTTTAAGCGTCACACGCAACCGAGAGACGCAGGAGGAGTCGATCTCTACTTGCTTCTCTGCTGGAGCTTGAATGGTAGAAAATGGTGCAGATATAAGAATAAAATAGAGTATGAAGATATAAAAGTCTGACACAGACAGACGAACTGAGAGTACAGGAAGAACAGATGTAGTGGCTTCCTTTTAAAAATTTACAGTAGCAACTTTCTTCTATGGGACAGAGTATTTGCATTTCTATTGAATAATGTTCAACAGTATTGCAGTTTTGCATACATTGAAATGTATTTTGTCATTTAAAAGCAGATAAAATAACACATATAGTACTGGGCAAAATTGATGTCTGGGAGAACATATTTTTAGAACAAACCAACAAAATGGTCAAAAGACTAAACTCTTAAGGTGTTTATTGGACAAAATGTTTCGGCAAAAAACTACACGTCAGAGAATGTGGGTTTAATTCTTATATACAAGAAATGTACAAAAAAAAGCCCAGGAGAAATAAAGCATAAATTGACTACAATTTTATTAATTATTAATATTTGTTGATCTTCTCGTGTAGTAATATTTTGTAGTCATTCTCCTGGGCTATAAACTTTTTGTGTGTAATTTTCTGCCAAACCTCCTTAAATATTTACCAATGCTGAGATTTAGTTTTCACTACAAACAAAACTATGAAACATGAAAACAAAGTTTTTATACATCTTAAATAATATATTCAATATAGTCACTTTTGATTGTGGGCCACCATATTTTCCACCTCATTTCCTGTTAAAAATGGTTTTCCTACACAACCATAACACTAACCATTCTAAAAAAATATGCATTCAGACCATTTTATATTGTCTTTTCATGATTACATCTAGACTTTTTATATCACTTTATAAATAATCTCTTTCTTCTAGTCTGTTCTACAAAATGAAGGCAGCAGCCTCACCAAGGTAAGGCAGAACCAAATGGGACAAATATTTCATTTTCTAAAGCTGTCTCATTGTCCTTGATATGAGAAAGTCAGTTTTAAAGTAATGATTATGATGATCACCGAACAGCATATTGAAGCTTGGTTGCCTTCATCAACACATACTGTCTGAACTGAATGTTAATAAGCAGATGCATTGAGGATTCCATATGAGAATGAGTTTGGTAATGTAAAGATTGCAGCTAATGGGGATGATATGCAGAAAGGTGAGAGATATATTTGGAAGGAACGCTGCCTTGGACCACAGGGTTGTTAGTTCTGTCTTTCACGGGGAGTAAATTCTAATCAAACCAAACAGCTTGTCATCGCACACTCATCATAATCTAATTAAGTGCAATCTAAATAATGATGACATTAGGCTTTTGATTGCACGGGTATAAATGCTCAAATGATACTCCGTCTCATGTCTTCATGGTGCATTTTTTTTTATTTGGAGTGACAGGCTGTGACACATTTCTTTTTCTTTATGTATTCTCCAAAACAGGCCTTGTAGTGAGGAATACATATGTTCAATAAATAATAGAATAACCCCAAATTTAGGCTGAGAGAAATAAAGGTAAATTCTTTGAAGTTCAGAATGAGAGGTGAGACTTTACATTTCAAGTGACTGAATTCACTGAAGTCTTCACTGTTAGCATCTTGCTAACAAGGTAATTTTTCACAGCAGTGGGACTTTTCAACTAGACCCTCCACAGGAAATTATTACATTTGTTCTACTTTATTTTTCAATGCTCTTTACTACCATTTTTTTCTCTTTTTTACTACTGAGAAAAGGCTATTTCATAATGACTAGTGTACTTGGTGGGCGGGGAGTGATGCACCAACCTCAGCAGTACACACCGCACACAGTCAGATGATAAATGCGAACCATTTACCCTTCAGAGCACATTTATTCATTTTATACCGTACAGCTGAATCTTGTTGTAACTATGTGGATCATCAGACGTACAATTTCACAATGTCCGCCTAAATGATTTCGCCAGTCATTTCAGCACAGTTCAATGAGATAGACTCTTTCCATTGTTACAAGTCGAGGGTTTTCAGAAGTCTACAATTGATTCAATTATACAGATAATTCCATATTGTAAAAATCTGTCGGTTTTACACTAACACAGAGACACAAAACCCAAAAGACCATATCTGATAAAGCATTCAATGCACCTCAATGAGACGAGCACAATAATCCACTGCTGCCATTGAAGTCGCTTATTTTTCATCTTAATAAAGAAGACAGAACAAGCAAAATTGGGTTACAGCAGTGAGATGAGAACATAGATGCTAAGTCTATTGAAAAGTGAATGAGATCAGCATTCTTCTGTCCATTAGAATATTAGCTTTCAGGATAATCTATGCCACCCCAGACACACAAGACAGCCTGAGGTAATGCACATTAGTGTGAATAAAAGAGCTTACAGTGATATCAAGCCATTCCTTCCTAACTGTATTACGCCTACAACTGCTTTATTGAAAAAATCATATATTCTATTTCTGGTTACTACTGTAGCTTTCATACTTTCAAAACACATTTGCAGTGGTAGTTGTAGCATTTATTATATTTAAAATTAATAATGAAAAAGATATAAAAGCACCAAGCTCACTGTAAAAGCTTTACAAACAGCCCATCCCTTCTAACTGTTTATAAAGTATTATATTATTTCTGTACTGTAACATACAATATTGCCTCATATAGGATAAATCTGAAGTTCATAGTTTAGTCAATCAATAAGCTTAACTTAGTTTCTCCATGTTACAAAAGACAACAGATTGTGTTCGGTAACAATATTATATTTCAAGTAAATCAAATACAAAGTATTAAAATGGTGAAATTATTTTATAATGCATACAAAAAGTTATAAATACAGTATACTGAACATAGCTTCAGTTACAGCTGTGATCATTGTCTTATCGATTGTGCTTGTCCGAGTGCATGGATGAACTGAATCACACCAAAGCCCCCGCTACGATACATTCAATACATGCTGCTTCATTTACTCAGCTGTAAATGGCATCACATCTAAAAAAATTGACTTTCTACATGCAGAGAAAACCAGTAGCATTTAAGTCTAAAGATTGTTTATAGCACTTCGCCCCATTCACTCAGAAAAAATTACACATATTAACAGAAGGAAAAATTCATGTGAAATTTATGACAAACCTAAAGATCAAATAACAATCACACCGCCAGGACTACTGTCATGAGACCTAAAAGGATTTTAAAATAGATTCCTGCTTTGTAGAAATAGCCAACATCAGGCATAACTGTCCCATGAGAGCTTATATGCTGGATATATAAAATTTAACATTTAATTCATGCTTTTATCACTCAGTTTCACCGTTATACCAAGAGACCCACACACACAAACATATAAACACAATGTACGTTCTAAAAAAGCCCCAGGATATCTCGATGCCCGGCACTGACAGTATGGTCCTGCCTCTGCCCAATTGAATGTGGGGCAGCCCCAGGCATCCCAAGATCCTCATATCCACAGTTGGTGATCTAGTTTTACAAGCATTGACATATGGAATCTGTTCATAATTTATGTACAACGCTGGAATATCTCCACTGAGTGAATCCTCACTTATCCTCGATCAGTAAAGCTCGAACCACAATGGATTGATACGGCTTATACAGATGAATTACATGCTAAAGACTAATCATAAAACCACACATAGTTTAGACAGCAAAATAAATAAGCTCATCAGCCAGAGAGGAGAGAAAATGCTTCCCTTAACTTTTGTTGAAGTCATGAATCCAAACAAAGCTAAGGGGAATAAAAGAGAACGAGAGAGGGGGCAGAACATTACATCTACTTGCCTCCAGGTTCAGGTATAAAAACAAGAATAAAGTCAATGAATTTCCACATGGGTGGATCTGTACACACTATAACAGCGCAGACCTGCAGAGGTCTATGTGGATTTGGCTTTAACAATATCTATCTGCCGGGCTTTAATTAGATGAGAGATTTTACAGAGAAGATAAAAGAGAAAAAAGGTTAATTTCAAAATATTACATTATTATCTTTACACATAAAGCTTTATGGTCTCTGGAGCCCCAGGAAAGAAAGTCAATCTCAACAAAACATTAGTGCTAACTGTACTACTCAATGGAGTCATCTCTGAATCATCTCACGTATGAATCGTTTACTCTTAATCACTTTACACAGTATGTAATCTCATGTGAATCACTTCACACTAACACGAGGGCGCATTTGCAGGCTATAAGCTCCGCTACATTATATCACATTTTATCTCATTTCCATTCCGCATGATGTATGCTTCATGACGGCATTCAACCCACATCCAAAACGCCTTGAATAAGACCGTAACCAGTGAAACTGAATACATTTGTAACTAAACATGACTGCACATGTGCACTTACAAGTAATAACATTCCTTTTCATATCTATAAGTCTGTATGTAGATTTGTGTTTTGACCGCAGATAGTGTATATCAAATGTGTGCATAAACTATTTCTGCAACACAGTCACTATTTAAAAGTCCTGCAATCAAACTATTTTAACGTGATGGATCAAGGGTTCTCATGAACCCGTAAAAGGATGTCAGTTCAGGACTATGCTCACATCCTTTATTCATATCTGCAGACCAATTATTGCCATCTCTGCTTTTATATAAAGGGGTTAATAAGGGGAACATTCTGTACAGGAAATGAGGATGTGAAGAGCGAGAGGAATATATAAGAAAGCTGAGGAGTTTAGCTTGAATGGAGCGATATATGAGGTGCCACTTCAAGCACCAAGTTTCTTGCAGTTCATCTCTTATTCAGTAAAACCAAGCCTTCAATCTCTGACCTGAAGATGCTCCAAAACAGCTTAGAGAAGGTCATGTTTGTTTTATAAAGCAAGAAGAAAAGGAGAGAGGGAGAGGGTTGAGTTAAAAGGCTTCTTTGACATTGGAAATGATTTGCTTTGTTCCATCAGTTGATCATACTGATATACTGTAGCACATGAATAAAACATACCCTCTGCTTCAAGGCCACATTAATCTTTTTGTCTTTGTTACTCCAGGTTTGGATAGAAATATTTATGGGGAGTATACAATATAATAACCTTAACATATATAATCATGTTTTAATTGCATGCAATACAGCCTCCGACCATCAGGGGGCACAATTAAATATTGAAACTGTAAGATTACACTCAATTCCAGGCTACTTTCTCTCTGGCAGTATGTGTGTATGTGAAGCAGAGAGTAGGCAGAGACAGAGAGAGGTGTCATACATAATTCACGCCATTCTCTGAGTATTTTCAGATCACTGTGACAGATACATGACAGAGTCCCTTAGGAAACCGACTAACACACTAGCATTCACTTGCGCACTCCACATCAACGCACACTCCCTCTCTGACGGCAGAGAGGAAACAGTTGGAGTCCTCCCACGTGACATTTAACACACTTCTCTAGTATGACACATTACGCACAACATCTCTATGCTGCGTCAAAGTGCTGCTGACCGCACACTACACAAAAAAACACACACTCCCACAGAAATACACACTCCCACATTTCCATTTACTTCTACTGCAGTGTGTATGTGTACATGATGTTCTTAGTGAGTAAATACCCAAAGGTGAAAAGACGTGTCCATGTACAGCAGGGTTGGGAAGTTAGAACCGGTTTTTATTTTGGGTCCATTAAAAAAAAGAGAGACGTTTTCATATCTTTTGGTTCTGGTTCCTGAATGTTTGATATCTTTTTTGTTGCATTTGTAGCAAAATAAATGCTTTTTGTGTTTTTCTGAGTTTTAAGAGTTAAAGCAAACTACAAACAAATGATGCATCTTTTAGTTCAGTCCAATTTGAAAATGATTGACGCTTATGAGGCGGTTCTTTAGTTAATGAATCTGTCCAAAAGAGTCAGATTAATATCAAACTCATAAATTATTGATTTTAATCAGTGTAATAAATCACTAACTCGCTGAATCAATCAAAAAGGTTCTTGACTTATTCACTGAATCTCAAACAACCACTTTCAAAAGATTCTTCTTATATATTTACATAAGTTATAATAACTTATGTACAGTTACATAATTTTATAATAATAAATGGCATTTTAACTGTCACTGTTTATTTTACTATTAACTTTAATAGATCATTGTTGAATTCTAATCTAATAATGACAAACTATATATTGATGGAAAAATATATGACTCAAGAGTAAATAGGCTATTTGACAAATTTTCATAACAATAAACATAAACTAAACAAATATAAAAAATGTTAATGTTATTTAAAAAAAAAACAATTGAAAATGTTTAAAAATATCTAATATCTAAAATGTTAAAGATGTAAAAATGTTATGTCTATGTTCAATATGTGCAATGATAGTTATCAGGTAAATTAAAAAAATAAAACATTAGCAAATAGACTTGTTCTAGTTTATTATAGCTTGCCATATGATTATGATCGAAATATTATGATCAATTATTCTTTAAGAACACAAATAAAAAATAAAAAAGCAAAACTGTCTCCAAATGACAAAAAAGTGTGAGCATGTATTATTCTGTGTCATTGTATTGAGGAGTATGTGATACTGTATGTTTTTTGTGTGTGTATGTTTTGTTAAGATCAGCAATGTAATCAACGGTCACTGGGAGAACATACACAGACAAATCTGCCAGCACACTTAGGACTCAAATCCACACACAATCACACATTCATACTCACTGCACATTCATTCATGTGCAAACAGTGCAAATGGAATGCTTAACAAACTGTCTAAATTAAGGTACAACTGATTTTATTAGCTGATCGGTGATAGAATCCATTATGGCTGCCTGACTGAAGACAGAAATAATTAGTCTTTGACTCATTCTTATTCAGAACAAAACATTTTCCATCATTACGTTTGGTATTGAAAGCTTATTTAGTTTGTGATGATTGAAAAAGGTGATTCATTAATCGTTGTCTTTTGCTCTGTGTTTGAAGCTGTGCGGTAATGGTTGGTTAAGTAAGTTGCAAATTACTGAATGAACTTTACTGCAGTAATGAATTAAAAGAAAACAACAAGCAAGAGAAATAAAATGAGAGGACAGCCTATTCTTGTTGCAATCAGAAACTCCTTTAAAACAGCAGGAGTGAAATGGTTTCCAAAAAATATTATTTATTGTAAGCTTCACTTTCCCAGGATTTAGCACATACACGTACTGCCAGACAGAACCGACAGATCACATATAGTTACCACCCAAAGTCAATTTTGTAATTTATCCTGAGAACATCACAAGGTTTGACACATCCGAGATATCATGATCTGAGATTATTGAACTGCTTCCGGAAAGTCCCACCTCTAATTCTTCACTACAGTATATAATTATGTCACACATCCAGGATAATGGGCGTCTCCGGCTTTATCACTAGAGGTTTAAGGTGTAATTAGGAAGTAATTGACTATGTTTGCTGCAGTGATATTCTGATATTCTCTGATAACCAGCTTCACTTGGTTGTGGACCTGTCAACACAGGACCAAGGGAAATTTCGAGAAAATAGATCTGTAAATTCAGCAATAGGTCTGGAGGTGTTGAAGAAATGAAGCTATTACACTAGGGGGATTTTGGACAACAAACCCTTTGACAAAGAATGCTTACAATCTAGTGCACAAACACTGTTTCTTTCATGAGGAACCTACAAAAGCATGAAATAGATGCTGCAGTTCACCAGTTCAGATAGAAGAAAACAACACTTTGGAATAATATCATTCATCTTGCAGCACTGATAATACTTTTTGCAAGTAAATTCACATTTATTTGTCAGACTCACAAATGAGAATTATGTAAAGCAGAATAAATTAATCTACAATACAAATAGAGGATCCATACCTAATTTATTTAAGTACTACAGTAGTAATGTACTTTTCAATTGATTGAAATTTTGTTTTGCAATACATTTTTACATCATGCTGCTAGCAAACATAATTTAAGTGTTTCTGTAGCTTAGGGGATGCATAAATCAATAACAAGGTATACCTTGAAAGCAATGTTAGTGGCTTTGGATGAAAGCCAAATGCATAAAAACTACAAATAATCCTACTGAAATGTTTTATTATTATGAATGTTTAGCAGATATATTACTATATTGGAACCAACATCGAGTCTAAGTTAAGTTCCCCTGAATTCATAACTTATAACCAGATTTGTTCACAGTGTGTGGGGTGTCTAATCAACCATCTATCAAACAGTGACACAATCTAGGCAAACATCTGTAAACCAGCTTTTGCATCAAACAGCAACTTCGGAGACATGAAAGTCTGATATCCCGAGTGGCATAACTGTGTGTTAAAATCTCCCCCTAAGACTGAAAAACTAGAGAGGGCGTTTGTTCTCTTCACTTACTCCTAAAATGATGGATCACTTTGATTAGAGCTCAGCAGTTCACAACATCTCACATCTGAGCGGCTCGTAATAACGTTGATTTTTGATTTGTCTCATGAACTTACACACACACACACACTACACAAAATGTGAGCTAGGTAGAATAAGATAGATGTTGAGAAACTAAGACTAGACAAGCCCACACATCAGGATAAAGAGATATATAAATCATCTCACAGAAAGAGAGACAAAGAGAAGAGAAAGCACAAAAGTAGGGCAATTAACCCTTCTCATTAGAATTAACAAAGCACCTGACAGGAAAGACAGGAAAAGATATAATATAATATAATATAATATAATATAATATAATATAATATAATATAATATAATATAATATAATATAATATAATATAATATAATATAATATAATATAATATAATATAATATAATATAATATAATATAAAAAATGTTATAATAAAAAAATTAAAAAAATTATTTATCATTTATCAAAAATGCTAGTCAACAGAAAAACTGCACAATAATTATTTTTGCCTCAAACTTTTATCACAATGCTTAAAAATGGGGTTACATAATATTAGCTAGAAGTTTATTCTCCCTAAAGAAATCAATGAAAACGAGGGAAAAAGAAGAAAAAATATGTGCAAAGCTAATTCATAGTCTTCTCTTTTGCTTGTCACAGATAAGCCAAGCTGAAGTGATGATAATAAATGTCTAAATAAAGCCATCTTCATTCGGGACATCTTGCTCACTTTGTCCTGCCTTCTCTTTCTCTGAATTTCTGTTCCAGTGATGAAAACTGTATCGGTCTTAAGCAAAGAAGAAAATATGGAAAAGCAAATAGCATCTGAGGGCAAAGTAAAACTGAAAAGAGGAGCGAGAGACAACACGGCATGTTAAAAATGAGCCAGTTATCATAGCAAAAACTACTCTTTAGGAACAGACAAACATTTTTTAAAGTGTATGTGTCTAAGGAGATATAGAGGAAAATCCATAGAGTAAAAAATGATCTGAATATTGACACAAACAGGATTGTGCAGACGAAGTAAAAGCCGGAGCACAAACACAATCTCAATAGAGTGCTACCAAGTTCACTAATGCATTTATTTATCCTGCGTATCAATGTGGGGCTCTTCTATTCTTTAAGAACCTAATGTTTCCAAAAGCATAGAAAACACACAATTCAACATTGGCATGAGTCTGTGGTGGCTAATGCACTCAACCTGCAACCTCTCACTCAATACACACTGAATTTAACATACACACATGGCAGAACCAAATAGACCAAAACGAGTTCACCACCCTGAGGTCTGATGTACAACAAATCTAAGAACATCCTGTGCACAATATACAATCAACTATTGAAAACAAATCTCAGTTCAAAATCAATGAAAAGTTATGCAGTAAGCTAAACCAAAGAGGTAATATAGATTTAATGCAATATAACAATATGATTTTAGCACGATCTACAAAAAAATCATACAAAAATCACACAATACAGTAAATATTTTAAGCTTGATATAAGTTATGTTAGCTGAAGAACCGCATGTAATTTCATGCATGTTGTCAATATCACTCGAATGCTATTTTTAACACCTTGTACAGACGACATTTAAAAACCATTTAGATAATTAACTTCTGTAGATAATTTACTGCTTCGGTTTTATAATTGATATGGCATATCTATTTTTGGCATGATGGGACTGATATACACATATATTCATTGAGACACAATTCCACATCTATCCTCTGGATCAGTTGTCTTGGGAACCATTCAACATTTTCCTTTTACTAGTATCATTTTGCCTGGTAACCAAGGTGATCTGTCACCTTACACAACCTTGTGCTTTAAGAGTTCAAGAGACTTCCAGAGACTTGTAGGTTAGTCAGTAGAGGGCATTCTCACAAGATTTCTAATTATTGTTACCATAGTTACCTCACACCTCAATCCAAAGTTATGCTATTAAGCATCTTATGAATATTCTTCATCTTTGTAAAGTCTTGCGTGTTGGCAACTGCATTTCTTAAGGCTGTTTCCTGCATTTATAAGCCGGCTTTGTCTTTTATAGCTTTTTAGGTTGTCATTGATTCTTCATTAAGGTCATGACTGCATTTCCTGCTGTAATCATCCTGCATAAAGCAATACTGTAAAAAAAAAAAAGGACTAATCATCAAAAACGCCTTTCACCTTTTTTACAAAAACATGCTAAATGGCCATGTTTAAACTCTCAGAGATTTAGCACTGCTGAGTACAACATTAACCAAAAACATCAATATCAACAGCAAAACATCTAACTTTAGAAACAACGGATGTAATTACAAAAGTACCTTCTCTCATTAACCCATGACTGCTTCTTTAACATCCTGAACTCATTAAGAGTCTAGGTCATTCCTGTTGCTCAGGATTATCCTTTGCTGACCATCATCATCTCCTGCAGACAGGGCGAAATCATCGTTTCTAACAGTTTTTCAAAGAATACAATGAGATTAAATGGAAAGCAAATGGAAACATCATCCTAAATCTCTTGCGTACCTGATGTATCTCTCCATAAAAGTGCCCAAAACACTTTTAAGGGTTACAGAAAAATACCTACAGTATCACAAACTGAGCTGAGATTTGCCTAGTCTGCAATCAAAAGAGTTATATATAAACACAAAAAAATTCTCATTAAATTAATCCAAATCCAGAGTATTATAGCTATAATCTACATTAATGTTTTTTAAAGTATTTCAACTGCATCATTTGTATCCGTTTTTATTTCTTTACCATTAGAAGCAACATGTGTGACAAAGTTAGAACTGAAATGAAACACTACAAACAGCAAATTAGATTTTCCTTAAGGTGTAATCATGATACACCTCAGAAGTCGCACTTCTAAATACCATTCACAGTCCATTAAATAAGTAGAAATACCTAATCACCAGAAAGTTTCTTAAGATACTGCACAGCACAAGGTGTTCAATGGTATGACATTTTCCATAATTTACTTGGTTGGTGTAATCTACCGAGGTGCCAGCAGTCAACGAAACGATTAAACACAGAGAATAGATCTAAGAGACTGCAGTAAGATTACAATCAAGAGCAGAAAGAGAGCAAAAACAAAAGAAGAAACATCATTAATCTGCATCTAAATAAATTACGATTACTTAAAATGCTCTTCCTCATTGCAGGTATGACTGGTCAATCATGTCTTTCCATCCAGTTTTTTGTAGCTCTGAATTATATCTTTCCTGAGTGGACAGCTATCTCACATAGAAGGTCAAACTGCTCTCATGGCATCCTGGTGTCACGAAGGTCAGATGTAATATCTGTCTGACCGGGAAGGTTTGAGCCAGTGAAGAGATGTTAGCCAAGGGACCGTGTTTGACAAACCGCATAGTTTTTGACTGATCTGTGCTATAGAGACCACTTTTATTACACCTGGTGTTAGGATCCATGTCAGGAAATCAGATCGCAGGTGGACAGCACTAAATACAGGTGTAAAGAGGGTCCAAAATGTGATGAGATTGGATCACTCAAACCACATTTGGATGTTAACAAAATAACAACTTGATCTGAAAAGCTCAAATGTAAAATGCTATCTTATCTGACCACTTGAGATCAGATCTTGTGAGATGAATATTACCTCCAAGTGAATATTAATAACCACGTGAAGAAACTGATACATCCAAATCTTACAATGAGTGAATTTAACATTCATTTCTGATTCCGGATGGACATTCAGTCCCTGTATTTAGCTTATGTACAGATAAACACCTGCAACAGAGAGAAACGTTTCTACAAATATCTAAATGATGAATGAAATGTAAATTAAATATAATGGTTTTCTTTCATAAGCACAACGGCACCTTAAGTGTGCATGACAAAAAAATGTAATTATGTATGATTTGACAACGTAATGCTTTCGCCACAAACTCTTTTATTTCTAACTCAAAGCTTTATTTTCTCAGCATGCAGACTTTGCACTGAAAAAATTGCAAAACTAACAAGATCCAGCCATCAAAAATCTATACATAAGCATGTGTAAGCTGGCTCCTAATTGCAGCCTTGTTGATAACGCATTAATATTTTGTTCACACAGTTGATCTTACACTTGAATCTTACTGACTAAGATGTTTGAAACTTTAGGAGAGATTAAAGTACCAAAATAGTAAAAAAGAGAGAGAGAGAGAGTTTCTAGAATATTATTGCTCCTGCTTTATACATTTCAATATCAAAGAGCTGCACAGGGCTTCAGTATACCAGCCATTACAACATTTTTGATTTATAACAACATTTACCAAACCCACTTTCAGATGTGCTGTATCTACAACTAAAATACCTTGCCATTTTACCGTATGCTGAGTGACATTTGCAACGAGTGGGCACTACAGCAAGCTATAAAAAGAAATAATGACTATTATAATTAAACCCTGAGACTGCCAATGGCTTAAAGGAAGTTTTCATTATTTATTATTCTGATTATGTTTGACTTACTTTGTGCAAACTGGATGCTAGCTAGTCTGCAATGGAAGACAAACTTCAGAAAAAGCAATAGAAAGCTGACGTCCGTTCTTCAAACACATAAACATCTTTTACTGTAAAAAAGCCCAAAGATAGCTCATAAAGCTGTTGTTAAATTGTTGGTGACCGCAGTGCAGTGCAAAGTGACCTGGATAGATGAATCTCTTTCTAAAGGCACACTGCAAAGTGTTTCAATTGATTTTTGAGCTTGGAAGAACAAACAAACCATTTTTGTGGTTAAGGAAAAGGGGTGGCAACATAAAGGCACCTGGTTGGAAAAAGGAAACTAGGATCATAAACTGCCCATTTGATAAATAACCCCATGTTCACCGCATAGAAATGTGTTGTTTCAGCCTCAGGCATTGCTAATTGGCCATCTGATGCACATGCTCCAATCAGAAAGCCTGACTTTAACAGAACATCTGGGTACAGATTTACATTTTATCCTAAGCAACTTACTGTACACTGCATTCAAGCTATACATTCTCCATGTTGTGGCACATCCATATTGTCTTCCATTTCTTTCACAATAATGTCCATCTGCTTGTCTCTTACAAGAGTAAAAGTCCACCTTGTATTCCCCAGGCCTTATCAACGTGACATGCAGTTTACTGAGGACAACAGCAGAGGTGAGACTGAGCATGCTCACAGCAATGCACCTCCAGTACCGGCATCAGCTAATGAGGATGAATTACTCATCCAGGTCAGACAGAGGTCGCTCTATGTCACTACAGTAGACAAATGACAGGAAGTGCGCTGTAACAACATGCAACAAAAGACAGGAAACACACGTGGTTACATAAAAGGACACTCTGAATCCTGAACCAAGAAGTATGCTGGTTGTCAAACCTGTGACATCATCATAGTCATAAAAGGGAGAAAAATGATACAGCACAAACAACCTCTCGCCAACAGAAGCATCGACCCGTTTAGAGGTTGCAATGATCACATCTAAACGGCATTCTCTGCCACTGAGACGCAGCGTATCAACCAATGAAGAACCTGATGAAGAGCTCTCACAGAGAATGACTTGATTGAAACATAATTGCTGAGAGTCTGTGAGTAAGTGTTCTATTCTTGCAGAGAAAACATCTGAAAACACTGACGAAATTAGCACAGGTTACGCAATACATATAAATTGTTTTATAAATCAAGAAACTTTCCTTAGTAAATAGTCTATGCAACGTTTTACACATCAGAGGTCTGAAGACTGTGGAGTTGTCAAATAAAGTGAAGTAATTCTAGCTAAGAGCATTAGTGAAATGAGCCCGTCTACAGGAGCCTGTTTGTTTGCAGGATTTGTTGGTAATTATGCCTTACGTTCTGGCATAATGTAAATACAGTCCTGAAGTATTTTCATTGATAATGAATAAGAAATGTAAACAAGAAGACTGTACCTATCATTACATAATATCTTTTGTTTTGTCATGTCCTCCCAATTAAACACAAAATATAGATGGGCTCTTCAATAGAGGCAAATCCAGTGGCTTATACTGTTTAAAGAATTACACCTTTCCAAGTCTGTTTAAAGACCTCGCTCAGCAAACAAAAACAGCAGTCTCTTGTGGCCTTAGGTCAGCTTCATAAATAATTGACAGGCCAGACGTGAGTAATGCATAACACTTAGCCAACACCACTGTCCTCTAATGGACAAGCACAAAATCACATCTACATCATTTTGAACAGACTGAATAAAGACCAGCACAGACTGTCAAGCAGCTCAAAAAAGTGCACATCAAAGAATGAAAAGAACGGATTCAAAGAGCATTAGACGAACGAAAACCTTTGAGGTGTTTTTTTTGGGGGGCATTACAATGACATTTGTGTAATCCCAGCCAGGCATTTGCTAGAAGAATGAAACTGGGAAAAGCTTTCCAAGAAGCCAGGGAGAGGCGGTTTCAAACGCCAAGCGAGGGAATTAACACATGCGGCGTGTGCATGCGGCCGCAGTCAGAGATGAAATACTCACTGCCTCCTCATGTGGAAATGGTGCTTCATTATCTGCAGAGAGGAAACGGTCTCTTCACTGTACACACACTGCACGCTTCTGCTGTCTGCAAACACTCCACTCGGCAATCTAAAGAGAGACAACCAGATTACATTACAAAACATCAATGCTTGTTTGTATTTTTACCACACTCTTTTTGCTTACATGCAAACGTCTCTTTCAACGCTGAAAGCATTTTACTGGCTGTCACGAGTGTCTAAAATGCCAACGATGGAAATGTATCATGCACATGTGAGACTATCATTCTATGATGTGTTTCCAAGCTGGAAAGGTAAGAGAGAGGAAGTCGAAGTAGAAACAAAGGTGAAAATAAAAGGGAATAGAAAACAAACCTGGTATCCGGGCTTAATAATTGGCTACGTATATCTTCCAGGTACCTTGCAGAATGCATGATGGGGTTCGACGAGTGCTGAGGGACAATGAGTCATGGTAATGGAGCATGCAAGATGGTCTAAAGGGAACTTCAAGCACGCTGTTTACCCTCATTACAGTGCCTGCTTTGAAACCAAACTGTGGAGTTTACATATGGCACTGTGATTCATTTAATGCAATCTCGGCTCGATGCTCTAATGGATCTCAGCCTCATAAAAAGTTTGAAGTGCTTAATATTATGAAATCACAATGGATGGTTTACATTATAACAGTGGAGAAGAAAGAATAGTAGAAAAAGCAATGATGCAGCGTAATAAATGTGAGGTAAAACTCAAAGCTCACAATGATTCGTGAATGCATTTAGAGCCAGAATAATTAGAACGCAACTTTCCATTGTTCCAAAAAGGCAACAGCAATCAAAGAATATAGGTCACCGTAGACATTTGTGCTGCCACGAGTTCACTGCGAACCTGATTATAAACTCAAAAACTCCAGGAAAACAATTAAGAATTCATGTGTTTGTTAGTTTGGTGCTTGTGCAGATGGGTGCACAGCCAAACGAGACGCAGAGAGGATCTGGTGTCCCCTTTGAGCCTGTTTTTTGCATCACTAATGTTGAATTAGCATCCTATTCTTCTATTCCTTTCTTGATTCAAACTGGTTGCGAACGCGACAACGTGAGAGTGAACACTAATTTGTCTCCTAATATTTGTAAGTCGCTTTGGATAAAAGCGTCAGCTAAATGCCTAGATGTAGATGTAAATGTAAACACGCTACAGAAAATGAAATTAATTCTCCAGTGCCTTTCTGGTTTCTGACCTCTACATTTTAGCCGGCTCATTTTTCTTTTTTCATCCTTTGCAGAATGTCCTTAAGTTGGAGACTTTAATAAAGGGCACATCTCATTCCTTTCTGCTCGCTACGGTTCACAAACTGTGCGCATCTGCTGCAGATTACCAATCTTTTACGGCTTCGGCTTTAAATACAGCTACTGGTGCTTTCCTAAATCTATTTAGTGGCTCAGCCTTTTTCCCTTTGGGTAATGAGAAGCAATAAACAGCCCAGAACCACTTACCTAGTCTCACGGTTTCATAAAGACTGAAAATGAGATTGACATCTATCTGTCCCATTGGTAAACATGTTAGATTTGAAATATGACCGTTTCACTTATCGCTAAATACAAATGTCGACCTGCTGTATGTGTGGAAAAGCTTATTATGCAGATGTTTAAAACAACATTACAGTACAGGTGGGTCGATGCTATATCTTATAAAAATATTGATTCAAGTGATTTATTAATACTAACAATTTTATCATAAAATTTTAAATTAAACAAATGAAACTGTGTAAATGAACAGTCAGAAAATGGTGAAAAATAGTGGAAGGTGCAGATGTGGCACAATAGTCTGTTGCAGTCAAGACACCAAACTGAGAACCAAGACAAAACCAAGGCCAAAGTGTGTTGAGACCAAGACAAGACCAAGACTTTTAGGATTTAAGGCCAAGACAAGACAAAGTCCACCTGGACCAGGCAAGCAATTAATTCATTCAAATTCAAATTCATCTGAAAGACCCACATCTGTAACCCTAAATTATTTTTTATAAAATAATATTAAAAGTCATTACAATAATTCACTAGATTTCTGTGTAGGAATTTTCCCTTGGTTTCTATGAGCAAACTAATTCAAAATAATTCACTAAAATTTACTTTATTCAATACTTATTTTCAATGTTCAAAGTTTTTGTGCAATCGTGCTTTTCATAAAAACAGTGTTCATGCTCTTGTTTAATTAGCCCATATCACATATTATAATATAAAAAATGATATTGAATTTTGTGGGCATTTTTACCACAATCCCCCATTAATTTCTGGCCTGGCAAACCAATAATAAAATAAATCAAATTAGAAATGAGTTAAAGCAGGAATTTTACATCCAATCACATTATGTTGATTTATTAATAAATAAATTAGACAATGCACCAGCAATTTAGTGATTTCACCATAGCTGTGGTCTTCGGCAGTCTCAAAATAAAATCCCAAGTCCTCCAAGTCTGAGACCAAGACAAGACAGAGTCCAAATGGAGTCGGGCCTTCAAAAAAAAATTCAAGTCAAATAGTTATTTGTGTTAAATAGGTTGTGACCCTTTGACTCCCATGATTCAGTGCTCATCCTACATAAAAAGAGAAACAACAAAGTGAGTATGAGAACAAAGAGGGGAACAAGTATCTGTCAGAGACCAAATGCCAGTCTGTTTCTGACCTCTGAATATTACACTGTCCTTTCATCGCTGACCCACAGCCAATGTGGTAACAGCACAAGTGACTGTAATAATACAGTATTCATGAAGCTCAAGGAAGGTTGTAACCCTGCGCTGGTTTTATAGGCAGGTCTGTGCTCTGCTGCTGGGTGGATCAGTTCAGGTCACCTGCCACTGCGGATTTTTATGCTAATGTGATCAATAGCTCTAGTACTTTTTGACTCTCTTTTGTTTTGCAGGGCACTAATGAGAGGCTGCGGGATTTTTTAATTAGAGGTCAGCTAAACTATAGGGATTTCCCAGAAGGCTGCGCAGGATGTACCGATTGCTGTCAAGGGTGAAAAGTGCTGAGTCCCCACGATGTAGTGTACCATGATGTATGAAGTTCAATATTAAACTATATACAATGGTGTGAACATATTTAGTGTTGTGCTGGCTTCCATCTAAACAGAGATAAGGAAACGATTACGAAGGGGTTTGGCAACCATGACACTGTACACACACACACTGTCATGATCTGCTTGACCTTGTATACACTAATTTAAGACCTAGAAAAGAGAAAAAAGCTCAACCCATCTCCCATTTTACAAAAAATACTGCATGACATTAATGTAGATTTCTATTTATAATACACTAGGCTCTATCCTTGAACCGCACTGCGTCTGGAAGGCCATCTTTTATTATGGAAATGAATGGATCTGCTTGAATCACATTTTACTTTACACTAGCAATAGTCCTTTTACTGTTCATCCGGGACAATGACATTTTAATCTGACCTCGGCGTGACATTCTTAACCAATCATCTGTCACTATAAGGTAGACTGTGTTAAAGGGTAAGTCTGTATGCAAATTATTCTTCACTACATTTATAAAAGTAAAAAGGGAGTGAATGGAGACTACAAAGGATTACACTGGCTAAGTACAGACAATGTAAAAAATAGTTGTGAAATATTTATAAAAAAGTGCATTATGTCTTGTTCTCGTTTTCTTTCTTTTTAAAGTCATACATTATTAAAGTGTGCAGATGCAGAGGTAAACGCAGCAAGAAAAATGGGTAAAATGTGTTTGTAGTTAAATAGATGGGGGATGTGCATATTCTCAAAACACATGGCAATACACAGGCAGATGCAGGTTTCTGCTTCACTGACTGTGGTAAACGTGTGACATAATAGTATGAGTTGGCATGTGAATGTGATAGCTAGCTGTGTGTATGTGTTATACCCGTGGACCCAGGTGTGTCCTGATTTTTAATGTTCTTGCTTGTGAATGACAGTTCAGTAAAAAAAAATCTCTACATTCGCTACATTCTCTCCTGTGGTTTGCACCCTTTACTGACTGATTCACTGTACTTGGAGGGAGAGACATACAGCTCTTCAACCTGAAAAAGATTAATATTTAATACCCAACCAGCTTTATATTCCAAACTCCTCTCTCATTCTATCTAACACTTCACATTAAATTTTGCTAGTCGACCATCTTCACTTTTTTTTTTCCCTGAGTTCTTATTAAACACCTTTTTATTGAACATCGAACAGGAACAAGTCCAGACTGTCTTACAGTACACTGTCCAGTTCAGTGTCGATCTCACCTCTCGCTCCATTTTTCCACTATGTGATAGGAGTGGGAATCCGAATTTTGGTCAGGCATAAGCTAAATCCCAGTACAGCCAACTGTCAAACTATACCTCACTACTTGACTTAGATGAGGTTTCTACTGAACAGAACTGCCAAATTAACTATTAGGAATTGCTATAAAGAGAGAGAGAGAGAGAGAGAGAGAGAGAGAGAGAGAGAGAGAGGAGAGAAGAGAGAGAGGAGAGAGAGAGAGAGAGAGAGAGGGAGAGGGAGAGAGAGAGAGAGAGAGAGAGAGAGAGAGAGAGAGAGAGAGAGAGGGAGAGGGAGAGGGAGAGGAAGAGAGAGGCAGAGAGAGAGAGAGAGGAGAGAGAGAGAGAGAGAGAGAGAGAGAGAGAGAGAGAGAGAGAGAGAGAGAGAGAGAGAGAGGCAGAGGGAGAGGGAGAGGAAGAGAGAGGCAGAGAGAGGCAGAGAGAGAGAGAGAGAGAGAGAGAGAGAGACTCAGTCTTATGGGAGAAAGAATGAATGTTTAGCCTCACTCTCCAAGATGGCCCAATTATGTTGCAATTTTAGGCCACTTTGCTGAAAGTCTGTACAGCTCAGCCCTGGCAAAGAGGGCCTTTAATGAATATCAACATTCTCTATCAGAGCAGATTTTTATAAAATGGCAATATTCAGTATTATTCTGCCATTCACATAGTACTTGTCTGTATATTAACAGTTATCGATTGATGGTCCCCCTTGACATCTTTTGTTTTAATGTTGAGTTAAGTATCTATTCTATTCCCTAACCTTATACTTTCTCTTAAATGTATTCCTTAAAGAAACCTTTTAGCAAAACCTGCTCAACACACATTTATCTGTTCCAGACTACCTGCAAATCAGAATTCTTAGACCGTCTGAGGTTCATCTGAGGAACACTGCATTTTCTTCTCAATTTTCCTTCATTTTATTACTTCTAAGTAAGACTGTGAAAAGTAAAGGTAACGACAAACAGAAATCAGAAAAAAATCAGGCCTTGAATGCAAAGAGCTCACTTTTCCTACCGCCTTTGAAATTACCACCCGTTGTGTTGCAATCACAAGCAGGCAATTCAAGCAGCAACAAAGCAGCGATTTATTAATTTCCCTCCTTCCACATCGAATAAACCCAACCTCCAGTAACAAACACATGGATGGAAATCTTTTTCTTTTCAAAAATGCAATTTTCACAAAGATAGAACACAATGCGACACACAAACCGAATTTGATTCACACAAGATATCAAATATTAAACTTTATGCACAATTTAGACTTTACAAGGACAGAACTGCACATCAGCAAAACGATTAGAAATAAATGCATTAATTTAATATTGCTTTCCACTGCTTCAGAAAGGACTTTGCAGAGAACCATGAGACAGAGAGGAAGCTTTCAACAATGGTGATTTCTCAGCGATACCTTCCAAATATTTGGTAAGACGTCCCTTCAATTGTGAGGCGCTAGACTCTTTTGTGGCCTGACCTTGTGTGGGTGGTGGATGGTTATTTGATGAATTGATTGTGTAGGCTTTAGTGACAGAATATTGGTTATCTGACACTTTTGCAGGGGAAAGCTTTGGCTTACAACATCAAGGAGGGTTAATAGGTTGCTTCAGAACAAGTGGACGATCAGTCTCAGCTCAGTGCACTTCCTCTGTCTTCCTCAACAGGAAATCAAGTTTACATTTGGAGACGTGGTTATAAAATGTCAGTTATGAACAATCTTTTAGGCATTGGACCATGTTATTGTAATCGTTTTTAGGATACGTTCAATGGTAGTGCCATGTTTTTCAGCTGTGCACCACAGTAACACCATGATGTTTTAAAGTATTTTGGATGACCATATAAACAAAACAGTATATAAAAAGGATAATAATTTAATATATTAAACCATATGATACAATCACTGCATGTTTTTCCGGGATCTCAGAGGTTACAATATGTAGTTTCTTGAGTTTAGGTCAGCGATCTAAACAAAATATATATACGATTATATAAAATATAATTATTATATCTAACATGCTGACCAAACAACAGATAAAAACATTAAACCAATGAAACATTACAACAATAACAGCCTAATAACCTGCCTTTTCAGCTGGACATGCGCATTTTTATCATAAAACAAACACAAAGGATCGAAATATGGAATTAATTTCCAAACCCCTAGTGGCATTTAAAAACTAATGCAAAATGCTCTTTTTGTATTTGCTCTTTACTGGAAACTGTCTGTGAATGCCTCATCTGGCACAGACGTTATTTCTAATAACTAGATTATTGGAGAGAGCTCTGGAGAAGTTGATCCATCTAAACCCTCCCAGCTGGCGTGATCACCACACTACATCTGTACTCCACTTCAACCAAGAGAGAGCGGAGACTTCGTCACGCTCTGCTGAGGTCCGCCCTGCCTGCTGCTCTCAGATTTGCGTATTTGCATATGTTTTTGTGGCTAATTACAGATTAAGGTATCTCAGTATAGTCCGCATGATTTACCATTTTACAGTTATATACTATAAACAATGATTTGGAGCTTGCGGCAAGAGTTCAATGATAAATGACTGTTTTTGGGTGCTGGCTAATGAGTTTTTACTTTCTTGTGGTAAAACAATAATAACAAAATCACAGCAATATAAATGAGGGAAAACAATGTGTAGATGAAGAAAACGGTCATTCAAGTGCCTGAGCTTAAAGACGTCGTATCAGACAGTGTTTTGTCTCAAGGACAGAGAGATGGAGGTATTCGGCCATTTGCTCTGCTGCGTGTCTTTACTAACTCCTTTGCTTTTCTCACCCCTGTGATAATGAACTGAAGCATAGCACAGTGAAAAAAGAGCTCTATGGAATATGGAGAAGTTGCAAGCCGAGACTACAGCAGGGTATCTGCACCGATTATTACTTCATAGTCAGTGATTACCCCGACATTGGAAGATACAGAATCACCCTGAGCTAAAAGCCCTGATACTAATTAATTCTACAGGACTTTTAATTGAAGTTATAACTTCAGAGTTACGTGTTTTTTGCTAGTAAAACTCTGGTCTGTTAAATGGTCTCTTTTACTATGTGATAGACAAAGGCTGTCAGTATCCTTGGGGATGTTGACAAGAGCATATTGGTTCTCTTTTAGGGAGCATATTGACCATACTCAGCCCACTTATTGGACGTCAGCAGGAGGTGAGCTGGGAAGCTCCGAGTCCTGTCAATATGCCTGATGCAAGCAGCAATAGCCACATGATGGATTAGAGTCGTGTCTGGGCTGTGTTATCTATCCCTTCAATCATAGCACCAGGGACGTTTGGGGTCTGCAATAGACTATATAAAGCTATATAAAGTTAACCACCACCACCAGTCTCATAGCCAGACTTTATAGACTATTGGCATGACGTCTGGTACATTTTGCAACTACAGTAACAGCAAGAGCTAGTTTGGCCTGTTAACCGTCACTGTTCCACAAATGGAATACTTGGGTTATTTCATTATGCACTTTATATTTTATAGTTGAATTCTAATCTAATGATGACAGACTGTATTGGTGGAAGGTCAAAGACTCAAGATTAAACATGAAATTTTTATGACAATAAACATAAACTAAAAAATAATAAAAGTTTATGTTAATGTTATTTTTAAAAAACTAAAAGAAATAAAAGATTTAAATATGAAAAAGTTGTATGATCAATATGTGCAATGACAGTTAACAGGTTAAATTTATAATTTTATTGCAATTTATTCTAAAATAAATAATAATAATAGAATGAAATAATAATCAAAACCAGTAATAAAATGAAATAATAGTGCAGTTTCAGACTACAATAGATTTGAGATAACAGAAGGAAACTGCAAGGAAGCATTTGCCAACCACATTTCCTTCAATCCAAAAGTAACAAAAACTGTTTTTTTTCACTAAAATAAGTCAAGAAACAAAGTAAAATATATAGTTCTGTTTGTGTATGTGAATTTACCATCCAGGACCAACCCCTTGTAGAACTACTCTCAGAATTCACATAACAATATGGTTCAGCATACAAGTAATTACTTTGCCATGAAAAATGAATACTACTGTAGGCCACAGAGCTGCAAATCAAGTTTCGATCATCACCAAAGTCTCCAGATTAAAAGATGTTTTAAAAAGTGTTGAAAAAGCAATTAATGCAACTAATGGCGAGAGCTGGATTTCATCAGACTGGTTTGAAGTAAGGGAAATGTTGTGTCATGGCCTGATTCCTTTATTGCCTCATTAATTAAGCTCCTTTAGCAGTGCCAGTGGCCATTCAGCATGACTTTTTACAATTGGATGTACTGTAGCACACCCACGGACAGATGTATGATCATTAACACAAGCTTATCATTGAGTTCAGTGGCTTTTGACACCTGACAACGTGAAATAAAAAGTTTATTCTCAAATAGCAGAGGGTGAAATTTATATGATCTAAAGAGCTAAATTAGCTGTGCTGCACAGCATGCATATCTTGGCATTTCAATATAGGGCTCGAGGCATATTTGTGACAGAGAAAGACCAAGCATAATTAAATAATATTGTGAGGAAAAAAATACCATATACTGTACATGGTTGGCATTTTTCTTGCGCTGCATGGTATAAGTTTATTGCAAATTAAGAGAACAAGACTTATTCCTCTGTGGTTTCCCATTATGTTTTTTAATTACTGTTTAAATGAAACAGTGAAACCACTGGTGCATGAACAAACAGCTCATGTACCAATGATGAAAATAAACAAAGCTAAGAATGATGGGAACTGTCAGTGATTTATTTTTAAAAGGGGCCGTCATACAAAAACCAGTATGTGTAAAAATTAAACGAAACCACCAATCAGTCCTGTCTTAGTAAGCTGGTTGTTTTCACTACAGTAAAAGGTCTGACTACACAAGACTACGGGATTATAGCAATGCATCACATAACGGTAAGGGATTAATGAAAAAAGAATGACAAAAGAGGACCATAGAGAACAAAAAAGAACAGAAGGTGCAGTAGCTTGTTAAAGTGTAAAAAGCAGTCACCGAGAGGAAAATGTTTCTATTCTTCATCTGCAGTTTTGATGACTGCGGTGGGGAATAAGTTGTCGTCATGGCCTTGTGCCCAACTGGCAGAGAAAAAGACCACTTTCCCATCAGTGGAAAGGTATTCAGAGCTGCTGAGTACTGTTTTTGTTGAATGTAGTATGCATACTGTGCACAGTTCTTCCGTTTCCTCATTGTACGATATTTCCTAGATTTCCTATTACATGTGCTAACATGTACAATATAGAAAAACTCTGTAACAGCACATACTGCGTGCCATTGGTTTAAATTCTCAGCGGGGTTGATTCATTATTTGCTTATATTGCTAAAATGTAAGACATGTTTAGACGATCTTAAAATAAAAATGTACTGAAGTTATGTAGTCAGCAACAGTTTAAAAACATTTATTGCTGCATACTGCATACCATTTAAGATTGAATGGTTTTAGGTTGCATACTTTTTACATAATACATGACATTTTTACTGTCTGTGTCAGATCTAAAGAGTGAGATAGCATAACTAGATGTAACTTTGTGTTTAAGGTGTTGTGACAGAACAAAAAAGTGAAAAATAAACAGTGAAGACTCTGTATGACGATGTGTGAAAGTGTGTGTAGGCGGAAGATTAAAGTTACTGAGCGAGCGGGGTTGTGGTTATCCATCAATGTGGTGATCAACAACAGATTGAAAATGACAGCCATCCCTCAGCCAATCAGCTTGCACATTACCACAAATCTAACTGATTGGCTTTCCGGATAAATTATAGCCAAGCACATCTATTGCTATTTTAACATCAGCATCTAAATAGTCTGATTGATATACTCGTTTTAACCACATGACAGCACAAAGAAAATAGAAATATGAGTTTCATAAGTTAGGCCTGAACACCATAAGGCTTAAATGATCGCACGCTACCGCGTACACAACAGAAAGATGAAACCAAACTTGCGGGATTGACACCTCCTGCTCCTCTCTGCTCTGTCATGTTCTCATTATCTCCCTCTCAACCACACTTGATCTGTGTCAGCCCTAATTAAACGCGAGAAGAACAAACTCTTCCTATCACATCCATCCTGTGAACACAGTTTCCATCCAATCACAGCCCGTTCCACCAGTGCCTGCTATTTTCACAGTCACAAACACATACGCACATGCAGATCTGTCAACGAAGCTTCCATTTGACTTAATGACTCTTTTTAATACGAACATCTTGTTTCAAGAAAGATGAATGCCATGTTTCCTGTGGGCCTGTGTTTAAGGTAATGACAACCGGCAGATTCAAGGCAACGCGTTATCTTGTGCCTTTGCCAGTAAAACCTCAAACCTTAGTTTGTGAATATTTATGTAGAAATTAAATATGCAAATAGAAAACATCTTACTAGGCAGCTGCAGAAATACACCACATACGCACTGACATCATGCCGTTGGCATCTGTACACATGGGAAACTGAAATTATATCTTCTAACACTCCAAACACACAGAAATGAAGCAGAATCTAATCCCATATTAATACCAAGAGGCTCTCTGAAATATATTTTAACGTTCTTACTCTCACCCAGCACTTGTCAAACCTTATTTAACAAATGCTAATGCACTGCATCTGAAAAGCATACATATTTCATGAAGTAGCTGCACAATGTCTCTTCAGTCGTATGGCAGATAAGAAATGCACATGTTTTTGAATGGACACCACTGACCACAATGCAACCAGAGGGTATTTAACCGTTTAACTCACCCTTCCGTACATGCAGCTAAAATTCAATATTGATTCACTGATAAATGACTCACTGATTCCCTGAGCAAAACTATCTAGGCCTTTTACTGTACATAGTAAATATTAAGTTGCTGTGAAAGCTGCTATTCAAAACTCTTTTTGACTTGTGAAATGCAGTTTTCTAGTTACATTAGATTAGTGTGTTGTATACATCAATACGCTTGTTACTGCTGTCCTCCATTGTTTTTGACAGAAAGATGAATTTTTATTGTTTATTAAAAACCTTTTCCACCTCTTCCTCCAACAGGAATTATCTATAGCTTTTGTTGAAATGGTAACACTTTACAATAAAGTATTTGTGTTAACATATGAACTAACAATGAACTCCAAAAATGGACCCCATTGACTTGATCATAGTAATTTTTATTCCTACTATAAAAAACCAATGGGGTCAAATTTTTAGGTGAACTATTCTTTTAATTTCAGTTAATGCCAATAAAATTTTTTGTTATTTCACTGTGCATTAACTAATCTTAACAGATACAACTTTTGATTTAAAAAAATCTTTTAGTAAATGTTAAAATGAACATTAGCAACAACCAAGATTAATAAATGCTGTAAAAGTATTGTTCATTGTTAGTTTTTAGTATTGTAAAGTGTTACCATTGAACCTTTCTTGCTTCTCGTGTTATTGCCTCCTTAAGATGAAACGCTTCATTGCTTTCCCTTTTTTGCAAGGCACTTTCGATAAGCCATTTGCTTTTAATACATTTAAATGTAAATTATGCAAATGTTTTTGGCACAGATAAATACTGATCTAATTATGAAAACAAATTATTAATATAAAACGTTATATTATGTCATTGTCTCCTTAAATAGTCTCAATGTAGTTAGACACTATTTGTTAATAGCTTGTAAAGTACCTAATTACTTTTTTTAAGGGGAACTTAACTGATGTTTACCAACTAGGTTACTATAAATTATTAGTAGCTTGCAACTTGTCAATAAACAGTTTCCACAACACCGCCAGCAGTGTGTGTGTGGAAGTAAAAGGAGGTGAATCAAGAGGCCAAGAGGGTGTTACAGTCTAACATGCTTGTCATGTAAATCTTTCAGCGGCAGAAAGGCAGAAGCTGTAAAAAACACCCAGCGGGAACTGAAGGGTCCTCGGGGGACAAACCAGTGACAGATCTGCTCAATCCCACAAGCACAGGTGAGAAGAATACAGCGAGATAAAGTAATTTTACACAACGACAGGAGTTTTAAAAAGAGAGTGAGAATTTAACACGTCAAGTTGAGCTGCGATATGACAGAGATGTGAAGTGAGGTGTAAAGAGCTAGAGGGAGAAAAAGTTATTGAAAATAATGAAACAGAGGACACTCAAGCAATCAAAGATAAAGATAAAAGTCTGACAGGGTCATGTCTGAGAACTGCAGAACAATATCAGACAATGGCAATTTGACAGCAATGTCAGTTGGGGCTGAAATGAGGGATGAGAACCTGTTATTCTGTTAGCGAATCAGTGGGGACGTAACTTCAGTGCATTATGACATGTTAGACGTCTAAGCTGGTCACAGGCGTGCAATTAAAAATCTGTTATTGGAATAAATGGAAATTCAGGTTAAAGCAGATGAGTCATCCATTTAAAATGGATTTTGAAACAATAAACCCAGTCTGTAAAAACCCAGCTAAAGTTATTTTTTGTGATTTTTCTGTTTTCTACATAAAATCATCCTACATAATGAAAAGAATATTCTGTGTGAATTTAACATTGATATCTTTAATATTGTCCGAGTAAGGTCATGTCAAAGATTGAAATCATAGTGAAATTAATAGGTAAAATCAAACTTTGATGCTCGTCATCTCAAAATTAGATTTTTAGACTTTAGCCTGGTTTTCACAGACAGGGTTACATACTTTCTGTTAAGCCCCTTAAAGAAAAAATCCGAAAAAAAATCATCATTTACTCACCCTCATGCCATTCAAAACCTGCATAAATTCATATCCTATATGAAACACAAAGAAGATATTTTGATATTTTAAAAAAGAAAGGTCCCAGTGGTTTTGTTTCCATTCAATGGGGTCCAGTGTTGTTTGGTTACCAGCATTCTTCAAAATATTAATTTGTATTTTGCAGAAAAAACTCATACAGATAACACGAGGGTGAATAAATGATTACAGAATTTTCATTTTCTGGGTAAACTGAAAATGGTAACCGAAATATACTTTTTCTTGAATAGCAAAAGAAGCTGTTGTGTAAGATGAGTGTGTACTGCACGTCTGACACAGAATATTTATGAGTTATGATCATTTAACAGACAAGTGAGCCAGATCACATTACACATCCAAAGACTAATAGATGCAGCGCTTTACAATTGAGTAATGGTGAATATTAATGAAGGGAGTTTTACGCAACAATAAACTTCAGCAATGTTTTAAAGGAAACAATTCACCTTCAATTAATGGTATAATTGTGATGATTTACTGACTGCTGTGTGAGGTGATGATAAAGAGGTCTATTTAGCTTATGATGAATAAAACAACACATTAGCTGGCGGTATCACTATTTTAAATCCCAGTGCTATACTTAGCTCCAAGAAGCACTGAGAGTAGATGATGAGAAGATTAAATTAGTGTCAAAATTAAAGTGTGTGTTTGTCTAAGAGCAGTTTTGAAAGGTGTTATATAAGTTGCCCGCTGATGCCTTCCTTCCCTTTCCTTGAGATACATACACACAGCATAAGTGGTAATATTTTTTTATTGGGGCCTGAACTTTTGTGGCTTCGGGCTATAATAAAGCTTTCCACCTGCACTGAATATGTCATTTCTATCCAAACGGCTTACATGCACTATTATTGAGAAAAGTAAGGCTATTCTTTACTTCTTTAAACAAAACAGAAAACCCAATGCCTGCTGAATTGCCCCAAATTACACACGTCACCTCATAAACAGCCCCCCATATAAAGTCAATTATTCTTAGCTCTGCAAATCTGAGATTTCTTCCCAGGCGCTTACAAGTCTTTGCACACATACTCCTAATGTTTGACAAAGATCATTTTGAAGCAGAGAGCTTTAAAAAGAGCTGCCAGCTGATCCTATAGAGAAAGGTGGCTATTTGGAAGGCACTTTGGATTTTATGGTGGGCTGGAGCAATTTTGAGCTGATATCTCATCACGGCCCCACTCAAGCCCATCAGGCTTACGAAGAATCAACCTACTTTTCCTGATGTGATGAGAAGTGTGTGTGTGTAAATGTAGGTGGCAAGGACCATGTAAGGCAGAGAGAAGAGAGTCTGTTTCCAGCATATGTTCCAGATCCATACAACTTGACAGATAGGACAGACTATCCGCAGCATTTCGTCAAGTAAGAGCTTCTCACATGCACGCACGCACACTCAAACCCGCACCAGAAGAGATACAGTCTGCGTCAGCATGCATTGCCATCAAACACACTTCTAGCATCACGCTTTGCATACTAAACCTTTCTCATTAAAGATCAAAAGATGAAGGTGGCCCTACGCTGCTGGGAAAAAATATCACTCTCATCACTCCCATCATGCACTCTGCATGTCGGCGCCCACTCATAAGTGGGTCAGGGATGGTTTTATGTGGCCCTATAATGAGATGCCCTGTAATTACTCAGCTATTTGTATGATTTTCACCACATTCCTGCCTGCAAGTCATCATTATAGTAATGGATATATGATACATGACAAATAGGATACATCGTTTACCCATTCATTTCTTCTCATTCGCTCTTTCTCTGTCAAGATTTTCATGCATCATTCTGTAGTTTTTCGGTCAATCCAGCATGAAGTAGCTGTGCTGTCATTTCCTCACGCCTTCTCTGACATAATCTCTTTTTATGTTTCAGGTTCTTACAGAATGGAGAGGAAAGTACTCGTCTGTCATTTTAACAGCTGAAAGGCACTACATTAAAGGGCCTGCATCACTCACCTTCAGGTATAAAGTTCAGACAAAGTGTGACTGGGAAAATGAGCGGACAGGGGTGACAGGAGCCCAAATCCCTGTGTAGTCATGTGTTAATGCATTTCAGATGCTACCTTTCCATGTCATATCACACTTTACATAATAGGGTCCAAATGTCCAAGAGGTACACTACATATGAAGCAAATGCTAACCTTGCATGAAAATTTTTTTTAATAATACATCTGATGACTCAGATATCAGATTGGTGGTTTAAATGCTCATGTGAGGTCTCTTTCAAAGCATTTAACGCATCATTTTTCATAGTCAGGTAATGTGCTGTCCAATAGTCAATTTTCTTTATAAATACATACATAAAAATTAAAATAAAGTAACTGTTTTATGTTCTTTTAGGAGTCATCTCTTCTCCATTTTGTTGGGTAATATTTATACAATCAGCATAACAACTTGAGGAAAAAATGGACTATTGCTTAATATTTCTTATGGCCACTTTTGCACAAAACCTGTAATCACAGCATGACGGAGTACCCATGATCTCGTTCCAATTCACGAAAAAAAATAGGAAATTGGACAATCATTACAAATCTACAAAACCACAAGTACACATCAAGTGTGCCTTTTGGGACAGTCTCTGAATGCCAGATTATACACATACACAAGCAGAAATAATTTATACCCAGCAAAATGAAAAAGGAAGCAGATGATACTGCAAATACTGTGATAATGCAACAAACTCACCAGCGCTACATATTAAAAACATCCAACCAAACATTTGAAAATCCACTTGACCTTAAAGAGACGGCAGCTTTAAAACCCCCCTCTATAGAGAGGCATCTCTCATCGACTCACCATGTGGAACAATACAAGAATCGCATGAATGAATGCAACATCCCCGTGCAATAATATCAAGCAATAATGAAAGTCTTTTTTGCCTGCCGAACAGCGTGTGTTGATAGATGAGGCAGAGGCAGAATGGGGACACTCTGCTTACAGCGATGGCTGATGGAAGAGTCGGGCACAGCTGTGTGATCAACGATGCCTGCTGTTGTACCCACATGAGCATGCAGGGCACAGAGACACAACACCCATCTCTTTAGCAAACCTGCAGAAAGCCACATCCCAGATCTTTAACCTTAGACAGACAGCAGATGATATTTCAGGCACACGGGATGCATGCAGAAATGGAAGATGTGGATGAATCTAATAAGATATGCTCATGTGACTAGCAGGAACATGGAAATGTTATTATAGAGCTCTTCGGATTCAGCTGTAATGAGTTAACTAAGATTCATATTGATTTTTTCTGCGAGAGCCCTGCAGTACAAAGAGCGAAAACACAGTTTTACTAGATTAGAGCCCTCTGGTTCTAATAGTTTTTGTAAATTGCTTATGTACCGTAACTGGTGTCTGGGTGTATGTATTTATTAAAATAGGATGATGCTTGTAAATGGGTCGATTCGCCATTTGTTCTCATGTCTAAAATGAATACAAGCTTTTTAAAAAGTTGAGCAGTCATGTTTAAAGACATCTCTCTCCTTACTGGAAATCAGAAATGAAGAGGCGGAGCTAGGACAGGAATTATTATTATTAAGGGCACTGAACAGTTACATGATATCTACCAAAAATTAAAAAAATATATAATATATACACATAACTCAAAACTGTATGAGTTACTATTAATCTTTATATGTTTACCAGTTTTGGGCAATCTGCCACATGGATATTGAGTCGTGACTGCTATGGGTGACAGGCAGTAACAGAGTCTTTATGGCAGCTGGACGGAGATGAATATCTTGAGAAAGCACTTCACTTTTACGGCAATGTTTGTTAGCGTTCTCTCCCGTGCTGTTATTTGCTTACAAACAGCCTGATTATCTGTCTCTGCTCAGTTTGGGAAGAGATCAGACATTGGAGTCTCATTACAGAATGACTCAGTGAATATGCCTCAGTTCCCCAGACGCAGACACACATGGGACGACACGGCCATCAGAAATGGGATAAAGATACCGTTTGATGGTTTATTTTTTTTAAGCAGTCTTCGCTCATTTTGTTGCAGGCCAAGCGTCTGGGCACAATACCAGTGACGCTTCCTATACAGACACATGGAAACAAAACAGGTTAAGCCTTTAGCCACAGAGATTAGAAAAGAAAATCTTAGTAAAAGGTTTAGGTTGTCTGGAAAAGGTCACATTATGAGTAGACGGCAGATCCTTGTTTACACCTGGTATTAACATTCATCTCAGGTGATCCCTTACATTACCATTATACCTGATATTTACATGTGCCTCCTGTTACCATAAATAATTGGATTTTGTTGAGGGGAGGGACTTGGATTTAATGTATACAGTAAATCATTTGGCGTTAGTGTCAGCAGTTTATCACTGCATGATATGGAAAATTATTTAAAGATATATAATAAAAATAAAATTGCCACACTGTTGCTGTCACATATACTTGAATTTTAGTTGCCACAACACTCATAATCATTTTGTGGAGTTTAATAAAATGTAGCCGTAAATCTAAAGCTGTAAAATATATTAATGTCAAATCTTCTGTCTTGATTCTGCATAATAATGTAAATTGCTTGTTATCAGTCATTTCTTTACAGTTCTTCAAGATCCATTAAAACCAGAAACTGTACAGTAACAACTGAAATAAAATGCTATTACCATACTTTGAAGCACCTTTACCTGTTTACTGTCACCATTTGACAGGTGCAACACAAAGGTTACTTCACTATTCACTAATATTTCATAGTTGAATTACAATCATGACAAACTATATATTGATGGAAAGGTCTAAGATTCAGATATAATATTATGTCTATAAATGTATTAGTCCAAGCAGTTTGGCAAGTAGATGAAGCAAAACATTCCACAGCACACTAGAAATCCAGTTCTGTAGACAGCCCGCCCCAGATCTCTACAAGCAACCGCTTTGAAAACAGAGGAGATCGATTTTAATTGCTTGTTTAAGGGACTGTGGCGGATGGAGGAAGACAGAGTAATAGAGAGAGATGACGAAAGACTGCTTCTGTAATCGTTCTGGAATAAAAGATGCCTCAGACTTGGTCAACAGAACATCATTTTTTACATAGCATGGCATGACAGCAACATGACTAGCCTGAAATACAGCGACCATCTGCTGATGATTATATCTTTACTATGACAGGCATATTTGATTCTCAATTTGACCTATTTTTTCCATTGTTTTCTGCCTTTGTTTACTCTCTCATTCTCCTTCAGGGCCTATGCCATTACCTCTGTTTGTCTCTGTTCATTTGTGTCTCTCTAATCTCTTTCTCTGACCTTATGCCTTTGTTTACCTTCATCTATGAGAAATGACCCATCTTCACCCCTGACCCCTGGCTTTATTTACCTTTTCTATCTCTTTGATTGACATTCTTTTCTATTTAATTCTAGACCTCTTAACAAAAAATGCCATTAGGGGCCAACCAGTTAAGCCGGCGGCCATCTTGGTCAGGGAGAGATTTTCTGTTAACACATTAACATTCTGTTAAACATACACAACTGGGGACTGTTTTTACTGCTTTACTGTTTAATAGTAAATTGTGACGTTAGCACACAGTGTAAAAAAACTGCCAAGTGATATAATGAACAGCGCACTGTACTGATGTCAATCTCATTACCAGAAATTTTAGAAGCAGCTGTCACAGGTCAAGAGCCCGGTGGCACAGTCTTGACAAATCTAAGTGAATGAAGTTACAGGACTCGTGGGCACCTAAGAACAGACACGAATAGCAGCATGAAAGAGCACTGTGCTATAATTGAAAGAGCAGTTTCTGGCCTGTGTACAGTAACTGGATCTTAATGCCAGCGTTCCTTTGACAGCTCATTCTTTAAAACAGATTGAGTCAGTACAAAATGGTCGCTGCTTTGACCCCATTAATGGCTAGATACCTATGGGTCTCTTCTTTCACAGGTTTGGTGGTTTGTTATCTGAAATTGTGATGGTTAACTGCAGAGATGCTCTCCAAGATTTGCTCAATGCTGATGGACAAAAAATCTATATGACACTACACTGGTCACATCACTGGTTGCCAGGCAATTTGAAAATTATCCCCCTTCAAACAGCATCACTCCACATCAAGCACTTCACTCAGAGACCTCAGGTTTTAGGTTCAAAATGGGCAACCGTGTGGTTTGAGCGTTCAACAAGCTCTGTGCAATAACATACTGTGACACGTCCAAATGGCACCCCTCACCATCTTTGAAAATCATGTTTCTCTGCAGGTTTTTGACAGATAACTAACGCATGCACAATAGTTGTCATGTTTGATGCGTTGTGCCTTTTGCCTAGCCTTTTTTTTACAGTCTCTGTTGTTTTTTTCCTGTCTCTTGTTTTCTCGTTCAGGTTTTTGAGTTCAGAGTGCTGCAGGCGAAAGCACAGGGACCATCTGCTCTCCACAGGCTGTTACGATTGAGCCCTGCTACTGGGTCCCATTTACTTCGGCTCTTTGTTAGCGTATCATCGCAGCATGTTACTGTTTTTTGGTTTCTTGAATATGCCTTGTTTACCATGGCATACCAGCTCTGTGAATGATAAGAAAGGTACTGAAGGATGCTTTGTAGTTAACAAGGATTAGCACTTACTCTCCATCTCAATATTTTTTTTAAATGTCCTCATTGGCAGCTGAAGAGGAATGTTCAGGATGGGCAGTTAAAATAGAGTTAAAATTGCATAAATTTCCTTTATTCTTCAATACTTATTTAATGCTTAATGGATGAATCATCTCTATCTACTTCAATCAAAATTCAATTGTCCACAAACTCAAAGCTACAATAAAGAACCTTGATAAATATCACAGATGACATACTCGGGTACACACTGACGGCTACACAAATACTGCTGATAAAATAATCCACTACTGTAGGTTGTTGTTTAGTACACAGCTCCAAGTTTTTCACACCTGCCTGCCAAACGAACATCTTTGGCCATTGCGTCATGTCTTACTGTTTTTCACCATCTGTCCATGATTGCTGCATTTTTAAAGGCATCATGACAAGTCTAACTTTTGCATCTTGAAACCTCTGAATACTGTCTTGTTATACACAATAACACATTTTACAGTACAAAAATCCATATATAACTCACCAAATAGCACAGATGGTCTATGTGTTTGTTTGTGGATGTTATACTAGAATCCAGGGTCGGCTGTAGTGCAGTTGTGAACTTTGGTGCTGTCTGGGCCCGTTATTTATTCCCTTTGCTTTTAATTTCCACATATAATCCTACTATATTCTCAGGGGAGGGTGAGGTCATGGCTGCTTCAACCCCCACTCCTCCCCAACAAGTGGAAAAAACAGATTGATCCATATGATATGGCACTCCAAACGCCTTGACTATTGATTGAGGTTCCATTTATGACACTCCATCAATCCAATATAACCTATTCCATAATCCCACAGCATCTTTATATTATCTTTAGTATAGCTCTGGGGAGATATACACAGTGACGTGGGCTATGAGCTCAACTCAATCTAAACCAAAGCCTCATGATACAGAAATAAATCACAGATTGTATAAAATAAGCAATGTGATATAAGGTCTTTTTTTAACTTTACGGCTTAGATCGTATAGTGTATTTTCTGCAATGTTCGGCCTCAACCAACATAAGCTCAAGGTTTTATGTCTGGATGTACATCACACATGAAAGATTTCATTTATTTCCCAAAAAATGAGAATGGAAGGATTATATAATAATGTTGTTTAAATCTGTAAGTAAAAAACACATTAAAAACACACTGTTAAATTAACTATATAATTTACTATTTTTTATGTGACTCCTACACACTGCTATTCCTGTAGTCATTTATCCATTTCATGTGACCAATGACGTCAGAGAATCAAGCATCACAGTATATAGCCATTAAGAAATATCATCTTGAACGCCGTCACGATTTCTTTATATTCTTATATCCTTATATTCCTTTAAAAATGTCTGTATATTTATTATAAGACACAAATTAGACAGTTAATATAAGAAATAGAAAGTTTGGGAAATGCAAACATAATCCCGTTCTTACATTTAAATGTTATTATGATACACATGCGCACTGTCACATCCTGCTTCTGGTCACGTCTGAATCTTTAGTGCAACAACACATACATCTGAACAGATAAAAAATATTCAGATAAAAAAGGATTTGGTTAAGAACTCAGCTTCAGGTCCAATACTGATCTACAGTGTGCAACAATTACACAGTTGTCTGTGAACTGTTTCGAGAATTTATCCTGGTGACTACATCAAATAAGACTAAGCCTTGACAAATTGATATAAATGATCACCTAGCTAAATCAATACTATGGGGGTGAGGCGGGGGTTACTTAACCAAACCAATTATTAGAGAAACGTTTGACAGAGTCTGTAAAACAAAGTGGAATGAACTGTATAGCAAATACCTTCACAACATACTCAATGTTCTGACTTCAACCTCATTCCAGAGGAGACCTGTTATTACGGTTTAATCGCATATGAGTGACGGCGAATAGAGAAAAAGTGTTGAGTGATTCCACGGCCACATGTATGCTGGACAAAGAACTTCTAAATGAGCCTGGCTAATTTAATAAGACCCCACTGTACATTTAATAAAGTATGGAGTGTGGTAAGAGAACGTGACCGGACTGAAATACCACCATGTGGGTCATGGAGCGTGTGGGGATTATGTGCATGCTCATGCATATCCAAAGTAAAGACAGTAAGTGCAAAATAAGAAATGGTGGAATAAAAAGGAAGAATAGCTTTGTTTTAACTCTTTTTAAAAAAATTCATTTACTGTAGGATGTAAGAATGAAGAAAACCGTTTTGCCATATTAAACCAAACGTTCATAAGCACTGTACCTCTATATGTGCTTCTTCCATAAAAGTTTTCAAGTCATACAACAGCTTTTGGTGAAAACTAAATTAAGCTGTTATTGTGATCCAACCCAAACAAAGACATTGCTGCTTCTCTCATGAGTCTATGAAAACTAGGGTGAAATGTCAAGGTTTTAGTTGAGTTATTAATGACTTCAATTTCAGTCTGTTCCTTAAACAAGTTATTGTATGAATTGTAATATTATTGTTTTAAAGCATTGTTAAAATTACTTTTTTATTGCATAAAAAGTAACGCAAGTAGGGCAACATTTCAAACCACCAAAAAATCATGGCATGGCAATCTAGAAGATATTAGGGCTAGATTTCTGCTCAAATTTGTTGTGACCATTTGCAAAATGGGGAATGATGTGTCCTAGTCACACATTCATCTGCAATTCAGTTTCCACTTCAATTTGAGCACAGCTCGTTCTGGTGCCCAGGTGTCTGTCTGTAGGGCAAGGTTATGTATGATAAAACTTTGCTTCACCTGTCTTCAATTTTTGCTTTGAAAAGTAAAAGCGAACCACTATTATGATAATAAGACTATCATCATAACTGCAGCATGATTAAAACACATGACACCCGGTTACACTCGGGTAGAAGTTTAACAGTAATTCAGCCATAACACATTTCACTGGGCGGTAGTTAAAGCAGCTGCTTGATTAATTTTTATTTGAAGGGTTCTGCACTAAGTTGTAAATAAATGATTTTTGAAAATATGAACAGATAAATGATGTGTATATCTCACACGCTTTCCGCTCTGTGCACTGCAGCTGTATTACTCTTTCTGCATCTGTCACTGCAGATATAGACTTGAACTCATGCATGTAATGCTGTGTGAATCTAAAGAGGAATGAATAATCCATGAATAAGTTTGGATTGTAGCTGTTGTTCTACATGCAAACTCTCTCTCTCTCTCTCTCTCTCTCTCAGTAATGATTAATGATGCTACTGCCCATCACTGATTATGATTATAACCAGCATATAATGAGAGAAAAACTCGGCTTGTATGCGCGTGGCATGTGTTAGCAGGACATTGAGTATACACACACTCACACAGTTAGTGAGAGTATATATGTGCAACGCTACCCCAGCTTGTTCCAGATGGCAACAGTAAGAAGTCGTCTTGAATTAATCAGATTCTGCTAATGTTTTCAATGCCCGTTGTATCTTAGAGAGCTTAATCCTCACAACTGTGCCGAAACCTCATCTGTACTCACAAGAGGAGTCTGACAGAATGTGTGTTAAAGGCAAAGAAAGAGTTTTTACAGAATTATTTACACTAGGAGGAATGATGTAAATATGCATCATACTGTATATGCGAAACATTTTTGTACACTGATTGTGACATAATAGTGCTCATCTCTTTCAAATAGCCAATTACAGTAGATGAAGAGAACCAGATGACCCCTACAGCTACACACATGCATATATACACACAACGATTTATTGAATGTAAGACATACTGCAGTGTAAACACAGGGGAGGATAACACACACATACTGTAACTATACTATTCGGTATGGAACAATTACACAGCTATTAGAAAGTGCAGATAGTCCTAACTCGATATTTGAAGCAAGAGCCAGAAGCTGATATTTCTCGGTCGTAACGCAAATGACTGTAGCCCATGGTCAGATCAATAGTGCTGTTGAGTACGCTAACCGATGCAGGAGTCTGTGTGGGAGAAATAGATAGAAACGCTCTGTCTGTATTACTGATTCAGCTCACTGTAGAGTGCACCAGTGCTGTCTGAGACCGCAGGATTGAAGTAAATGATGGGACAGAAAAACAGAAAAACAGACAAAAATACTGATAGGTTTAAAAAAATAGACAGACAGATATAGGGTCTTGACAATTAAGATCACCCTTGGGAGTCTTCGTGGGGATTACTAGGTTGCTTGACAACCACTGATGTAGAGAAAAGTGATTTAACATGTACAAAAAGAGACGTGGACCTACATGATGCTGATCTAAGGAGGTCCTTGTGGTGTATGAAACAGAAGCTGAGGTTCAGATTTACTCGACTGTAATGCACATCTACACACTTAAGGTGTCCTGACCGATTCTAGGTCTCCTGGCCCCACAGCACTGCTAAACCAGCATCCTCTGGACTCAGAAACGGATTGTGCGGAATGTACGACTAGTTTTTACTGAAGATACGGTACTGCTGAGTCATTGCTGGGATCAAAACTGCCTGAAAGAAAGAGATATCACAAGAGCTAAATGGATATGCTGTATAGTTCTGTGTCTTAGGATCTATCAGCAAGAGTCCGCTCTGTTCTTTCCTTTTTTTTTTACTGTATGACATAAATGCAGTCTTTAGATTCACATTATCCAGCACTGGCATTTGCAAAGTCGTGAAATGTCGTGTATTAAACTGTGTATTATATAGTGTATTTAAATAAGTCTTCAAAGATGAGCTGAACATCAAAGAATGGATACAATATAGTTTGACAGTACATCGTAAGCTTAGAACAGACAACTCCTTTTGTGGCAAAGTGCCCTTTGCTCAACCAGAAAGCCAAGATAAATCTCTAAAGGACACGAACGGGTCAAGAAGCAAGTTTAGTCTCGTAATGCTTTCTTTTAGATCCTTTTAGAGCTCTTTTAGAGGGACATTACACGCACAAATGAATATCTTTACAATTTTGTCAATCATGCATAACTGCATTGTTGTCAGATTTTTATAAAGCCACTTTAATAATTATATAATCGTATATTATACAAATATAGCATATCATTTGTATGTGAATCTACCAATATAGTATTTTCATTATCTTAATAATTAAAGACATAACCCACACAGCATGCCATCACATTATAAACAAATAAAAAAAAAGATTCTCACAAAAGTGCCCTAAAATGTACCATACAGACACACTCTTAGCGGTTTATAGCAATTCTCAAATCAAGTTTTTTTTTACAGCATTAGAAGATATAAAAAAGTGCAAAGAGAGCTAAAAAAAAAACCATAGCAAAAGAATTAATGTTGCTTCAGGGAAGGGAAAAATACATTTATAATGTAGGTGAACTGTAATTGTGAACTGTAAAATGTTGAAAAAAAAAGGAAAGAAAGAAAGAAAGAATATATTTAAAACTAACAATCATTTACGATCAAGAGCAGGACTGGCATATCTCTGTGTTTTTATTCGGGTACAAGCGCAGCTAGGACTGTGTTGGCTATAGCACTGCAGGTGGTGTGATTTGCAGCAGTAATATCACTGTGCTGGATCCCTAAACACTCTCTCTTTTTTGTAATGCTCATCTTTTCAGCGCGATACACTTTCATCTGCTCACAAACAGCATCATTACATGCAAAGAAATGACAGAGCCACACTCTGTAGACTCTTGGTACATTAAGGCTTAAATGTTTGTCTACAGTAAGATGGTTTCTCATACTTTACAGTACACACACATGAGCTGCAAGACACTATAAGCTGAAAAAATGAAACAAATACTTTAACAAATATTACTTCATTATATAATGCTTAACAAATAATTAGAAGCCTAAGAATAAAAAAAAGACTAAAAAGGTTTTAAAATTGATGTTTTCCATATTTTTACACAAGACATTTTGTAACCAGAGATGTTTAAGGTTCTTTATGGAACCATATAGAAACTTTAAGGATACATTATTTTTATGACTGTATGCTCAAATAGCCGGGAGCGCAGTTGCTTGTAACTTCACAATAATTTCATCTGTTAGGCGGCTTTGACTGTTCCAATAACGTTTCTTTTAAAAAAAGAGCAAATAATTTGTATTGCATATTTCTGGTACTTGGTTTTATTGTGTCTGTCTGGTACGACTGTGCTTCTCCAAATAATTCACTTTCTCTTGTTGACTATGCCCGTCTGAGAAGAAATAAAACGTTTCAACAAAACACAATTCATCAAGCATTCCCCCACAGAATCTAATATTAGCTTTAAATGAGATAAAGCTTTTAAATACGTCTTTGATGTCTTCGCCAGCAATAGAATATTAATTCTAAAGTCACACTCGCTCAGTCGGGCACAACAAAAACGTCACTGATCTCGGTCCGATAAACACCACAGACCCATTAACCGGAAAAATGGACACTTTAATCTTCTACTCTCTCTCTACTCTCTCTCTCTCTCTCTACTCTCTCTCTCTCTCTCTACTCTCTCTCTCTCTCTCTCTCATAATAAAAAAGAAAATGTGTAGTTGTCTTCTCTGCTCTAGTTCTTTTTTATTTCAACTTTTCTTGTTCATGTGTTTGAGTAAGTTGCAGCAAAATTTCAATCAAATAGTTCTAATAACACTGAACTTCGAAGAAAGTCACTCATAAAGTCACATAAAGAAAATATTAGTCTCTTAAACTTTGTCTGCAGTAACTGAAGAGTCAGGAGATGCTATTTAGAAAATCACTTGCCACTCCACGTTCTGTCAGCCTGCCCTTGAAGCTCCTTGTTGCCTGGCCACTTGTTTTATCACTGCTTTTCTATTCCCTAGAGTGGATGAAGACAAGATTAATACACACAAATATGCATACACACTGACTTGCACCATTTTAAGCTGTCTGTTCTGTCAGCTCCTGTCATCGTATCATTGTGAACACCATCTCTGAACTGACATGCTCCCGGAGAGACCAGGACAAAAGAGATAAACAACAGAAGTAATAGTGCCAGGGACAGGAGAAAATAAAGTGTGTCATATTTTTATTGGTGAAACTATCTTCTTCTATCTTAGATTAATGAAACTACAAGAACTTTTGTTGCCTATTAAAACCTATCACTGGCACAGCACCCATCGAATAACCCACTGAATCATGTTATTTTTGATACAAGCATTACTTCTTCTAGTGAAAGGGTGACACTTTATTAATTTGCTTTAATAAACCATTTTAATAAAAATGTGCTTCCCTTAATATTTTAATTATGAAATGACATTTAAAAAGGCAATAAATCATATGAATAAAAAAGTTGCAAGAACTTTGCCTTTTAAACAAAACTTGCTTCCTATTGCAGGTTTTTATCCAGCAGTTACATACTTTGATTTACATTGGGTCCATCACTAAAAATTCACTGTTATGGGAAAACTGTTCATTTCTTTGGTTAATTTAGGGGACATCATTATTCATAAATACTATGTTTCACAAAAATAACCGTTTTTCATTCAATCTATTGGTGAAAAATATGATGGATCAGTTGATTCTGTAATGTTATTTGGTGGGAAAAATAAAACCTTCCAAGCAGGGTTTTATGGATGAGGAATAACCCACGTTTTTGTTTGTCATAAACATGAGAGAACATTCGTGAGCAAAAAATCTCTGACACAAAGATTTTAACAGGGAAAAGACAGGAGGTATGAATTCCACAGCACATAATATTTTGTTTAATGCTATTTTATGAGCTTTTATAAATGTCCTCCGTTATGAATACTTTAAATAACTGAATTGGTTTGAACAGTTTAAGCTGAAACTGCAACTTGTCTGCTTATATAAATACCTTGGCAAAGACAAAAGGTGCCAGGAACCCGCCACTCTTTCTTTTCTTTTCTGTTTGACATACACTTTTAGTGTTTACCTGCTGTCTGTACAGTTTACTTTATTCACTTCAGCCGAGTCTTTTACTTAGTCACATATCTCTGTTTTCCTCCTGCATGCATGCCAAACATTACAACAAACTTCATCCCAGCACTAGACTCGGCCATCAGAGAAGATATCTCTCCACACCTCTTCGTTTACAGTTACAATGAGAAAGATTCTCATGGGGTAAGAAGAAAAGCAAGCAATAAAGAAAGAGAGAGACAAGCTAGCATCTGTTAAAAGTCCAGTCACAGTGTGGGGCTGATAAATCCTAAAACGCTTGATTCCTGCCAACCATACACCTTCCAATTACCCAGCATGCCTTCCTATGTGATTAATGAGGACCCTGGGTGAATCCCAAACACTGGCGATAGTGGTCTGCTCCAAAAAAAGAGAAAAAAAGAGAAAAGGAGAGAGTGAAAGGAAGAGATGACCACACAATTAAAATATAGAAACATGGTGTTATGGTAGTTATAGGAGGGAACTGCCAAAAGGATAGTGATAGTGATAGTGACCAAGAGAAACACCAGAGATTACAAATAATCATTATCCACCTCAAACTGACTAGGTTGTTAATTTTCCACAACACATTTTAAGTAGACTTGAGGCAAAATCAATACATTATTTATTATTATTTCAGTAACAAACATTTGACTTTTTAAATGCAATATATTTTAAGTCACGTGATTTTAACTGATCTGAAAAATGTTTGTGGCAAGCTTTTACCACACACTGTGTTGTAAGTTCTTGGCTTTTTCTTTTGATTCTGTTCTTACAAACTGGTCAGCCAATTAAATAAACAATATCCCATGACTTTTCTCTTGTTTTTCTTCCTAAATCCTCTCGCCTACTTTTCAATTCTTAAACTTTATTTCCCCTTCTTCTAATATTTACATCCTTTATCACGGGACTGTTTCTAAAATAGTGAAATTCAAAAGTCTGCCAAATTACATCATTTTTAATTACCCATCAATGCTTTTAAAGCTTAGTTAACCTTGAAAAAAATCCAGTTCAGTAACCAAATGTTGGTAAAGAGGGAGAGCGAGAGTGCCAGGGGCCGGAGCAGATGACAGAACGAACAGATAAAGAGCGTGAAGGGAAGGAGATGAGGATTATATGAGACGTACAATAAATACGGGGGTGGACAAGAGAGTGAAGTTACACACGAGATAGATACACCACGTTTTAGAAGCGAGCTGATGATAAAACAAGCACACTTGCCAACATTGGTATCACAAGTCATCACGTCCCGCTAGCAATACTACTTGTTTACCACTTGGATGTTTAACCTCACAGCATGAGCTCCACGCTCCATCACTGCCTTTGTGTAATCCCATGTCACACACTTGCCATCCCAGCATCCCATAATATTCTAACCTCTAAGTGAACTTACAGTTTAAACATCCTCTAATCATATCAACTTACCCCTAGGTGGCACGTGCCGTATAACAATTGATTTACCCTTGTATCTCTCTTTGATAATGGTTCTTGAGAGGCCCACTTGCTGTTCCATAATATCATCTTACTAAAGGCTTTGTAATAATGCCTGGCACTGTAATCCAATTACGATAGTCCATAATACACTGGTGACTACAGTATGTGTCAATGGCCTTCTAATCGGTTCACAAACATAGCCTCTTTGTCTGGCGAATTGAAAGTTATTGTCTGTTGCTGTCATTAGCGAGAAGCAATGTTTCACAGAAACTGGTCTCTGACCGCATCTGTTAATTTCTGTTAATCTCTCTGTTTAGGATAAGATATTACTCTGCTTTAAAGATACAAGAAACTGTGCTTTGACAACATACTTGCAACTTTTAGGCATAGACTAAGAAACCTGCAGCTTAATTCGTAAAGATGCATAGAACGACTCTAAAAGAACATCATTTTCCAAATGTTGGGATTAGTGCATCAGAACGGGCACATTTTCTTCAACTACATAACGCTGATAAACATCATTAAATGGCGAGACAGAATGCAATTACAGCATTTAGTTACTCATTCATTATGTATGCTCATAATATGAGGTTGGCAATGTGTAATTTCCCAGGTTTTGTAAACATATTACAGCTGGTTATTATCAAAATGACTTTGTTTACACACACACACACACACATATATATATATATATAAACATTCTGTTACAGTGAATATTCAAAATAGGGTGCATGTAGGGTGCAATAACCAAATACACTGTAACCAAAGTGTGTTATACATGATATCAGTTTCAGGTAATATTTTTACTATCGCCTGTTCCATTCCACCCTACTTTATCATAAATAATGTGCTGTGCACTGCAGTATTGTACTTGGAGATTTAAATCGACTGCTTGTTTACTGTGTACTGTGCAATGCACTACTTCCTGCACTGGACCTCCACTGCACAATACAGTCAAAGCCTGCAGTACACCAAAGCAGAAACATCATTCAACTTCTGGGCTGGGGACCTGACACTACATGCCAAGTTACTGTGAGTCTGTATAAGCCAGCGTCTAGAGAATTCCCTCTTGCATGTCCAGCTTCCACACATTTGGAGAAGCACCAGCAGGGCTTGACGCAAACCAACATGCAGAAGCACTGATGGATGACAGAAATCTGTGCCAGCGTTTCCAAAATGTAGTAAGAGTTTAAAATTGGAAGTCCTTAAATTAAATCTATATCTAAGAAAAAAATCTGTGTCCACTTTAATACACTACACAGAATAAAATGTTTCATTTTTGCATCCTGACAGATCAAGCCAAAATCAGGCTGCTATCAAATCAAACCTGTGTTTGCGTACACAAGTCTACTGTATTTGTAGTCCTCTCTTTCTTGTGAATGAGTGTTTTCGAAAAGTCAGCAGTGTTAATGACTGCTGCATTTCATTTGTTATGCCTGATCATTTACTTTAATATTGACGGCACTTAATTGCTCATCAAATTAAGTGCATCACTTCTGCAGGCATGTTCCCATGGTTATTATTCATGTTAGGGTTAAATTGGCAGGGTTTAGCTGCTACATACAGTACATAGATCACCAAATAACTCACAAAACAAGACTGCATGCAAAGCTGCATGCTAAAGGCACGCTGGCTTTCCATAAGGGCTTTTTTGAGCGAGATACTAAAGAAGCTACTGTATGGATACATGACATGTCACTCATTCTTAAGTCTGTCTGTATAGAGGAGAACTGGACTCTGGAGCCGCCAACTGAAGTTGCGGAAGCTATTTCATCCTTCAATAAAAGCAATGACACATTTGGACTAGATGGACCAAGTTGAAGCTCGTTTAGATATGTAACATGAAATATTAAATATCTTCTCATATAGTAATGCAAAGATTTAACAGGCAGCAACACTAGCCAGTTTTCTGTAGCAGAAACACAATGATAGATGCCTCAACCCTTCATCACGACACATGCATATGCGTAACATCAAATGCAAGTTCTCAGTACGCAGGATGTGACATCAAAGGCTGACTTGCCAAAAAACTAGAAGTAAGAAATGAAAAACTTGAAAGGCATGGTTAAGCTCAAAACCGCTGTACAAACTGCCAGCCTAATGAGATGACTTAGTTTTTCTCCTCTTTACCGTCTAACTAACATGTCACTTTTGCTGAGGAGGTACAGAATTATCCAGATGTTTTGGAAAGGTTTGGCAACACGCTGCAATGTGGATAGAAGTTAATGAAGGCAGGGTGTCAGTGGAATGCTGGGAGAGACAAAACCCCCGGGAACACATGCTAGTAAAGCTCTGTGGTAATAAGGCTGGACTGAAGGAGCCTGTTCTCCTCCCCTCCTCCTTCAGCTAAACTCACAGATTCTCACACTCTAATTGGACAATATGGGGGCACAGAGCTAGTATGCCGCACACAATCAAACCAAACACACACTGGGACACACACCAGTACACAATCGTGCACAAACACACTAGGAAAGTCAGCATGGTGCGATGGTGTGAAACGTCTTGTTGTTGGGGCTGTACTAGAGAATCTGTCATTCACCATTATCAAGTAAATTTGTGACCCTGTCTGTGAAAACCAGTTTAAAAATCTAATTATGAGATAACAAGCATTAAAGTTCGATTTTACCTATTAATTTCACTATGACTTCAATCTTTTACATGTCATTACTCAGTCAATATTAAAGATATCAAGGTTATATTTTTACACAATGTTCTTTACATTACATTATTGTATGTAGGATGATAGGATGTAGAAAACAGTAAATCACAAAAAAACGACATTAGCTGGGTTTTCACAGGCAGGGTCACATAATGTTCCTGCTAAAAGCAAGTAACTAAAGCATATATTCACAATAAAGCTCTAGCCTTAAGTACCTTATTGCTTTCATAAATATATTACCACACAATACAACTATTAAAGCCTTAAAATATGTATCAATGCAATTTTCCTCCTTCCACTGGAAAAAATAGTCCATGACCATGCTATATGTTGCTAAGGGTGCAGTGCAGTGATATACAGAATCTTTGGGTGAAGCGCTTATAGCTGTACTTTATTATGAATAAAACACAGCTATTGACCAATCAGAACCAAGGACTGGGCCTAACCGTTTTATGGTATTGCCAGTAAAATTATTCAATCAAATATATTTTGACCGAACAAAAGATAAGTCTCCAGGACATTAGAAATGGGTATATCGGTAAACCGCTGTCAATGTATCAGATTTCATATAAAAATGATTCCCCAAATTGTGGCGATTTTATTACTCTATTTATTTACAGTATGAAGTGTATAAACTTCAATTCCAGAATAAAAACAAGTAAAGCCACCAACCACACACACTGGGCTCCTCTCCAGCCTGCTAATACAGGACATATCAATTTTTCACACGCCGTCTCTCCCGGCTTTATAACAGAGCCAAGAGCGCCCGTGTCATATCTGCCATTAAAACTGCTTTCTCTATTTCAGCTATGGCTGTGTATAAGGACAGCTTGGTAAGCCAATGTATGCAGTGAGCTACACTCTCCATAATCTTGGGATTAAGAGCTGGAGCTGCCTGCGGGTGCCGGGGCTCCTGTCCGAAGCTGTGACAGAGGTTCTGCACGGGCGCCGGAGAAAGATTGCCTGTTCTTCACTGTTTTGTGATGCATTGTCCCCACTCTGCTGTCTCTTCACATGGGTAAAACCCAGGGGCAATGACACGTGGATTAAAGAGGAGAAAGCTTCACAGGAGCAAAGCCTGATAACCTATTCTGAAGCCTTACCAATGCAGCAAAACCAGCAGTCAGCGCGATTCTGTTTATCTAAAGTCCCACCACGCTCCGTTCTGACACAGGAAACAGCACTCTCAGCAGGCTCATTATAGAGGAGATGTGTGTATGAATCTTGTGCATGAATGTGTGTCTCTTTGCTTTCCGTTACAGTGACTGTCTGTGACGCTGTAGATTGTGAGCAGAAAAGTACTTTTGATACTGTACAGTGATGACTCAATTAGCCACAACATGATTATTCTGCCAAATGGTACAGTAAACGCAGCAGGCAATTATCAGCAATATTGCTGAATTTCATGCATCCTTCTTGTAGCAATAGAGAACAATTCTTGTGTCACAAATCCTCCTTTTAAATTATGGAAAACTTGCATATGTGGCATTCAGATGAAAAATATAATATAAAGCAAATGCATGGGATGAACATCGTGTTAGAAACACAAAGGTTGTGGGTTCAATTCCCAAAGGAATATGTACTGATAAAAAACGTATATCTTAAAATGCAATGTAAGCTGATTTGCATAAATGTAAAATGCATACGATAAATGTCTTCATACATTTTCTTTTTTTAAAGCGCAATCTGGGATTTTCCAAGAAGTGACAATGCGACAACCTTCGAGGTGGCTGATTGCTTGAGAAGTGCACAATACATCGATTTTTTTCCAAGGGACAAATTATTCTGTTTTACATGCCCAGTTAGGCTTTAATAGGTCCATATACTGTACACTAACTACATAATTATCCATGATATGATTATTATAAATCAATAATTCTATATTATATTGACATTACACAATAAGATCACTATAGACGTGTTAGACTCCCCTTAACATGTTTGCAAACATGTATTTGAGCTGTTAGCATTTCAAACAGTCACCGGCAATTAAAGTAAAAGGTGGCACAGTATAGAGTACACAATGCCTCGCTCTCTATTGAATAAACCATATCCACACTAATGAGATCTCTCTCCTAATGGGTTTTCAATGAAGTGTGTCCTCACACAAAAAATGAATTCACAGTCACCGCAAACGCACTGATACGCGAACGCTCACAAACATAAAGTGCTTAGTGAAAGTCCAATGAGCTCGCTTCTCCAACACCGTCTGCATAAACAACGTCAACAAAATGCAGGCAAGGAACGCATGCAAAAAACAAAAAGCTTTTCTTTCTTTTTAAAGTAAAACAAATAGTGAAGACTTTCATCCAGAGTTCATGTGTTTTGAAAGGATCCATTACCGGACGCTCTAGTGTGCATTTTAAAAGGCTAGGATGTGTTTATACAGCATTATTTGAAATTTAAATGCACAAATAATTACCCATGAACTTCATCCAAAAAAAACGACAAGGTAAATATTTCATAACACCACACTATATATTACTTACTTTGTTTAGAAGACTTCTACCAACATCTACTTTGCAGCTATTTCAGGCATGTTTCTTATTCATGCACCACTCGGCATTGCATTAGATGAAAACATAAATTACACTATACCGTTTTTTTATGTCAAACATCTTTTCAGTCTTACACATTTTGACTTGATTCAGCTTGATTTTATAATAATGAAACTCGACAGTTTCTGTCACAATTGACACAAAATCATTTGATTGACAGTTCAATATCCGATCTCATTAATCTGGAAATAGAAGCTCGTTTGCAGGGCTGAGGGGTTAACATTGGTCTCAGAGCTGTAAAATAGCACGAGCAAACAGACATATCAATTCCTTTAAGCTCCTGACAAACTCCAGAAGTGAATGTTCTGTAACTCAACAAGCCGCTAGCAACGCCAAGGTCATGGGTTTATATCCACTAATAAAATGTTTATCCTGTTTTTTTTTCAATATGCATATTACTGTAAACAATAGTTTTAGTAGTTATAATGCCACTGCTTTCTTACCACACAGGTGCCATTCTATTTGCATTCCATCAGAGACACAACTGAATATATCAACCTGCATGAGATAAAAGATATTACCTAAAAATGCACTGCATTACAGACTCATTCTATAGTATTAAATGCATTCGCTCAAAGATGTGCGAGACTCACAAACAATTCAACAAACACAAAGAGACAAAACTGATGTATTGTGGTCTTCTTTTGAAAGAGTTGTCCAGTGTTAAGTGACCCAAAAACATCATGAAAAGAAACAAGAGGAGGTAACTGAATAGAGTGATTGAAGGCTAACCAAGCGGCAGAATTGACCCTTCAAAGGTCTAAATGTCAGTGTTATCATCACTCAAGGAAAAGTGGAATGCCAGCGAGACAATTCACTCAGCTAGACTAGAAAACCTTGATGGGTAACAGCGCTGATGACATCGTTGTGTGGTGCGAAAAGGGTTTGATTTCCAATGAACACACATATTGACACCGGATAAAAGCATCTGCCAAATGCATAAATGTGTTGTCTTTAGCATTATCTTCTGTTTATACGTTTATGTTTGGAATCAAAATCTATCAGTAGTTTGATTGCGGTTAAACAGTAAAAAGTGAAATTGTACCTCTCCATGCTGGACTTAAGTCTTCTGCATCTCCAAAATGGCCGTGAAGACCGAGCCAAGCTTCTTTATTAATGTGCCTCACTTCACTCCCTTTTAATTTCACTTCTAATTGGTCTGCAGTTTATCCTGCTTACTAATATTGATCTGTACTGCAGTGCACCACTAGGATGGGACACAGAGTTTTGCTTGTCTGGCCCTTTGCACTTCTAATTAAAAATCTCTGTTGCTCTTGTCCAGTTTGTGCCGCCCCTGTTTGATCTGTATTACAATGCTTTGTGTTTTCTTTCTACTCTGCATTGTGTCATTGTTTACTCCAATTATTTACCATACCTCGGCCTTTAAACCCCAGACCCTAAGCAGCTCAAACAGCATCGGGGACTGGTCTTCGCGGGGTTGCCATGGTGACTGACTGAGCCATCGTTGCTCTGCTCTGGCTTTGAGCTTTAACTGCTAACCTCTGCCTGCATGTATCCTCTTCTTTTCTCCCTCTATCCTTTAGGTTGATTATGTTGGACTCTCCAGAAAACAGTGAGGAGCTGGAACACTGCTGACATTCCACTTTTAATGACCATGTTTCTACCTGAAAGGGTCTTCGCCAGGTCAAACAAACAAGCACGTATTCTTTTCTAGAACCTGAAAGGTGAAATAAAGGTGGGTATACTTTGTGAAAACAGATAGGTGTGTACTGCATATATTACTCACGGTTGCGGCATATATAAATATATATATATATATAATATGAAGAAATAGAGAAAAACTGAGACAGACTAAATGTGATCCAGTCTGTAAAAACTAATTCTGAGATAACACCCCAAAGTTTGACTTCACCTATTAATTTCACTATGATTTCAATCTTTGACATGACATTACTCAGACAATATTAAAGATATCAATGTTAAATTTTCACAGAATATTCTTTACATTACATAAAATAATAGAAAAATCACAAAAAATGACTGGGTTAGCTGGGTTTTCACAGACTGGGTCACAAATACAGAAAAACTGTGACAATGTCTCCAAGACGCTGGAAGAAACCTTCTTGCAATGATCTCTGTTTGGATCATCGGCTGTTGTCCATCATAATCTCACTGGATTATCACAAATAATGGCAAAAGGAATGTTTGGAAATGTGAACTGATATTTCCTACTGAGACAGTGCAGCAAATATAAATAACTGGCTTAAAACCATTTTTGGTCTTAAAAAACAAACATATATTTTCACAGTATGTGTATTAGGAATGCATTACACTGGCAGAAGAAAAGAAGCACAACAGGCAGAAAGTGAAAACATATATGCGCCTAATTAATATTTTTTGCACAATCTGAGATTATTTGTGATTCCTTTTACCGCAAATAAGCCTTTTCTATGCAAAAGAGATATGCCTGTACATTTTCTCGCAACCATGGCAGCAGTTATTCATCAAATGCTGATCATATGATAGAGTAGAGCGTTACACGCAAACAGGAAACACAATCTAGTCAAGCACATTTTTGCATTTTAAAGAGCCAATTCAGGTGCCTGAATTGTCTTGATGGACAGACACAGTACAGTCACTTTGCCAGAACAGTTTGCCCTGCTAAATCCTCTATAATCCAGCTCTTGTTTCATGCAAATTGCATTTGAGTTTTTAAAGGTGTTTGCTGCATTACCTAATCTGGAAAATTCCTATAGGAAAATGTGTGCAACAACACAGACAGCTTGTTCAAATAAACAACGCTATCAATTCCCTTCTGTATGTTCAAAAACGGAGAGTAATGCATTCTTGCGTGATTGATTACGCAATCTCAGATATAGCTTTGAGGTCTCACTATTAATAATCCACCAAACTGTGCTGACGTCACCTCAGCGTACAAGTTCTCCATCTTCATCATTATTTAAAGATGTTTCCTTTCTCTGTGGTTGTTCTGAAACTAAACATGACATACTGTATGTTAGAGCTGAGGCTGATGGTGAAGAGAAGTAGACTGCTGTTTGTTGACTGTAGGGAGTAAAGTGAAAAACCATATGCATATCAGATGTTGCTCATGCTCAGTGATGCATATGATATCAAAATTATCTCTGACACTCACTTGAGGGCTGGACAGTCTGAGCCATTTCAGGACATTGTAATTTGGGTAGAATCACTGAAAATGAGGATTCTGCTCAGTTGATTAATGCATTAGCTGTGATTGATATGGCCTGCAGGGTACCGCAGGCAAACGATAATAAAGGACATTTTAAAAGTGCAGTGAGGCGGCTAAAATGTTTCTGCATCTCTTTTCTAAAACTCAGTATTCCAGCCTTTAAACGTTATACAAATACAGATCTGTATGTCCATCCATCTATCAATTATCCATGCATCTGCCCATGCACCCACTAGCCCCTTCAGTTTAAGTCTTTCTGTCTAAACTACTAAGATCTAATATCTATCAACAAGCAAAGCTTTTTAACTTAAGGCAACATTTTTCCAAGTCAACATGTAAAATTTGTCCTGACAAAATTTCGTTTTAATTTTACAGATCAGATCTTTGCTGTCTATTTTCAGGTTTATTCACTTTTTAAACTTGGAGTTGCATATGTGCTTGAAAGAAATGGTTGCCGGTCAATCGGAAAAGCTATCACAGATCAGCAAGGTGGGCACCTGGAGACCTCTGTTGGAATTAGTAAATCCCTGACACACTTGGCAGGGCACAGTGAGGATCAGGTTTGGTACACGCAGGTCTAGAGAGAGAAAGAGGAGGATAATATTTAACTCCTGTGACTGTATAGCTGATCCAAGGTCATGCAACGACACTATATTAAAGAGATCCTAAAATCTGATTCAATGCCAGAACTGAATAAACTGACTACATTACAGTAATATAAATAATATAAATTATTTTATTTCTGTACCAAATCCTGATCTACTTTGATCTTCCAAAATGTGATCCTGCCTGAAAACCCAGTTACAATCTTTTTTTGGTGATTTACAGTTTTCTAAATAAAATCATCCAACATAATGTAAAGAAGATCCTGTGAAAATATAACCTTGATATCTATAATACTGACTGAGTAATGACATGTCAAAAATGAAAATAATAGTGACATTTATATTTTCAGAGACGTTATTACAGAAAGGGTCACATATAAAACAACAGTCCCTCCCTGAGATTAAAATAATATACTACTTAAACTATATGGTAATTCAAAAATAGCCTTATTTTTTATGTTAATGTGAAGTTATAAGTTGATTTATTTGACTATTAAATGAAAAGTGTATATTTATCTTTAAAGTGTTGTCACAAGTTTTTTTACTCACACAAATAAGCAGTTTTAGGTTTAGTATGACATATCTGCAGGACGTGAACTGCTTAAAATGTCATGCCCACTGCCCATCTATATCAGCAGTAACAGCGACTGATGTTTTGTAAGGAACGTTATTACCCAGTTTGACATTTGACTTCCTAATCATCGTTCTAACTGCTATTTGACATTTCCTGTTCAATCTCTCAATTAGGTCTCTAACGCAAGATCCAGATGAAAAAAATGAGCGTGTTTGAGCGGGCGGGTCAAATAGAGCCACAGACACATGCCTGATTTATCAGCTCAAACTTTTCTATTTGGAGTTTTTGAGCTTTGACACTCAGCACCAGCTGACGCATTTATCACGGAGCTTGGCGTTAAAACCGAGGCGAGAAAATAAATCACGAGACAAATTTAATTCAGTTCCCTATCCATCCGCCTCTAAACCCTTATATAGGGGGAAAATTTGATTTTTTACCCCCATCCTTTGTTAAATAACATCAAAAGCTAGTTCATATGAAAGTCAACGACATGCTATAAACCAATGCTACAAGAACTATTCTTCCAAATTGCAACTGCCTACAGCAGCACCCGGTTCTTGCAGAGCTCTTGTTTCTCTAGTTTTTGGTTCAACAAAGTAAACACATCACCCATAGTAACCTCCACGGAGAGAGTCGCCTGCCCCGGTAAGGGCAAAGCTGATTTCATCAGCTACATCAAAATTGAAATGCCAATTCCAATTCAGCTGCGGTAATTATAACTGACCCGTTTCGCCAAACTGACTTCAAGTGCATTAAAAACAGAGCGGGTGGAACTTAAAAAGCAATGATAGAAATTCAGTGGTCTGAACTCAGCCCGATCACAATCATGATAGCAAAGATAATAACCGCAATATAAATCTTTAGCACAATACCGAAGTGTCCTTCTGCAATTATTTACTCCTAATTTGTAAACTCGAGGAAACCGTGTCCCTCAAGATTGCTTTTGGTGTCATGCTTGCAGGATGTTTGTGTGTTTGAGGTCAGACTGAATGCTTTTCATTGGATTGGGTATATGATGGATTACGATAAAACACTAACATGGCAGTGAAGGAGGAATTTGAGTCTTGTACTTATTACATAGGCCAGTACTGATTATGTCACCTGCGATAGGGTCACAGGTGCTTCCTGTCTACATCCCATAATGCTGGGATAGGCTCCGACCTCCATGAACCTGGTTTAGAGAATGGATAAAAGATGATGAAACGTTTTACATTTACACATTTTTAGCTCCTCTTTTCTAATATGGTTTGCATTGTGATGATACTGCCGTCATTACTATGGCAACTGATATAAATATGCAATACCAAATATCGATGATACTCTCTAAACACATGGGTCCGATTTCATTTCTTCTAAAATGACAAGCATACAAACCAATTCAGATTTGACAAACAAACTGGAATTGGGTGCAGTGTGAACACTGCCCTGGAGTCAAATCAATACGCAATGTTTTTGCTGGTTTTGAATGTTAAAGTGCTTGATCATAAGCATTCCCCACTCACTAAAGAAAACAACCACCTAGAGCAAGACACTGAATTGCAGCATTTACTCGCTCTTCCTTTGTTTGCTCACATAAATCTACATGCAAGGTAAACTGGCCACTGATGGGTGTGAACTACAGTATAATGGCACCTGTCAGGCACAAATATGTGGAGAAGGATGCTGAGGGAACTGAAGGCATGGCTGGGTACCAACACGCTCACAGACTCCATTTACCTGTGCTGGTCACATATCCCCGTCACACTTCAGTTTTTTAGTACTATAGGCTGTAGAAATTTTGCATAAGCTTAGCAGTTTTTCTTGTATCAATGAGATGCAGTGTGTTTCAACTGGAGTGTTTTTAATTATTGGCCACTAAAAGTGTTCTTCACGCATAATGCCTGCACTGTTGCGATTAATTTATATAACGTACATTAGTTATAGTTAACATTTAACCAGTGGAGCATCTTTTTCTTTATTTTTTAGAAATTTTTATAGCAGAGGTCTTTAACAAAGCGTACTGCAGGGGGTCTGCCAATTATTGGTTCTCTCTCAAATTTTTATCTCATTTTGCTAAAAAAATTTAAACATGCATTTAATCATAGTGGAATATTATCTTAACTAAACTTTTTTCTTCTGTAAAAAACAAAAGAAGTGTCCATACAATGGAAGTCAATGGGGCCCAATGCTGTTTGTTTGCCAATGTTCTTCAAAATATCTTCTTTTGTGTTCTGCAGAAAAGAAAGTCATACAGGTTTGATATGACATGAGGCTAAGTAAATGATGAAAGAATTTTAAAAATGTAAATATGTGATTATATAAATAAAAAATTATTGTTTTCATTGTCACACTGATCCTGGTTAACAAAGTTTTCACAGTAAAGCATCCCTTGACGCTGGCCGGGGTCTACGCGTACACGCCTGGAAAATATTCCATTAGTCCGAGTCATGGGGGCAGGGCTGCTTGTGCGCTGCTGCTAATGCACTGAGCTCCGATGCCCAGGGTGATACAGCTAGTCAATGTAATTCACGGTCACAGAGAAGTCTAGGAAAAGGAGGGGCTGTTTGCTGCCAGCTTGCCTGCTTTGATCTCCTCCAAAGCCAACTCTGCTTTCTCTGATTCACTGGACCAGCTTATTCCTGTGTCACACAGAGTCACCCCCCAGAAGCAGAGCGTAGCGTACCCGCTGTGCACCGTTTGTGGTAGGACACATGCAGAAGCCATTACACCACAGTTTGCCAGAGGTAAAATGCAAAGTCCCCTCTCTTGATTTGTAGCCCAATCTAAATTTCTATTCCATTTCCATTTGATGTTTACATGTTTGTTTGTTTTCAAAGCCAGTCACATCAAAGTCTCATCACTTAGCTACAATAATGCAGCTTGCAAGCATATTTTATGCTGTTATTACTGACTGTTGTTTGGCTATGATTATTAACGATCACATTCTTTTTGCATCGTTAATGATAAAATGTTTGGTAAAAGTTACATATGTGCACCTTCAAAACCAGCTCACTTATAGAAAACATCAAGTTTGTTTTAATTTGAATGTAAACAAAAGCGGTCGTGTCTGAGTGAGTGTGTCCATCAATTTCCACCAGTTTGACCCATTTAACTTAATTTGCAGACCAGTTAGACAATAGGCGGCCACTATTGCATTGACAGGGTATCCTGCTTAAAAGTTCAGCTTAAATCAACACGGTTTTTCTGGTGACCCAGGTTGACTTATTGGTGATGTCATGCTGCAGAGCAACATTTAAACCACAATATGTGACCAGCGATGCTGATTTCTTCAGTAAGATAAACAGCTAACAACAGCGCTATAAAGCCATGCCTCTTTTCTGTATAATAACTTTATTCGTTAGTAGACAATAAAGGAGGCAAGAGAGACAATGCCACCCTCTGAAACTTTATCCACTGGCGTTGCTATTGAAAAGTGTAATTTGACAAAACTGTAGTGGTTTACATACACTATTTGATCCGATTGATTTCTTTCACTTTATTTCACACTGTCTATTGTTTTTCATCCATCTTTTCTGGAGGAGGCACCACCTCTCTTGTCTCCTGAGAGAAAATGCAATTACTCCAGGGTTTTAACCTGGTTTTCATACCCCCCTGCAGTTTCTGGTGAACGAAATCTCACAGCAAAATTGTCTTTGGTCTGAGCGGGACTGTAAAAGCTTTGTTCTGAGGTACACAGGGAGGTCACGGGAACAGACTTTTGCCCTAGATATGCAGGTAACTGCTGTTCCTTTATAAACATCACTTAACCTGCTCTGACCCCTTTGACAACTGAAATGAAATATAGAGTGCCTAAAATTCAAGTCAGTTCTGTCAAGTTTTATGTATATTTTACACCTCTACAGTGCTTCTTAAAACATAAGATTGGTGTAGAACTTTGCAATAATGTCTACGTCTGGTGTAATTTGCTGAAAAACATGTCCCCTACCTTTGCCCCTCCAGCTAAATAGGTCAAAGTTTGTAAGTATTCACTTTAATATTTCATGGTTGAATTCGTACCTAATCATGACAAACAATATATGGATGTAAAAGTGTAAGACTCAAAAATAAATATTAGACAAATTTTCATAACAATAAACATAAAAAATCTAAATGAAATTATTATTTTTTTTTAAATATTTTTTAAATAAAATAAAATATCTAAAATGGAAAGAGTTAAATAGAGTGTGAGTATGTGGAAGTAAAGGGGGAAAATGAATAAACTGATAATGTAACTTAGAAAAAGAAAACTGGACTACTGCATCTATACTGTATGAAGCAACTTATGGATAGAAGAACAAAGGCAACAAAAAGTTTGTCTTTCAATATTACACTCCAGACAATGTCATACATTTGAAGGACGTGTGTTCCTTGCAATCATGTGAAGTGTGTCACTGTGAGAAAAACAGTTTGTGATTGTAAGATGGGAAGATCATCATAACCGAGTGCTTATTATTACTGTTCCTGTTAGATCACTTGAAATCACAGCCTGTGATTTACTGGTGTTTACTGCTGAAGGACCACCCCTCCGAAAACCATCCCACTGCGACTCAACATCTGTCCCAATCAAACAGCAATCAAACACACAAATCCTCTCACTCGACTCATCCTGACAGACAACTTCTACAGCACACAAACAAGTAAAAAGTGGTCCTTTTGGCTTTTTTAAAAGTCTGCGGGGAATAAATCAGGCACAAATAGAACAAAGTAAAGCAAAAATTCAATAACATCCCAAAACAAACCTTCTATCCGCTTGTTCTGTTTTGCTATCTGTAGCAAGGAAACTGCTTTGAGTGGTTAGACAGGCACCATGAATCTTGTTTTATTTAATTCACACTGCCCAACAAACTGGCAAACTTTTTTCTTTCTTTTGTTTCCACACCACACAGCTTATCTTCCTTATTTGCGTTCATGACAGTTTGAATTAGCTTTTGTTTGCAACCTTCCTGAAGGTGAGCTCTCATTACTTTCATCATTGGCTATTCATGTACAGCCCAAGCCTCTATCAGCTGGCTGGCAAACAGATCTGCAGAAGCCTGTATTGGGATTGACAGGTCCTAGCCCCGGGGACAAGGTCACGCTGGTTTCCAGGTTATTGTGTTTTCAGAGCACACTGCTTTGGGTTACTAACAGGGGCACCTTTTCAAATGACCTTAGCATCATCTTGCTTATGGTATACATTTGCCTTACTGCTGCTAGGTGGTTTTAATGCAAATTTCCCAGCATATAAATTGGTAGAGTATGATTGCCAAGATTGTTTGGTACAGTATGTGACCCATTGTTTAGGTTTTTAAATTATTGCAATCTATCTACACTACCTTTATCTCAATGCACAAAGGATGAATCTGAATCCCGCTTCACACAAATAAGTAGCAGCAGTTTTAGGGCACTCAGTCAGTGACAACCTTTGTGTTTACCTCAAGAGCAGCTGGTTCATTCGGCTCACCTTAACATCCGAGTCACGTTTTAGCCTACATTTCTTCTCATATTTTAAGCTCAAGAGAAGCAGCATTTTTAATATATAGGTCTAGCCTACAGCTATAATATCTAAGCTAAAAAAAGAAATCTACTATAAATAATATACATTAATATACGAAAGAAATCTCTCATCTATATGTGCGGCATGTGTGGGGACATGACCCCCTAAAATCAGACAAATCAAAAACAGGCTGTTTTCTATACTGATTTCATATCAGAAGAAACAGTAAGAAAGAACGGCATCAATTAGATTTAATTGATCTCGCTTTTAAAAGGCAGCTTCAATAGCTTGACAACTGCCATATTGAGGGTAAAAAAGTGAAAACTATCCCTAGCGTTGTCCGCTAAATAGACTGGCAGCTGAAGTGTCTGAAACAAGAGTAAATTGTGAAAAATCACAACCCTGACAGGGTATTGAAAAGGAAGGTCTTGTTGGCTGTTCTGGATAAATGTGGTGACATTTCATTTCTGCTTTTAAGAGTTACAGCATTCTGAAATTTTAGTCTCAGAGTGCACAAAAAATACACGATGCTAAATTCAGTGCAGAGACTATGTTGGGCCTGTGGGTCACAATACGACAGCTAAACTACGTGAGCAAAACAACATTAACAACAATTAAAGATTTCTTTAAATGCTTTTCAGAAAACAATGAATAACATTTTTACTAGAGTGTATATATTTTTTTTAAATATATAATTGTTTCTTAAAACTATTTTAAATTATATTTTTTTATCATTAAAAACAAATCTGTGTATTAAGTTACAAAAAATAACTAATACTAAGATGAAAAAATTTAGTTTTAAGTTTTTAAGTTTTAATTTACCAAAAGTTAAAAAAGTGGTTAAAATATTTAAATAAATTTTAAAAAATGACAAACACACCCCTATTAAGACTTTCTGTGTATAGTAATTGCCTTTCAGTTCTATGTTTTATTTGTACAATTGCTAAATTGTTAAAAAAATTGCACCATTTTTGACCAATTAATTTATCATATAATAAAACTTGAAAAAGATTTTCTTGATCCAGCAAGCACTTATCTGATTGTCTGACTCAACACACTGAACTTTTTGTACAATTCTTTCTAACTATACTGTACCATAATATATCTCAGATAATCCCACCCATAAATGATTAGTTATAAAAAAACAAAACAACAAGATTTATTGCCTGAGGTTCCTAGACATAACAGTTTAGAAAGTATGTCATCTACTTGCACTCCTACCGCATTATTCCTTTCTAAATGACCAAGTGGCTTTTAAAAACTGCATCTTCCTACATCTGCCAGTAATTTGCAGTATTAATTACCAAAGAGCTTTCATTGGCATATGAGGCGGCATGTGCTCAAAGCAACAATTAACCACAGGTCCCTTTACCCTCAACCAGCAGAGAAAACAAATACAACACACAAAGCAGCTGCAACTTCAGAATACAAACTACGAACACCATTTTCAGCAATTGTGTTTCTCAGAGCTGTCGCATAAACCAAAATGGAGGAGTCTTCCATGACATCAATATTGCAGACCTCACAGTATGTATGTCCACAAAACAATGTCTTGAGGTTCCAGTGAATAATTCATCAGCCAACAAGCGTTAGCCTGCCATTATCTATTTAAATCCTAGTGCAAACCCATCCTAAAACCTGCATGTGGTGCTGTCATGGCCTGGTTAGAAGAGAGGAAAGCAAGCCAGAAAAAAGACAGGAAATTAAATGGAGGGCGAGACCGTCTTGAATCTGCTCCTTTTTATCATCTTTTCCATCTCTTTTTCATCCTCGTGGCCTCTCTGTCTTCTCAATCCTTCATTCATCTACTTCAACATGTCATCCCTTCATTTTTAATCATTGAAGCAATCTCTCTTCTCTATCCATCCTCTACCAACCCCCTCTTATCTTTCATGTCTTACTCACTTCTTTTGTTTTGCCCTTGCTTTTTTTCTCAGCTCTTTCTAATCATTCCTGGAAACAGACTTTCCTATTCAGACCTCCATATTATTTTGAACCAAATACATCAAAGACTGCCCTACGTTAATTTAATACCACATTGGGGGTCTGAGGTCTGAGACACACTCCAAAAACAGAATAACAAGCAAAATAACAGTGTTTTTATACGATCAGAGCCCACAATATATATTAGCCAAAGGCCATTAGGAACGGTACAATCATATTTCAGATCTACAGCCTGTTATGCATGTGAAAAAGGGTTCAGATTATGAGATCAGGGCAGATCTAATAATCACACCATTATTAGACCAGTGAACGTATCACCTCATAAGTCTACTGATCCATGATTAAATGCACTTATAACGCATTTCAGACATTTGCATAGTGAGCAGATTGATGATATATGCATACTTACATAAACACGCATACTAAATAAGCTCCATAACAAAATCTATAAAAATGAAAATATGATACATACAGTATTTTCACCATGCAACACACACAGCTATATTTTTTATTTATATTTCTCCAGTTTTTCTCTGCAGAGCTCTCAAGTCATGCGCCTGTCAGCCTCTCTCCCTTCTCCATACTCGTTCTCCATTCACTTTGCTCTCCAGTCTTCCTCTGATGTGCCTGTTTCTCTGCACTGTGCATCAGTTGCACCGCAGTGCTCAGTTATCCCAGCTAAAGGCCTTCTGGGTCTGCTCACATGTGCCCTGAACTGGTGTTTGTATGCCGAAGGGGGCCGTTTTCACGCAGAACCAGTTCACATAACCACGTGAACAAAAATGTAATTTGCTTACTTCATTGTGCCAATTATTCAACTGCATCTTTAAGCTCTTGTCATGTATTGATGTTCCCAATGCACTTGACTCGTTTGAGGCTTATTTAAAATCGGATCTTTCCACATATTACATCATCCTTATCCTCTAGCTGTGTACAAAACTCATGTGCCTTTCTTTTCTCATTTTGGCATACACAAAATCAAAATATTAGACAACTCTAGCACGCTACAATTCCTATTACAGGCTATCGATTCCAGTGTTTTCATCAAACTGGGCTCTTGTCTTTTTTTTAACATGCCAAGGAGCTCAGTTTACAATCATAGTAATTATTTTTACGAGTTTCCGGAGGAATCGAAACAATTTTATTCTGTCTTTTCCTGACACATCATGGCACACCAGCACAATTATAATAATTAGTTACCAGTCAGACAATGCCTGCCAAATGCTGATGTGTCAATGAATGGCACTTAGTCATTGGCAATGCTGATCAGAGCCTTTCCCATCACCCAGAATAGCACATCTTAATCATATGGAAAAGCATCTACAATATGAGGAGAAATGGCAGCACCTTTCCTCCTAAAACTCTCTCCATAAGCCACGATAAGGCACGTTTCTGTCCCCTCCATATTCAAGTCTGTCTCATAAAGCACTCGGGTCCCAGCAAACTCCTTGATTGATAAGCGGAACACCAAATGGGCCTTTTATTACTGGATGCTCAATCTGGTTTATTGTGTGTCAGTAGAAGAGTGGTTTTATGTGGCTTGGTGAGGACCAATCACCCGTTTAAAAATAATTTGGAAATCCAGAGTCTCATATCTCAGAAAAGCATTCTAATCAGTGTGGATGAGACTACCGCATTCTGCTGGAGTTCAATCAAAAGGCATCATTACTTTAGGGAAGAATTTTAGAGGGCATCTGAGGTGGATCTTAAATGAATACGTGTAAAAATGCTGAACAACTGTTCTGTGAGCACCAGTACATTAAGAGCCACGTGCTATGTTAGACACTACAGACTTCTCAATGGCGTTCAAAATAAGAATGGACAGGCAGACAGACTGCTGTGCAGCTCACAAATAATTGTCTAATAAATAAACAAGGCAGTCGTGGTATGACAAGGGCCTGTTGTAGATTAGAAAATTTGACTCCAAACAAAAATCCAAGATGATTTAAAGAAATTTGCTTGCTCAAAAATCTCAAAATTACCTGTTAACACTTTAACTGTTTATTTAACTTTTTTTAATTTCACTATTTACTTTAATATTTCATAGTTAAATTCTTATCTAATCATTACAAACTATATATCAATGAATTAATATTTGACAAATTTTTATAACAACAAACTAAAATAAAAAAAATAAAAAATTAATGTTATTTTTAAAAATACCCCAAATGAAAAAGATTAACAAGATTTAAATATATATATATATATATATATATTGTTTATATTCAATATCCAGTCACAGTCATCAAGTTAAACCATTTTACTGCCATCCGGCTATATTATACAAATGAAGTAAGTTAAAAGATATAACATCTCTGTTTCCTAAACAATGTAAGAAACTGTACACCAATGTACAATACCATCAGCAAGGCCTAATGATTTTTGGCTCTATCCCACCCAGTGTGGTTTTGCCAGATCAAGCACATAATCATGTATGCACAAATAAGCTCCCATTATCTTAGTCTTTATGTGACAATGAGAAGAATTAAATGGATTGGGGGATATAAATAACAAAAGCGTTTATCTTAGCATAATTAGCTCTGATCCTTTTTCTTCTCAACAATTAGGTATATCTACTCCTTCCCCCCAAGCACAAGTCTCTATAGCAGCCGAGCCAAATAAATCAAACACACTGGTCCATGTGTCATTTTTTTAAATAAGGGCGAAATATAATTGAGTCAATGAGCAGTTAGTTAACCTACTTATTCAATTCCTCTCTGCTTTGGCTGCACACACTAAAGCTACACACCACACTGGCAAGCCAGTAACATCATGACATCAAACAACAGTGAGATCAATGCAAACCATTGTTCCATGACATCATACTTATCATACTTTTCCCATGTACGCATGCTCTAGTACTACAATATTATGCATGTGTGAAATGAAAAATTATTTCCAGACCTGTTTAAATGAAACAGCATAGTCACAATAGGGGCTTTTCTAAATGCTTGGTGGACATTTGTGTGATGTACAGTAAATACTATCATTTCTGATCTTACATCCAATTGGTTAATTAACTCTCCACTTACAGTGCATGACACCGTCAGGAAAATTAACCATGGATTTAATATACTAAAAGTGTAATCATTTTTGGCAGGAAAACGTATGTCTGGTGAGTCCAAAGCAATGTTTGACACACTATTAGACCTTACCAGGCATTTTACATGAGACTTACAGTAACTAACTGGCAACAGTGCTGCCAGTATGTTACTGTAAATGTGTAACAGTGCAAAACTAATCACTATATTCTGAAATAATCACAGTGTTTTGTCCAGTTTGCATTGTCTGTATTTCACGCACACAGCACATTAGCACTACAGTCTTTTCAGTTGCTTTGTGAGTCAATGGAAATATTCAGTTTTCTAACATCCAAACACCAAAATGGTTTAACTGCAAGTGTGATACCGCTTAGAGCATCTCTGCTGGACAATATCTTTCACGGTCACCAATCAATTATTCATTAACTTAAGTTGCTTAAGGTCCAGAGGTCCCTGATGATTTGATCAGCCCTCAAACTGCTCTGATTCGCGACGGGTCTACTGATCTGCACGGACCCGGTGCTCCGTGACAAAACTTCCAAGTGCTTTCAAGTTGACACATCTGCATAAATCTCCGTCATTTAAACAACCGGAAAATTACCCCGGACCGGGCCGGATCGTTTAGTACAAAACGCTAACCGCTTCCAAGTCATATTTGCATTATATACCCAGCCATTAACTTATACACCAAACGAAGGCAATACAACCCATCATTCATCAGCGCGAGCCATGCGTAAACAGAACTGAATGCGCGCAACCAAATTATGCTTACCTTGCTTATAAGTTATCAGGTCCACCTTGCATTTCCGTACCGATAATAGTCAATATTCCTCCGTGTTGATGGTTGACGGTCCGACACTCGCCGCTGTTTGAGATGCTGACAGCAGCGCTCAGGATTCCCCTCTGTCCCAGTCGCGCGTTTCCATTGGTCCCCGCAGCACCTCAGTCAGAGGAGGGGCACAGAGATGCGCTCATACGCACCACATGCATATACATTTCTAGAAAAAAATACGTTGTAATCAATGAATATGTTGTCTTTCGTCTTGTTATAAGTTGGATCAAACTGTAAAAAAGAAAATAAATTAAAGAAATTAAATCGCTACATGTATGGGCATGCAATTCCAGGGCTGTCAGATTCACGGGGCAAAAGAGCATCGTTTAGCAAATAGGTAAAAGTTATAGGAACACATGTTACATCTTATGTATTTTTAGAATAATAGAGTAGAATAATTAATTCATAACATTAAATGAAATAAAAAAATTGTGTTGTTCATCTTAGGGAAAGCACACTCCTGACGGGTCTTTCTTGCGTATACGTGAGGTCAGAGCCTACGTGTAATGTACGTGTATGACACATACGTACTGTTTCTGGGGTCTGAGAATCCACAGCCGTTCAAATAGGTTTATTAATAAACCTAACATTGAACGAATTACGTTTCAATCTAATATCACGCACCAAACGTCCTTCATGAAAAAATTCTCTGACTTGTGCACACAAAGAGAAATTCAGTCTGGCAAGTTTATTCAAAAAGACCACGTGTTTACACATCTAAGGCTAAAGGTATAAAAGAGAATTGAATGCAAGACCAACACCTCAAACAATGCCGCAATTTTCGCCAGTCTTTTTTATTTTCTTTTATTCTTTTTTTTTTATCTCAGCCATTCATTAAAAACAGAAAAACGAATTGCTCCGCATAAAAGTCATGTGGTGACACTAACACATTGTCGCCATTCATTTAATTTTCATTTTAAAATGAATAATACGCTTTTATCTGGCTCAGACACAGCTCTGGCAGCATGTGGGTTATTTTCTCAGCCTCTGGTGTCTGTTCTCAGACTCCGTGCAAATGAATGCAGCGTAACTTCGCAGACTTGCACACACGTTAGCGGGCAGGCCTACGGAAATATGACTTCTTTGAAAACTGTATAAAAACATGCATGCCTCTCCAAACCTATGTCTAAAAGTAATAATGTGTTAAAATACAACGGGAACAATGAAATAAATCGTTGAATATGAACGATGAGGGTGTAAATTGTATTCAGCACCTTGGCCAGCGACCACAATGACTATGAACCAGAGCAGCATCGTTTCTCTGATCGACCTAAACTATTAAGTCACACACTGACTCATACTAATATGACGTTTGCCATTACAAACTCATCGATTACGTCACTGTGGTGAATAGTGGTTGCTCTGTCAAATCCGGGTACATGGTTTGCAATGAAAACTGAACTGTAATTGGCGAGTCTCTTTGTATCTCTGCCTCGATTTGTATATATTTTGTTTTTACAGCTGCACAAACTTATCACTTTACCAACTGCCTCCCAAGAAAATGACTTTTCCTTTATCTATCTAGTATTTATAAAATCCATACATAAGCCTTAAATTGGAGCATCTATGCATCCAATAAACTGAATTGGGTTTTAATAATAACAGTACACTGGGTCAACCGAGAATCACTGATCTCTAAATTAGTAGACTAATTTCTAGTACATGTATTTAGGTAAAAAGCCTGGCTTTGCGCCATGCATATCTACATACTGCATTATCATCCTGAACAACAGGATATAATTATATGCCATTATATCCAAAAACTTCATTAAGGATACTCGGATAATCTCTGATGTAAGTTTTAGCAACAGTGATAAACAATGCTTTAGGCATTTTACACTCAATACAACTGTATAACATTAATTAATTGATCCTGTACAGATTCTATTGCAAGTCACATGAGACACTATCTTCTACTACAATGGACAATAATAGTCAATTACAGTGTTATCCGGTTGAAAGTGGTGGTTTGTGATTAGAGCAACACATCTGGTGGAGGGTAATATTCAGACATTGAAATAAATGATCATTTAGAGAAAACATATGTGATATTGACTTTAATTTCTCCTCTAGGCCAGGGTTTGTAGTATAATATGACACATTGAAAGAAGTCGCATGCCCATAATTACAGGAGAAGACACGTTTGCCATTACATGTACTGTAATAATATAAAGAGCAGGCTCACCACTGTGACACTGGTGATACATCCATAATGCATATAACATCAATCAGCACAATCTAAAACACATCATTTCTACATCACGATCTAAAAGCTCACTACACGATTCATAATTATGGTAATATTTCCATGTTGTGTTCAAATGTTTTTATACAATTATAAATTACACTCAGGCAGCGAGACATTAATATTTACCTCAGCAATCACGTGGCACACACACGACGCATCTCCATCACAGTCTATCCTGGCAATCACAGGGCAGAACAAAACAGAAATCAAATTTCCACCGAGGCTTGTGTCATATCACAGCTAAAGGTCATCTCTGAATTTAGTGTGCGGTCCCAGTCTCCACCTCCCATGTGTAGTCTGAATCAGAGGACATGAAAAAAGTGATAGTTATTGACCAATCCCGGATGTGTGCCCCCACACAGCTGTCTCTTTCCTCTCTCTCGCCAGGCCTTAATATGCTCCAAAAACGTTGTAGTGTATTAAGTATAGGAAATGCAAAATTAACCCCACTGCATATAAAATTTATAAAGCAAAATGCATTGCGCTCTATATAGAAAATAACCCAGTACATTATAAATTGCATATGCTTCTGTTACAAATGATTAAAATGTGATACCAAAGAGTGTTTTTATTGAATGTTGACGCATAAGAAAATATGTAGAATCACCTAACATGTTCTAGTAAACTTTAATAGTTGGGTTTTATAAACATTGGCACCTTACTTCATTCATTTATGAGCACAATAACAAACCTTCACACGGAGCCCACTTTGCCAGGGTGATTCACTATCCATTTAAACAGCTTTTAGAAATGCTTTCTTGCCTGTAGCCTGCCTGCAGATTAAACACTGGTCTTTATGTCAGTAACCTATCAGCATATTGACAGTTTTAATGCCGCATCACTGATTGGAATGGTTGCTGGAAAACTGCTTCTGGTTTTGCAATGCTGACTACATGAAAAAGATGGCTGTGGGGAATAAACACTAAGGTTGTTAGTTCAATGCAAGGACTCATGGATAAGAAATAAATGCTCAGGATTTTCACAGGTTTATCTTGAAATAACAAGCACTTATTAAGAACCTGTTTTTGCCACTGTGTTCTGACTGTAGCCTAATAACATGTTTTTAAAATTCAGTAAACAAAGACTAAGGATACAAAGCATTATAAATATGAATATTTCATATGTGCATGAATTATTAATGTTATTCCTCAAAAATTTCACATGCGGGCTCATGATGAGCTCGCGTAAATGAAATAATCACTTTAAACAGATTTTCTTTCCCCAAACTATGAACTTAAGTATTTAGTAGAAAAATATTGAAGAATAAAAAAAATATCACAGCCTTTGAGGCATATGAGCAAAAATAATAAGTAAAAAATAAAAACAAACTTTTCTTTGAACATCAAATTAACAGTGTATTTAAATAAGCTAAAAGGAGGCAGAGACTGCTGTTGATGTGAGACTGCTATGTCAACAATGTGAAACAATGAATCATCAATATAATACACGTTAGGAAATGATTAAAGATAAAATTTAAAATAAATTATAGTTAAAATAATTTGGTTTGGTTTCTAGTTTAAAGTGCTTGACCCCGTTCTTTACTCTTCTTAGTCTCACTGACCCTTGGCCTATAGCGCCACCCTGTGGCAATTATAAGAATAAGCACGTCTTTGTCTTAAATTGTGCTAAATCTCTACAGACTTAAACTCAGGTTAAACAGACTACTACCAATGACATAAAATCAGTTATTTATAATTATAAATAAAAATCCTCTGATTCACAATACACATGGAAGGAGGAGACTGTGACCACACACACTGAATCCAACATTTAAAAAATAAGTTTAAGCAAAAAGTGTTTTTGTGTCAACTAAAAAAAAGAAAGTTTGTTTAAATAGGTAACACAACAGTATGCATGTACAAACACAGCTATGACCAAACTGGCCTTTCTAAGAGAATCTATTTTTGAACCCATTCCCTTTCCTGAACAAAGTTCCTGTGGGAGGGTCACTAAAAATCATGGGAAAGTTTCCTTTTCCCCAGTTGCTTCTCTTTCTGATCAAGATCCTCTGTTCTACCGCAAGTGCCTGTCAGACTCTCAAGGCAGAATCTCCTCACAAGGATAGTAGAAGATAAAAACATTAAGCAGGGCTGACAGGTAAGACTAAATATTTACTGTAAGTTCTTTTTTATCCATTTGTTAAGTTTGATCCGTTCTAACCATGTAAAGATGAGAATCTACCAACCTAACGGAACCAACAATATATGTTATCTGCTTTTTGGATTTAAATAAGATTTTATCATCAACGATTTTGAGTAATAATAAATATTAATGAAAAGAAAGAAAGAAAGAAAGAAAGAAAGAAAGAAAGAAGGAAGGAAGGAAAGCTGTACTTTAAGTAACAGTACTCGGATTGTGGAAAAACATTGAAGATATATTAAACAAGATTAATGGTGATAACCAGTTTCCTGGCAAAACTGAACTTTCTGAGAATTCATATTTCTTCGTTATATAAGATCTGTAATGGCTTCAGACAAATCTATTTAAAACATCCCTCTTAACTAAAGGACTTAACTATTGTAATAATACATTCTTATTATTATTCTTATTTCAGTTTAAATCAGATACATGTAAGCGGACACAAACAAACCAGGCCTCCTGCCAGAGAAATAAGAAAATAAACAAGCAAACAGATAAGAGCAGTCCGGGAATAAACAGTGTTGATGGGGTGTTTACACAAACGCGAGTCATTTCAGGAGGAATTCTGGGCTGAGAGTCCCATGAGCCTTCAGAGAAAAGACACAGGCTTCTTCTTAAGAAGTTCACACTTCATTACAGATTATTACACTTTCTCTCTGTGATAATTAATTTTCCTAGTAGAGATGCTATTGCAGGACACACGGTCTTTTCTCTCTAGTCTATAGTTTAGCTTTGAGGGTCATTTAATGTCTTAAACTTGTAACAGTTAAATAACTCAACTGATAGATTATGTAGTACAATTTGGTAATTAAAATATGTCACTATTGTATTTGAACAAAAACCAAATATCACATTAAACAGATTTTCTGGATTAAGAAAAAAGCTCAATATTGAACACAGTATATAGTTTATAGTGAAATGTTAAAGGTTATATTAGCAATTTGAGAACAAATGTTAAAATGGGCAATACTTCTGGTAAAATCTTTTGGAATAACTTCAAAACATTTTATAGTTGACCATAAACTGGTCTCACTTCAACAAACATACAAATTGACCATAAACAATTATATATGACTAATAGAAAACAGCCCAGATGCAACCTGCTTGACTTATCGGGGAAAAATTAGAAACAGAATCAGCCTGTTCCCCATTAAATCTGAACAACCTGAACAATCAGAGACATTGTGGTGGTCTTAAGAATGACTCATACTGTTTACACATGTCTATCTGGACAACTTAGAGGAAAAACAGCATGTTTTTCTATATATGGTGAACGTTGCTTATTTAAACCACTCAATACAAAATTGCTATTTCTGCCAAGCTTACAAAGATATATGGATGTATGCCAATAAGCACAAATTCTTTCTCAACAGATGCTCACATTGTGTAAACTTGTTGTTTCTGCCGGTGCAGAGGATGTCCAGAGCTGACTGGGGTTTTCTGGAGCACCTGCTAGAAGAGGGTCAGGAGTACTCGACGGGTGTGGGCCGAGTGTGGCTGACCGTGCTTTTCCTCTTCCGCATGCTCGTGCTGGGCACGGCGGCCGAAACCGCGTGGGACGACGAGCAGTCTGACTTCGTCTGCAATACCAAACAGCCCGGCTGTGTGGCCGTGTGCTATGACAAGGCCTTCCCCATCTCCCACTTCCGGTACTTCGTTTTGCAAGTCATCTTCGTCTCAACTCCAACCATTTTCTATTTTGGTTATGTGGCCCTCAGGGCAGGAGATAAGAGGAAGCAAGAAGAAGAGAAGTCAGAAGAGGAGCGAAAACAAAGATATCGGAAAACCAACGATCGTACGCTGGAGGTCATTGTGGAGGAAGATGAAGAAGATGGGGAGAAAGCAGGAGAGAAGAAAAGTAAAAAAGAAGCTCCAAAGTTGAAGGGACGACTGCTGTGTGCGTACGCAGCAAGCATAGCCCTCAAAGTTCTTCTTGAAGTCGGTTTCATTGTAGGTCTATGGTTTCTGTACGGATTTGTAATTGAGCCCAGATATGAGTGCGAGAGGTTTCCCTGTCCTCACACGGTGGACTGTTATGTCTCACGGCCTACGGAAAAAACTATTTTCACCATCTACACACAAATCATCGCTGTGATCTCTGTCCTCCTAAATGTTGTGGAGCTTTTTCACCTGCTTCAGTTAGCGGTAACTTACAGACTAGAGAAAAGATATCAATGCCAGGGCGAGATCAATACACTTATTAGTAGAAATCCTACTAAATCAATCTTTTTACCCATAGAGAACAGCCGCTACCCTGCATCAGGGTTAGAATGGGACAATGGAGAACCACACCTAACCAAGGACACGCTCCCTAGCTACTTAAACTGCATAAACAATGTGAAAGCAACTACGCACAAAAGCCTCTCAACAAACCATTCTCACAAGAAACACCATAAGACTGACAACAACGACAGACTCGCCAAAGCAGGACATTACGTTTGAAGAGCGGATCAATGCAAGGATCCATTTTTGGGGAGGGATTAGACACCGTCATTGGTTTACTGTACATCAGAGAGACATTTCCTTTGTTTAGATAGATGGGGAAATGGGCTGTGGGATGGACTGTCTTCAGTGATCTGTGGTCAGATACAAGGTCTCTCTCTCAGTTTAGATTAGTTCTAAGAAACTCAAGGTCGGGAAATCTTCAAACCACTACAGCTGAGAGAAACAAGCACAATGCCTATAAAGGCCAGGATTTAAAGTCAAGAAGTGAATGTCTGATACGGTACAGCTTGGGTAGTTAATATCATAATGTATTTGAGACCAAAGTGAACTAATCATTCAATTCAATATTTAAAATGTATTTAAGAATTGTTTTATATTGTTTATTGTATTTCATATTTAACTACGTTCAGTAAAGGATTTCACTATGCAAAAACAATAAGTTCATTACTAGAGACATTTTGGGTCTCTGTTTATCTATTAGAATATTTTATGGGTATATATAGTAACATCACAATGACATTCTTTATTTAAACCATTTAATGCTGAAATTATATTTACAACTGCAGACAAAGTGAGCTGTTGTTCTCTATAAGTCACATGATACGCACTGGAATGAATGGATTGGAAAAGTATTTTATTTATCCATCATATGTCATTCCTGGCTTTACTGCTGCATTTACTTTACACAAAAGTCATTTTACAGCAATGTCTGAGCTCTCAACAATGATAAGCTGTTATCTGTGACAGGAAAACTGGAATGACAAGGCAATTTACAAGGTCAGATACTTTCCTTACGAATTTCACCAACTGAACTCTGGAGTCGAATCAAAACAATATAGTGAAAAAATATGTTTCAGCACAGCACTCAACAGTGCTTTTCCCCTCAAAAGGTGTGTTTTGCTGGCTAATGGAAATCGTGTTTTATTAGGGGGTGTTATCTGCACTGCTGGGCTCCAGTCTATGAAAGATTAATGAATCTCGTGCTTGTGGGTTGCCAACCATAACCTGCAGTCTTTGCCCAACGCATAGTTCTCTCTATCGCAGCTGGCCAGCCAGAACTGATAGCCTGTCATCTCTTGCCAATACAAGGCTTCAGAGGTGCTACACGAGATGTGTGGGTCAGTGAACAGCTGGCGGGAGTTGACCTCTTTAGTTCCCTTCAGTAACCAAGAAGAGAGAAAGAAGGAGAGCGAGAGACATGCCTGGTGCACTATCAAACTCTCTCTCTCTCTCTCTCTCTTTGTGTGTGCTATCTGATAGAGCCATTTAGGATGGAAAAAATTCTCATTCTGGAGCATTTCCTTTTGTTTTTTTTTGCAGAAAACACATACAAAAGCTAAATCATAGCCTCGAGCAAATAATGAAATGGTTCTGCTTCGTAAATCTGTGCAGTAAAGCTTTTACCTACGCAAACAGATGTGTGCCATTTCAAATGCAAAAAAGTCCTGTACGCCTGTTCTCTTCGAGTTATTAGGAGGGCACTTTACTGAATATATTTTTACAGGACATTTTTTTGTCAGACAAAGGTCATTCTATTTGTGAAGCCCAGCAGGGACCCTGCCAGCCTGCCTGCCCTTAGGTGATCTGCACAAAGTAGCGCCAATGAAAATGAGCTGTCACTCTCGCCGGCCGTTTCCTGCATCCTGATATTGTTGTGCCGACCGCTGATGCTTTTCCTATTCTCTGCCTACACCACACATCTTTCACACGGGACATAAAAGAGATTTTAAAGCATTCAGTGAATGTTCTACATACCTTAGATATATAAAGTAGCAACGTGTGCGGGTAAAAGGTGGCATCGAACGGCCGGTCTGCATGCTTCCTGTGGGGAATTATGTCTGAGTGCCAAACTGCCTTCTGTATGGGTTCTAAAAAATTGCAGTACCAGGCAAACACGCCAAGGTATGTGGTTCAAATGGTCAAAGTTAACCTTCCTGCCAGCTGAAATGATTAAAAACATTGTCTCTTCACTGATAGCCATAACAAGAAGTCACACACAATTCCACAACGAGAAAACAAGAGGCTTAAAAATATCAGGGATGTTTAGTCTATTTAAGATGAACACTTGAGTTTCTGTAAAATGCTTTAAAAAGTACATGTCCAGATTAAAAAGACTTCTAAAAAATACTGAATTATTGATGCATTGAGAAATTACTGTATGAAACTGTCAGAATAAAAAACACCGTCTCAGCCATCAAAACTACAGTATACTGTTTCATAAAAATAAAGATAAATAAAAAATAAAAATAAAGGAGCTGCTCTCTGATGATCAAACAGATGGTTCAAAAAATTATTTAGGCAACCAGGAAACGGACTTGTACCTACTTCCTGTATTTTTCTATTGGTAACTTCAGGGATGGGCTAAAATGCTTGTTTACTCTTACAATGGACCAGCGTTGGGCATTGTACCATTGTTTTAGTAAAATCCCACCTGCAGCTATTCCAGGAAGTTATGACTAACTCCTGAAAGCGAGAATTATGATTACATTAAATTAAACTGCACTTCTGAACAATGAATGAATGAACAAAATGAGAATGACACCTGCAAATCCAAAACTCAATAAAACAGAAGTGGCAATTAGAACTTTATGTACTGAAGTTAGAACAATTTAATGTACTGCAATCTGGTAACCTACACCATAACTAAAGCAAAACTAACAGCTGATAAAATCCTACAGCTCAACTAATAAAAAAAATTGCTTCTTAATCCAGATTAGAAGTTGAGGAGTTGGACAAGGCAGTGGTGTGAGTCATTGTTTACAGCATCAGCATGTTAATGAATCATGACTCACCGCTTGCTTTCTCCGAAGCCTCAAGCAAAGTTCAATAATGAAACTAAAGATGAAGATCAATGCCCGACGTCTAATGTACAAAAATAATCATGCAATTATCATTGTCATGTAAAATCTTATTACATAAATCACCAAAATTACATTTCTCCTTTTCACAATTGACATTATTGTGGCTCAGGAGGACACCCACTTTTGCTAAAGGGCAGCCAGTTCTGGGAAAGAAAACACCTGAGCTGTAAATGACTATATGCTTTCCAGCCACTGGAAAATTACATTGTAAGAACACTGACTGTCTGATGGCACCACAAGAATGTGCTCAGTCCAAAATCCATCACTAACAACCGTTCTGTTCTATAGAATCCAAGGTAGAAAAAAATCCAGACAAGACAATTTTACATAATTTCCAAAACCTCAGCAGTGGTTAAATCTATAATTAGAAATATTGGCAATTCCTGTTGATTAATAAAAATGTAAATGTAAGAAACACCCCAAGGTAACTAGACCTCTATGGTTATGTCTTAAAAAAACAATGTCTTTGAGATGACTACAGTTAAATGCAACTGATTTGTAGGTAATAGTGCAACACAAAGTACATCTCGAATGGGACAATGGGGTATTGATAAGACCCTAGAGACTTAAGGAAATGGAAGTCAGTTTTGTTACCATCTTAAAAGGTTCAAAGAGGGACAGACCAAACTGGTTGTGGGAACTGAACAGTGAAGCCCATGGGAAAGGGGAGGATTTTGAGCGTCTCTCTATTGTTTGTGTCACTGATGGGAATCTTGATATAGTGAATAATTATGTTGTAATTGCGCACGGAGCTTGTACACATCCTGACGCAAAGGGCAAGAGAGGACGGCAGGCGTCGTTTCTTCCTCCTATCACTCAGGAACAATAGGGCTGTTTGTCTCCTGGGGCAAACTAGCACCTTTCCAGCACTAAACCAAGTCTTGTACCTAGTCTGACTAAAACAATCCATATACAACATCCTCTTCATCTTACAGGAATAGGGTCTATCATACAAATGCAGCAAATCGGGCTGCACATACAGTGTTACACCAAAAAGAAATAACCATCTCAATCTAAAAAAGGCTTTAAACAGTGGAAGCAATTATGGTGATTGCTTACATTGACCGAAGAAAGGGCAGGCATTATCTCTGAACAGATGGATCCAAAACTGTGCTCTCTAGATTCAGTTTTATCCCATTATAGCTCACTTCACTTTCACTGGTCAAATGTTTTTTGCCAACAGTTCTACTGGAACGAAGGGAATAAATGGCAGATGGACTTCAAAGTGGCAATAAACACTAAACAGTTTATCTAGTATGATAGCATGGTATACTGTATATTGAACCACCTACACAAAATCTGCACTCCACACATTTACACAGTATTTTATCACCTATCATTCATAAACGCACAGCCTCCAGTCATCGCTTGGTCAATTTTATTATGCTTTCATCCATGAGTAAGATTTATCTCTCTTTTATCTCTTTTATTTAGACTCTTTTATCAGTTACCCACTCCCAAGTTGTTCAAAATCTTTCATTAGATGTTTTGTGAAGGTGACCGAAGCTGTAATTAAATAAGATAAATAAGTCTTGTGGATTTATACCAACAACGTCAATAACTGAAGGTAAATGATAGATTTTACCATGTTTTAACATATTTTACCATGTTCATTCCAACAATATTGCAGATTTTCCTCTCAAAATCATTGCAGAAAAGGTTTCATCTGGGATTGGAGATCAAGCTTAGGTTTACTGTCTACTAAAGAGTATAAATGTGAAGTGGTGGAAATGTTTTTAGGGCCAACTTCAAACCATTATTTCAGTTTCACTCAGTTCAACTGCAATATTGCACTAAACATAACATTTTATAGAAGGTTGTTTGGATAGAAAAGCCAATGTTGATTGGTATTAGCATTTAATGCACTTTGTTGATGTTAAATCAGATCAGCGCTCATAAAGTTTCACTAGCTTGTTGGCAGCAGTGAAGCAAAACGTACGCAGGAAAAATGTAAAGGTTACCTCTATTAAACACGCTCTGGGGAATGAGAAAGTCTTGCCCTCTTTTCTGGTTTCTATTAATTAGGCTGTGTTGCAGGAAAAACAACATGCTGCACAGAATAAAACAAATTAGCCATCTTCACTAAAAATGAATAGTTATGTACAGTACCATTCAAAACCACACGAAAAAAGGTTTAAATATAATCTGTGGCACAGTGGCATTTAGGCCTACACTCTAAAAATGATGCTAAATAGCACTAACAGTGGTTCTTTGCTCGTAATCATAGGGGAACCAGTATAAGTCCTATATAGCACCTCAAATAGTGCTATGTAGGAGTAGGAGTTAAAGGTGCCACATAGCACCTTAACCACCCCAAAGAACCAATGAAGAATCACTGAAGAACATAACAGATACTTTATACAGTAGTGGTCTATTTGACAAAAAAGATGCTATATAGCACTTACAACAATTGTGGTTTAAAGCACCTTAAAGTGGTTCTCCTATGAAGAGAAGAAAATAACCACTTTTAGTGCTATTTAGCAGCACCACTTAACAGAAGTGTACTGTGCTTGCAAAAAATCTGTTTTAGTGACACCAATTTACCACACCTACATGAAAACATGTTGTAAAGACACTTAAGAAAGCACTAGTGTACATGTGCAATGACTTCAATAAAAAAAAAAAAAACACTGTGCATAAACTCGTACTTTTGGTTTAAAATACACTGTTAAAATGTCTTACCTTTTTATAGTCTAAGGACTGTTTTTATACAACAAAGAACCTTTTATGCAGTGGGAAGGTTCATTGAATGTTATTTTAACTGTATACCCTGTCAAAGAAACATTTAGGAAACATTATTTATAAAAGTGTATGTATCTAATAATTTTGCCCACATACCTGATGTATAAAAGCTAGAAGACTTACCATAAAGATTGTTCACATTGTTTGTTACTACTAATTATCATAATTAAAAACTACTTAAAAAGATTACATATTGAAAATTAGAATACACCTAAAATTCAAAGACCTTTTAATGTTACTCAAACACTGCATTACACAAATGCAATTTTATTTATCTATACACAAACTTAACAATGGTGGTCTTTCTTTTGACATTAGTCTCATGAGCATCTGACAGCATCTGACGAGCATCTGATAAAAATCTTGTGGCTTGTGCAACAACGTCATATGCCCGTATGCCTGAGGACACAAGAAGTCTTAAAGAATCAAGATTTATAAACATCTCTCAGCAGTCAAGTTTCACCAGCTCACATTGTGAATATTACATCAATACTCCATGAACTTGCAGCATCTGAACGATGTAGTATAAGCTTGTACATGAAATTCCACGAATTGAGTTTGTTTTTATGTGTCCCAAAAAGTTCCCATCCCGGTGGTCATACCATGAGACAAGATGATGTGCCCAAAGTTGGTTTAATTAGGCTAAATTTCAGATCATTATATGGTAACATTTCAGGACTTGACACTTAACTCTTCTCTGGTCGATTTCTTTCCAGTACAGCCTTTGGGGTGAATTCTAGTTTGTCCTTTAGGCTAATGACCTGTGTGCTGTCTCGACCCATCAGTTCTTCTAATTTCCTATCCTCACGCTGCTCTGCAATTCCTCTCTCCTCCCCAGGTGCATTAGGAGTGCCTCTGATGAACCACTCGAGGTGGTACCCAACAGCTCCCACTACAAAGGCCACTGGGAAGGTCACGTAGGGCGCATAGGCGCGCACAGCAGTCCAGACCACTGGCCACATGGTTGTAAACTCAAAAAATACACCTGTAAAAAGACAGAATGACAGAAAGTACTTTATTTAATATAATTGAACAAGCTGTCAATGCACGTTTTATCAATAGTGTTACTGCGCAGTAAATTCAATGCTTCGAAACAGGCATGTTTTAAATATATCAATGCAACAACAATTGGTCATAAGTAATTATTTTATAGTGTGGAAAGCATGACACTGTGTTAACATTTCCAATCACACGTGCTTGCGAATCATGTAACAGTTACAAGGGTACCGGTGTCAAAGCATGAGAACTGAACTAGCACAACAAAACGGCGTAAATACAAAATAATTCCGTGTCGATATATTTCTGTGTTTTCAAAAACACAATAATTATCACGTTCGCGATGCAGTGCGAAATATTAAAAAATTAAACATGAAAATGTTTATTCTCATGACGTACCTTGCAGGCGACTCCTCTTCCGACTTCACTGCGTCATTCCAAACAAAGCAAATTGATTGGTTAAATCTTATGGTCAACATGACGTTATCACGTTTCACTTGTTAAAAACGTGTCTAACGGAAAGCTGTGCAATGCTGACACCCAGCGTCCACTGCCGCTTATATACCGACTGAAATGTAGACTTAATGAAGATTATTTTGATTGAATGACTAAATCATTCATTATAAAGCGTATTTTGCTGCATAGGCATGCAAGACATGCAGTCAATATAATGTATATATTTTGTATGGTGCTGGCAACGCCAAGGTCATGGGTTTGATCCCAGGGATTGCACATACTCATAAAACGAATACATATAGTGTAATGCACTGTGTTAGGGTGCCTTTGGATGATAACGTCTGCAAATGCATAAATGTAAATATAAAGTTGGTATTTGTCTTGCCTTTGTTATGCATTTATAAACAACATGCAAAATTCTTTTTCTTTCTGTAAAATAAAATTGTTATTTTATGTATGTTTATTAAATATTACCCAGACATTGTTTCATGGCATCCACCCAGTCAATAAGACAGTACTTGAAAACGAAACTTTATTATTGAACAACATTTTTACAGTTAAAATAAAAGAAACAGAAGAATATATCTAAAAATCAACTTCACTTTTTAATCGAAATGGCACGTGGGTTAAAGATAGCTTAAAGATTATCAAACAAACCTAAACTCATTGGGATTAAAACATCTACTAATAATTTGCATAATTTCATGCAAATATTTAAAAAGAAAATACGCTTTCAATTCAACACTCCTAATTAAACCATGGTAAATATTTGTACTAAGATTTCAAACTTTCCATGACATACTCTTTTAATTATCATATAGTGCTCATGGCATAGGTAATGGCAATCAATCACACATACAACTGACATGTTTGGCATTAATACAATACTAAATAACTATATATAAGTAGGCAAGCAAAGTAACTAGGGTAGTATGTCTTGATGAGTGCTATATTTGGCTTGCTGACAATGCTTTAAAGGCAATGCATAGTGGTTTTGCAGTATGTTAAAATAAAGTTGTCTATCAATACAAGGCACTGTAAAGAGTGTCAATAGACTATATTGTTGTGCCACATGTTTTTCATTAACAAACAGTGGTCCATATCCATTAGCAAAAACAAGTCTCTCCTGAATTGCTCATGCAGTACTTTACATCAGTCTAGTAATGGCACCAGACAGAAAATCTTCGTAATTCATCCGCACATTTCCGCTCATGGCGGTGTCTTTCTCGCGGAATGCCTGGGTTATGCTCTGAAGTTGGGTGCACACCTGAATGAAGCGGTCGAGCTGGATTCCATTCACACCTCGTATACAAAACCGAGTCACCAGTCCCTGAACAAACTGAGGACTCAGATTGTAGCCCATCTGAGATAATGCTGGAAGACGAGAACCAGAAATAATGCAAATATATTATGAAAACATTACATTTTATATCAGATTAAGCTGAACAAGTAGTGGATTTGACAGTGCAAAACATACTTGAAGTCATCTTTTATTATTAAATCACATTTGCCATGTATTGGGTAAACAAAAAGAAATAATTTAAGAGCTTTTGAATTACTTCTTTAAGTTAGAAACATGAAGTAGAGAAGTTTGGATAATTAATGTTAAACTGATTTCTCTTTTGTATCCACACAATGATTTCTTCACCCAGTCCCTCACCTGTAATCATCCATGAACTTTTAGTTCTATTCACACATGATGGCTACAACCGCAAATGAAATACTGCTTTAGCAGTCATGAATAGCCATGTTTATACAAAATCAATTGTTGGGGTTATTTTGAGAGCAATTTTTATGACCGTTCAACAATAAAATTCCCCTTATAATAAAAAATGCAGCTTTTAGTTGCACTGGAATAGATGGAAAATGGTTTACAGCAAAGAACACAACTATTATTTTGTTCTTGTGAAATGTCCTTCTTTTTTGTATGATTTTGCCCACTAAACAAATAATCCATAAAACATTAACTATTATTATCTTTCAAAATACCACAAATAGGTGATATGCAGTGTTTATTACTTTACAAACAAAATCAATGTAGTGATATTTTGTTGGCCAGTCTGGACTATTTTCTAATTTACTCACCCTGGTGCATCTCATTGCTGTTAATTGAACCGGACCTGTCCCGGTCAAACTGTTGGAACATTGCCCTCCATTGCTGCAGATACGTCCACAGTGCGGAAAAACCGAATACGTCCACACGTCCCGTTTTGGTCTTGTCGAACATATCTGGAAATGAAGACAAAGCAAAAACTTCCTTAGCACTGTGGATATTATTAAATAACATCTATTTTTTTATCACTTAATTGACATTACGACATTAAGAATTCAGTTAAGATAAATACACATCATCCATTTAAAACAAAGTAAATGACCAACTGATTGTGTTAGTAACGCTAACACTTACTGAGCATCATAATGCATGTTTCATCATTAAAAGCGGTGTTGTTTGAATTGATGAGGGCTTGCTTCAGCTCTTTCAGGTTAATGTAGCCGCTACGATCTGTGTCCACAGTTGAGAACCACTGGTAAGCCTCAGGGTTCACACCGGGAGGAATGTTACCTGCACAATGAAAATAGACTATATTAGTAAATTAGATGCAAATGTGTCACAAACAAACTTCAGTCATTATCTTGTTTAAAACAAGTCACGTAACTGGAATCAGGTCAAATTAGCATTTAGGCACAGAGAGAAATAACTTAAAAACCTAGTACACAACAAGGTTTTGTTTAGACTGGCAACAAAACCTGATTTTTTGGTGTATAAGACTTGTATAAGCCTTGGTGTATAAGCCTGAACAGAAAAATACAAGAAATATGTGGTTTAGATTATTAAAATATGTGGACTGATTAAAATCAATGTTTATGGGTTTTAGTATGCATGCTTACATCACAATTTTTTTCCCCATTTAGGGTCATACACAAAGCATGTCCAAAACAACATTGGAATTTACAGCATATCATGAATGAGCAAATGTGTGATTTTAGACAAAAGCACACATGCAAAAATGTGTAATGCCCCTGACACTGAAGTCATTGCTATGGCAACTGATGTATATATAGCAAATATTGACTACACTGTTTGAATAAACAGATCTGGTTTCCACACTAACAAAATGACAGTGTGGCCAAGTCAGTCCTAAAAAACAAATTTGAAAACCAAATCAGAACTAGGTGCATTGCGAACAAAGCTAAAGTTTCTTATATGTTGCCTTGGTCCCAAGAGAAACAAGAATAAGTTGTGCAATTCAGTGAATCACAGATGGATGCTTTATCCCCAGGGAGGGATAAGCACTGTTCAGAGGACAGTTTTTAAATCCGACAAGTTCACCCATAGGACATTATCGCACACTAGCCAACATAAACGCAGACGGACACGTACACTTGTACCCCTTCGCTCAGGATTATCACACTCATCACTTTAATTCTCCCGTGGGCTCATTCCGTACCAGATCAGTACAAGCTGCTACTCCCATTCTGCAGTGTATCAGCATCAGTCATTCAATGAGGGGCACATGACACAGCTGCAGTGCAGAAGGATCAAGGACCTTGTCTGAGGCACCATCATAAATTTCTATCTTTCTGATTATATGCACAGCCCGTAGCCACCGTGCAACTGATGGAACGGCAGCAGCCCTTGCCGTCTCGGCTGCCAACCCTGACGCTGACATCATCAGTCAGACTGGCCTGAAGCGGCTGTCGACACTCCTGAGACCATGAGAAAAAATTCACCTGCTGTACCAATATCTACTACAGGGCGTTTTCAAATGCAGATGATGTATGAAGCAGGAAAAAAAATCTGATAAAAAGTGATACGCCAAACTGCTGGTCTCGAGGAGCAGAACATTAATATCATATCAGATGGATTGATTTTGCTACCACAATGCTTAAATTATTATAATGATTAAGTTATCACTGAAAATCATTGACGTGCAGTCCGATTTGAAAAGAAAAAAGGAAACAAAAAGTTTCCTAACAAAGTAACATGGTAGTTAATTACATTAACTAAGGTTGAAACTGTCACGTTACTTGCTGCTATTTGTTTCAAGATTTGTTATTTTGTTTTATATTTTTTACAAATATATTTTGGGGCTGATACTTGCTCATACTTGCTAAAAAATTATTAATATACACTAACAATATAATTCTTGGCCCAACCAAACAGACAAAATAAAGTTCAATGTCTCAAACCTGCAGGATGCTGTTGACCATACGGTCCACCTTGTGGCTGTCCATAACCTCCGTAATGGCCACCTGGTGCCTGCCCACCGTATGGTGCTCCAGGGGCACCAGGAGTGCCATAAGACCCGTACGGACCTCCAGGTACAGCTCCTCCTCCATACTGTGGTCCTGAAGGAGCACCTCTATAAGGTGAACCACCATACTGTCCTCCAGCAGGACCACCTCCATAGGGTGCTCCCGGAGGAGTGTGGTGCTGGGGATTACCACCTGGCCCTGGATAGCCCTTTAAATTGCAAAGAGAAAAAAAACTGCAATGTAATTTCATCAAAAGTCCTCACTACCCATCATGTACATTTTCAGGCTTGGTTTAACTAAAATACTATTGTTGGGTAGTTGACAAATAAATATATGACTGTGTCCTATGGTGTGAGCAAAAACGTAGAAAAACCTACAAAATATACAAATAGCATAAGAGATTTATATTTATTGCTGGAGTTACAAAGACAATGAGAAAGATTTACCTTAACTGATTTTTTTCCACATTTTTTGTATGTCACACCATACGACACAGTCACATATTTATTTGTCAACTACCCTGTTGTAAAAGATGACATGACAGTGAGATGACAGTACTTTTATTTTATTTTATAAGTACTATAAATGTATAGATTTTTAATTAGTGGGCTTCCTGGGTTTAAACACCATACTGTTATGACATAATATCACCTTTTATGAAAATACAGTTGCCGTACTGTATGTATTGAAACTATGAATACCATGGTAAAGAATAACGCTCACATTTGAATAAATTATTATATATATATATATATATAAATCTTTGTTTATATATATATATATATATATAACATTATATTTATATATATATATATATATATATATATTCCAAATCTTTGTTTACAGGCACTTCATGTATAACATTATATTTAACTAAAATGTTAAATATAATGTTATACAATCTGATCCAGAAAGCATATTATTAACACACATGCAAACAAGCAACCTAACGCATCTTACTGTATACAGTATAAGAGTAGCAACGCGGCTAACAGATTAGCCTAAACTATAGTAGTTTCTAAAAAGTGCACATTATCGGAATGATCGGAACGTCCACATCATATCCCTGTACATCACTAACTCCGTAAATAAAACACATAAGAATCATAAACGATAAAACACACATTTATAGAGAGAAATATATCATATCTAAACCCGGAAGAGAGACTGTACCTGCCCGTATTGATAACTCATCCCGCAGCCAGTATGAGCAAATGGAACGATTTGGTTGTATTTAATAAATCCCGCCTTCAGCAGCTGATTGGTTCATTTTAACGTCTGTCAGTGACGCACGCTCATATTTTAAATCTGATTGGTTGAAACAATGGAAAAATCACTTACTGCAGAAACTATGAGTCACACAAAATAAGGAATTTTAGTTACGTATTACTGTTTTGTTATACAAACCATACAGGGAGAATTTAATAAAGTAATAATGTAATAAAAGCGTGGCTTTTTATAACTAAACTATTTAAAACTAGACACTATATCAAATATTTTCGTTTGTTTGAAAACATATTTTCATACCGCTATGACGGGATACAAAATGTAGACATTTACAATAAAAAGTATTTGCTTTATTTTAGTTATGAAAAAAAGATAAGTAATGCTAATTTATAAGTTGGTATTTTAAAGTCATAAAAGCAACCTTAAAAAATAAATCTTGCTTTTATTAAAGTAAAAATGCAGTAACCATTGTTTAATGACATTACCATTACCATTACTATTGTATAAACACTGTTCTACAAATACAATGGTTTACCTGAGGAATGAATTTACCTTTATGATGAATAGCAACCATGATCATAAAGGCAGTAAACATTATTCATACACAACACATACAAAGATCTGTTTTACAAATCATATAGACATTTCTAAAAAGTGCATAATGAAACGTTTTCTCAATATAAGTGCTGCTTTTAAATGTGTTCGCATGTGTGTCTGGGAAAGGATGGTTACTGATGCGAACCCCAACAGTTTTATTCTTCAAGATAATACATTTTTAGTAGCTACAGTAGATGTATGCTCCTCTTGAAAGCCAAAATATCACCCTCACCAATATAAACACATACATCCATATTTGAACATTATCTAATTATTAAAGTGTTTATATATTATTATTTACAGAAATAAGCTGGAGAAGTAATATTCCTTGATGTGCATGGTACAGTGTGGAAACTTTATTGACCACATGTCCTATTGCAGTTGGTCTTTGTTAGTAGTGTTTATTATGACCTAAATTTTAGGTCAGATTTAGGCTTGCTCTGATCCTTTCTCCTCTGCCGCAGCCTTTGCCTTTTCATAGTTGTTGAGGTTCTGTGTGGATGAGGCTGTTGGATCTATCCTTCTATGCTCTAAAAGTTTCATAGCGTTTTTTTCATGCTGTTGGCGTAAGAACTTGTGAAACTTCTTGGTAATCAGGTAGATCATCTCACAGATACACATGAAGATGCACACAGCAGAGGAAACCACCATGAAAAATGTGAAGATTTTCTTTTCTGTAGGTCGGGATATGTAGCAATCGACGGTATTTGGACAAGGTTCTTGACTGCATTTGAACAGCCTTGGCATGTTGAAACCATAAATTAAATACAGAATGTAGAGGAAGGCTAAATCAAAGCCTGCTTTGAACACCAGACTGAGTACGTAGGTATACCACAATCCTCCCCGCTTCCTCCCTGGTTTGATGTACAGGTGTTCACCTGCGTGGCATGTAGCATATTTCTGATCCTTCATTTCACGATATTTGACATGAGCCACTACCATAAGAGATGGACAGGTGACGAAAATGAGCTGAAGAGACCATAACCGGATATGGGAGATGGGAAAATATTGGTCAAAGCAAACGCTGCCACAGCCCGGCTGGGCCGTATTGCAGACAAACTCTTTAACATCATCACCCCATGCCTGCTGAACAGCCACCACAAACACCAGGACTCTGAAGACAAAGACCACTGATAGCCAGACACGACCAAACACGGTGGAGTATTGACTCACTCCACCAAGTAGGGCCTGAAGGTACATCCAGTTCATCTCTGCTACTTAATAAAGGTCTTTCTTACTCCAAGATTCCAGGCCTACAAAAAAGAAACATGTAAGGATAAATATAATACAGTATATATATATATATAAACATAAATATAATATATAAACATAAATACATTTACTGTATATAATACAGTGATTCTTTGTCTTTGACATATGACTTCTTAATTATTTACAACAATGTGCATTTACATTTTTATTTTTAGCATTTGCGGAATACAAATGTGATACTTATTCTGTCATATTACTACTATGGAAAGAATGTGAACTAAAGCCTTTAAACTACTGTAAAGAATTCCAGAATTTCCCTGTTTACAAAATACAAAAACTACCAAATAATTTTGGTTTCTTCTTTACTTATAGATTTAAGAAGCATATTTTATTTAGTGAAAAAGCATTTAGTAATGCTGTTGTTCAGCTTTTAGAGTATAAGGAAAATTAGGAAATTAAGGAATCAGTGCATAACAATAGTTTAATGTATCGTTTACAGTACTTCTTTTTTCATTCTGTACATTAAAGACCAATATTTTCATTGGAATTACATCAAGCATGCCACATCAAGATGCAAAGATTTTTTTTTTACATTTGCTTAGTTTTACTTTCATTTATTATTTTTAATTATTTCTTTCATTGGTTTGCATTTGGCATTCCAAAAGTTTATCTATACGCAGCATTTTTCCTCAAGCCTGTAGATTAACTGGATGACACAAATGTAGTCACATTAAAATATTTCACATAGTTAGAATTACACTCAGATTTAAACAGATGTGTTAAAAATAACACAAGATGTGTTGTCCTTAACTAGACACATCTTTGTGTTAATTTGAAAACAACACATTTTGTGTTACTTTTAACTCAACTTGTGTTACTTTCAACTCAACATGTGTTGTCCCTTTTATGTATTTAACACAAAATGACACATAATGTGTTAAACAGCATAACACAAAAATGTGTTAAAAAATAACACATCCTTTTTTAGAGTGTACATGTTTCCGATAACCTTATATAAACCAATATATAACCAGTATATAATATATAACCAATATAAACAATGGCTCACTTAGTAGCCAGGAGTTTAATTTTTCGTATGTGATCTTTGTATGTATACATTAAATTTACATTTCAAATCTAACCTTTAGTCAAAAGAACGATACTTTATGTGATTACCGTGGGCAACAAATAACAAACATTAAATATAAAAGTTACCTGCTGGGAAAAGAAATGCTATCTTTAAAAATTACTGTATATGACGAAAAAGTCCTTTTATCTGCATATTTCAAATTACAATATTTTGTCAGAGCAAATAAATTCCTATGTCCTTCACTTACCTTGCAGTGTCCTGTATAGTATGAAGACTTCAGAGCTGGAATAACCTTTAGAATCAAAAGGAAAAGCTTTTTGCTTTAGTTGACAATGTTGCCTGACTTGATTGGCGGAAGGCTGTGCCCTATCACATCTAGACACAGGTGTTACAAAACAACAACTGTTACAGGTGTTAAAACAAAACTTTTCTAATGAAATGAAAGTATGTTTATATCTATTCAAATTTGTTCCCGTTTCCCCTCACCTACAGAGGTTTGACTTCTGAAAACACAACACTAATAAAGTTCTCCATCTAGTTTAACAGTCGAAGTAGTTCATAGGATGTCAAATATTTGTTTTATTTATAGGAGTGTGATCATGTGTGTGTGTTGAAGTAGGTGTGTGTTTCTCTGTTCACGATGATGAGCTCTTAATAATAGAAAAAGACTATTCAGTTCTACTATAAAAGTAGAAAGGCATACATTGTGGAAATAAATACATTCTCATAAATCTGGACAAAAGTTTTTATAAATTCTTTGTTAGTATCTGACTTTGTTAGTATCTGACTTACATACCACATTTATGGTGTATGATGACTTAACTTGCTTTTATAGTCATATAATGTATAAAATACTTTCAGTCTGACACAAGGAGCCAGACTGAACACTGTAGAAGTAAAAAAAAATGAGAACAATAGAAAAGCGGGACCAGAGTCGCAAAAAGTTTATAACAAAAGGAGTCAAAGTGAAAGTATGCATATGACCATATATGTTTAGAAGCAGAATGTTTCAGTGACACTAAAAACAGCATTCCACTGAAAGGTGGATCACTGCTGCTATTGTGTTTGGGTGACAACATAGAGCATACTTACCACAGGCTGTACATGAATAAAACAAAATGGACATAGAAGGAGAAAAAAGAAACAGGAAAAAGAAAATAAAGGAAAGAAATACAGCATAAGAATACTTTATCCGATGGTTCAGTGGCCTGCAGTGTTATATTATTCTTCAGTCTGGTAGCGTCATGGTTAGAGCAACAGTGTGTTTCTGTTTGTGCAGTGACTGAATATTCACAAATATTTGTCATGTTGCTTCTGCAGGGCTCTCCCGGCATAATTGGATACAACTTTCACCTCAGTGCTGTCAAAAGGCGTTTGTTTACGAATATAATGCTTATGGCTGTCAGACTGTCTACCCTTTAGCCATCTGTGAGATCTCTTATACATTGCAAGTTTGTGCTTATCTAACACATAATATCTTACGGAGACCATGTATTTGTAAGCCTTGCCCGATGGCTTGGCCTGATCTTCTATTACTTACTTCCTGTCTAAAATCTTCTTTTATAACACCAAGTTTCTCCCCAGGCCATAAGATGGTCTCCACAAGACCATTTTGATACTCCAGTCATAAATTTTTTAGATTAAATTCTCTGACATTTTGAAAACAGGGCAGAATTTTGCATTGACTTTTTCACAACTTCTATAAATATTGTTAGAAATTGTCCCAATGCATGTTATACATAATGGTACATGAAACATAAGATTATAAAAACCATATGTCAGACTGCCCTGCAGTACAGTAACTATCAATAAACCTGTCCTCATGTAAGATTGAAAAAAAAAAAGAAATCTATACATTTATTCATACTGCAGATGATTTAAAGCAACACATCTTAAAGGGATAGTTCACATAGTTCATATTTTGGGGTGAACTTTCTGAATAAAAGAATGGTCATAAAACAACAGTCAAGTAAATAATCTCCAACCAAATGGTGATACAATATACAGATACATTCTAAAGTAGCCTTTATTTTCCTTTTTCAAAATATTATTTCCTAATTTTATTTTGTGGTAAAATGGCCTGTTCCTGAGAGGATTTGTAAAAAAAGCAGGATTAGGTTTTAGTAGGGTATATCAGCCTGAGGATCTGAAAACAGTATCAGAGAGAGGTTAATTTCATTAAGACACCACTAGAGGAGGCTGTAGCTCCACTATATCATGCCATCAACATTTCTAAGGAAACCCAACCTCATGCCTAAAAACCACACAAAAACATCATACTTTAAACATCATAATTAAACTGTTAACAAGTAAATATTATTCAACCCTAAACATAGCGTTACAGGTAGATCCTGTTGAATTTTCCAAGTATTCCTGTGTATTCATACTGTTGTAGCCTCAACGCTTTCAGTTAACTTGTCATTTCCAACTAATATTGTTTAGTGTTATACAATCTTGTTTTTTTTGGTAAAGAAACAACTTTTAATGGAGAATTTTAAAGATAAATATGAATAAATAATTTTATTCATATAGTTAAAGCAATAGCTTGTATCTTTTTGCTTTTATAAAACGATTACCACACAATACAAATATTAAATCCTAAAAATATGTATCAATGCAACTTTTGTAAGGTAAAATCACTAAATGCCTTACTTCTGCCCGAAAACAAGTAACTGTGAAATACATTTACGTTGCTAAGGGTGGTTGCTGCACAATGATACACAGAATCGTTGAGTGAAGCGGTGAATAAAACAAGGCTATTGACCAATCAGAATCAAGGACTGGAACTAGCCATTTTATAATGCAGTATATGGGGAAATGTGGTAGTAAGAGAGATATCTTCAAGCTTCTCTGGTGTGAAGGGAAGCCTGGCATTTAAGAGAGACAGTGACTTAGCAGCCAAAGCTTGTGCTCTTGTGAACTGGGGAACGGTTGGGGTTGTATCAAGGAGGAGAGGAAAGGAGAGCTGTCAAAAAGCATCTCGGTCAGACCTCAGGTGAATGTAGATGTGTCCTGCTAAAGCAGAGCATCCACTTGTCATACCTGGCAACCCAAATGCCAGCTGCAACATACTCCTGAACTGCGATGACAAAGGGGAAATGTCTCTGCTGGCCTGTGTTGTGACAGATGTGTGGCTCGCTTTCTCAGAAGACATGGGTTCTTTTGACTAAACAAGACAAAATAGTGGCTGGAGTTTACTTTTTTTGTGGCTATTTATGCTACTCCCCATATTTTTTACGAAATGCTAAAAGTTAAATTGTACTATTTTATGATGTTTATGATACTGACATATGTTTACAGTGCATATACAGTCATTTTTTTCTAAACCTCTAACCTATGTTTAAACTCTGCAAGAAATTCAGGTAGAAACACTTACAGAGACGTATAACAATATACTGTAGAAACAATATAGAGGTCTTCAAACCTTGTTGTATAGGTAATTTAAGCTCTGCAGGTTTGTAATTAGAGTACATGTATAGGTTTTGTAAACATTATAAATAATAAATAAAAAAATAAATTAAAAGTCTGCCATTAACTGTTATAGTATGTCACAGTGATTGCAAACTTATTGTTGGTGAATTGTGATTGGTATTTGCATACAAAATTTTGATTGGCATTTTTTTCTTGCCTACAATTATACTGCACTTTTTGCAAGCACTGGTACTTCGTACCGGCAATGCAGATCTATTTTCACACGATGACTCTTTTATTCTTATAGTAAGATGAGTGATTTATATGGGTATTTGATCACTTTGATCGCATGTTTAATAAGTAATGCTTTGCTTGTAAGATAATGCCGTTTCAAAAACATCCACAACACCTTTCTTTTTCCAAAACAGGCCATTGAACTCCGATGTTCCTGAGTATATCCAAAAGTGCATAAAAGTGCAAGTTTGTTTCAAATACAAGACCTGCATTCTGATGTTGTGTATTTTTGCAGTGTGTAAACTATAAACTTCTTGTTTTCGGTCTGTTTCTCAGGCAGCAGATCTGCAGAGGGCAGACTTCTAATTGCTGTGGCAAACAGAGCGACACGGTCAGTCAAGTCAGCTGATGACTTCAGTCTGTAACCCTCTACTGTAGGTTCAGCTGTCAAAGTGAGGACACAGACAGACAGTGATGTGTGTGAGTTTGTGAGAGCATAGACTTTTATGTTTGCAGTATTTATATCAACTGATTCTTGACACAACCTGCAAACAGGCAAAAGTTTAAACAACAAAGAATTTGGATTAATCTCATTTTACTCAATGTGTGTTTTTGTCGGATTTAATGTGCATTGTTGTGTCAAATATCAAAAAGACAAATCTAGCAATCACATTAATGAATGAACTGACAATACAGAAAGATTTACACTTTATTTAGGTCCATTTTTTGATGTATTTTAACACTGGTTTTACATGTATTCTTTTACATATTTTTGCATGGACTTTTAGAATCTTGTATTTAAAACAGTAACCATGGAAAAGATCAATTCAACACATTTGTCTTGGGAATATTTGTGTTCACCTGATTAATTGTGCAAAAAGCTAAAAATCTTGCTAATTTCTAAACCAATAGCGAGTAAAATTGAGACAAAGTCATTATCTAAAATAAATAAGCCGTCTGTGTTGTGTTTAAGGCCTTTAGATGCATTTTTAACACATTTCTGTCCTTTCAGAGTACCTCACCTGTAAAAACAAGGTCCAATTCATCTAGTAAAAAATGTCCTAAATTTCTGACCTACATGACTTTTGATGCATACAGTCTTAATGGACTAACTTTACACACAACAATCCCCCTTAAGGGTTTATTTCATGGATCCCAGAATGAGAAACACACAACATTTTAACTGGAATCTCAAGTAATGGAAAACTCAAGGTGATCAATATGAAGTGAGTCAAAGAGTCTGCTTTTGAACCACTAATCCGTGCTGGGATTTTGCAAGTTGTTATTAAGTCAAGTGGGTACAACATGAGGGCCTGGTAAAGTAAATTAGCCTCATGTTCAAGAAAAATATTATGAGGCTTGGGCCTTTTGGACATCTCGAAATGTCTGAAAAGAGGAAGAAAAAAGAATACTGTAGTACTCCAGAGATATCATAGAAACCATAACACCATTTATTTTTCACTGTACAACATGCCAATTAACGCAGAGCCGGCTAACTACACTGGCCTCATTCACGTGACGTGCTTCCCATTTAGGCACGTCTAGTTAGTTTTGCTGTAAGAGCTGTTTTTGACTTGCGCAAGGATCCCATCGGGCTCTATTTGCAACGTGGATGATTCACCGTTTTGAGACATCAGAAGGGTGATTACAAAGTCCGGGGAAGGACAGGCAAGTGTTTTGTCTCTGTTCTCGACTTTATGCCAGCGTGCAATCAATGACGGGCCAGCAACAATTGAGTTACAATCATTCTGTGTTTTCCGGAATGGCTTTGATGCAGCGCGGTCTTAAGCACTCTTTGATAGGACAACGAAGGGAATTGAATTAGCCTTACATTGCGAAGGAGAATGGCACCTTAGAGCTTTGCCATTCAATAAACTGCTCTCATTTACTTGCTCTGCCTTCTGGTTATCACTCTTCTGTTTTAACCGGCCATTTTATTTCACCTTGTGAGTTCACTGCTGCAGTCTCGGTACAACACCTGGGACAGAGGGAATAATATAGGCGGTTGCAGAATCAGCCCTGGACTAATCTGAAGACACAGTCGACTAGTTTATCATCACTTATTAGGTGAACGTCATCGTAATTTTAATCAGTTTCTCCGGGAGCCACATCACACGCCTTACGGAACCGAGGGGCCGTCCGTGCTATCGAGTGGCCGAAATCACATTGTGTTGGTTCTACTGTAATACATCACACCTTGATACAACTATCAACTAGGTGAATTTTGAAGTGGTGGGGGTCTAGTGTATTGAATGAACAGTGATAGAAGGAATGAGCCTGATAATTCAGACAGTCATGGCTCACTAAGCAAGATTTATGTGCAATAGGATCTCATATTTGGCCCACCTTGCGAATGCATAAATAATTTCACATATTGAAAGTCACCTTGTCGACATGGCAGTACGTCGGTGAAAGCATATTTACATCACTCCAGAAGTGAATTGATGAAACAAAGTTTTTAAAGCCATTTTTTACACATTTTACAAACTTTATTTAGATGTTTTTTTGCAAGAAACTTGCAAGAAATTACAATTATAAAAAGAAAATACCATGTGATCACAACATCCAATAGCCCATACCCAGCCACCCCAGTATTGTAGTTTGGACAGTTCGACTTGGACAAACCTTGGAGACAACACACAGCAATATATCTTAATGTAACTCCGTTCATTTGCAGATTGATCACTAATAGATCACTTGTGTATTATGAAGATAACTTTGTGAGATAGACAAACTGGCCTGCGGAGAGTTTGGGAAAGACATCAAGGTCCAGTGAAGGTAATGAAGATCAATAGGAGTTAGAAAAGAAGGAGGCTGTGATCCAGGAACTGTCTCACAGTCCCAGGCCAAGATGTTATCGATCCCAACTGCACTGGCAGCATCAGATAAAAGGTCTTTCTGGCTTGAAGCACCAGGATTATATGAAAATGCAGAGGAAGAGTGCTAACCGCTGAACAAAGCATCTCTTCCCTCTGTTCTATAAACACACCAAGAAATGCCAATGGTATAAATTTTGAGTTTTTTCAAAACTCAAGTCTTTGTGTGTTTATGGAATTAATAGTTCGAGCAAGTAAGTAATCATTATATTATTTAACAAAAGGTATTTACACAACGGTATGCCCAAAGACTGCTTTAAACAAGAATAAATAATTGACAAACCCTTCTTAAGTGCTATGGGTGAATCCTTTTTGAGACTTTATTCACTCTTTCTTTCTTTTTTTTACATGAAACACTCAGGACCTGCTGATTGTTGATCTCGCTCCTGAGCTTTCCAGCCACGGATGAGTGGAGCTTGTCTTAATAGCCTGAAAAGACTGCTTACCAAGCAGATTGATTAGTTGAGACAGAAGCCTGTGGTCTGCATCTGAAGGCGCCTTCTTTACAGCTGGAGGGACCGAAGAGAAAGAATGGTACATTTCTTTAGGCTGCTTTCAAGAAATATTCAGAAGTTCCTGTAGCACAGGCTGGGAGACATGAAATATCACTTTTCTGTATGTCAAAAACTTTCTATTCCTTCAAGAAGTTGATGGTGCAGTTTATGTAACATTCTTTTTACAGCCCTATTTAGTGTCCTTCCCAGTCTTTAAAAGAGAGGAGGTCAAAGTAACTACTTTGTGGTCAACCGTGTCGATTAATTAGCTCTCCTGTACTTCACTCAAGTCATATAAAGATGTTTTAATGAGATTTCTCAGTTTAAAATATGAAATATGGTTTGATGTGGGAACCCGTGTCACAACGCTTTCTTCAGTAGCCAAGGGTTTGACTTGTCCTGCTAAAATAACCATATTGAGGAAAGTTACTTTAAAGAAACTAATTGGTTATACTTTCATAGTTTATTTTGTAGAAATAGCTATTTTTTTAGTTCGTCCTCAATTCGTTCTGGTTATGCTAGTTATTAGGTGATGTTAAGTTTTCTAGTCGTTAAGCCATTTCTAGTGTTATAGATGTCACATTTTCAGTCAAAACTTGAAATATAAATTCTTGCAGAATGTATTTATTACCAATATATTGAACCATCAGTTTATATTTCACTAAAGCCCTGCTTGATAAAGTCCATATATCAAAACAAATATCAGTTTTTGCACGAGTTATCTATTTTGAAAAAAGAAAATATACATGCATTATGGACATGATAAAAAAAACACGTTAATTTAAAGTACAAAAATACTTTGTAGGATTTCTGTGAATTAAAATACACAAAGAAAAGCAATAATACCTAACAAATGGACAAGAGATGACTCTTTAAAGAACATAAAAATAGTTCTTCAAGTGCTCATTTATGAGGAACATGGACTGTTACGGATGCGACGATTCTGAAAACAGCACTTTACATGACTATGAAAAGTCATGTTTTAAAGAGAGACCTCACATGGGTGTTTAAACCACCAAATATTGACATCTGAGCTATTAATATGATGAAAACCTTTGATAAAACCTTTATTTTTTCATGGTAAGGTTGACATTTGCATGACATTTGCCCTTTTGCATTTGATTCCCCAAAGTATTATTCACAGCAACAATGAAAAATACAACAATGAACATATTAGCATCCACCACCAACTGATAAATTTTATTCTTAACCTTATGCAGCAATTTCATCTTTTAAATGCATAGCTTTTGATTGGCCACCAAAGTTTTATCTTTAATCAGCAAAATAAATGCTCTGAAATTATCATAACAATATTGTTCTGTGTATTGTTATATTTGGACGCTGTTATTCTTTTAAATTTAGAACTTATTCTTAGTTAAAGGCCTTAAGCCTTTTAATTTCAAACTTTTTAGATACTGCAATATTGCAAGCGTTTTTCAGTATTACCATCTATAAATAAGCATCATGACATATAGCTTGCAATATTTCTACTGTCCGATAGCCCCACTGTTAACATACCGTTTATATACTTTTAATTATTTTGCGGAAGGATTGAGATTCAGTGGAGACGGGATACACTTCCTCCAGCACTTGTGTTAATGCTTCAGAGGCTGATAAGCAGGTCTCTAGTGTTTGTTGTTTGTCTGGTGCTTGGGCCTGGCTGAAATCATTAGCATGTGGATCTTTTGCCATCAATATTTGCCTTCTAGCTTCTTGAGATTGGCCATTGTGTTCTGTTGTGGTATCTTCCCCACAGGACAAATAGCATTTTACTGGTATATTTGTGTTGTGTTGCCAGACAAAACTCATAAATAATGATATATTCCCATTGAAGACGTGCTACGTTTAGATGCCTAGCAGAGGAAGCTGGTACTGTCTTGTTGTCAAAAATGAAACTGCTGGATATTTAAAAAAAACATTACAGAGCTTGTACAGATAAATAGCCTATATATTCTTGCATTTTTTTTACCTACCAGCTGTTACCAAATGTAATTTTCAAAGCAATTTTCGAAGATTACTTTAACATAAAGCCAATTCAAAAAGGATTGATGTTTCTGTTAAACCAGTGGGATGCAGTGACAAAAAAGTCAATAAGACTCCATGTACAGTCATTTCACATACATAATGAAATCATTAGTTTGCTCGTTACCCTTGAAATGCAAATTGTATTTTAAGTCTAGACAGAATTACATGTTTTTAGGTGGCACTGAAACTATATACGACAGCATAACCACATGTGACTTAACGACAGGATGTCCTTTAGTTCTTTATATTGGTGCTTCCACTCTTTCTATTCATATTTGCAAGCAGCCATTTGCTTGTACGTAGTGAATCTCCGACCCAGTTGCATTACTGGCTGGTTTGAAACTTTTCTCATCTGACTTGTTTTTTGAAGACAAAAGGTAGAGAAATTGCACTTCAGGGGCAGAATTATCAGCGCTGGCAGCCTCTGTGCCAGTTAGTTAGAGCTGTTATATCACTTTCTTTTCTAAATCTCTTGGAGAACCAGAAAAGATGGAGAAGATGTGGGCATAGATGAGCAGAGGCGTCTAAGCCACAGTCTCTCGTATCTCACTGTTTAAGCATCTTCCCCCGGGGCAACAGGGTTTGCAGCCTCGATATGAAGCTTGGATGAGACCAGACAAGGCACTTAACATGGCATCGCAGGAATGTTTCAACCAAAACTGCCATTTACTCTTAAATATATGTGACTCACGTGCTGGCGGGCTGTCGAGAATCATTACCGGCTTTAATCTGTTTAGCCTGAAGAGACATTAACGTCAAAGTGCCTGTAATCCGGGAAAGAAACGAGAAAACAAACACGAGAAAGAAAGGAAGAGCTGCGCAATAAAATGAAGTGGCAAAATGTGATGGATTTATGGACATGGTTATCCATCGCTACATCTGTTGCTCTAGATTACTTTGACACAACGTGATATCTCCTGCTCTTCAGTGCTGTCCGGCAATCAGGACGGTACACGCGGGATCTCGGCACAGAAGCGTGTTATGCATTTTTATGCTACTCCTCTGCCTTCCTCTAACTAGGGGTGTCACGGATGTTGGGCATGGTAACCTTTCTTTATATTGTTTCAATTCTTGAAAATGGGTTTTATTCTGGGCTGAAGATGAGATAAGCCAAGGGTCTCACTACCAAGAGTCACAGGCAGGTTATTATAATAGAAGAGATTCACATTACCTGCCTCTATCTTTTGTGTCTCCTGCATCTGAGACCTTCTCTCCATTTCTCTCCTTCCAAACCTTGTTACCTCTAACGCCATACTCTTGCAGTTTTATGTTTCACAAAATCCCATTCTCTCTCTCTGTCCCCATTTCTCTTCAGCTATCTCTGCCAAGTTTGCCCTTCTCGGTGCCTCTGATGACCACGCACGCCTCTTTGGCTTCGGTCTATCAAGAGGACGAGGCATGAAAACCCTTCAGGAACCGTTTTTTACCACGCAAACATCCACGCAAAGGTCCTGGAATAGACACCTTTCTTTTAAATGAGGATACAGCTTTATTTCATGCCTCCCACACCTTTTATCCTTCTTTACTGTATGTGTCAGCCTGTTGTGTGTTATTGTGTGTGGGAACGTTTGACTACCTGCCCGAGCCACTTCCTGTCTTCATTGAGCTGGATTTCTCAACCAGTTTCTTGGGATGATGAGACAGCGTTCTTTGTAACGTGCATCATGACACAGGTTTCATTTTGTTTCAGTATTCTCTTACCTGCAACTGTTCTGGGGTCAGCACTATAGGGACGCCTGCCTATTATCATAAATTCGGCAGTGGATAAACATGGTCGCAGCTGTTAAGCAGGGATGATGCTTTACCTCCAAGTGCCCCCTACTGCCACGCTGGTCTCTCATAAATCCGCCGGACCTGAGATCTTCAGAACTACTCGATAAGAAGCAGAGAGCATGTAATTACACAGCAGCGGACTCTTATTGGGATCTTGGGCCGTCCCCGTCTCACTTCATCTTAATTGCTGGTCCTCACAAATCTATATCCACCCCTACTCATTTCTACACTTGAGACATGTGATGTCTGCTGTCTTTTGCCTATAATATACAGCAGACACTGGCAGGTTAAAACTGAGTTTTAAAATGTTTAATCTAAGTTAGAAACTCAAACGACAGCATTTACAGCATAATGTTTTCCATTGATATCTCTTGCATTATCATACGAAAAATATAATTTATTTTAAGAAACAACACTGAAGAAATTTCTATCTAGGCTAGACTCGGATTGGCTGATTTTAATTCATTATTTGCTCCAGGTAACCATTAAAAAATATATTTCTAAAAAATATATTTTGTAATAAATAATTTCACATGTTGGCACAATTATATTTTTGTCTACAAAAGTAACATTGAAATATACACCTTCAGATAAAAAGAGTTTTAAGATAATGAGAAGCATTTTTGTCAATTGTGTCTAAACTTCTGACTAGTACTGTAATTTAATATAATAAGAAATAATTTCAATAACTGAAATTAAATATGGCAGCACATCAGTATGACAAATGTATGACAGTATGACAAATATTTGAATTAAGCATGCTGATCTTTTTATTTCCTTGGGACACAACAAATCAATCTTTTTGTCTTATTTTATTAATCCACACTGGAGTTATTTGAATTCACTAAATGGAAAAGGAAGTCATACACAGCTGGGATGACATGAGGGTGAGTAAATTCTGAGATAATTTTATCATTTTTATATCTGGGTGAACTGTTCCTTTAACTTGTACTAAAACCCTGAACAACCTTTTCAGACAATGATCACTTTGTTTATAAAAAAAATCTGCTTTAATTTCTATAATTGCATAATGAATTAAAATACCAAAGGAGGTACAACTGCAGCTAAATGCAATTGTCAGGGCAAGAAAACAGTGATGTAATTTAAGGTAACGCTCCAAAAATTATGATCTCGAATGACTTTGGTGCTGACTCCAAGCGAAAAATTCTCAGAAATGTTCATGCTCCATAAATACTCTCTGGCTAAATTAAATGAGTGTAAGGTCATATAACTAAAGCGAAGAATGATATCAAACTGGCCAGCCCTGCGCACAGACAATGCATATCATCCTTCAAGCCATGTATGAGAACATTTTTACAAATTCACTGGGGCAAAAGTGTCATTGTTTTAATTACCTTCGCTGACTTTCTTCGAAACAAATGAATCATGTGTCCCTTTTTAGGAGAGCCCTCCTAATTATGTGGCACAAAATGGTTTTCATTATGAACTAAATAATTTCCCATTTTCAGACACATTTTGTGAGACTCAAATTCAACTGAAAGGGATGGTGGATAACAGCAGTAATATGCTTGTAAAATCTAGATGTGAAAACTGTCTATCAGTGAAATCCTGCTACATTATTTGATATAAACTGGTTGGTTAAGGTGTGTAGTCTGTACAGTAACAAAAAAATCAGTCATTGAAGTTAACAGAAAAGCAAAAATAAACGCATGACTCGTTTGTTCTCTGAATGCCAGTGGAAACATCTCACCTGCTTATCATCTCAGTCTGCAGATACAGAAGACTTGGATGGACTGCTTAAAATGCCAGTTTTCCAACAACTACAGCACATCAAATGCAAACGAATGGAGACCTGGATAGATGTAAAAATACACTTAAAAGGAGCAAAAGTAACCATATGCTTTAATAAAACAAATCGTCAGTGCTTTTGAGTAAAGAAAAGTTACAGCTCTTACTGCGATTAGACACAAAAGAAGACTTTGATCAGAGCATGTGTTCAGACAGCTGGGAGCACAGACATTATTCAGAATTCAGGAGCCAAATCCAACTGTTGATGAGTTGGAATCTAAATGCAAAAGACAGGAAGAGAAACATGCAGGTATCATAAAATACAGCATTAACATTTCAAACACTGACTATGAATATCATCTAATGTATTTGTAAATAGCTCGTATGTTGCATAAATAAGTCCAATTAATGAAACAGTTAACGTTTAACTACAAATGTAAAAGATATATTCCAGTGAACCGTAAAGTGGTTTCAACAGTCAAGGTATGAATACTTATTCCTCATGTGAATGTTTTGATAAGAATGATGGGGATTCGTGATGGTCAGGACAGACACTGACTCGAGTTCATTATCCGAGTCGGCCGTGTCGGTCACGTTGAATGCGAATGAGCGCATGTGTGTTTTCCTCTGCGTCTATCTGTCTGTCTGTCAAAGTCTCTCTGCGCTGACTAAATCCAGGCTCAGTGAAAAACACAGCCTTTTTTTGACACCCACGTCTTCCAGCCCATCTCCATCTGTTTCTGTTGCCATGATACGATGCTGATGTGAACCTCGGCTCCCTCTCTAGAAGCATTCAACCCTTTAACTCTCCCGCTGTCATTCACTTTCCCTCTCAACATCATTTCTAATCAAGGCCATTCAATAATGAGAGATGATTAAAGTCCATTCAATTTATTTAACCACGGACATCTTTTCCTCACTTTAATTTATTGGTGGTCAAGGCGCTTGCGGTGTTACAATGTTAATTTCAGTTGCTGACAGTAATGCTTTCATCACAATGATTGAATTACAAACAACAATCATAATAACAATAACGCTGGCAATTTGAAGGACACATAACGGCTTCTGCATCGTTCTTTGAAGGTATAACAAAATGTAAATGGTAAAATAAAGGGTAAAGAAAAGTAAAACAAGGTGAAGGAAGAAACATGAATATATGTAAGAAATATACAGAAAGATAGAAAAGAACATTCAAATGTTTAATTCATTAAAATCAAGAGGAGAAAATTCAAACAGGGACTAAATGACAATATCGAGTCAATTAAACCCAAATGATTTTGTGTATATTTGGTTGTACCTTAGCTTCGCTATCAAGGTTTTGATGCATAAAACTTCTACTCGGCTTCACTGATTTCCAATGAGTTCTAGTCTCATGTGAATTGTTTGCAACAGACAATAAAAAATGTATGAATCTTATAAACCATTAAAAGTTAAGAATTAATTGAAGAATTTTGAAATCATTTCTGACAGACACAGCTGAACGGCCAAATGTGGCAGTTTCATCAAATTAGATATAATATGCTTGCTTTTAGGTCCCTATTTACAATCTAGCACACTGAGAGTAAAAATCAATAAAACATGAATTTCAGTAATAATAGTAAATTATAGTATATAGTGTCAGTAATGGTGCTTGGAAAGCTTTTGGAGTTTGATGCTTTAGACAGTTAAGTTGAACAACAGATTGTTGTACTCGTGGACGTATTACTCATAAACGTGAATACAGTATATCCAATGTGCTCTTCTAATGCATTATGGGAAAATAATACTTTCTTTTATTCTTTCTCCATTCGTCTTCCACGTTCAGTTCTGTTTGTCCTCGTTCATGCACTGACCAAAAAGACAGCCACCTGCTGAGACAACGAGAGCTTTTTACAACTGTTGCATTTGCTATGAGATGTCAACATTATTGACTTATTTCGACATTGTGTGTTGGGGAGAATACGCTCCAATAATAAATCAAGTGAGGAGCTCCCGAATAAATAATTCTTGTCCAAAAACATCACTGTGCTATGAAGAGGAATATAACTTTTTGCAATAGAACAGTAAATTGTGTTTGCAAGATGCAATCAGATGCAGTTTTCTTGTCCCTTTCTTACATATTGTCCATTATAAAGCGTGTAGAGGAGAACTTATTGGTCATTGAATTATCCAAAATGCCTTGACTGATAAAAGTGCTGAATGCAGATAATGTTAATCACAGAATTATCTGCGATCTTAAATCTAGAAGAAATGCTTGAGGAGAAAATGAGTGTTTGGTGTTTTTATTTTTTTTTGAGAAACACTTTGTGACTAAACTAGTTTTGTGCTTTTAGGAAACGTTCAGGCTACAGCATTTACTGTGAGTCCATTTAATGTCATGTGTTTGGTAGATGTGAAGGCTCTTGCAAGTCTTATCAAGGCATCCATGAGAAAACAAGGACAGAGAAATGGGTGCCATTCTGTGTGTGAAAAGTTTAAAATAGTCAAATACTTCAATAAAACAGGGCAAACAGTGTGTTTTCACAGCGGTACTCATGTTGATGACACAGTCCCACTATGATTCATAACTAAAAATACAATGTGAAAAGTAAAGGAAGTGGAAATAAATTTGATGCTTTAGTTTATCTTTAGTTGTACATCTACCTATTAAGTTTAAGCTGATTTTTCTTCGGGTTTGTATTGATTGTGCAATATATCCTAGCTTTACCTCACCGATGATGGGCAACTCAGAAAGAGGAGATGAAGTAATCACTCCACCCACAAGAAAGTCACCGAGGGCCTGCAATAACACAGGGGGCTCGCAATAACACATGGAGGTTGCTCAACGCGGCGTGAAATGACTTTATTGCATTTTCACATTAAAAGCACCGATAGAGTTCTAATAAAGGCCCGTGGTGCCGGGGGGAGAATCGTTCAGGGGCCAGTCAAGCACAAGGGAAACAACGTTACACACTATCAGAAAGGCGACAAATGAAATGAGCCAGCCCTATTTTCTGCCTTTAAATATACATGGTAGCAGCAAGAAGGAAAATGTCACATAACTGAAAAAATCTCTATGACATATGTGTTAAATTGCTCACACCGGCTGTGAGTCTACATTAAGTGTTCGGGTTTCGTAGCCTCTAGAAAAAGGAAGATAAAGATCTTTTGCTAAAGACTTACAGTGATTATATACTGTTTTATTATCCTTTTCACTGGATAATTCTTTTTGTACAGATATTACCTTTCTCATACTGCTTTTGAACAGCATATTCAGAATATATGTACAATATTGCACTATGTTTCTATAGAGCACCTTTGAAAAACCCAAGGACACATAATAAAGCATAAAACAATAATGAAAAATGCAAATAAATAGATGCCTGAAAAACCCTTTTTACCACTTAATGTACATAGATGAACCTGATGGATTGAGATCGATCCAACTTTGCATGTCATCAATATATATAACTTTATGACTATATACTGTACACAAAGAATCACAGGTAGAATTTAAAATCATTATTGTAGATTTACTGTAATAATTTAGGGTTAGATAAGACTCAAGTCAGAAGCAGTTTAATGTAGGCTTACTGGCTCAATAATGTTTAAAAAAAGTTTATTTCAAATGAAAATGAAATGAGAAATTCTCCAAAGTGTACCTTTTAGAAAAGTGTTCAGTGAGTAAAGTAAAAAAAAATATCAAACGTGATACATGCGTGTTATGCGTGTTTGCAGCTTAGTTGTTATAAATGTCTTTGTGTACGTAGTTTAATTATACGACACAATGTTCTTAATTGACACAGTTATTGACTACTGACACAGCAACAAAAATGCTTGAAGTAAGTTTTAGAAGCTTTAGGCTAAACATTTTCTGAATAAATGAGCAAAACAAATAACAAGTGGTACAATTATACCTGCTCTCTCCTCTTTATTGCATGCGTTTTAAATTTCTCTTTAAAACATTTGTGTTTTGTACTACAAAAACCTTTTTCTTTTATGCTTTTTCTTTATGACAACAAAACCTTCAGAACTACTAATAAAACTGTCTCTGTATAAAAAAGCAAAGAAAAGCCTTATTTACTCATATGTGTTATATTCATATTTATTTCATACATCTTGTTCTTTTTCTGATGTTACAGTATCTGTTTTTACTGTTGGTTTGTCCATATTGACCCAACTATACGTTAAAATCCTCCAGCACTTTTAAAGTGTAATTTTAGACAATAAATGTCGTTTGTGGTTAAATTCTTTAAACTTCTGAAAGGTCCAGGTAATGAAGAGTGTGATTCCCACTGGCACTGTATGCCATGCAGAATAACAGTACTGAGTCATTCTTCTTCTGATATAATCAATGTCTCTCGGTCTGATTTATTCTGCACAGTTGACGTATAAGTCTTCTTTCTGTAGTTACTCCCTAACTTCAGCCCCAATATTGATTTATAATCTGACAGTCATGAGAAGGAAATGTGTCAAGTTTTATTTTAAATTTCAGCACATTATCTGACTGCCAAATGTTTTGCTGAGAAATGTGTTTCAAGTTCTGTTTAGCAGTCACCAAAACCAAAAACTGTACTTTAAAACTACTTTACACACTGTGTAAGATTTCTTTAGCAGCATTATTCTTAGACATTTTTCCATTTGCACATTTCAAAGCTTTTGTGCACATTTGCAGATCTTTTAAACAAACTGTAATTTGTTTGCCAATGAAAAAGCAAAAAAAGACTATTCATCCAAATTAATGTTTTGAGCAAGTGATAAAATGCTTGTAATGTAATACAGAAAGTCTCTATTTTAAAACTGAAAAGCAGACATATAATGGCTAGATTTATTTTGAAAGAGTTGAGGACAAGATGCAATAAGGCCACTGTCACCTTGTTCTGTAACTCGGTCCTTTTGAAAAGAGTGAAACTAATCACTCTCCATTTCCACTGACTTTAGCAGAAGCAAAATAAATCTAGGAATTAAAAAGTAATAAATATGCATGTCTGTATCTTTTAGTTTGCATGATGCTATGACCTTATATCTCAACAGTGTCAGTTACCCACCAGACTGTTTACTGATTGCTTCTTAAACTTGTTTTTAAAATACCTGCCATGGTCTTGACCTCTAAATATTATGATCAACAAATATTTACTGACATATCTGTGGCTGTATTAAAATGAGGATTACTCTGCAAGTCACTTTATTAATCCTGGCTAGATATTGGAAAGGTTAAAAAATGATCTTTGTTTCATGAAAAAACTTATTATAGACAGACGGAGTGAATTATTTGTCATGTCACAACAAAACTTAGCCAAGTGGACTAAATGCTTTAACATCTAACAACTATATGAATTCTGATCAGAAACACAAAGTGAATTTATTCAATGATAGACTAACTGCATAATTTATTAGTTGCAAAGTTTAGTAGCAGATCTATAAACTTTTTAAACCTTATATAAGTTTCCACTAAATGAAAACTAAATCATTTTCTATGCAGCTCTTTTTGTAACTATTAAAAAAATCTATATGTGTGGAAAAACATTTCATCACTTGTTAAAGCAACATGCCATGATTAGCTGTGCAAATTTATTTATTTATTTATTTATTTGTTTATTTAATATTGTACAAGACCAGCTCATAAAATACCAGGGGTAAAACAAGCAGACGAGTGAATCAGAGAGACATTTCTGCAGTCATAATGTCTGGGTTATTTGTGAGGGTTCAGAAAGTGTGTTTATCAGTTAATCTGAGCCGCTGTTTGTTATGTGAGAATTGAAGCTTAATAACCGTCTTTCTGCTTTTATATGTTTCTCAGACACTTAGAGATTTAGATAATTGTTTAGCTGAAAAAAATGCTCTGTATTGTCTGTGTACATAAAAAGTAATATGTTCTTGGTGGAGCTTTGCATTGAAGCACAAGAGTCATTTACTTAAAAGTCATTTTGAGAGTACTTACAAAATATACTGAACTTTAAATGAAGTGAAAATCACTTTTGATATGCGTCTTCCAAACGTGCAAATGTAAAGCTGTGCCAGATTGCATGAATTTTACTCAAACTCACACAGTTTTGTGCAAATGATCTTTGTTTAGATCTGTAGATTTAGCAGCACGGAGCAGATTTAGTTTGGACTGCTGTCTTTACTCCAACCAAGGAAAATAAGTGCATTTCAGAATTTAGCCACGCCACTGAACCTGTGAGTGGTGAGAAGCAAAAAACAATGTGTTCTTAGGGTATAACATTATTTTCTACCGTTCCAGAAATTAACTTCACCCCATTTCTAAACGCCTATGCCCTCAGATTCCCTGTTCCACCGTTTCTGTAAGTTGTTCTTTGTTGCTTTATTCTGAAAAAGATTAGATTCATAAAAATAACAGACGGATGAAAGCATTATTTCTTTTCTGTGCGTGGTGATATTTGGAGATGTAAAGGTTTTTGGAATTGAAGGGTAAGGTTCAACGAACGTTTCACTCAAACACTTCAGCTTTACATTTATTCAAAGCAGCTTACAGTTCATTCATGTTACAGTATATATTTTATCTTAATATATTTTATATATTTTTAATATTACCTGAGCTTTATTTAAAAAAGAGATGATCATATCCGCTCTTTGGAGGACTAAAACAAGTGCCGTTTCATGAAAATATTCATATGAGCCCTTTACGCAACCTTTTATACTACAGATTTAATTAAAAAGAGCTGTAATGCCATATTCTTGCTATAAACAAGCTGTCATACACTTAAGGCCACACACATTTGATATTAAAACAATCTTACCTCAGGACACAATTACTATGTCTTATAAGCCTATATTTTTATGTCCCAACAGAAAGACAAGTTTGTCTTGAAGTGTAAACACTATTAATCCCACCCATTATATTCAGACCCAAACAGAGATTATGTTGAAAGCACATTATAAATGATGAGAATGGATTCAATGACTTTTCTGTCTGAAAGAAGATACAGAGCAGAGAGGAAATGAGAACATTTCAACCGCTGAAAATCTTTAATGAGTTGCTTGAATTGTGCATGAGGACATTTCCTCAAACTTGGATTTTCTTTCACTGTTCCTAATTGAACTACCAGTGTTTTCTTTGTGCGATATGCCATCACAATCGGCATAACAATCGGCAAGACTCTCCGGCATGATACAGAAGAAAACTGATACTCAGAAATAATGTTTCTACTTCATTCCTGAGAGACAGAACAAAACCTGACAATAACATTTAAAATAGCAACATAATGTCATTTATTTCAGCAACGTTTATGGTTTATAACTGAAGTAATTTTGCTTTCTGTGCCACAACCCTAAATTAACCAATTTATCTGAACAATTGTAAAGAAACTGCTTAAGATTTATACAATATTTTTTCATTTTAGGTAAGTCCTATTAGTAGCTATCAACACTAGAATATAAAATGTTTATACAACATGTATGCAAAATATGGTTTATTTGTCAATGAAGTATGATTTTCTGACTGTTGTGATGAATAAAAAAATTCACATACTAGACTTGTGAATATTACAAATACCAAATATTGTTTTTGCCTCAGACAAAAGTCATCCATTTCCTTGACACACAGACTTACTTTTTTGTTTCCAAATATCACTACAGTATTTCACCGACTGACAAGGATTTATAACAAAACGGTATTGTAGGGCAATAGGCGGGCAGGGCTGAGGTGGGCATTTGAGTTGAATCTTACAGATGATCTGTAATTTTGTGGACAGCAGGCTTTGACTGTTATGAGCACAGAGAGAAGTAAAAATGCTCTGTGTCTGACCACGGCCGTCTTGATGGCCTGTTATTGAGGCACATGGTGTGAAATTATATCCAGACATACTGCACAAAACTGCACACACAGACCGATACACACACTCCGGTTGTCACGACTGTTGCTGTAAAATGCGCCTCTATTTTTTCACAAAAAAGAGCAGAGCGGTCCTTTGAGAAGCCACGGCGGTCACGAGAGACCAGCCACCTGATTTATAACCTGATCGCTAAAGACACAATCAACAGGAATACTATAAAGCAGGCATTTCACATTGCTAACTATGATCTCCAACATGCTAAATGTCAAGTTTGCAAATAACATTTAGCTACTGTACCAATTTTAGCCCAACGGAAGACGTGATGTTAGAATAAAGGAGTGAATAATGTCTTCAATCCTCTGAAATATACGTGTGCTGTACTACTCTGGCAAGAGAAAATATTTAGACGTGACTCTGCTGTATATGTGTCTTCTGTGTAGGGATGCAACGATTATAGATTTTGTTGGTACGATTATAGTCTGAGGAATAATCACGGTTTCACGGTTATCACGATTATGCATTCATTAATTTCACAACACTATTAGTTTATAAAATCACATGAAAACTCCTTATATTTTAAAGTGTTATTTATTGCTGCCTTTTGAAACAGACATGAACTCAGTAACCAAATAATACAGCACAAAATAATAAAAACAAAATTCCATTTCTCTCTTTGGAATTAAAGAAAAGTGAAGAAAGGTTTTTGACTTAAACATAAGTAATACTTGTGTCGGAGCCTGTGGGTGAGTGGACAGCACTCCAACCCGTTACCCTCTCTCTCCTCCAAAATCACTTCCTGTCTCTCTACACTTTCCTGTCGAAAATGATAAAGGCAAAAAAAAAAACTTTAACACTGATAATAAATAACAATCAAAATAAAAAATAGTCTGTCTATTTGGAATTAAATATAAGCTACATATTAGCTAAGTATTTCCCTTTTAAAGAAAACAAATGCAGTCAAAGGCTGCTGGACTGAAAGGCTCTTTTGATCAACTATATTACAAAATTGTTTTGTATTTTCATTTTGTGTATTTTTTTCCCACAACTTTTTGGACCAGAGTAGAAACATAGTGAAAAATAAAAAAAAACTCAAGCTGGCTTTTGACTTCAACAGTATAGCTGCCTTTTAATACAGTACAATGAAAATCAATAAAAAGAAACAAGGTCCAGATCTCTGGATCAAACTGCCGAGGAAACAGAGTTTGGCTGCTAGGTGCCTCTGCCATTGTTAATTCAGTGTGCGTGCGTTATAGCCTCCGCGTCTCTGATAAACTCGGAACTTTAAACTGCCGCACCACTGGCATAACAGTTTCATTCCGTGCGACAGAAACACGGTGTTGCGGAGCCTTTACGATTAATGAACCGTGACGATTTAAAGCGCGGTTAATAGTGAAATCGGTTAATTGTTGCATCCCTACTTCTGTGCACTTTCATTTAGATGTTTGGCTGTGGGTGAGTGCAGTTTTGCTTCAGCTGTAGGTGAGAAATTCTGCTGGTGGCAATTGTGATGCAAATTTGGTCTTGCTCCAGTATAATGATGTGCGGGTGAGGCTGTGATCCAGCAAAACACACTTTTACACCTCTGTTTGCTGTTAAAAAGGATGGCAGGATGGAAGATTTGATAATAGTGCGTCTGTGCTATTAAATCCTGAAAGCGTTTTTTTGTACAAAAATTTCCAAATGCACATAAAGCATGTTCATACCTTACAACATTGAATGCCTGAAATTTGCATAACTTAAAAGACCCCAAGCAGCGATACCCAACCCATTCGAGGATACAGGCACTCTGGAACAAGACAGAAATGTAGGAGAGTACCATTTTTTACCCATCCACAGCTCTGGATAAGCACAAGGGCCACTAAACTTTCATTATTTTATGATCGCATCTGAATCAAACAGAATAATAAAATGCAATAGAGGACCCTATCCAACCATCATTACCCCCAACAAAACATTATGGAGGTCCTGATCCTCCAGCACTGTGCTCCATAAACATCCACTGTTGTAAACTTGTGGTGTTTGTGCCGTAGGGCCTCATGATGCTCTGACTTGATCATCAACATCCATCACAAACAAAACATAATCTCTATCCTTTATATACTGTATAAATATCAATCAGACATTTTGTACAACTTCGTGTAATGCAGCTCCACAGAGGCAGGAACTATTACTCTATATAGTGACTGTCTTTGATAAATTCCCACTGTATCATGTTAACATGTTAGAATTCATAATTTAAGAGTTAATTTACTGTTCCTGACAACAATCTTGTGTTTTAAGTTCACAGAAATATGAAAATCTTATAATTTACTCACCCTCATGCCATCCCAGCTGTATATGACATGTGACTTCCTTTCTACAGTTGAATACAAACAATTTATTTTAGATTAAAATGCTGTCACTCATACAGTGCTTAAATGGTATAGAGAGTAAATTGGAGCACGTCGATAACTTCTAATCTCACTGGTTCTCGCATGACTTGTGATTAGTTGTCATATACGTGTTTCATCTAGAAACATGCAAGAACACGTTATCGACATGTTTGAATTTAACACTTACAGTAGATCTGCTTGTTTACATTCATACATGACATACTATTGTTTAAATAAGCTCAAACATGCTCAAATTCCTCTCACAAACATTTATTAACACACTGGAGTCATTTGGATTACTTTAATAATGGATGTATGAGGTTTTTGGAGCGTCACAGTTTGACAGTGTTTAATTTGTTTGTGTTCAACTAAAGAAAATAAGTTATATACAGCTGAAGCATTGTTTGTTTTAATTAATTTAATTGCAGACCCGTCATGTTTGCCGTTTCTGGGCTGTGAAAGGCAGCCAATGTCAAAAGCTTTTCGGCCCCGCATTCGTTTTTCCCTCACAGTCTTTCTGTCCGATCACGGCTTCATCAGGGCGGCGTTTAGTGTGGCTGATGTGTGTTAGTGAAGCATTAACACAGTTTTCTGCCTGAAGGAGAGAGAGAAAAGATCGAGTGAGTAAAAAGATAGGACCCCTCCGAGGCGATTTACTGTTGATATGGTGGTCAGATCAGTGTGCTCTAACTAGCCCAGTTCTGTTAACATCGCCTCGCTTTCTCCCTCCAATTTTCTGCCTTTTTTGGGATGAATATTTTCACCTTGTGCCGTCACCATAGCGTAAAGGAGATGTGATGGGTGTCTTAATCAATTTTTGACACTGGAAGGCAGAGTTGACTGGATGGTTGCCGTGGAAACACCTGTGGAATCCAGTAATGCAGTTTGTCTAATCTCCATAAGCCAGAGATGCTGATAGCAATAATGTGCAACCTATAGCGGCTGATCACCTGATGATAAATCTCATGAACATTTATCACTATATAACACATTAACATAATGGAGGAATTTTTTTTATAATTTAAAAAGTATTTAGCTTTAAAATTAGGCTTTCATCAACAGCATGCTGCTTGTGATGGTTCGATAAGATTAAATCAATGACGTCTTCACTGAAAAAAGAAAATGCTGAAGCTGGGGGAGGATCAAACCATCTCCACCACCATTAAATTCTGCATCAGATGGTAGTGTGATGGCTCATAATTCCACAGCACATTTCTGAATCTGATCATCCTCATTACAGCAGGTCTTTTTCAGCTTTTGTTGCTAATAGCAACAACCCATTAACAAGTTATATAACCTCTGAGGTCAAAAAAATGCAGGAGTTGGTGGTAAAAATGGTCATTAGTGGAAGTCGGCCAGCTTGAATAAGCATTCAAACAAACAAGTGGCATTACTCAAGTTGGACAACAGCTAATTGGGACACTGTCATGGAATATCACACACACCACTGTAAGACGTTCCCACATTCAAAATGAGTTTTTTTTTTTTTTAGTGAAAAGAAATTACATTTTGACACATGTCAAACACTCTCATACATGACTGACCTACAAACACAACAATACTTTTACATCCATGAATAAATCTACATACAGTTGTCACCTGAAACACACGCACACATCATTTGCAATGTTGAATTGATTTGAAAAGCCTGGTTTCTCCTATTACTAGTACGTACATCTTAAAAATATTTCTGTTGCATGAAGATTTTTTGTACTACTAAAACACAAATCACTTCAACAACAGCTTTCATCAGACACACAGCTTTTTCCAGTCTCCATTAAACTCCTATCTCTTTTAGTTGGCCAACCAAACAACGTGATATGCAGGGCTCTTGTCCAAACTAAAACTATTTGACACAATGGTAGTAATAATCTGTTCTTTCTGTTATTGGTCATAAAGAAAAAAACAGAAATACTCATCTGTGACATTTCATGATGGCACCGTGTCATAATATAAAAGCACAAAAACTGGTGTGAAATCAAGTCAAATGCTTTTTTCTTGTATAGAGGTTTTTCACAATACACATCATTTCAAAGCAACAACAACATTTATACTCGGTCACAGTGTGAAAGCTTGCTTTTCAACCGTTTTAAATGGTTTTGTGTTTGTAAGTAAAGGCAAAAAGGACCAGACCTGACTGCCTTTGTGTTGTAAGATCAGCTGCTTCTCATTGCACAGCACAATTTGCACGAATCCAGGCTCTTGTTTTGTAGTTTTGTACTTTAATTACTCCTTCCCAAAAAAGATGATCTTCTACAGTAAATCAGTGTTTCTCAACTAGATTTTGCATTAAACATCAAATGGCACCCAACACAATGCCAAATCCAAAACCAATAATTTATGTACATAGTGTGCGTTTCATTTTTTCACCTTGTGTAAATTTGTTTACACAAGTGCTTCGCAATCTGCTTAGCATCTGTGCTCAAATACTGTAGAGTTTAATTGGATGTATGACATCTGACAGTTTCTCCTCCCTTTGAAAACATTTTAAGCCTATTATTTTGCTATAGCAACTATGGACAATCATAGCTGGAATTTATTTTTAGAGTAGTTTTATATTAAAGTAGTTTTTCCCTCCACAAACAATTAGCACAAACCTGCGGCTTATTTCTAAGAACCATTATACTTTGTCATTTGTACGAAAAGGCATTGAGAGCTCTGTTGCCATGCAAAGAAAATGACAAATAATGAATACAGTGGGTGTAAACACTCCTGTAAAGCTACTATTAATTCTGGCTTTATTACAGGTAAAAGGAGTAGTGTACATTAGTGAATGTTTAATAGTATGTGTTAACAGAAATGTGTTTTCTGATTACATACAACTAGCTCACTATAAAGTGCTTTTATTTCTTCATGCTATTCCAGATAGAGTTTAATGATAGATAAGTATAGCTGTTAACAGCATGTAATCTTGATTCATTGGTTGTTTTCTGGATGTAAGTGAACGTGTAACTCTGACGGCCAGATCGGCTTAGATACCTCACCCGCAAGAACCTGTCAACCATTCTCTGAGGAAATGTCAAGTGGAAGGTCAAATCCAGGATGATCTCTTGGGATCTTGTGACAGGGAGATATTCCCGTCCGGACTCGGGGCAGGTGCTCAGGTCAAACCTGAGTCTTCTCATCAGGATGATGGGAATGATGAGAATGGCACTGATCCAGTTACAAACGCTGACAGAAGATTACAAGGTCAATGGCATTTTGAGCTGGAAAAAGCTTCTTTTATTCTCTGAAAATTACTTCACACGGTTTTTGATCTTTCCTTAGTCTAAACACTACAGATCAAATCGTGGTCATTTGTTCACGGCTACAGGAAATCATCAGATTCTTGCGCTGGAGATGGTCTAGTGACTGATGTTTCCTCAGCCGCTCTGATGTATTGAGGACACACTGAACATTTTTGAAGCCATCATTCTTAAACCATTCTCATCCCTCTGGCCATTCCGAATTACTTATTTATAAGCGTTCGTTTGTCTGATAAAGATGTAACGTTCAATAACGATAAAGTTCAGCATGGTTCTTCAAAGCCAAGACTATAAAACACGATTCCACCAAACAAGAGACAATGTGCGCTGGCAAATTATGCTGAGGTTTCAGAATATTATTGATCTTAATATTGTCATCACTGACTGTCAGAATAATTGTATTATTGCATTCGGAATGAGAGCAACGCTTATGGCAGAAGATCGATTATTTTAATTTTAGTTCTTTACCCATCACACTTTGCTTGGCATTGACTGACGTCTGAAAGTTGACAAGCTTGTGGCTTCTGCTGCATTTCATTGTCCTCATCTGCTTACTGAAGGGTGAGATGACCCTGACAAATCGGGCGATCAGGATTCAAGATAGTGGAGTATTATTCTTCCCTTGCAATCAGATTTTAAAGCCTCAGAGTCAATGAGGCTCATTCATCATTTAGCATCATAGCATGACAGGTGGCAGTGCCTCGCCCTCGCCACAATGAACCTTGACCCGTGACACTGTATTCCAGCGGGTGGAGGGTGTACATCAACACAGCTGCAGGCACATATAGGTCTAGATCATGTTGAGATTGTTCTTGGTGCATGTACTTCTGTAAAAACATCTGTACCCAGTGGACCATTAAGCAGGTTAATAAAGTAAAAGGAGCTATATAGGACCTGCTGGTAGCTGGGATGTAGTCAGAATTAAGATGGCTGTCATTTGTACATGTCAAGCTTAACCTGCTTTAGAAATACATGAAATTCCATTTCATATGGCCAACATCTGGTTTTGTTGTATTTCACTTGCTAAACATCTAGTACTATATAAACTACATGCTTCAAATATACATTTTTATTTCATTTTGAAAAAGATTCAGGGTTTTGGAAAAACTTTAAAGAAACTTAAAAATCACTTAAATGAAGACAAAATATTATGAACACCCACTGTTATATGGGTTAATATTAATAATGCAGACAACGCTACTCCAACCTGTGTAAACTAGACAAATGGTACAACAGTTCACTGGAGACAAAAAGTTAACCTTATTAAACCAAAAACACCTTATTAAAAAACTGATTTCCCCTAGTGTTCACATTATTTTTTCCAACCCCTGTATTTAACATGATAAACTATTTCTAGGTCACCACTCAAATAAATTTGTGACATTTACCATGTTAACTCTTTTAGAAGGTCACAAGATGCTCTGTGGAACAGTCTCAAATCATGCCGGTATGACATGGATCAGCAGGTTTTGCACACACCTGCACGCTGTCACTAAAGCACAAGGAAGACGACACTGAGATATTCAGAAATGTTCATTTGTACAATTCTGTTTGTCATTGTTCTGCTGATTGTACTACAGGCTTATAATTTGTAAAAAAAAAAAAAAATGAAACGAGAGAAACAAAACTGCATTGGTAACACTAATAAATCGCATTAACATAAACTAACAATGAACAATACTTCTACAGAATTAATCTTAGTTAATGTTAATTAACAGAATTAACCTAAAACTGTCACTGCACCAGCATGAAAATGCACTAAACTAACTATAATTTTTTAAACTGTTAACCATCACCGTTCCTTAGGAGAAACACTTATGTTATTTCCCTCACTTTAATAATTCATAGTTAAATTTCAATCTAATCATGACAAGCTAAAAATTGATGGAAAGGTCAAAGACTCAAGATGAAATATTTGACAAATAACAATAACAATAAACATAAAAAAATAGTTTAAAAACTTAATAATGTTTGAAAAAATATTTAATATCTAAAAATATTGTAGTTCATATAGTGCACTTTCATGTGTATACTCAATTTCTGCTGTGGCAGTTATCAGGTTATATTAATCTTATAAAGGTTATATTATTTTTTTTTTAAGTTTTAATGTAATGATTTTTTAAATAACATTAACATTGATCTTTTTTAGTTTATGTCTATTGTTATTAAAATTTGTACAATATTTATTCTTCAGTCTTAGACCTTTCCATTTGTCATGATTAGATTAGAATTCAACTATGAAATATTAAAGTGAATAGTGCAAACAATGTGTTTCACCTTTAAGTGTGACAGTTAACAGATTAAAATATATATTTAAAATAAAAAATTGTAACTGACATTAGTCAATAGTCAATGAACTAACATGAACAAATGTATTGGCATTAACTAACTAAGACTAATAAATGCTTAAAACTATATTGCTCATTGTTTGTTCATGTCAGCTAATGCATTTACTAATGTTAACAAATTACTGAATTTGTTGAAATTTGTTGAATTGAAATGACTATTTTCTATAGTCTTATCTATTCCGCATTTAGCAGAAACAAGCAGATCCCACCCATGCTGAAGAAAGCTTCTATCCTATGAGACAGTACAGTAGTTACATTATCCACAAACCTCTCATCATTTCTCCACCTCATGTTCCTTTACAGCATATAATTCCCAAGCCTTTTGCCTTACTCAGTCCTAACTCAGCACATTCATTACCATATCTTAATGGCTTCATATTTTATGCACACTGTCAAGGACATGCATGCACAGCAAATGATTAAGACTAGTTCATCCAGAAGCAGGAAAAAGCACTTATCTTTTGCAGTCTCTCTTTTTAATAAACAGAAAAATCAACCCTAAAAATCTTTCTGTTCTTTATTATTCCTACACCAACAAGAATATTGACCCAGGAACTCGTGATACTCTAGTAAATCCACTCTAGACTGCACTTTAAAACAAAGAGGAGATTATATTTCCCCATGTTTCAACCTGGGGTTAGAGCGAAAGATGCTCATTAAACATGCCACCCGGCCTCTTCGGAGACGTGGCACTTTTCATCCTCGCCAGCTCATATAGATTGGCCCCGCCGCAATCTCCCTCATCTGCTTCGCTCTCAGTAAAGAGAGCATTTTCTCACCACGGGAAGCCAAAAAGAGGAAAAGAGCAGCCAGGCCTCCTGCGCTTTGATGCCTACCTCTCATCATCTCAGCAGGGCTCTGTGGTGTGATTGGACCCCACATCCATCCATTGTGTGCATTCTCTGTAAACGCACCGGCATTATATCTATCTGATGAGTACAAAAACCTGGAGAGAATTCTCAGAAGGCAATAAAGATTGATATAGCTGCGTATATTGGCTATGGGGAAGCTAATTGGAGCAATCTGTATTTGAGGTAGATGATGAGACATCAGCTCATTACCAGAGGACTTGACGCTTGTGTCAAAACTAGAAGACCTGGCTACGATCTTAGATTAGATCCACACACACAGATACGCAGCTGTGACTACGGTGAAACTCTAAAACACGTTTGGTCTCATTAAAAAAAGGGGAATCTCCCTAAAGCTTCACCATAATCACAGGTATATTTGTGAGGGCTTCTCGCACCACAGGGGTCTGTCTAATTAAAAGAAGTTTGGGAGGTACAATACGGCTCACCAACAGAGACGGGAGATTCATCTTCCACCCACGTCTCCACAGGAATTCTGTGGAGGTCCTTAAACTCGACATTTTTATGTCAGAGCAACTTAATTCTATATTCACTACCTGCTGACGAGTCAGGTGATCCATCATTTTAGGTCAACACACACCTCCCAATGACTCAGTGACAAGGTTTTGCTCCCATCATTAACATTAATAGGTTGGTGCAAATAGATGCAGATGTGCACTGTCTCTGAAATATTAAACTTGAGTCACCTTAAAAAGCTGAGAGACGAAGTGAGGATGGGAATGCCAGAGCCGTCGGGTACTGTAGTTTAAAGAATGAGAGAAAACTGATTGTGATAGGGGATGATTATAGCTGGACAAGTGGTCACAATTACTTAACACTTAAAAGTAGTAAAGTGTGCCATTTTTTAATCTTGAAATATAACACCGTCCAGAATTTCAGCCTTATATAAAGAGATAAATGCACGCTGTGGCATAACATTTGCACAACCCATAATGTAAGTTAGGGGCGGGGCTATCTTTGCCAAAGGTATATATTACAGTACTCATGAAACAAAATCATTCTTACAAAACTGCATACACTCTTAAAATTAAATGTGCTCCCACAACACCATAGAAGAACCATTAGTGACCCTGGATCACAAACATTTTTTGAAATTGAGATTTATACATGAATCAATAAGCTTTCCATTGAGGTATTGCTTGTTAGGATTTAAAAATCCTAACAAACAAATGTTAGGAGAAAATCGCCTTTAACGTTGTCCAAATTAGGTCCTTAGCACTGCATCCACTCACAAATATAAAAGTTTTTACATTTATTTATGGTAGGAAATTCACAAAATATCCTCATGGAAAATGATCTTTACATAATATCCTAATGATTTTTGAAAATTTATCATTTTGACCCATACAATGTATTTTTGGCTATTGCTACAAATATACTGTGAATGGTTATGTATTCCGGGGTCACATTTTTGCCTAAATAGTTTTATAAAGAACCTTCAAAATACAAAAACCTTCAAAATACAAAAACCCTTTTGTTACACAAAAGGTTCTTTGTAGTGGAAAAGGTTTCTTCTGAAAATGGTACTTTTCAGAACCTTTGACAGAAAGGTTCTTCTATGGCATCACTGTGAAGAACCTTTTAAAGCACTTTTACATTTAAGTGTATGTAACACAAGTGATGACAGTACTGAAAAATAAAGAGTAGTTCACTTCTTTATAGCAGAAAATAACCATTAAATTACAGCAACACCACAGCCAGGACTGCTCAACAGCAGCTCTGTGTGAACGGACATCACAAAGAGAAAATGTGAACATATAATGAGTATGAGTGTGTTATGGCAGTATATCAGCACGAGTGTGATTTGGCCACAGGCAATCCCAGCATGCTGATATATGACCATAACAGCACTCCTGCTCATTACAGAATATTACACCAGTCTCATAACCGGACAGCAGTGTTTCCATCACAGTCAGACAACAGCGATCACATTTACTGTGTCTGTATGGTGTGTTTCGTTCTAATGTCATGACCTCCGTCTGAAACTTTGACTACATTAAAAACGAGATGGCGAGATGAGATGACACACCATTTGGCAGGTCCCATCCCAGATGCATTAATTTAAACTTTTTGTCATCAATCAACATATGCCTGTCACTACGGCAGAGTCAAAAATGGGCTTTGATGAAAAGCCAGTCAGATGGATAATTGATCACCTATAATGCATCTCTTTTTATCATTATTTACCGCAAGAGATGAAGTCTAGAGGGAGGTTGATCTTCAGAAGTCATTCCACCTGCAGCTTGCTGTTTTCAGTTACAAATCGCAATTGGATTAACAGCAGGAGTATTAAGAGTCTAGCAGAACAGAATTGGTTTACCTTCTCTTAGGGTGGCCGATTTCTGGCACATTTCCATCACGTCATTTTTAACATTTTAACTGGGCTACACTCAGTTTAGAAATGATGCTACACCACAGTATGTACATTACTGTAAAAACAACTATTTTAAATGGCATGAAAAGCATTGCAGGGCAGCAACACTGATAATACCAAACTGTTTGTTCTCCTTGATCAAATTGATGTAAATGTAAAATGAATACACATAAAGTCTCACATAGTCTTAGCATTGAAGCCTCCTCGAACAGTGTATTTGAACCCTGCAGCTTTCAGGAAAAAAAACAATGCTAAATGCAAATAACAAAATGCAACTAACCATATAATCACCCACAATTAGGAGAGCGAAATAAACAGGCCATCATCAAAGTTAAAGCCGAGTTAAAACGGTGGCATTTTGGTGAAAATGAATCTGAAATACAACCAAGACTATAATAAATATGGGTCAGTAAATATCATAATTTTATACTGTACATCGTAACAGATGTAATGTTGAATTTGGACATCCCCATGTGGAAAGGTCACATGAAATTCACATGTGCAAAACAAGTGAATCTTACACAAAGGAGTTCCAAAACTACACGTTTTACGTGTTTAAGAAATGTTGGCACGGTGCTGTGTAACCTTTTGATATTGACTGAAAAATGTGGGTCCTTAAATTAAACTGTGAACTAACCTAGAACCACCTGTATCCTTGGTATATCAGAATTAATATTGTTTATTTGTTTAAGTTTCATCTACTGTTTAATTTACTTTAACTTAATGTATTTGCTTCATTTAAAAAATATTTTTATTTGATGTCCGATGAAGCACTTTGTTCTGCTTTTAATATGCTCCGCGACTACAGTTATTAATATTATTTTGCCACCTGTGGAAAGCCGAATCAACCACAAGGAATCCTGTGACAATTCAAGACAGCATTTCTCCTCCATTTTGTGCTCCGCTGAGCAACAATTTGTCATACATTGGCCTGGCTCTGCTTCAGAAAAACCTTTACTTAAAGCATTGTGTTCTTTTAAATTTGTGTCATGGCACAGGTTAGCCGACGGGAGACCTGCACCTGACATCCTGATTCCCATTAGCTCACTGAATGCCAAACGCCATTTTGAAGACTTTAAGGATAAAAAAAACTGCCGTCCAGCCTTTGCTTGACATGTGCTTCTCATCACAGATTTATTGGGTGAAAAAGCAAGGTTGATTAGATTTCCAGACTGACTGGGCAGAGATTAAACCAGGCTTCTGTTAGAAGATGACATCACCCCTCCTGCCACCCTCAACCCGAGCCTGTCGACACTGTAATGAATTCATAACACACTGCCAATCAGATGTTTATTACCTGGAGAGGCTTGAGACGAGAGACTTGGATCATGGCAACATGAGTGTCTGCTGTCTCAATGCCGTCTCACTGGATCTGGAAACTAGTCGTTATGCTCGCAGGATGTCTGTATTGAAGACACTGGTGAGATGGTAACGCATTTATCATATGCAGTATGTGTGCAAAACTCTGTGCAATCACATTATGTGATTATATGCGAGCGGCTGTCATGCTTGTCATCAGTCAGTTCTCTATTGCTTTTCTATTGCTCGATATGCCTTCCAGTGAAATCACACAACAAACATGATTTCTACTACTGATGCACTTGTAATATAAAACCTAAATCTAGACATCTTCATAGTGAAACAAAACTCAGACCAAGCAGAAACTACTTAATAGTTGCTTAATAGTATAATGAGAACTTAATTTTCTTAAAATTTTATTAATTATGATCAAAATGAATAAAATATGATTACAAGTATTTAGATACATATATAAATTATAACAATATGACTAGAAAAAAAAAAATATATATATATATACACACACATACACATACACTTCTAATCATATTGTTTAACTATTTTTAACTAATATTTGAACAAATACTTCATTACATCCTTGATCCACAAAGCAAAACATCATGTTTGGAGAAATGCATAGTCAATATACGCATATATACTTTTCAATGTCTATTTACTTATCAAAATATTTGAGCATCATTTCTCCATACTGTACCATGCTTTAATGTAAAGTGAATCTCAAGATCACTCGCTACAGTAATTGGCTTGATCTTATTTGTGGATCACAGTGAATGTTCTTTTTTGTCACCTCCATCTTTAATCAAATGTACTTGACAGTATGCCTTTGAAGTGCTTATATCTCCCTGGAAGACCTAAAAAAACCCTCTACACTGATCTTACATTTGATCTCCTGCACTACATTAAAACTAAAAAAAAGTGTTTAATACTGTACATAACACAGAAACTATGCAGCGGATTTAACACCTAGTCAACTACACTAACTTCATGTGATTTTAATACAAAGAACAAGCTAAAAAGATGAAACCGCAAGAGCTCCAAGCATCCCTGTTGCTTTGGCTAATTATTTATTATTCAGAGAGTGCCTTTCGTGCTAATTACAGAGACAATCCCCCTGAAGCACGTCAGGGTTAAGTCCTTTCCTCGTGGGCACAGTGGTTAAGGAACAAGATTATGATTTCTGCAACACCAATTTCTGAGCCAAAAATTACATTAAGTCATTAACCATTAAGCAGGCTGGTGCCATTATCACCCTTGTTTTAAAACAGTTGAGACAAAGCTCCATCACACCAGGTGCTACTTTAATGCTCTGCAGCGCCGATCGGTGATGAACCCCCAGCAGTGCCGAGCGCTTTACAACTGCTGAAATCAACCAATTAGAATCAATACTTAATATAATGAGAAGCTATTCTCTACCCCGCTGTTACTTAATTTTGTAAAAATTAACTTATTGATCGTTTCCATTTAGCAGTTAAATAAGTATGGAACGATTCATTTTATCTTCTGGAAACCTTGCCATCCATTTTAAGACAAACAAAAAGTGAACATTCTGGTCATTGTTATATTGAATAGCTCCTGCGGTAAATCGGACTTTATTTTGTTAATTCGAAGAAAATTGCATCCTCTTATCAGGTATGCGTTATAAAATCCACGCTTGGATGTTAGACACAAAAAATGGCAGATAATTGAGTCGCTAAACTGAGCATATTAAGCCAAAATAGTCTTAAAAAGCCTCATTAACAGTTAAAAGTACATAAAAGTACATTAAAGGTTTTTTTGTGTGTGAAAGAAGCTGATAACAGACTTCTGTTGAGTAATTGTATTAATGCAGCTTTTACCAGAGCTATTAGGCTGACTTTTCCCTTCACCGCAGATGTGCTTCTGTCATCCTGAGCGTGTTTCAAACCGTGTGAATTTATGTAAATGTCAAGCTTTTGTTTGTTTCCTTGTCATTCTGAATTTTAAGAATACACTTCTCGGTATTCTGCATAGAGCTGGAACAAGCTTATTTCTGTGCAATAATACCACCATCTACACCACTGGACTTTTCCCTTCAATGGAAAATAATCATACTGTAGTTCTGATTCCCATTGAATGTACTTACTAAATAAACACCACAGAAAGCTGCTTTAGATAAAAGTGTCTGGCAAACATATAAATGCAAAGCAGTATGATGAAATCCATAACGTGAGATCCAATCAGTACTTCACTGATGTCGTCCCTGCTCGGGTTGTTGTTGTCATACGTACTGCTGTCATAATAAAGTTGCTTTATTCCACCGGATGATAATATCCGTTACCATTGATGAATTCTGGAGAAGCAGCGATTGAACAGAGCTGAGGACCAGATCCAGCTCATTGTTCACTTTACACAAAGAGACACCGGGGAAACAAGAGCTCAGTCGGGCATAAAAGTCATTTGAGAGAGAAATATAGCTTGTCAAATACTTCACACAATTACCCAGAGAACAAGCAAAGGCATAGGACAAACTCAATCTTCCTACCTCATTTCTTAAGCTACTTACACATTCAGTGCTCTCTTCTCAATCTCTCAATGACTTTTACACAACTTTGTTCAATTTAAGGGTCATGGTTTTAAGAGCTTTATTAAAAATATGATATTGACATTTATGCAGATGCTTTTATATAAAGTGACTTACAGTGCAAGATATGTCACTTTTTTCACTATTTGTTTTTGTTGTACAGTAACTTGTAATATTGTCCTATGTAACAGCTCTCTAAAAATCATTCACAAACTGACATGATATATTTTGTTACTTGCACAGACAAAATCATTCCCTAAATAAAATAACCATTCTTTAATCTGTAAAGGCAGATCTGAGAGTACCCGTCACAAACATACCTCTGTGTTCTTCCTCGAGGCATTCCCTCTTTCTGGAGAACATTCAGGTAGCGGTAGAGCTCCCTTCATCACACAGTCTGCTCCTGTGAACCCTATCCAACTCAATCTTCCAATATTGTTTCCATGGAGAGAAGATCAGTAGCTCTGTGAAGCGCTGACGGCTTGCCAGCATGCTTGGTCGACCTCTCTGTGGTTCTTTTCCACGGCACGGCCTGGGATAAAAAGTGAACGATGGAAGAAATGAAAGAAACATTAAAGTTGGAAAACTAGGAATAAATTTGGAAATCTGAAGCCTCTGGGTAGGAGAGTTAATAATAAAACAATAAAAAAGTAGTAAATAAAAAATCAAAAGCATCCAATTGCTTTCTTCATTGTTATATTGTAGATGGTAGCCGTGGTGGAAAGAGAAGTTTAGAGACGGATGGCAGACGTTTGGTGGATATCAAACCAATAATGGAATAATTACGTAGAAAAACTAGTAGGGTAATTTGCTAAAAGAGTACATTTAATCTGAAAAGTGGAAATGACTACAATCAATAAAAAGTAATGAAATTTTTTTTGCTTAGAACTGTACATACTGTACTGTATGGCCTAAAACCCATACATCACTTCCAAAACGTCTCATTTATTTATCTTCTCCAATCAATTTCTCTACACCACAGAAACATGAGCAGTCATCACTTTTTGCCTTTCATTAATCATAGTGGTGTATGACAGAAATCTCCTGAATGACCTTGTGCCCCAGCATGATCCTTCTGGCCTCTACTGTAAGATTTCTAATTACACTTGTCCTGCTGTATTAGGCTGATTTGCATTGAACTCACCTCATGCGGCTGTACAGACTTCTCTCTCTCACATCCAGGTTCAAGTCTCAAGTTGTCCTACTGTATCCTGGGAAAGATCAGGATAGAGATTAGAGACAGACTTCTTTAACCTGATAACTGATCCGTTTTTTAATTGTAGACATTTTAAGTCTTAACATTTAAAAACATTAACATTAACTAAATAAATAATGAAAAAGTTCATGTTTATTGTTACGTAAATTTGTCAAATATTTATTCTTGAGTTTTATAACTTTTTGTCAATATAGCCTATAGTTTGTAATGATTAGATTAGAATTCAACTATGAAATATTAAAGAAAATAGTGAAATAACTAGCAAATAAGTGTACCACCTGCAGAAAGTTAACAGGTTAAAAATACTAAGAATATCATATCAAATTAAGTTAATTTATTTTTTGATAGGAAATACAGAGAGAATCATGTTTCATGAGATATTTTACAAGCAAGAATACACTGTTATTTATTTAACTACATGTTCTTTGTGTAAACTTTACATCTTCACTTTACATCCCAATATGGTGGATCATCCTGTCTAAATGGGAAGTTGTTGCCTAAATGATTAAAATAGAACTTTATATATATCATATTTATTATTTATTATTAAGTACTGCTAGTAAACCTTTTACTACAACGCAGAAATCTTAGCAGCTTATCTCCCCATAAAATTCCACCTGCTGCCCTCAGAAAAAGGTTATTGTTTAATTACTTGCATAGTAAAAGTTTTAAAGGAAATCTTGGTGACAGAAACACAAGTTAATTGAAGTTGACAAGGTACATTACACAAGCGGCATTAGAACTGGCAGACTGTCAGAGAGCCCATTGGAAATGATCAGGAAACACATCAGGGATTACAAAGAACCTCTGTGCCCTGGGACAGGGACAGCAAACTGGGCCAACCGGTATCCAGGCCTCCCAAAGTTAATCATGCTGGCACAGGGCAAACACATCAGTCTGTTTTATAAGATAGAAGAGTAACCCTGGAAAACGCTTTTGTCTGGGTAAATGGCAGCTCCTGTTTATCTCCAGGACTTACTGCACCTTTGAATTTGGCAATGGGACACTGAAGATGTTCCAGGAGAGTCTGGTGCCCAGTGTCATTAGCTACCCACAGCTGTATTTCACACAACCACCAACAGCATTTCAAACATTAAGCTGATAGTTATTACTGTAGTTAACACGCTGTTCATTATAATGCATTTAAAGTGGGGTCCAAGAGTCTGAGGCATGCTGGATCCCTGCTTTCAAACATTGAAAATTTTGAAAAATGTGAAACAAAAAACCATTTATAAAATAATAAAGAAAATGATGCCAAAGATACAGCCCGAATAATAGGAAATTCTAAATAAAATGCTAGTATAATTTTAATTATTCTGATAAATGTCACTGCACACATTGAGCACACACATGAATATGCAACTAAACTTTTTATTTTTTATTTTAGGTATTTTTAAAAATAAATAAAACATTTTTTAATTCATGTTTATTGCTATGTAAATTTGCAAATATTTATTCTTAAGTCTTAGACCTTTCTATCAATACATAGTTTGAACTACTGCATAAAAACAACATGTCACCAAAGTATTCAATAAGTAATACAGTAGATGAATCATTTCTTCTACATACTGTAAACTCTACCAGGGGCTCTGTTGTTTATCACACCCTTTGTTTCTCACTCCGTCTCCGTTTTATGACTTTTATTTATCATAGTAATCACCAAATTCTCCCAGAGGGTTGGTGATTGATCACAAGAGGTGACATAGGGCAGTTCTCATTTGCATGAGGCTTTTCAGTGAGGATATGAGAAGCAGACAAGATAATTATCTTAATTAAAGTCGATGTCATTGGGAAACGTGCACAAACAAGCAATAAAGACTCTACCCTTCTCCAAAACACCAAACAAAACTGTCCCCGAGGTCATCTACAAATGCACAACATAACCTTATCATAAGCCACAGAGACATCAGGTATTCAGTTCAATATCACAATATCAATATCACAAAAAACAGAGAAGATACACGCAGAGGGTTTTGTCAATATTTGCCAATATGTTTTAATTTTGAGTAACTACTCCAAAGCTGCATATTGAGTTTTGCTTTTGCTTTAAACATTATTGTGCTATTGGCAACCATGACAGAACCCAGAGGACAGATTAGTTGATTATGTACTTTTTATGTCAATTTTATCTTACATTTTTTTCTTAAATTTACAAGAGAAAATTGTATAGATGACATGATTTAATCCTAGGAAAAGGAATATCTATCCAATTGAATTTGTATCCCTTTCTCAAATATCTTTACAAAATCAAATCCTTATTTAGCTCATTATTTAGTACCTAGCTAACTCATGATGTAACTCAATGAATCAGAAATTAACCTGGTCAGACAGACTTTTCTCCATTTGCTCTCGCTATAATGAAGAAGAATCAATGCCCATGAGCTGTTGATTTTTAAAACTCAATGCCTGTGCTGTGTATTAAACAGAGAATTACAAGCGATTAGAATCAGGTAATCACATCACCAGTGCATCTATATCTTCCTTTGTGTGGGCGGGTAATTGAGTCAAGCTCGTTAGGATGAGATGGTCACATGATCTTGGACACAAGAGATGTACAGTGTTAGGATATTGCTGCTCCGGGTCATGCTCAACATGGCTGGATTGAAATTAATCACACAACTTTAGTGTTATTTATCCCAATAAATGGCTCTTGTGATGTTTAGCCATCTTGTGGGATTTGGCACAGATGTTAAACAGGAGATACCTGCTTAGGTTCTGTGATTTTTTTTCTGTTTAAATGCATCAGGTCAAAATTGATTTACAGTATTAACTTACGGAATTCTGTACAGTTTTCCATCATTTAATTATATGAATAATAGAAAATGCAAACAAATCTCTTAAATGAAATTGCTTTCTGTGGGTGGTAGTATCACATCATTAACTGCAGGAGGTAAATAGCAATGGCTTGTGTAAAAAAGATATAATCTATATTTAGCATCATTTGCATAAAGTGGCATGTTGGCACTTAAAATGACTAATGTAAATATTCCCGGTGCATTGCTAATTTAGCATATTTAGTGCCTGGTTAAACTGGTGTATGTGGAGGGGGTAAATAAGATAGAGAGAGAGAGAGAGAGAGAGAGAGAGAGAGAGAGAGAGAGAGAGAGAGAGAGAGAGAGAGAGAGAGAGAGAGAGAGAGAGAGAGAGAGAGAGAGAGAGAGAGAGAGAGAGAGAGAGAGAGAGAGAGAGAGAGAGAGAGAGAGAGAGAGAGAGAGAGAGAGAGAGAGAGAGAGAGGCAAATGTGTTGTGAATTATTCTTATTCTGTTCCTGCCATTATCTAATTATCCCCAACATACTAAAATAAAGTCATTACACTCAAATGCAAGAACAAATTAACCATTTAAAATTAAAATAATTCATCTCATTTTTCACATTTGGTATAGTGATTTTTTTAAGAAGCGGTTTTAGTGTTCTTCTTCTTGTATCCTTTTTACATTTTTATAAAGCAAATAGGAAGCCAGTCTTAAATAAAACGGTCTTAAGTCATGTCTCTGAGAAACAGATCTGACCAATAGTCCAATTTATATCTCATTATAGCTGTTATGAAAATGACTTTGTCTATAAAGCAAAGAAATAAGGTATTAGACTATAATGGCGTTTGATTTAAAAAAAATGTAACTTAGCATTTTAGAGATTAAATTATGAAAGGTATCCAATCATTATTTAGTTACTCAATCAAAATATGGATTTGTATTACACCATATTTCTTACATGAAATAAATCTCTGTTACCATGCGCGGGTCATGCTCAACTTTGAAATATCTATGAATATTTAAGATTCCTTTTAACTTTCCTAACGAGCCTTCAATTTGACATGGTAAATTTCATTTAAGCAAGATTTAATGTCTCCCTAAAGACAAAATCTAAATTAATGCAGAAATTAGCTGAATGGCATAACATGTTTAATGGATCTTGTCTATTTCCTGCCCATTAAATTTGAGTAACATGACATTGTCTAGTGAGACGTACCCAAATTACCATGATGCACTCTCCTATGAAACGTTCATATATGATATGATATGATATGATATGTCCACCCCCATTCAAAAGCCTTTTGTACATACATTTGTACAGTACAGCCGAATCAACCCGGCAGTGATTTGTGAAAAACAAAATTGATGAGCCTTTATCTCATTTTCAGATGGCCACAGGAGCTGCTAAAGTTGGATTTGATCGATCAAAGGTTCAGAGTGCAGGTCTTTATTAGATTTAGACCGGCCTGGTCTAATACCGACTCCTCCCCGTCTCGAGTGTTGATGGCCCTAATGACTCTGGGAATGTGAATGGAAGAGTATGTGGGAAAACGGCAGCGAACACAATAGTCATTTACTGCAAGGTGCTAATCCTGAAAGTGTGTGTGTGGTATGCTCAACACTTCATTGACTTCAGCTTTCTCTCCTGAGAATGGTGCAAACAGCGGGGAATAATGCCAGAATGCTACTGTAATGCATTTTACCATACTACATTAATTATGTAACTTATACTTCTCAAGACGGGCTGTCTTGTCTCTTTAGTAGAGATAACTTGTAAATGATTGTGACTTAATGATGAATGATTCAGAAATAGTAATACATATTACAGCTAATGTCTTCGAGCACCACCACAAAACAGCTTAGTTGTTGGACACATTTAAACCCATTGGCGTTGACTGCACATTAACAAAATACATTACCAATTCAAAAATGAGACAAGGTGACACAGAAATGATGCCAACCATATTCATTTGGCCTTTCCAAATGAAAATATACATGGCCAGTCTCACCTCATCAATCTCTGTCTAGTTTTGGGATGCATCCACATGCCATCAGACCGAACTGCGGGCCAGTACTGAGAGCACAGAGGATATCATGACCTGTACAGTTCCAGGGAATCGACACAGTTGGCTAAACAAATCTGACCCCTCCCATCCAAGTCACCACCTGTTCTAGGCAACAATCAAACTAAAACCTGCATAACATCAGCAGTTTTTCATGCTGTCCCCTTACATAATGTGGTCCATTTGGTCCATAAATCACACTGCATATACACTTCCTGTATAGCGGCAGATGGAAATGAATTATTTCTCATTTAGCGTGCTTCTTCATATAGTCTTCTGTGCATGCAATAATCAAGCTTTCTTATCTGAATCTATTGTTGTGCTAATGCAAGTTCTTAGTCATGCACAACAAACAGAAAAACAAGTCCAGATGCTCTTGAATAAATGTTCCCAAAATTGACAAACTATTATAATGCAACTGGGTCTCCAGTATATTTACACTAGATTTGCATGCAGCTCCTGCACTCTTTTTGTTTCATGATTGTGTCTTAATAGAATACAATATTTATAACATACGCACATTCTGTTTGGTGTTCTGTGCAGACACTGAAATAGATTGACTTTCACTAGATGGCAGTGTTCTCACTTCTAAAGAGTACACAGGTGAAGCAAAGTGTTTTGCCTTAGACATGAAAGGAAACTGATCTGTGCAGCACAGGCTACAGAAGCTCAGTGGCAAAAGTTAAAAGTCACTGGTTCTCTGAAAAACAGTTTTAAGGGTGACATTGAATTTAAGGTAGAATTTCAGAATGTCCTAGACGTGCTCTTCAGCAAAATAGTGAAATTTAAAAGATTTTTGCAGGTCGTTCTTTAAGACAAATGTTTAAATGATTGTATGCATTGTGCAAAATGTCATAGTATGCTTTATAGAATGCATACAGCATAAAATATGTAATGCTTTCTGCTTACCATCGTTGGTAAAAAAATGTACACAAACATTTCTTCGCCTAAATCTGCAAAATCACAATTGTCATTTAAATACAGAGCTAATCCAGCCACTTTAGAATCTAGTTTAGACAGGATTGTGTGTGGTTGTTGTGTTAAAATACTGGGTGCAAAAGTGTTAAGTGAATCCACTGCTTTAAAATGCTCCTGAGAATGAGCTGCGTCGTTTGTAAGCACTTTTCTTTCTTCTATGAGGTTGCTATTGCCATGACCTAATCAGAGCAGTGGAATAGACATGGAAGATGACATAGAGTAACCCAAAGCCTGTAACCCTACTGTACACAGCTGAGAGCTCTTCCCATTTACTGCCCATTCACAAATACAACCCGAGCAAGCCATTCTGAGTAAATCAATGGCAAATGGATGTCTACCAGAGGTATTATATGCATTGACAGACACTATTATTTAAAGCAACTTTCAATGAATTCAAGGTTTAATACTGATAATGTAATGCTCTACCAATTAATCTACAAGAACACCATTATATATTTAAATAGATTGAGAAACAAAGTTTATTTCAGCTCCGGCAGTAAAACATACAGCAAAGCTGCTTTAATTATTTACATCGCCTGTCAAGTAGGTTCGGATACGTGCAACGGATTTGCTTGAGCTCCAGGGATATTAATAGGAAAGCGTTTAAATGGTGTTGAGACATCAGGGAACAGTCGGAAAACACAGTCAGGAGTTTGATCATTGCATTGTGTACACCGCCTGGAGGCATTTTTAGTCTAAAGGGAGGTCACACTTTGATAATTCAAAACTAAACCGTCACCGAGCATTGCCGGTTCACCCCCTCATCGGCTGCGTGATAAAATCTGTTTCTGAGTGTGAGCGTTCCCTGCCTTTTAAACTATTCCTTAATTAGACTGAATGAATTGCAGAAAATGTCTATGCATAGGTTTATTTTTGGCTTTGATGTATGAACCCTCTTCATATCTGAGGCAAATTCCATTGTTGGCTCTACATTTTGCATGCATGAGCCCCTTGATCTTGTGATCAAATAAGACTAAGTGTAAAGAAAATGTAGCAGGCGTACACAACTACAACAAATCACATAGTGGTTTAAAAAACGCTCCTTTTCTTTTGAAGATTCCTTTTTCAAGAATCCACACAGTAAACAAAAGTTAAACGGCTAAAACAAAACTAGACCGGACTACAAGTATGTTACCTCAACAGCCCCCCTGTGTTTGCTTTCGGCTCAGTCAAGATTAGTTTCTCCAGCATCATGTCCATGAATGTCAGCTTTGGAGAGAATAGGTCAATAATCCCCATCACCCTCAGGGGGACTGGCCTGTCCAGCAGAGAGAGATTTGAGTTACAGAGAGGAAAAGCCAGGGAGACAAATGATGTTTGAAGATCCTTTAAACTGTTTTTTTAAACACAGGATTGATGCAGCTATTTGGAAAAAAATCCACTTGGCTGAGCATTGCATGAAATCAGGTTGTTCTGCTTAACAGGTAGGAAGTGTCTCCTCATGCATTTTATCCAATAATTACCATATAATTCAGCATTAAATCAATGCATTGTTTGTTTGGTTTTGCCTTTTTATGCAGAAAATCATGCATTATAGATGCATCAAACTTGTGCTATACTAAATCTCGTTATTCTGATTCAACATAAATGTGACTTTTCTGTTTTTTGAGACCTGCATCTGTAATTTGTAATTCACGCACGCCACCAGCAATTCCTGAGAGCTGCGTTCAAGATCTCAGTCACCTGACCCTGTCATCAACCAGATGGAAGCATTTCAAGCATGTCCCATTTTTGAAATCATGTTAAAAAACATTGATTAACCTTTAAAGCTCATGCAACCGAGCATAATTTTGCTGAATACCTTGCCTCAGGATTAAATCTTTTACTTCAGAGTTACACAACATGCTCTTTAAAAATCACAGACATGCAATTAGATATAATTTAACAGTGTAGGCAATAAAATATGATTCACTGTATATACAGTAGTGGCCATTAGTGCATATTTGAGATCAAAATAATCAAAAAATCCATCATTACTACCTTAAAGACAAAAACAAGTACAACTTATAGAAATCTTCAAACATACAAAGGTACAGTATTAATAAACAGAACTTACACATCCCATATTGCACAATATTTGCTTTTAATGACCTACCAGTTTTAATAAACCATTAAAAATATGAGGCATATTGTAATAAAAAAATACAAAATTATAGGATATTACGTTTCTCCAAGATTCCAAAAACCACACAAAAAAACGAAATGGGTTTTTTTATGAGTTATTAATATTTTGTTGATCCTATCTTATTTTTGATTACAGCAGTTATTCTCATGGGCCTTGAGTATATAAATGTTGCAAATATTTTGTATTTTTTACCAAGTTAAAGCTGAGCTTCAGTTTAGAGTAAACTACAAAAACAACAACACAACATGCAAATATTTAATGTGTTTTTAAGAATATATTGAAATGAAGAACGAAAAAGTCAATTATTCAAAGTTGGACCTGACTTTTGGCCAATACCGTATACACAACCATGAGCTTTGATATGATTATACACAAAATTCATATGGTTCAGGATAATTCCCACTAATTCATATTCAAATCACACCGCAGTTTATCAAGAGTAAAGTCTTAATAACCAGTCTTTAATCTTCAACCTAAGTACTGCTTAATGTAGAGTGTAAAAACGTAAAGGACCCTGTTTAAAATTCACAAAGTAATTATTGCCAATAAAAATAATAGCCAATCATGACCAAATACGTAAAACCTAATAGTTACACGCTAAAATAAAAGCAGGATTTTAAAATGTAAAGGATGTTACAGTGTAAGTTCAAGGTGAAGTTACTATGACTGATATATTTTTAACTCTTAACTCTCGTTGTGTGACATGTAATGGGACAAATGCTCAATTTCTGTGCCATCGTGAGTGTTTATAGGCAAAGGATGGATGAATCTTATTATGCATCTCCTCATAAAGGAAGTGATATCCATTATTTTCGTGCTCCGTCCCCTGGACGTGATAGTGAATGGAGCAGTCTCATTGCTTCCGTCAGATGAAGCGGGATAATTAGAAACTCAGCGGTGTGTTTAATCGGGCAAATAAAAACGTTACCACTCGCTGTGCGACTACTTTTTATCCAGCCCGAGTGCTGGAGCGCTGCGTCTTTGCCCCGTCTCGTGGCTTCGCTTGCCTCGGGAGTCTCTGAGCGAGACGACGTCTAGTGCTGTGGCAAATAAATCGGTCCCCCAAAAAACTTGCATGAATGTAATGAAGCATGCTGATTGGATATTAAATGCCACCTTATTCTTATCAACAAACAGATTACTTTAACTAAAGCTCATCTATCTTTTGTTTCACATAGAATGTTGGCTTATTAGAAAATAAATGTGTATAGGTGTGCAACCTTTGATGACGTTTGTTTGGGGCTCCCAGGAAGAGATACTTTTGTAGCTGGTGAAGCATGCTGCTCTTGAAGACGTGCTTTAATTCTCTTTATAAGCATCATAAAGTCTTCTTGGCACACGCTGCATGGTACACTCATTAAAGTGAAATTGCTCACGTCACTGCAGCGGTCAGTTACACAGAAATGTCTTCAGCTCAACCATGCGATCTCAAATGCTCTCATAAAAGTCTAATGCAAACATCTTTCTTAAATTAGACCAAAATTAAACTGTGATTATTAAACCAAACAATACCCAGATTAGATTGATCACATTAGATCACAAACGCTATAAACTGGATCATTCATATGATCAACAACCACAAACCAATAAACTATCAGGCTATGAACAAGTTAAGACAAAAAAGCAAAGCGGCAGCATACTTTGCAGAAATTCTGTGAATTAAAATACAAATCAGAAGCAATAATACCCAACAAATGAAGAAGAGATGACTTTTCAAAGAACAATAAAATAGTTATTTTATTTTAATTTTTATGTGCCCATTAATAAGAAATATGAACTGTTATGGATGTGACAATCCCTATAAAAAAAATCATCCTAAAGCATGAAAAAATGCTTTTGAAAGAGACTTCACATGGGTATTTAAAGCACCAAATAGACATCTGAGCTATCAGTATGAGAAAAATTCTAAAAACTAGATTTTTTTATGATAAGGTTGACATTTGCATGGAATTGCCCTGTTCTCATCAAAGGTATCCCACCTCAGAATCCTTTCCGTGCACAATTTATATATCTATTAGCTCTAGAGATAAAGTCTTCTTGGTTACATTAATCTAAACAAACAACACTGCATTTAGACATTTTGAGAAGAAGGTTGCAAAGTTAGCACACTTCATCTAAAATGAATAGAAAAATAAACCGCTAAATCCCTCCTGAGGTTTACGATCAACATTTTCTGAAGGTTAAGCACCTCCTGAAAAATCATCTTGCAGGAATTTTCTGCAGGAAGCAAATTAAGACTAATTTGTCTTTTTTAGTTCGCTTGGTACATCGAGCGAATTAAATCCCTTCAGATTAGTGTAACCACACACGCATACTAGAACAGCCTATGACCTCTTGGTTACCCCATTAGTATCTAAGTAAAAGCCTTACCAGGATCATTTTAAGCCATTTTTTATACCAAAGTGGTGCGTTCCAGTAAAGTTTAGCTTTTATTATTTTCCAAAATTTATGTCATGTGACACAATGAGTACAGTAGTGTCACGCTCTAAAGCTCCAGACAGATTACCTTTACGTTTACATACATTTGACACTTTTTCTACTTTCAAGTGGAGTACTACAGCATAAAAGAAAACCTTCAATGAAGACACTTGAAAAGTTATATTTCCTTTTGATTTGAATTTCATAAGAGTGCTTGATTTTGTTCAGACAGTGCTAAGTGTTCTGGTCGTTTATAAGAGGTTTCGAAGTTTAGACGCTGTGTTGCAGTATCATAAGGCTATTATGCCAGAATATTTCTCCTTAACAAACATTAGCCATTTTGAAGCTGTAGTCTGTAACTTTTTTCCTCTGTATGACAGTCTCTGTTTTAAACATAAAACTGCATGTTACTTTACAAACTTTACATGGGTTAAAGTCTAATGATGTTAAAGTGACGTACTGTACTGTACCTGACGGCTCAACTTACTGTATAAGTCATTTGCATATGCACAATAACCGATTTTAGTTTACCAAAAAAAATTGCATCACATGGGCAATTCCATGCAAATGTCAACCTCACCATGATAAACTTTTTATCAAATGTTTTTCACAATACTCACAGCTTAAATGTCAAAATGTGGTGGTTAAAATAGCCATGTGAGGTCTCACTGAAAGTTTTAAAGTTTTTTTTTTTATGTTTAAAGCATGATTTTTCATAGTCAGGTAAAGTCCTGTTTTTAGAATTGTCCCATCCATAACAGTCATAACATAAATGGATGCATAAAAAAACTATTTTATGTTCTATGTTCAGAGTCATCTCTTCTTCATTTGTTGGTTATTATTACTTCTGGTCTGTGCATCTTAATTCACAAAAACCTTACAAAGTATGTTGTCTCTCATTGTGTCTATGACATTGTCAAATCCATATTTTTAAAATAGCTAATTTAGACATACAGTGTTTTTTTGATGACTGGACTCTGTCAGCAGGGATTTAGCAAAATATAAACAGATGATTCAATATTTCAAGTTCATAACGCCGATCTCGAAATGTCACATCCATAATGCAGAAATTGTGCCTGACAGGCTAATTCTTAGTTTAGGAACTTGCTACAGTAAACTTTACTGAAACTTTTTTACCCGTGTACTGTATATAGTTCCAAATCGATAACTTGGGCCAGAAAGGCAAAAGCTTGTGAAGTTAGGAAGCAGCTCAGTAAGTTTTGGAACAGAGCTTTACTGCAGAATTCGGGCGTTTTAGTGTGCGACTGAAACTTTGTGCTCTATAAACAGGCTGGAGGGAAGAGTAATAACTCGAGGGATTTGTGACAAGTCATTTTCCAGAGGCACCCCACAGGCCCCAATTCAAAGGGCAGTCAGAGGAAGTGGGTACTGATGGAAGATGAACAGGGTCTTATTACCCCCACACAGTGTTCCTGGCTAAGGTGAGCGGAAAAATAGTTATGTCAGGTAGATAAGCCAAGGTCTGTAAAAGAGTCACCTTTGTGCAGCCATGTGTCTGTGTGTGTGTAAATGGGAAAGGATAAGTGAGGACTGTGCTATGCTATCTTCTGGTAATATTCAGGTTGGTCTCATTATGAAGGTAATTCCTTCGGCACATCTCTGACATAATAGGAGATGATAGTAATGATGTTTTAATGGCCTGCGCCGTACCCGGTGGCAAGATTCTAATACACGGTTTGCTTCTGCCACTCGCCGAGAATCAAGATTAATAGAAACAAACAGCCGTTATATTTACACGAGAAATATGAGCAGAGCAAATCTGGGCCTCTGTCACTTTCTCTCCTTCTGTGGTTTTGTTCCCCTTTTGCCATCTCTTTTTTCTGATCCAGATTTCAAAAGGAGCCTGTGAATTAGGCTTCATCTATTTGCGTTTGGTTTCAGTGGCTGAAAGAAAATGTACTGAAAGATCAAGCCCAGTTTGAGTGGCTAAACAGGCTTTAAGAGCATCCCCAAAGTGGGCGGAGGAGGAACACAAGTCCCGAACATAATGAGGTCATCCGAGGTACTTGGGTTTGTTTTTGGCTGTTCGTAATCTCGTAGATGATCCCAACAGCGTCAATGGCTACAGGAGGACCGTTGCCACTAATACATGATTAAAGAAGGATGACAATGAAAAAATTGCAAAAACACAGACAATCTTATGTTTGTTGTTGAGGAGATTAACTGGGATTATCTTGACATTAAAATACGAGTAAAAAGGAGTGTTTGCATTTTAATATTAAGCTCTTGGCAATGTCAACAGGACCCAGGAGTCTTTCTGACTGATGTCATTCTGCCTTGTTTGGATTTCATTAAATTAAACTTCTTCAGTCTATATTTCTCAGAGTAGGTTTCTATATAGTGTTGACACATACTTTAAAAACTTCAAAAAAGCAATTCAACATTTCCACTGTTATTTGCGCAACAATAAACATGGTTCATTGAACACATGTTGACCTTTTGTTCTAAAAGTGAGTATAGAGAAAAGAGAAAGTACCCCAAAAAAATCGTATTACACAACACTTAATATCAATATCCTATATGTACACCTCCTGCTTTTTCCATGAATCATATATTATATCGCTACAGTCAAACAACAACATGATCCATGAACAAACATAGAGCAAAAACTCCAAGTTTAAGGACATTTTCCATCCTTTTCTGCATGAGTGAGTTATTATCAGCTTTCTTTAAGAGGATGACATCAGTCACCGACTCACTTGTGCGTGTGTCGATCCCAGCAGAGGTTCTCCTATTGAATTATTCAGTCCATGTTATGTCCACTCATTACAGAGATGTCATTACCTCGCCTCTATGTTCAGGACAGCTATTGCATTATCATAATAATCAATTTCGCTGACTGGAGGGCCGTGTGAGCAGGAGTAAAAATGTGAGAGTGAGAACGGGCCGTTGTAACGTGATGTATTACTATACTGATTCACTAGAAATGTTTATATTTCTAGTGTAGACTGCTCTGAATGTGTGTTATACATGCAGGTATGTTGTATGCGTGTTGGGTGCTCTTTCTAGGCTTTGTAAAATTAGCAGTTTTCCTGAAGTCAAGCTTTGGCAGCCTCTCTTTCCATTTAATTAGAGAAAAAGCATCTGCAGCGGGGTTCTGACCTCAGAGAGGGAGGAGGAGTGGGAGGCAGAGGAGGAGGGAATCATACAAAAGAGAGAGCGAGAGAGCGAGCGAGCGACTTGAATAACAGACTGTACTAAAACAGTGTTTTGGTTCAACTGGTGACTTGACGGTGAACGGTTATCGATTATTTATACCTCACATTGTAACTACATCTGTAAAGCTTTTTTGTAATGGATTTTTTCATCATTGACAAAAATGTTCAACAGTTTTACGGGCCGCTGGAGTTCTAAGTACGATTCAAATGCACGTACTGAATATTATTGTAAATGTCAGAAATATGCTTAAGTAGAAAACGGAAATCATTCCAATCCACCTTAATTCCTCGTTCCAATCATTGTGTTTCTTGTATACATGCGAAGCTTTATGTTTTTGGGTTCTTTTGAAACTATTTTCATTAGCAGAGAAAAACGATTCAACCAGGCCAAATGTTGTCTCAATATTAACATGTCGTAAAAGTATCTGTAGCATTACAGCAATATCCTACATGCGTTCCTGCTGTTGCACTAAATACTGTATCAACACAACATCAGGCTTATTTACAGCCATGGATAAGCAAACTCATTTCACCCTGATCTGCAAATTGGAAGCATTATTTTCACACCCAAAATGGGTTTTTAAGTCATATTTAAAAAAGCACACCATTATGGTCACTCAAAACCACAAATTTGTGAAAACTTTGAAGGCATGCACATGCAATTCACATGCTTCTTTACAAAGTGAGATGCATAATACAGTGTTTTAATCGTTTTCATGCATATTTGTAAACTGGGATTGTTCAGACAGTGTTGTCGCATGTATGCCAAGCATTTCAAAACTCAAAAAGAAATCGTACCCTAATTGTACCCTATAAAACAATGCCAAAATCAGCAGCCTTATTGCCTCTTTATTCTACTGATGTACTAAATTAGATACAAAAGCCCCTATGGTGTACCTGTGACTGTTATTAGTCCTGTTGGCTGTAATTACAGTACACATTTCGTCTGCAGTCTCCACACAAGCTGTTCTTCTGACAGTAATTAGACTTTCTTTTCCTCTCTTTATTTGTCTCTTTCCAGCCTCTTCTTTCTTTCTTTGTCTTACAGTATTGCTTTGGGTGAAGACTGAAGGTTTAAATTAGGTGGCTGAAAGAGAAATGTGAGGATCTGCCAATGTCATCCATTTTACCTCCTCACCTGAATCTGGTTTCAACACATCACATGATGGAGCAAGACCCCCACGGCACAGCTGCACATCAGGCTCTCGCCGTGTTTCTCTGTCAGGTACCGTCTCCAACAGATGTCCTGAGGGGATTAATATCACAGTAGGAGGGCATGACATCCGTCTTGGGGGTGATGTTCCTGTGTAAACAAAAAAATGAATGAATCAATAAATAAATACTGACATATTTGTGTCAATTTATCTTTCTGTGTGAAAATGCATGTAGGCATTACCTATAGAGACGATAGATATTAACAAAATGGTGCTGTGGTATTACCATAAATAGGGAAAATTGCAATGCTCAGTACAGCGAAGGGATTTGCTGGGAAACGTTGCTGATAATAATACCCACAAAGCAAGCAGAACCACTACACCACAGTGTTCAAGTGTGTAAAAGGTTGCCTTCGCCTCTATAACTCCTCCTGCCCCCAACCTCCACCTCCATCTCAAGACGTTTTCACACTAAATGGAGTTTGACTTTATTAGGCATCATAAAAAGTGATTCAATAGTTAAAAAGCCAAATCTCATTAAAGCCACAAACCTGTGATGTGTGAATCACAGTTCATGGAGTACCGTTTCTTTATTAAAGCTTTCGATCCAGCTCCATTTGTGCTCCACATGTAACCTCGTCTTTACTCGCGAGTAACGTTTTGTGATGAGATGCAGCATATAAACAGCAGGTTAAACAGTTCAAACACATAGAAAGCTAATGCAATGCAATCATATAACAGCACAATCTGTTATAAAGCAGACAACGTTAATTACAGAAGAATATACACAGTACTCACGTTGGATTTATTGCCAGGTAGAGAAGTAAGCCATTTTCCAGGCTTTTCACTTTGACGTCATGCATTTCATTTAATGTCCCTGAAGGCCACTGACTATGATGAGCTTATAGACATTTAAGACCGAACTGGTTGTCTGTGTCTGAGGAACCTGATAGGATATAACATACTGTTCACGAATGTCTTTGTATTCAAGGCATCTCTTACTATAAAAATTAAAATATTATCAAGACAGCATTTGCATTCAGATACTACAATTACTGTACATAAGCCTCTGAAGAACCTCTAGGCGCCCTTTAAAGAAGTCTCGAATATCCCATTTGTGTAAAGAAGTAGATAAAATTTCTTTAAAATCTTTTCCTCATAATGAGATTACAAGAAAGCGTTAAGTCTTTAGAGTTCTTGTGGGACGTTTCTGAGAGTTAATTCTTAGGTTCCACCAGCGTGGCATCTGAAGAACCCTAAATTGTGCCTCGAGGATCCTTTCATTCCCACAGCGACAAGTCAAATAGGCTTCATTTTCATAGTGCGAGTTTGATGTATCCTTCAAAGCCACCAGTGTCATATCAGAAGGTCTGTAACGCAATGATTGAGGTACTGCGAGTGGACACTATAGTAGCCCATCTTATTATCTCATTATCTTTTTTTGTCATGGCTAAATGTGGCTATTGAGAACAGCGGTATCAATCAGGTAAAAGAAAATCATTTTATACAACTTGATGGTCTTCCTGACACAAAACCTTTCATTATATCTGCCTTGTCCACGGCCCCCATCTTTTTTATTATATTCGAGGACACTGCCCGGCTTCACCTTCTACTCCCCAGTGACGTGATGAGCCTTCTGCGTAGCTGACACTGTTGATGTGTGGACAGCGATAAGGACATGAGCATCCCTCTTGTCAGGCCATTTCACCACCAACTGCTCTGTTTACTTTCAATTCTACTTGCCCTTCGGTAAATGCTGGTGCACCCCCTGCAGTCCCACAAGCCCATGTGCCAACAAAGGAGAAGTGTTTAAACAGTGTGGGTACTACTGTACAGAACCACATGTCCACATGGAGGACAGGACCATTTTTCCACATAAGATGGCTCATTTCTTCTTGCCTCTATAGACATTATAGCGTCAAAGTGACCTCTTGCTATACGGATTTTCAATTATCTAAAGCATATTCAGTACCAATCAAAAGTTGAAACCATAACACAATTTTAACTGTGGGATTTATTGGGTTAGTGGCTGCTTTTTAGTAATTATTTGGTCCAAGTAAAGCATTTTTTAAAATAACATTTTATTTTTCTAATTAAAGAAATCACTATGTTGGTAGAATTATATTTTTGTCCACAAAATATCACACATTAAAATATACACCTTCCGACTGAAAGATTTTTAAGATCATGAAAATCATTTTTGTCAACATTTTTGTCAAAACTGGTACTGTACTTCACATTTACAGTATACTGCAATACTGAACTGGCCTCCTTCCAGACTGTGTAATACGTGTCCACTTGTTTTAGTCCTTTGTTCGTTTAATTTCTCTGGGTCAAGGATCTATTATCTATGCATGAAAGTAATGTACCTCGACACTTACAGCACTTTGGCATGAGGCAGTTCATATTACTAAGCCATTTGGCCAATCAAACATTGATAGTGCCAGTGTAACAAACCATTTACTGTATATTAAAAGTAGTATAAGGTATGTGCCCACAGATTAAGTCCAAAGCAGGTAATTTAGCAGCCATCCTGGTGTTACCCACAGACAGCTATTTTCTACTGTATGTGGCCAATAGAAAGTACAATGTACTTGAATTAAAAAACTGTAAACTTTGCCAATAACATATTTCAAATGAAATGAGCATAATGTGAAAGCAACAGTATTGTAAATGTTCAGTATATGCACTGGACTGGATAAGGTCATATGGTATAGAAACGTATTCAGATGGCAGGCAAGTTTGTGAACCAGCGAGGCAAAGCAATGCAGCATTTCTATCAGAGGTCAATAAAGAGCACACGTAATTAGCAATGAAAACAGGCTGCTAATCAAGCAACTAATATAATGCCTTCCAGGAAAATCAGTCATGGTGCATGACGTGTCAAAATGTGGCGTCCACACCACTGTCAAAAGCTAAGCCGAGCGGGTTTCCCACCCCCAGCGCCGTGTCCCCAACACATCACCGAGGGATTCTGACTAATAAAGGCAACCAGGGCACAAATAAGAGTCTAAGCCTCCATTTTCTTTATACCCTGCCTCACCCCCTCCAGAGAAAATGTGTCTTTCTAATGTTTCCCTAATAATTGCTTAATTAAGGGGTGGGAAGGCCCCCTACGGGCCAGTCTAAAGGACCCACCATGTGCTGCCCTTATATATCTCCATTGTACTGATGGGCAACGGTGCGTTGGAATGAATCGACGTCATAGACGGATGACTGGAGTTAGCAGAGGATGATTAGAACACATTGACAACACTATAAAAGAACATGCTGAGATTTGTATGGTGAAAAGCCACAGGGGAACTTTACTAATAGATTGCTCTTTTCTCCTCTAAATGAATGTTCCAGAGACTGAATGCCTTCTACGCTTCTATAGAGACCACCAGTGAACAGCTCCTGTGTGCATTCTCTACCACATAAGAATGGTATCATACCGCAAATGAATTCTGCATTATATTTCAGCTGCAATTTAGCTGTAATATCAATTCAGTCTTTTTTTATTGTACTTTCAACCAACATGAAATTGATGGTATTAAGATGTTATGTGGAGAGGAAAAATAAGTAGATGGAAAGGATTAATATTATCCTCAAGAAAAAGAAAAAATTTAAGGCTTACAGTTTTTTGTATTAATACATTTTACCTCACTAAGGTCCACTTATAATGCTGGTAAAGTTTTTTGTGCCAAAAAGGGTTATTTAGTTTTATACGACCAATTTTCCACCCTCTCTCTTTCTGCTGTGTCCACACAGTAAGACAGTAAAATCCTCTCTGTATGAATGTGCAACATTTTGAGAGCAAAGGGTCAAGGTTTGCATGAACTGTATAGCGTAACCCTATTAGCCATGCTGGTATCTACCATGCCATTGAGATGAATTGGAATGCAAACAGATGCTTACAGCTTTCTTCAGGTACTATAAACCACCTTGACTGTGACAGGCTCTCAGAACAACACAACAAGGTCATGGGTTCAATTCTTTAGGGAGTCCTTGTACTAATAAAATACATACAGTACCTGAATTCACTGTAAGTTGCTTTGAACAAACAACAGAGTTGATTCTTAAATGCAAGACAAATAAAAAAACTTTTATATTGTTAAAAGTGCTTTACAAAGATACCACTGGTAGCACCATTTATATGTACACACCATCTACATGGTTTTAGCAGCCTTTAGATTTTGCCAGGACTATTCATCTCTGGTCTCAGTGGCTCTATGTCCTGCAGAGTTTCAACCCTAATCAAACACACCTGCATGAAGACCTTGATTATGTGGTCTGGCAGGACAGTGGCCCTCCAGGACTAGACCTGAATAGCCCTGAAATATACAAATTCAGAAACCTGCATCAGCTCTTTAAAATGCAGAGAGTGCGCTTGTCTACGCACCGCATGTCTGGATGCATGCCTGGTTATAGCGCTCGTCTCTATCATTTGATGAATTACCGCTGCTTTGTTGAACAGAAAAGTAACAAACATCTACTTTCAATGAAAGTTTGTTTACCGCCTGCTTACATGCGGGCGCTAATAGCGGGATGTTAATTGCGGCAGACAACTGCAGTGAGCTTTGTTAATAAACTGTAATCTATAATGTGCCTAATTTACATAGATAGAAGTCATGCTTTTGCTATAAAAATGACAATGACTTGCAAGGAAAACTATCTGTGCAACTTGTCACTGCATTTAGCACATTTGCAACAAGGTTGTAAATGAATAATGTGGGTTTCTGCTGTAAAATACACTACCAACCACATGCAAAATTGTTTATTAAATTAGATTCAAAATGTACTGGCTTAAATACCCTTCTCCTCCTCTGCTTTTGTTCTATAAAGAATACTGTGGACTACAGTACACTAAAGAACGCACGACAGTTTGCAATTAACACCATGCTAATGAGCTGGTATGTCAGCAGAAGACTGGGGAATGGTCCAGAATGCATCAGCATGAGGTGCCGGGTCAATTCACATCAACACCAAGCGTTAAAAACAATGTCTTTCATCCATCTCTCCATCAAACGCAGCCTTTATCCAAACAGCAAGTGTAATCAAAACACTAGGGCGCTGCTTTCCCCAGTGGCTATTCAGTGGGCATTGTGCCCGTCTAATTAAGGCTTTAATGGAGTGGGCAGCATGCCTGCTGTTAACTATAGACCTCTGGGGCCCTTTGGGAGCGGCTTAGCTCTGTCCTTTAGCGGAGAGAGGACGGTCCTGTACCCTCACCCTCAACATAATCCTCTGCACAGCAGCTTTCCAATAAGTGCTTCTGTCAGATTTTTACAGGCATCATGACACTGATTAGTAGAAACCCTTAATGGCTTTGTGTCAATAAAGATTTCTTTAAGCAGGTTAATCATTTCAGCTAGATTGAGCATTGTTTTACTTAATGACCCATAGGCAGTTGGTTCTCTCCACAGAGAAGTGTACTATATCATTTAAAGTACTATATAATTTAAGATAGGGGTGGGCGGTATAAAGGTATATACAGAATGAAAAGTGAACTGCAACAGATTTGTGTCAAATTTTCGTGTAAATAAGTGGGCGTGGCTAACTCACGTTAGACACTGCACGAAACATTATTCACTGATAATTATTTACTCATTTGGGTTTACATCTAGCCCAGTCTGCATCCAGATTCAATAATGTCACACTGACATCATTGACAACAAGACTACACTGGTTCTTCTTGCATGTATATGCCTAGAGTATTTCTTTAACCCAAAATTAGATGCAACAGCTCTTGAGTTTGTCATTAGTGTTGAAGTCATTACCTCACTTCAACTCCTATGTGACTGCTGATGTTAAATGATTAATGTGGCCCATATTCCTGTCTGAGACTGAGTGTGACATGGTGAGATGCATCCTGAAAAATCAATTTTTTTCTGTTGACTGCGCACAGTTGACTGAAGCCTCCTGGATTACTTTACCATTGAATCAATTTGTTGGCCTATCCCAGGTCTGATGTGTCAATACATTTTGCAGATTGGAGGTCAGAGGCAGAGGAAAAACTTCAGAGGTTTACAAGTCCAGCGAGTTATTCAATGTAATCCGTAGAGAATAATATTGTGATATTGCCAGCTTCCATGGTCTCTTAAGATTAAGACTTCTCAGTTCCACATTTGTGTTGTACTTGGTGTGAGGGTTTCCCTTCAAACGCTCTGACCCAGGTCTTTGAATCTAAGAGATCAGAACGTCTCACAAACTCTGGTTGCAGTAAGAAGACAGAGAGTTAGCATTCACTTTGAAAAACATATATCTTTAGGCGAGATTAAACCAGAACTCAGCATCCCCAGCATGCCTCTTTCTGCACGCAGGCTTTTTGAACTCCCTCGCCAAGAAGGAAATATTATTTCATCTTTTGAATCTTTTACTCAAAACATTGACATAAAAGAATTGTTGATTTGAAAAAAGACCAAGCATCCGAAAACACATTTCCGGGCCATCAATAGAAGTCGAAATATTACTGGCTAATAGATACAGAAGAAACATCAGATCTGAATTTCATAAAAAAATCTATAAATATTTATACACTTATCAGGACGAATAAAGTAATGATCTCATATCTCTCAGAGCTTCTCAGGGCCTAAAAATTATTAAGTTACATGGGGGATGTCATCTTAGATGCACATTTTATGAGGAGCTACTTTACTCAATCTGATGTATTTTGCTTTTTTGATTAAATACATGATTAAATATGAGTTTAGTGTGCACACTAAACTCATCAAGGAAGGATTTGGAAGCACTGTTCACACATATTCCTAAACCCGGATCACTCCCACAATTTGCAGACTTTTGGCTATGTACTGTATTAATTCAGTGTTACATAAAGGGAAAAAAGACAAGCATCTGCATTTATTGCACCCACATACCTTAAAAAGTGATCAGTTCTGTTCTGTACTCAAGTAAAGATACAGCAATTTAACCTAATTACTTTACGCTCACGTGTACATGGTTAAAATGAATATGTTGTGCAAAGAACAATAACCACAAGTTTTTAAAGTATGAATAACAAACTTTTATACTAAACACATTTTGCTTGCTATGTGTGATAAATACAGCAAAACAATAATTATTGTCTGCCTAACTTAGAACAGTGAGACACCAGATGTTTTTTGGGTTTCTTGGACTGTGTCCAGGGATATGAATCACAATGCAATTACTATATGCTTCAACTAAAATAACAGCTATGATACGTTGTCTGCTCATCCACAGAAATTTTCTAAATCATGACCATCACACTATCCCCTAACTAGTAACCGCACTATCCCTGATAGTGAGCAGGAGGAAAATATCTTACATTACGCAACAAAATCTTTACCTCTAAACCCCACTGAGTGTGTGGTTTTTAAATACTGCTCACAATATTATCCATGCAACGTTTACACCAACAACCACATATCTGAACACTTACTAAAAGAAGGTACCAAACACCATTTACTAGATTTGACCATGTTATCATTTGCTCACTAACAAGGCCTTTGCAATTCATATAGACAGGAGAGGAGGAAATATGTGGCTGAAACTTTAATTATTTAAAACATTGTTTGCATTGAAATCTAGTGGTAGTTGTTAATCACTTATGAACAAACATCTAAACATATTTCGATTGGCACCAGGTTTATGTTTACCAAGGTCAGACACATCAACTGCCAGCAAAATAGTCCAATCTCAATTACTGTAGACCAGGAGCCAAACATCAAAAAACAGATTTCAGCCTATAATGAGAAACTTTATATTCATATGGTATCGTGCATTTGTCTCATTTACCTTAAGAATAATGATTAGTACATTTGGAAAAATTCCCTACTAAAGACCTTGAGTTGGTAGTTAAGTTTCTAAGCAGATAGAAATGCACTGGTTGTTTATTTTGTATGGAGTGCTTATTATGTCCAATGCTCTCTACTTACTACAATGTATTTGCTTTTCTCTGTATCCTAATGTCCAAATCAAAGCATGAGGTTTTTTCATGTACAGCTAGATGTGTTGATGCATTAGTGCAACAATGCTAACAGTTGTAACGTTTAAAGTCCATTATACATTAAAGATTATTATTATGGGTAAAATGAAAAATCAAACATTTAAATTGTTGGAGTGTAAACTAATAACTAATTAATATTAATTACTTTAAAATGCACTTTATATTCTATAAGAAAATAGTATTTAATTAGTTTTACTGGTCAGCACCAAGAATCAACAAGTAGGCCTATTAAAAGTTAAATAAACAAGTAAAATAAATAAATAAAATTCAGAATAAAATTTAAGATCAACTTTAGTCCCTGCATATACAGAACAATACTTTATATACACTTAATTAATCTGAATGACATTAAATACAAATACATCCTATATACACAACAGGCTCACACAGTATTAATATAAAACACCATGGCAAAGTACACATCTTTAAAAATAAATATATAATAAATGCCATCAACATTACAACTAGTTCACTAAACCTAGCCTCTAGTCCAAAACATGGCATTGTAAACTGCATTGATTGTTAGCTCACTGACAAAATGTTTGTAAATCAGTTTGGATAAATGCTTCTAATAAATGAAAAATGTACATGCAGCGCTGCACAGAGCGATCACAATATGACATCAAAGTACCGCGAGAGCACACTGCTATGTATGCTTTCGAGTCGCTCTCGCGGTAGTAGCCGATGTCCTACGTCCATCAGCCTGCGCAACGCCATGACGCCAAACACTCCTATCACTTGCGTTTATTTAAGGTACGGAAGCCCTAACAGCGTTAGATCACTTTGATACGCGTAACAAAATGCCTTGAATAAACGAATCAACACAAAATGCAACTCAACCCCGAGCAAAAAACGACACGGGCATATTATTTTCTTCACTTTCTCATGGAAGTACTGAACTACATAAAACCAAAGGGATGGCAGGTGAGTGTGTTTCTATAGTTACAAGAAACACGTGCGTTATGGTCCGAATAGTGAAGCTTGAATCAACCTGTTGCCCCACAGGAACCTACAGTATCCCCCTAATCGGTTTGTTTACATGCACTTGTATTTGTTGTCAGTACAGTGTGTTAAATATTTATGAATCTTGCATATCGTTTTTAAGATCGTTCTTAACGTAACACTTCAGCTTCGGCATTGTGTCATTAATGTTATAGAGCTCATACCTGTATTTGGAGTGATAGTCCAGCGGATTCATTAAAAAACGCAGGTCTTGTATCGAAATATTACTCCACTTGTTTTCCTACTCTGATTAGGATTCCGTATGGGGCGGGTTTTACAGATATTACCAATCAGGTAGGAGCCTTCGTAGTATAAACCAATCAGAGAGTACAATATTCAATATTCAGAGTAATTAGTCTAAAACTGTGCAGAAAGAAATATATATATATATAATTTTTTTTTTTAGTACCTTATGACATCTATTGATACAGTCTGCAGCCATCAGGACATTTATATCTTGTAAATAAAATGATTTCATTTACTGTTTTATTGGGCTCATATGATTAAAAGAAGAGATATGATGTCACCATTATGTCATTATGCCTAAATATGTTTTTAGTGGCTAGTATATGTACAGTATGTATTAATATTAGGATATAATCATATACAGAGAGAGATTTTTTTAGGATTTTTTATGTGCTGTAAAACACTTTTCCTACTGCCCTACAGTTATACGTTTCAGTCTTGCCTGTTCATATGTGTTTATACAAATAATATTATACAATATTATGTTTGTTAAATCCATTTTAAATGCTTACTGCAGAGTAATGAAGATTTCTTTTTTCTTTTAAGTAGAAGATTTCTACTTATATCTCTTATTTGTAATGTAATGCTATTGTAGCATTTGTCAGCATTACTTTAGTTATTATTGTTTTCCAGATTGTAAATACAGGCTTGCATTAGAAAGACTTTCATTGAAGGGGTGTGAATACCACAGTAAAGCATTTGCACTGTTGTAGGTTCATTTAACAAATCAAAATTTTTTATGGCAGTGGATGGGACATAAAATTATTTATGCACTTCTTTGTACCATTTTAGTCTGTCTCCTTTAAATAAAATGTACTGTAGTTTTTAACACCCACATTTATAGACAGTCTGTCCTCTCAGACCAGCTCATTACAATCTTACTGTATTAGAAACTTATTCAACTAATCCCACAGAAGAGTGGTAGAAAAATGATAGAATCTTTCCTTTTTCATTTCTTTGTCTTTTAACTCTTTCAAAGAAAGCCTATCAAAGTACTGTAACAATGAACCAAAGCCCAATTTATCTGAATACACTAGTTGTGTGGATTTAAAAGTGATAATATTTAAGAAAATTGGTTTATACAATCAATAATTGTAATTGGCATTTTTATATTAAGAGAATTATTATTTTAATTATCTTATAGAAACTTAAAGTATACCTAAACTTGTAAAGTGCACAATCAACATTCAGTCTTAAATCTTACCAAATGTTAACATTTGTTTATAGCATAAAGATGCTGTCCAATAATGCCTTTGCCCCACCTTAAAATAGTCCACATAACCGTCCTCAATATATCATACTCTGAAGTGTACTTCACCCGACTGATCCACTCGCAGGTTGTTTTCACTTCCATTTCAGCATAACAATATGGATGAGTGTCTCCTGGGACTCAGAACCTTGACAACTGCCAAAGCATCACCTCTCCTTTGCTCTCTCTTCCTCTCTTTCTGTCATATTTCACTCGTTTTCTCCTGTCTGCATAGGCTGAGACTTGAGTAAATAGCAGAGGAAAAAGCCTTATTGTCCTTGAATAAATTTACACACATTTTGCTGGTTTTATAAAGTTGTGTCTGACTACTTCTCTTTAGAAATGTTTGCTCCCGTGATTAAACAAGGTATGGGTTGATGTTCCAGGACAACATAATTATGTAAAGGTGTTAGTCTTGAATATCTGCATGGGTAAACCTATGTGGTGGAGGATTTGCAAGCCAAGGCAAATGTCATGGGCTTAATCCATAGTTACCAACTCAAGTCTCTATAATCTGATCCTTAGATATAATTTGGTTGAGTTTTTTGAATGCAAGCACATGATCTTGCTCTACTTGTTTCATCATCTGTCGTTTGAGTATCAAACTGTAAGTCACGATGCATTGCTGCCACAGCGAATAAGTAGGTAACCAAGGCCTGCTCAGATCTTCTAGATCAAAGACTTGGGTCAGAACGTTTGAAGAACAACTCTCACACCAAAGTGCACAAAAAGTACAGCTAATAGAAGGAAAGGAAGAAAATAGAAGATTAGGAGCTATTGCTGTCACAGTGGATGAGTAGGTAAATGCAGTGTGGCAGTGCTTCCCTGCCGTGTTCCTAATACACTAAGAGCAAAGCTAATGTGCTTAAAAGTGTTTCTTCTGCGGTGATTTGGGGTTTAGATGCTGCGACCAGGACTGTTTTGAAGGAAAGGAAATGAGGGATAAGCAGAAGAAGAGGAAGAGAGGGCTGAAATTTAGGAAATTAATGAGCTTAATCAGAGAAGTGGAGGGCAGCTATTAATTATCCCTGTTGTCATTTTGCTCCTTCTTTTCGCTGTAATGTGTGTGTGAAGGTTATCACCTCTCAGGCAAATGTTTCATTTGTATTGTACATTATGGTGCTTTTGTAACTTATAATTGTAATTTATTTTTAGCAATTACATTATTTATTTAGGTGATTTGCTCTGTAGTAAACAGGAAAGCCATCTGCCAGCAGGAGGGATTTACTTGGTTAGTTTGTTTTACATCGCCCATACTCACAGGTGTTTTCTATTCTCTTAATTCTGACAAAATTGAATAGCCAATAGACAGCTTTTGCTAAGTGTTTGTGTTGTTATGAGCATTATCCTTAATTTTGATGGGTTTATGTGTCGGCTTATTTCACTATATTTATCTACTGTACACAATTTGACTCTTTCACACTGATCAGAAAGTATTTGTCAGTAGCATTGACATTCAAAAGGTCAGTGGAAACTCACTGGAAGACAGTGTGCAAATTGATATGTGTGAACAAATTGCTTATTGACCGATTTTCAAAAAAAATCTCCAGATTCAGTACATTCTGGTTCTCCTAAATATCACCAGCTGCAGTGTGGAGCTGAAGCAAAACCATCCTTTGCTCAACAGTGATTGTGTTGCCTTTCTAATAAGCACAAAACAATGAGATGATTGACTGTAGGGAAGACTTCATCAAGGTGGTATACTCTGTTTACAGCACCTCTGGTCCCACAATGACATTTTGGAGTGATACAGCAGTAACAGTTTGTTTCACCTGAGAGCACATGTTTTATTGATTATGGTGTCCAGCATGTCCGTTGAACTGTAAAAATGCACACATGAATGCTTGCGCTGTTATATTCTGTGTGTTTGGAGAGGCGACCGTTTCTTTCGATACCATATGTCACGTACTGATGATGACAAATAGCCTCACAATAACTGTACACTTGTGATGTCAAACAGATGTGTGTTGATGCGTGTGGATTTTATTTTGGCCACCTTTTGTTATACTATAATTTTATAGTCATAATAATAATATACTATAATTTGTATACCTTTCACAGGGCTTAGGTGTAAGTGAGTTAGTGAATGTGGATAAAACTGTGGTCATAAGTAAATACAGTACTATGGCTATTACGATTGGTTCTCGCCATTAATGTGACAAATAAATAAATAGTTAAACAGGATGTGCATTAGGGCTACAATCTGTACAAATAATTGTCTGTAAAATAATTGATTGTAATACAGTAGCACTATGAATTCAAGTATGCAAACATCCTTAACAAGCTATGATTACTTAAAAGGCAAACAGTGATGATGAGACTTGTTATCAGAGAAAATATGGATTATGCTTTTTTCTTACACCAGTTGCAAAAGAAATAACTTACTTTTCTGCAGAAAACAGGTCTTAATCTTTTATGCAAAGTAAAAATCTTTGCATAAGATTGATTAAACAGCAAGATGTATAGTTAGGTGTTGAGTAAGCAGATGTATAATTTCTTGATAGAAAAGGAAATTACAACAGAGCTTCACACTGCCAAGCACAGCAGAGGACATCAGCATTGACTGTGTGTGCTCACCTAATTGTCTTAATGACAGCTTTGCTAAAATCACTCTAAAGATCTCTCTTCCCATAAAAGACGTGAAACGGCTATTGAAAGCACTCTGGCAGTAAAATAAAGAGGGCCTGCATCATCTCTCTGATCACACAATCTCACAGAAGTTGTTGCCCTCAGGATTACACTCCGCTTTATGCTTTCGCGCTTTATTTGATCCATTAGTTCTTGTGTACTCTAATCACAACCGCTGTAGGGTTTCCTATCTCCGCCCGCTTCGTGTCTGTGGATATATGCATAAGCTCTTTCTGACAAGACAGTTATTGATGGCCACAGAGCAAAGTTGTATGGCTGTAGGAAACAACGATTACAGAGGTGTTGAGCAAAGCTACAGTCACTTTATAATAGTGTTTTTAAATCCTAAATTCTGAGGCCTGTTCGTCGGGTTCAATTACAGAGAAGACTGAAGTGAACAAATTCTTCCATTTTTAATGTTACAGTACTTTCTGATGTCTAAGTTAGTCAGAAATGTGCAGTTTTCATCTGTCGGCTTTGACGCTTTGTAAATGACGGTGTACACTTAAACATTCATCAAATTCACTTTTGCATATGCTGTACAGTATACAGATAAAAAATAAAAATTAAAAAATGGCAGTTCATGGAGAATTTGAAGGTTATTTTGCCAGTTATTAAATGAATATTGGATGCTGCGTTGGGCATGTCCTCAGTTTCCCTGTAAACACGTAACAACCTCAGGCAATGTTTAAAGAGCTGGCCTTCATTCAGATGTAAGTATTCACAATAAGACGACTCACTTGGGCAGTCCGGTTTATGTCGTGATTTAGTTTGTGCCAAAAGTGTTACATATTTCCCTTTAAGCAATGAACTCCATTATTTAGACTTATTAATGTCTGACAAATCCTCTCACTCAGGAATGTGCTAATCATGATTCATATTTTCTGAGCCTATTTAACTTCTTTGTTTAAATACTTTTTAAAACCCACACGCAGTGAACAAGAGGTCAGTTATAAATCCCATCCAAATCCCAGCTGTGCTGATATCCTACAATATAACACATTCTTGCTTGTGTGATATTAATATCTTCTGGCAAAGATGTCACACCGTATCTCATGAAACTTCAGCAAAACCAATATTTAAAAACGAATCACAGAAAGTCTTTTATTTAAGAGATTACATCTCATGTGGTTTGACTTAATTTCTGGCTTCTTCAATACATTAATAGCTCCTAATATCTGCTGAGTAGCCTAACTATTTCAAGGGAAATATTCCTGGACTCTCTGTCTCAAGCTTTAATATTGTAGTCTGGGACTGCATGGTGAAACCCAATGTTATTATTAAATTGAAGCCTTGTCTTGTCATTTAGCCAAAGTGCTGTGATCCCACTTAGCACATTTTTAACATTTAATCAATGGCTGACTTTACAGAATCACATGTTGATCTTTTAGAAGCGATTGTAAAATTTATTGTTACCCTCCATCCCAGATATTAGGCAGCAACACAGTTATTGTAGAGCAATCGTGAACAAAACCAAGACTGCAGTTTTGTATAAATGCAATACATGAGGTACATATAATGAGTCTTGCATGAAATCTAAGATTTTGTTTCTTTTGTCAAGGACGTACAGCCTCGTACAATATTCCATTATGGTAACTGTTTATTTTGTTTTGGAAATCATTCAAACTGTTGTTATTTAATAGTCCCTCTATGATGTATCTGTCCTTTCGAGTTCTCAGTAGATCCTCTGGGAAGATTATATTGTTTTCTGTGTAAGACTTTGAAAGACTTTACAGCTGTTAGGAACAGAATGTGCAGAAAATGTATTTTTACACACTTAATTTTGTGCACAGATCTGTTTTTATGCAACCTGTTAATTAGACATAAGATTTTATGAACTGTGTAGTTTGAGCAAGAATTTCAAGTCAGGATGTGTTGCAATGTGAGATGATAACAATGAAGATTTGTTACTTACTGTAAACATTATATATCTATAAAAAAGGGTATCCACGTAATTGTTGACACATAACTATGAATGGGCGCATATACAGTACAGTTTGGATTAAGAAATGCGCACACAAATGCTTTGATGAGACTCACATATTATTACCTTGATGTTCAGGATGTGAGATAAACAGCTGCAACACTTTAAACAGACATTAAAATTAAACCAAATACCTGTGGCCTTTTCAAAATAAAGTGGGCAGTTTAGTTAGAACATGTTCATCTGTGGGAAGCAAAATCGATCCAGCTGACACTAAACCTGACCGTGCTTTGAAAGACAAGAAATTCAGAAATGTTGGCGAGCTTAGGAGAGTTCTGAGTCTGCTGAGTGATTATACAGCCCTCCAGGCCCATCAAAGGCTTTTCACATACAGTCACCTTATTCTTATGACCTGCTGAAAGTAGTCCAGATGTTTTATAGACACTGTGGCCTGAACTTTCACAGTGTGTAGTGACTTAGTGGTAAAGATATCAGACTGGGCGTTGAATTGTTCTGATTTTAACTTCTCCATTACATTTACATTATGCATTTGGCAGAGACACTGTCCAAAGTGATTTAGAGTTGCATTCTGTCAGTATGTTTGTTTTCTAAAATGAAACTTAGATTTCATCCCGCAGCTGTAAATTGACACGTCTTTTAAAATATAGGTATATAATATAAGTTGCGGTAAGAAAATTTGTCACTAGAGTGGTGGTTTTTATTCTTAACTTGTATTTTTTAACATGTCAGATCAATTTTATTTAATTTCATTTGTTCAAACACAAGCGTGTGACCTCTTTTTCTAGGGTGTATGACTTTTAAAAGGTATGTCAATACACAAGTATGTCAATATACAACCTGATTTAATCAATTTGCATTAAATTGCATTAAACTCTCATTACAAAAGTTTTAATTGTAAGTCTCAGTGAATCAATAACAGACAAGTGTCTGATTTACAAGTGGTGAATTTGCATGTTTTGTTTAGTTAAATCATTGCACAGCATTCCCAAAAGATACTGAAGAATGATTACACTGAAAAATATTTAATGAACATGAGTGTTGGGGAATAAATGGGATAAAAAGACTAATATGGGAAGGATTGAAAAGTTAATCATTATAAAATGTCAGTGTTCATTTTTATTTAAATCAAGATGAATAATAATCCCAGAACTGTTCACAAATATAAAACTGAATTGTGTACTTGTGTACAAATTGAGCAGTACAGTAACCTTGTGAAAGTATGTATAACATGATTAAATAAGCTTATGAGATTTTATTTTATTTACTAATGACTTTTTACAGGATGTTTTACAAGAGTTGTAGAAACAAGAAAAATATGGTAGGAGATCACAATAGTCCCTCCTCTTCTTTCAGTTTTTCGACACTCAAAGAGTCTGTACTGCTTTCTAAAGCAACTGAAGATGAGCAAGTCCCAAAACACAGTTCCATTAATACATTCTTTGAGCGCTGACAAGACTAAAAAAAAGTGTTTGACAACTGCCTTCATCTGGGACCAGGTAAGATATGTCTCCTCCATCCCGTCTCAAAAGTGTTTTTCAAACATCTGTGTCATTCTAAGGGAATGTTAGATGGAATATTCCACTATACTTTTGGAGGATCTGACGTGAGTGGAACATTCTGTTATCATATAACAGAAATATTAAAGAAAAGGCCCTTTTGATTTCAGATGTGACTGACTGTGTTGCTCTGAGCATCAGAGACTAAAGACACTTTTTGGCAAGGATAATGCTGTCATTGTTTAAATCGGTATTGGGGATATTGTCAGGTTGGATTCATTTCATTTACATTTAGTCATTTGGCAGTCAATTTTAGCCTAAGCAAATTATAGTGTATTCAGGGAAAAGAGTATGTCAGGACACGATGGGGACAAATGATGGTTGACTAGTAGATTCAACTAGTTTTTCACTTTTTTTTTTTCCTTTTATTTTGTTATTTTTTATTTATTTTGATATTTTAGTGGTTGTACTTTTTAGCATGCTTTTCTGATATAGCAGAGATTACAGTTTATATTTATATAGTATGGATCCCTGAATGTCTATGGTCAGTTCACCCAAAAATGATGTGCATTTGTTGCATAATATTTTAGTGATTTACACATTTCGAAATGGGCAGTTTTCAGTCAGAAGGAGATACAAAGTGGTCCAGCTAGACTTCATGGTGACTGTTAAAATAATGGCTACGTGACGCTAACCGAAGCTAAGCTAATGTACTCGAGGCAAAACCTTCTAACAGTATTCATACTCATACCAGTCAGCTAAAGGTCAGTCTACGTCTTTCATTGAATAACTGCAGATTAAGGTGCCTTTCTCATGCCTGAAGGAAAAAGATATGTCTGAGAAGTTAATTTGACATTTGTCAAAAGCCCACACCTCATTCCTGTAGTAGAGATGTCTTACCATGACCGTTTCAGTCTCATTAGGTCCCCGTTATGAGAAATGACTTTCATTGGGCGTATAAGTGACTCCAGTCATAACATTATGAGTAAGATTAAGAACTGCTGGAGGAACATCAAACAGTAATGGAAATCAAGGGAAAATCGCTCGAAACAAATCGGCCAATACATCATGCAGGCCGGGTTAATTAGATGCTATTATGTAAACTAGCCATGTGCAAAAGAAATCATTACACATCGGTCAGACCCCCTTTATCTAAATTTTGTGGGCACTGTTCTTACTTTAAGGTGTCAGAAGAACTATTAGTTTTATCTGATGAAAGTTTCCTCCAGGGATGAGAAAGGTTATGGCAAAGAAAGTAAGCTACTTAAAGATTTGAAGGAATGTTTGGGGTTACTTCATGAACAAATACACAAGCTTGTTTGATTTCATTTTCGGGGCGTTTCTTGGCTCCGCAGGAGTTCCACAGGCCCATTTTGCTTTCGCTTGTCCTTGATTGAACCAGGACATTGTGCAGAGACATTAGAGTCTTAATGCTGCACTGAAACAGATTGCATTCCTCTCTCAGACAACAAACAACTGTTGTATTATGTATGTATATTATAGTCTAGTATTGCTATTGGCTCACCGAAGGTCTTCTAACTGGGGTAATGATCCTACATTCATAATCCAAAGGGTGTAAAAGGATCTTTAAAACATTAATCAGACGTGTTAGATCTTTCATAAGCAATATCCAGACAAACTATAAAACTATCAGAAATGGTAAATATTTTACTTTAATATTATACTTTATCTCACAGTGCATCATCATTTTACAGCTAACGAACAGTTTATGCCATGAGAAAATACTGTTGCACAAATCCACCGTGACTTGCAGCTTCTTGGGTTTTCTGTCTCTCTGCCAAGTACTAGGAACAGACTATGTGACAGCACTTGTGAATGGCATTAAACATACATAAAATTAAGTGTACATTAGCCCTTTAGCCTTTACTTAAATCTATTCAGAGTTAATCCTTGAGTTACTTTGGCCAATTTAATTAAATCCAATTCTGGCCAATTAATTTTCTTTGCACTTTTGTCTTCTCCATTACTTTCAATGATTTTTTGAAAAGGATTTTTTATTTTTGTCTTCATACCATTACTTCATCAAGTGATATTTTACAAAAGAGATAATTTTTTTTCTCACACTTGCTTTTTAATAATCATACATTTTGAAAAGTCTGTGTATTAAAATATTTACCCACCTTGTGCATACATGCACTATACATTCTTTCTACAGTTTGCATTTTACTATTTTTACAAAGAGACTAATCCATATGAATTTTTCACACTTGCTTTTTTTAATAATCATACATTTTTGTACAATTCACATATTAAAATATTTCATTTTAAATCACCACCTTGTGCACATACATGCGCTATACTTTCTTTCTACTTTCTATTCTGTTCCCTTCAATTTGTGAGGAAAATAAATCATATTTTGTTTTTTTAAAAATGTTGACAGTTTCTGAAAATACTGTGCATTTCTTGAAAGTTTGAACTGTACAATAACTTCTCTGTCAGCTGTAACTTTTAGAGAAAGTCTGTCTCTCACATCTCAGGCGCAGCAGCAATACATGAATCATAAGTCTTGTTTGGATGAGAACATTCTTACTGAGAAATAGTAGGTGGTTACTTTCTCAGTGTAAAGTCACTAATGAGGTAGACTCTCGGATGGGTTCAGAACCTCTGACTGACTCTGAGTCTGACCTTCAACGCATGCTCATGTGAAACAGAACCTCTCGATATGTGACGTCTTATGTACGCTTCATTTGTGAGGTTGAAGGTCCAAAGCATAGCTTGTAAATTGCACTTCACACAGATATAAAGCTTGCGAGAACAGATGATCTTTGCCTAGTGAAGGTCGGTCCTAAAATATTTCAAGCAGACACTAAATTTGTCATATTAATGTAAATGACAAGTGGATTTAAAAAAGGATGATGGATTTTTTTCCCTAAGTCAATTTCATGTGGCAGTAATTGTACCCTAACAAAACGTTCATTGTCCAATGCCGTTTAGTCCCACTGCCCTAATTATAAGTTTCAATAGAGTGCAACAGTTTGATTCCAGAGTTAATATCCTATTCATTTGTTCATGGGTGAAGTGATTTTTAACTTTTTAATCATTAACAAAGGTCTACCGTGAGTTTAGAGGTGGTAATCAATGGCATATGCGTCTGTTATTTCAAGATCGTCTCATGGCAATTTCTAACTATTTTACTAGGTGGCTAATTCATATGAATTGGTATGATTTAATTTGTATGTTTTAAGTACAATCTTTGATGGTTTAGTGGTGGTGTTATGAGAGACGCTTCATTCTTGCTTCTTTGTTTAATTCACATTGTACAAATTCCTTAAATCATAAATTCATAAACAAATCAAGACCTGGTAAAAGACCAAGACCAAAATGATTATATCAGCTTTGTTAAAAAAGAATAATTTTGAATAGTTTTAATTTATTGAATATTTTCTAATGTTATTCCATGAGGTTTTATAAAGAACAGTTCAGCAGCCTCTAAAATGGATCTGCTCAAAACCCCTGTGTGGTCATTTTACACTGATGCTTTAACTGTGGGAGAGAGTTTGGGTATCCACACTTTTCAAACTGAACATCACATGTCCTTCTGCATCGATTGGTTTTAGTGACAAGAGCCGAGGACCCCTGATGTCCCCATCCACTCAAGAGTTCCTGTCATGACGGCAGGTGGCAGCAAGATGAGCCTGTTTCTCTCCTCTTGTAGAATATCAGAGGTTTTTCTGTTATATTATCTGATCAGGTAGCACAGGTGCTGTGCCGGATTGGGTGTGCGACAGCTTTAGACTGAAGCACCTCACGTGATAAAAAGCAATAACTTCTCGGAAGGCAGATTATAAACATCTGCTAAAGTTTTCCTTCAGGGACCATTGAATTTTATGCCCACTGATTTGTCTTCTCTTTTGTCATATTGAAAAGTGTGAGAGAGGAAGGAATGGATATTATAAGCACTGCTTTCCATCTCCTGCCGAATTGAATACAATTCTTATCTGACTCTTCTCGCATATCTGAGGCCTTTGGAAATCATTTTTTTATCTTCGCTGAGTGGCTCTTTTAGTACTGATTTTTTCCCCTCTGAAAACATCTGTGCCTTTAGACTTTTAGGGAGTCATGGCATTAAAAGTGTTTGTAACCCTGGTGTCTTGTATTTTGTATATGTGTGTCATTGAATGTAAAGATCAATGTTTTGGGTCCTGCATGGATGATGTACTTTAATGAAAGCATAATGACTATTATTGTATGGGTAATATTTAATCTGATTGTATAAAATATATTAAATAGATATTTTATTTGATCTCCATGTATGCTTTATGTTTTATTTTAGAATTAGTTCTAAAAATGCAGTTTTCTGAAAAACAAGGCGGCAGTCCAGTATAAAATACTATAAAAGACCGTCTCTCTTCTTTGTTAGCTCTCCTGTTCCCGTTCCATCTCCTTTCCTCTGCTTTTGGCTCTAAACCCCAGATGATTGATAACTCTTTTATCTTGTATCTTAAGTGATGGACAAGCTCAATGTTAATGCCTTCCTGAATGTCCAGACGTTTGGCCTAGCAGGACCCTGCTGTGTCATGTCTTATTAATATCCCTTTCCTGCCATGGCCTTTGTACACAGATTAGAAAGTAATTAACCTTTGGAGTGAGCTGCTGGCCCAACATTAACTATTTACAGGTGTGTGGCTACAACCTGCCCTTCTTCTCTGTCTTTTCTGCTTCTGAACGATATGTGACCGTGCCCAGACATTTTTTTTAGATTTTCTTTTTTACATATAGTCAGTCACATATTGCAGAGAACATTCTGTGAAAATACAGTATAACCTTAATATCTTTAATATTGGTTGAATTAGATAATGTCAAAGTATTATATCATAGTGAAACTTTGATGCTTGTTATCTCAGAATTAGATTTTTAGACTTTACAGTGTTTAATAGAATTTATGTAATTGGTTGTTTATTAGAATATTAAAATATATATATACCCACTATCGCCACATGAATTACAACTTTTCATGCAAAGAAACAGCATTTGGTTTTACATAAGATTAAGGTGTATATTTTCTGACGAGCCCTGGTTTAGACTGATCCCTCGTACCTCCTAAAGATGACCTTTTGCCACACCAAGGATAAACACTATTCGCTCTTCACACCCAGGTGCTACAGGGAAGCATGTCATTATCATTTTTATGACATTTGTAATGGTCAGATAAATCACTGACCAACACACTTACACTTGTATTACATTTATGTAAACCAGACCCCCCAAGAGTGAGATACGCTTCTCACAGCAGGACGAATTATGGCTTGTGTTCATGCTAACAAGACTGTGATAAGAGAACATGAGCATGGAAATAGACAGAAATAGGATATTAGTGTCAGGGGTGCTCTCCATGCACTTTTTTTGCACATATTGTGAAAGATCACCGGTTTGACTCTTGCTTAACTAACATTTTTTTATATATTTTTTATATATTAAATATATTTGATAGCATTTATTTATTTCATATGTATTTTATAGCGTTTGTTGGCACCTGTGTGTTAGCAGTGGTTGCATTTTAGTTTGTATTTTTGATGGAATGGAGAGTTCAGTAATGCAAAATAAATGGAAATTGAACATTTACATTTTACAGTGTATTTCTATTCTAGTGAACTTGCATAACGTTTTTAGATTTACAGTTAATGGGGTTTAGCAGTGCCCCGTGGACACAACTGCCTCCAGACGATGACTCATGTAACAATAGTCAATACAGGTACTGTTCTTCCAATCATATCTGGTCGTCTGTCTGCCTAAAAGCCTCCATCATGTTTCATTCATAGCCAGAAGCGAAGCCCTGAAATAATACAGGAGGAGAGGGTTATTTAGCAAGAGAATGACAAGATAAGAAGGAGATATACACAGAGCAATAGGACCAGTAAATGGACCTTGAAAAGACAAAGTTAAACATGAAGGAGTCTCAGCCGAAGAGAAAGAAGAGTTTGAGATAGCTCCTCACCTTTCCTTTTCCCAGCCGGCATCATTACAAATAACCTAAAGTCGTAACCTTCAACATGCCGTCCATTCATTACACACCCGCTAATCACTTTGCATTGAGTCCTATTACTTAATTAGAATAATAAGGTAATTAATAACAACACCGGTAAGGTCACCACCTCTTGTCGCAGGACGGCCACTGAATAAGTGAGAACACAACGTAAAATGACTACAAGCAATAATTTGTATCTCATTTCTGACCCCCATCCCACCACGCCAGCCCCCCTCCCATCACCGCTGCCAAATGACATAGTGTCCTTGGTGGGTAATTACATTAGGTTCAGTGGTGCGGGGTCATAAAACTTCAAGTAGTCTAATACCCAGAAATTGGCTTTCAGGTGTGCACTGTGTCTTACTGTCACGTCTGACAGCACGCTCGCCGAGAGTCCCACGGCCACCGGCTCATAAATACCACTATCATGCAAAACAAATAGAAGCTGAAAAACAAATAGCACTAAATCATCGCCCTTACTAATATGACATGCGTTATTTATCGGCTTTGCGCTGGGCTGTGTGGCCGGGCTGATAATGTCATCTTTATCGTCGACATAAAACGCTTCCTCTCGGCCGTTCATACAATTCTCGTGTCACCCAGACCAGCGGCAATCCTCGGTCAAAGAACCACCCAAATTATCTTTTAATTGTAAACACACAATAACCTCTATAGCCCTCCTTACATTCTATCAGTCCGCTCGTTCCCATTTAATCAGTGACCCATCTCGACCTTCTCAGTGTAGGGGTGATGCTTGAATTATGAGCGTATGGATTCATTCAATCCCATACATGAGCACGACCCTTTCACGGAAGATGAATCCGGGGGCCAAAGGCGACGCGCTTCGTTACGGCTGTTAAACTTCTTGTAAACTTTTCCATTATGTGCCCAAACCAGTGGAGATTAAAGTCTATTAAAATGTTTTCTCCTAACACCGTAATCCCTCCGGCAGTATTCCGCTTACTCAGTATTTTC